>CM037593.1:64549620-65221110 GCA_021018995.1 Chloranthus sessilifolius | reverse complement strand
AAGGCTACAAATTCCAGAGCTGTTTAAGTTGTGCCTTGTAATTGTAATAGTGGATTTGAAAAGGTTGCTTTCAACAGTACGTTCTCAATCGGATTCATGTTGAGGGTTCCCTGTGATCTCCTTACTCATTAGACTCCTTTAGATTTACTATTTTTAAAGAAATTTCCCTTAATTCATTATCCCTGAGAGATTCTGCGTTTGTAACCTAATTTCTTACAGCATTTGTAGTGGTGCTCATGTTCTGAATCAAGAATTCGGATTGAAGACTATTGGATGATCTGTGTCCATGACAGTGGACAGATCATAGCCATAAGTTCAACTCAATCATAATCCTTGAGTTGGATTATTTTCTCTTACATCTGAGCTGGTAGCTAGATGAAGATTTGGATACTTTCTCGACTGTGCTACACTAGTTCTCATTCTGTAATCAGTTACTAAGCTTAAGTCAACTATTATTTCTCCATTCTTATTAATTTTACATCCAATTCCCCCCACTCGAATCTCGATCACTTAGTTTAAATTCTACTTTTAGATAATTTAGTTAATGTGACAAATTCAACCTCTCATCTTATTCGCTTTGTAGATAGGATTAGAGGCCAGATCTGGTAGCTCAGATCTGGAGGTTTACCATTCATTTTAAATCAATTCCCTGTGGACGATCTTTTACTCACTTACATTTAAAACTTGCTACAATTGGCCCTGATCTTGCAGGTTAATTAATTTCTCTCTGCGCTGATATTTCTTATTCTTTTTAATTTTCCAGATTCAGTATAATTTATCATTTGCAAATCTGTTTTTAAAATACAAATAAATCATGTACACTTAGAACAGCAACACCTACCATGTCTTCTCCACCCATTAACCAACCCATTTCTGATTGCTCCCATCCTCAAGCCCTTCTACATACACAGAGTGGTGACCCGTTCACCACCACTGGGTTCACTGCCCTCATGACTTCAATTGTGGAGGATGTTGCTCATGAGTACACCCCACTTCCTGACTCCCCACACCCCACTCCCCCTCATTTTAACCATGCACCCTCTTCTCCTTTCCATCCCATCCAAACACTTGTCCCCTCTACCCCCACCATGCCTGACACTTTCACCCAAATTCTCTCCCTCTTACAGTCCATTCAAACTCAATTGACAATCAATACCGACAACCAAGCCCTCATGAACTCCTGCCTTCAATCCATTCAATCCACCCTCTCTAGCTCTCCAACCCTCTCACACTTCTCCACTCTCCCCGGTTCCTTCACCTCACCATTTATCTCCTTCGTCTTCCCCCATTGCTTCACCTTCCACAGCAGCTACCCAGTCTATGGAGGTAGCAGCTCCACCTTTGCCCATACCTCCTTCCTCACCATCCTTTACTTCTTCCTCCCCAGCAGTAGTAGCTACTGCAGCTACTGCATCATCCATCATCCATTCACCCACTCTTGTCCCTCCTGTATTCAAAGAGGCCTCCACCCAAACAGAGCTTTGTCAGGATTTGGTTTCATCCACCCCCTCCCCTTCTTCCACTCCACCACCTTCCTTGCCCATTATCCCCAGGTCCCACATCTACATTCCTCCTTACCTCACCCTGCTGTATGTAATGAGGGACAACCCCTTCATCTGTAGAGATGTCCTAAGTGGTATGGCAGCCCTCCGCGTTTCCCTGGAGGTCTCTTATGAGGAAAGGATTGCTCTCCAGGAATTTAAACAGAGGATCTAGCAGCATGATATTTCTGAAGGATGGAAGGAATTCATCACTCGTTATCAGTCTGCCAAACTCATTGCTGAGGCTCAGACTCGTATTGCCGAGTTTGAAATGAAGAATGCTGACAATCGACAGAAACAATTAGCCAATGCCAGGGACGTCATTAAGGCCACTAAGGAACTTGCTGAGACCACTCAACTCCATGTTGAGAAAAAAATTGAAATGCTGGAGAGAAGGATTGCCTTGATGACTTCTCAACTGTATCAACCAGCTCCTCTTGCTTCAGCCCCTCCGGACAATCCTACCTCCACCCAACCTTGTCCACCTTCTTCCACTCAGCCTACTCCTACCCCACCTGTTGTTGTTCCCCCTCCTCCGTCCCAAGTTCCTCCTCCTGTACAACGTACACCTCCAAAACCTAAGAGGACTTCTACAAAGAGGAAGGTCACTACAACGAAAAATGCGTCCCCTGCTTCTGCTCACAAAAAAGGGAAGCAGCCTGCTACCCAATCTGAGGAGGTAGCCCCCACCAGGTCCCCACATGACACCTCCTCCACTCTACTCTCCAAGGAAGAAAGAAGACAGACTGCTGCTGCCTTTGGACTCAATCCTACTGCCCTCTTCCCATTTGACTCTGATTCAGATGATTGGTCCATTCCTCTTGTTGCCTCTGCAAAGAAAAGTACGAAATCTGCTGCCTAGTCCGAGGAGGCCCCCAAACAATCCGCCAAGAAGTCCCAACCACAAAGCAAAACTCTTTTATCAAATGACGATTTGAAAACTCTGTAAGATTTATATGATTGGCATGATGATGCGTGTAAATAAATGTAGTTTAGTTTTTTAGTTTTGCCCTCTGTACATATTCTTACTGATTAAATAGTCATTTCTTTTTGCGTTTTCCCTTTCTGTGTACTACCATGCTCCCCATAGTGTGGACGCTGTTTAGTTTAGGTTTGGGGGTGTGGCAGGTGTGCCAACCAATGAAACGAGTTAATGCTAGTGCAACTATGTTGAAAAAGTTTTTGAAAATAAAGTGATTTCCCACATGATTTTTTAGAAAAAGAGGAAATTAAAACTTTTTAAAACTGAAATAAGTTGTAGTCTAATAGTCTTCATGAAGCAAATGTCAACAATTTTCGAAAAATTTTTGATGTGTAGTAAACAAATGAGAAAAGACTGTGAGGATGCCCCCTAGAAAATTTTTGATGGTAGGCCATACCAAGTGAGATTTGGGCCTGAAAAATTTTCTTTGAAGAGTGTCTTGGCAATTTTTCTGCTCTATGGACTGATTGGATCTAGTTTCAACCACTAGAAGTTAGACAAATCCAAATTAAAACACCTTCACCGCATTCATGACATTGAATACATGAAGTAAGGCCATCTCTTGGACAGTTTGAGCCTAAAATTTTCCCACCTTTGAACTGCCCTTGATACACACCATTTGAGCCTTAAAAATCCCAGTTTTTCTTTGATAAAAATAAAAAAATTTGAACCCAAAACCCCTTGACCTATTTCAGTTCACTCTCAGTTTGAGAAATCAGAAAAAAGAGAAGTGAGGCTAGAGGAGCAGGGTTTAAAAGTTTGGTTGAAAAAGAACGAAGCACATTTGGTGGTATTGTGGCATAAAAATAAAAAATAAAAAAAATAAAAAAATAAAAAAAAAGAAAATCAAAGAAAAAGAATGAGAAAGAGAAGTCATTTCATTGAATGACTGAAAAGAGGATTAGAAACTGAGCATTTCAAATCTAAAAGTTCAAGAAGTAAATGGAATTGTGCTGAAATGAAGAAGGTTGAGTTGCAAATCACCTCCTTACCTGGCTGATTTCTCAATTTGAATCCTTTTTACCCCTTTATTCTTTTGTAAATTTCACCCATAAGCCACATTATAATCCAATAAAAATACCTTACTGATTTGAAATGGATTGAGCTGTCATGTGGAGATGAGGATTTGTTTGATCTATGGTAAAAAGAATTAGAAAATTTTAGAAATTAAAGCAATGCCTATGCTCATGCTTGCAGTCCTATTTGAGGGCTGTAATTGCTCTTGAGCTGTGTGAAATGATGCACCCTTCTATTTAATTATGAGTGAACAACCCTGGTGAGACTTGGGTCTGAAATCCAATTTGATGGGGGTAGTATCAAAACAGAATTCTTAAGTGAATGGTGAGCTCTGCATAAACTTTTAGGAGAAAGGCTTGACATGAATTGATTGATGATGAAGGAATTACAGCAGAATTTCATGTTTTGAACTGATGATTTTTATGCTGAAAATCTTTTAAAATTGAAGGTACATGGTATGGAAATTATTTTATTTACTCAAACTCTATTTTAGCAAGCTGCATAAGTATTAACTGATTTTATTGGAGAAGTTTGTGGGTACCTTCACTGAAAACCTCAGGAGACTTCACTCCTCCACTAGGGATCACCTAGGGGTTTAAAAGGCTTCATGTATATGCTAGATGCATCCGTGATCGCTACAAAAGTGGCATTCTGATGTTATTTGTTTTTTCTTTGCTTAGGGACTAGCAAAGCTTAGGTTTGGGGGTGTGTTAAGTAGTAAAAAATGCCAGTTTTCACCCCTTAACTTGACCTTTGATGGACCTGTGAGAACACTAATAAACACCTGTTGAGTCTATTTTGTAGATAGTAATAAAAGACAGAGATAGTGCAGAAAACCACTCAAAAAGGTTGCACAAAGAAGTCCATCTCTCAGCACAGTGCAGACCCAACAAGGGCACATAAGAGGGCTGCACACCATTGGCCACTTGGGGCGTGTGGCAACAGTAGGACAGAGTTAAGGAAGTGAAAGCAGGCAGTAAACATTCCATCAAGAGGTTATCTGAAGGCTTTGATAGGAGCTGAGGGCTAAAAATGGACGAATTCGTGCAGATGGAAGGGTTTCGATAGGATCTGAAGACAGAGAAGGGAAGAATTCAAGAGGATTGAGAAGTTCGATAGGATCCAAGAACCTATCGAGCAGCTGAGAGAAAGAAAGAAATCATCCTATTAAAAGCCTGCCTGAGGTGTAAAGGGAACCTATCGGATGGTTGCTGGAACCTATCGAGATGGAGAAGCTGGAGCTCAGACCTATCTGAAGGTACTTGAACATTTCGATAGGAGTGAGGGCAATCCTATCGAAATGCTGACATGCAGAGATGAACCTGTCAAAAAGCTTTCCCAACCTGTCGAATGCTCTAGACAAAGGGGCAGAGAACACTGAAGCTTCAAGAGAAGGCTCATCCTATCGGAACCTATTGAAGAGATTTGAGAACCTGGCGAAAGGACCAAAAAGCCCCATTTGAACCTGTCGGAAGCTTCCTCAACCTGTCGAAATCGTGTGAAGAACTTCTCAGAAAATAGGCTGTTCACACGCTACAACTTGGTGATCTACTACACGCAACCTGAGGCACTTTGGTGGCTGGCACGACGATCCTGATGATGCCCTAGGAAACCCTAACCAACCCCACGTGCTCTTATAGAACTCTAACGAACTCTGAGGACCTTCTAGAAGGGAATATTGGTGGGAGAAACGAGAGGGAAAATCTATATAATGAGATCCCTAATTGTAATTGGGAGAGATCAAAATTTGGAGATTAGGGCTTGCAATAAAATTCTGTTTCCCCCCCTTTAGCTCAACAATGGTTCGCTAACTCTCTCGGAGCAGCAAGGGGTGAGGTCTGATCTGTAATTGGGTAAGGTTGAGAGTGTTATTTGTGGGTCAATTGCTGCACAGACTACAGATCTAAGAGCATTTCATTATAGAGTGAGTTTTATGCAATGTAAATGTTGATTTTATTGTTTTAATTAGATCTATAGTTCCCTTGGTTTCATTTGGTGGTCCATCAGATTTGTGTAGAGGAGTTTGTTGATCAGCTCACCCACTTAACTGGTTGACCTCTTGGATACCATTTGATCTCCCTAGATCTGATATCACTGCAATTGCCTGTGCCTGTGACCTAGTAATTATTGCATCTGTAGTGGTTTTAATGCTCTGATTGAAACCTTTGAGTTGGAGGAAATCTATAGGATGGTCTTGTGACCATTGAAGTGGACTGACCATAGTCTTAAGATCAGTTCAATATCTGGTTTCACTTGGATTCTTCCACCTTAAACCTTTGGGTCGGATGAAGTCTATAGGATGGTCTGTGACCATTGAAGTGGACAGATCATAGCCGTAAGATCAGTCAAATCCCTTGGTTTATAGTAGATTCTTCTACTCCATAGCTGTGCTTGTAGCCAGCTGAGGGATTGGTGTGCTTTGAATCCCCTGTAACATGATCAGCTCAACCCCATTGTAGTAAGTCCAAACTCTAAGTTGTTCTTCTCCATTTTCTATTTTTAATCCCTTCTAATTGTGAGATTTAAACTCTAGACTCGATCCCAGTTAATTCTGCATTTTATTTTAGTTTAAGTGACAACCCTTTAAAACCTCTCCCCTTTCTTTTACTAACCTAGTGTTAGGTAGGGTGCCAGATCTCTTTCAAATCTGGAGATTTACCATATTTTGAACTCACCTCCCTATGGACATTCCCTTACTCTTTTAAAACTTGCTACAACAGGCCCTGAATACTTGTAGGTCTGTGTGTGTGATCTGCCTTGAATTGAGTGAATTTAAATCCCTTTTTTATTGCAAGGCAGTTGTAGACACCCAAATTCGGCCCAAGGCCCGATCAATCTGTACGTCGGGAGAGATGTACCCCTGTGCCTCCGATGGCACCCTTCTGAACCCTTAGGAACCTACCTAGACCAGTAGGAATCACCCTAAGACCTTTAGAGCCATTCCCCCAATCCTTAGAAGTCACCCCTACACCCTAGAATCCCTTCCCAGACCTAACTTAAACCCTTCTGGCGATTGATGGGAGGAGAGCTATAGCATTTCACACAGACCAGTACCATGGATGATCCATATACCATTGGAAGGAGGACTTCTCCAGCTTTCCAACAAGCCAAAGATCACCCAATTTAGAGCTACGGTTCAAAAGTTATGGCCATTTTAAGTTTCACATAAAATCATGAATTTTACTCAGGCGTAGATATTACATACACCATTTTTCCCAGTTACTCGGTATATATTATATACGCCTGCCTATTTTGGGGAAAATTTGGTCGGGCGTATATAATATATACGCCTAGTATAGGTGGGACCCACCACGGGTTTCTTCTTCTCAAAACTCCCCTGATTTTGGTGAAAATTACTGTTCCTAAACTGAGCGCATATAATATATACGCCCATCTTAGCTACAGTAACTGTCATCAGTAGCTCGAATTTCCTCCATCTAGTTTGACCCTTTGACCATCCCCTGGGTTGAGGTGGGTGTCTTGAGATTGGTTGCACCCCCTTTGAGCTTATTGGCAACCCTTAAGTCACCCATGGTCTCACCCCATCATCCGCCATTGAAACCAGTTTCCCAAAACCCTAGGACCTTGAAAACCCAAAAAACCTTAGATGGGGGATTACCTAATTGCTAAACCAATTAGCTCTTAAGTAAGCCCCTAACCCGTCCCTTCTCTATAAATAGAGAGGCCCCCCTCTTCCTTAAGGGTTGAAGTTTTGTTGAAGGATTAGAGAAGTGCTTAAGAGAGAACCCTAGTGAGAGAAAATGCCAATATTTTCCAGAATTCCAGCATGCATACTTCACCTATTTCAACCCATTTACACCATTAGATCACTCCCTTTTGCTAAAGTCTAGCCTCTAGCTTCACTCTACACCCCTTACTTTATTGAATCCTAGCATTAGAACCCATTTCACCATTTAAGCCATCAGGCTTACGCCAAAGCGAAGGTCTTTCACTGTGCAGCAAGGGCCGGTGAGTTCTGGCTCAGCCCTCTCTTCCTCTACCTTCTTGCTGTCTCCTCCGTCCAAGTTCAAGCGTTCACCGCCAAAATTTCGGTTTGGCTCAAAGCTTGATAGGACCGTATTGCCTTCGGGCAAGGGGAAACTCCGCCCTTTTTTTGTATTTTCATTTTGGCCATAGATAGAGACCGCTACGTGCGGGTTGATCGGGTGCCTAAACCCTTCCCGATTGATAACCGAAGCCCCTACCCTAGAGCCTTTGGCAAAGACCGGTAAATCAGAGTCATATTTAGCACTTCGGTGCTCAAAATATCGATTCGAAGGTTTCCCGGGTCACCAAAAGCTCCGGGTGGCGACTCTACATTTTATCAAAAGGTGGCGCATCGTCATGAAGTTCGAGAGGATCCATGATCCGCAGATGTCGACTCTGCTGGGGATTTCACCCTAGCGCTTCCCCTCTTGTTGGCCTTTCCTTTTATTTTGTTAGTTTACTAACCATGGCTGTTTTTTGTTCTAATTTGCTGCTGTTTTTCGCTATTTTTTGTTGTTTTTACTAACGTACTCACCCCTACGATTCAGTCCTTTAAGTGCCTTAGCCGTTTGGCGGGCCTACTTGCACCTTAAATTTCAGTTTTTACGATTCTAGTCATTTAAGCCGCCTTAACCATTTGGCGGGCCCGCTCGCATTTATTTTCACGTCATTTAAATTTCAGTCATTTACAAGCCTTAGCCGTTTGGCGGGCCTACTTGCGCACTTTATTTCGGACATCATATTTCACCTTTGAACGCCGGCCCGTTGAGGCGGCACGGGTTTGTCATCCCCGACCCGATTTTGGACTTAATTTAACTCCCTTATAAAAATTTGTAATTAAAAGTGAACCAACAGTATGGGGACATAATTGAATTTATTTTTGCGTTTTTGGGTAGTTTTCGGGGGGTTTAGGCATAGATACAATTTACCCGGTTCCCAGTAAGGCGGCAGCCCTAGTGGTGATGATCCTGAAAAGAACCACCTTCGATTGAGAAGGCGCTGCCTTGAAGGTATATCGGTTGGGTTGCCAATTCGATCAAAGCCGTAAAACCCGCATTGGTGAGGCGTAGAAAACACAAAATTGATCGTGTATCCCTAGGAAAGCGAAAGGAGGACCCGATAACAAACAGTCCCGAGCATTTCTCCCAAGAAACCAGTTCAAAGACCCACATTCGACTTGCATCCCTTGTCAAATAAGAACCTTTTGCGGCGTATATAATATATCGCCAACAAAATAGCTCTTGATTTACGGTATATAATATATCGCCCGGCCAAAATTCAGATTTAAGCGGTGTATATAATATATCGCCCGACCAAATCTACTTTTTTGGCGTGCATAATATATCGCCCGATATATCTTGGTGACAACCGACGAGGCCCAATCCACCACCCCAATTCCCGATTAGTGGTATTAGTGTCATGTAGCCTCCACATTCTCTAACACCCAATATGCCCCTTGATCAAGAAGCGACTTCTTATTGATTAGCCGGGGATCGAGTCATTATTGGATTCCTCGCCTTCAATAGAACGAAAGGTTCCCTTCGCTTCTTTCAGTGTGTCGGATCCCGCCGTGGGACCTACTAAAGGTACATATATCGCCCGAAACAGGAGTTGACCCTGGGCACCAGGTCATCAGTCATCTAAGTAGAGGGGAGTTAATTGCAATTTGAAAAAAAAAAAAGAGAAAGAAAATCCTTATCTTCAAAAAAATCCACCTTCAAGAAAAAGAGGAAAAATCAATCAAAATCAAAAATCAAAAATCACAAAATTCACTTTTCAAAACAAAAAAAAAATCATTTTCCAAAACCCAAAATAAAAAAAAAACACACACACAAAGAAAAACAATAAAAAATATACCTTGGTGTGACCGGCACTACGGCGACCTCAAACCCGACCCGTAGGAGAAGAACCAGGAAGGTATTCGGCCCTTATCCGCGACATCAATACAACACTCGTCGTGGATCATGTCAAAACCGATACATCCCACCGTCATCCCCTTCCATTCCCGTTTAGGAAGACCGGTCTCTTACACCTTCACCCAAGCCGGAGTTCGATATCACGGGCCCATTTGGGCGCCGTGTTCACTTCCACCTCATCCCCTTCCCTTACATTCCCCAACATACCCCTTTTTCATCCCCTACTGAAACCCCCCATTTCCCAACCGATCCTTACATCCCCATCTCCCATCCAAACACCATTACCACATCCCCATACTTCCAAAGACCCCCTAGGGAGTCCCATCCCCCTCCTACTTCCCACACTCCATCCCTCTCACCACCCACGCCCCCAACATCCTACATCTCATCCACCCCATTTACCTAGGTCATGCCCAATTTCTCCCAACCACCTCCATCCTCAAGTAATCCATCACCCCCCAATCTCACACCTGAGTCCATGCCCTCGATGGAGGACATGAGAACGATGTATGCCCTGTGGGCCGCGTCTCGCAACCCTACCTCTCAAACCTCGCATCCCAATTTCCAAAACCTCCATACCCCATTCCCTCCTAACCATGCCCAACCACCTATCGTCCATACCTCCCAAAATCCCCCACCTCAACTCCAGACCCAAACCCACACAAATCTGTGGGCCACAACCCAAACCCCTCTAGAGACATGGGCCCAGGCCCAAAACCCTTAAAACCCATGGGCCCAAGCCCAAGCTTATCAAGCCCAGGCCCCAGCCCAAACACCTCCAAACCCATGGGCTCAAGCCCAAGCCCACCAAACCCAGGCCCCAGCCCAAACACCTCCAAACCCATGGGCTCAAGCCCAAGCCCACCAAACCCAGAGCCAGATCCAAGACCCTCAAAACCCATGGGCCCAAGCCCACCAGACCCAGAACCAAGTCCGAGCCCCCCAGGGCCAATGGTCCCAAACCTACCAAACTCAAAACCAGGGCCCATGGACCCAAACCCAACCCCCTCATGGCCCAGTAACCCAAACTCAACAAGGCCCATTAGCCCAAAGTCATATTAAGCCCCACCCACAGGCCCAAGGCCCGTCAATCCAAGCCTTCCAAAACCATCAAACCCAAATCCCTCAAACCCAAGGCCCATCCACCCACGCTCATCAAAGCCCATTCACTAACCCCATACCCCCTCACCAATACCCTTCATTCACCTATACCCCTTACGCCCCCATCCCACCTCCAACGGGAAATCCAATCCATCCCATTCCTCAAAACCACAACATCCCGCCATTTCAATCACACCCCCATCACCCCCAGAATGTGTCACCAACTCAGCACATCACTTACCCACAAAACGCTCACCCATTTATCCCTTCTCATCCCCTACAAACCATATGGCCCCACCAGGTCATCCAACCCCTCACCCCCAAGTCCAAATAGCGAACTACGCCCCTCACCAATACCACGACCAGCGATGCGAGAAGGATGAGATTCGCAGTGGAGAGCTGCCGGTTTAACCCTCCACGGGCCCACCATCATCACACCTAAGGTCGAACCAAATCAGGGGGAGGCGGTCCCCGCCGACCTCAAAGGAACGGCAATGAAAGAATAGATGGGCAGAATCTGAGCGGTGATGAAGATGGGAGAATGGAACTACACTCGACGGACTTTTAGGACTTATGTCTATTCTCTACGGCGTCCCCCCTTACGAAATTCAAGATGCCATCATTTGATAAGTATAATGGCCTTGGCAACCCCATCGCCCACTTGAAATCTTCTGCGGGGATATATGCGATGTTATGGCGGAGATGAAACGACTCCTCATCAAAGTGTTCGGAAGAGTTTGTGGGCGGGCTGACCGAGATGGTTCATATCCACGAAACCATCCATGATAAAAATTGGAAAGATCGACGCTTATTTCAAGAACAATATGTCTATAACATGGACATAGAACCAAGGAAGTCAGACTTGGCCCGGTTAAAGCAAAGACATGATGAAACATTCAGTGCTTACTTAGGGAGGTGGAGGGCCTTAGCCGCTCAGGTAACTCATCGAATTCCCGATGATGAGCAGATCGAATTGATAACCAAGGGAGCCCTCCCAGTCATCACAGATTTCTTAGTATATCAGCAGCAGCCAAGTTTTGCTGATCTGGTCTGAAATGCCAACCGTTGAGAAGATGCCATTAGAGAGGGCAGGCTAGGAAGGAATCTAGCAGGGGCCTTTGAGGTTCAAAAGCCGAGCCAAGAATTGAAAGAAGAGAGAGACAGTATGCGAACATTGTTTACCCCCAGGCCAATACCAACACCCCCCTGATACAACTCCAGGTTACACAACCACCCCCGACTCGTTTTAAGCAAGTACCAAGGCCAAGCAACGGACCAAGAGCCCCGTTTACCCTGGAAAAGATGAAAGCACGCTTCGAACAAGTATTCACCCCGTTGGGGCAATCCTTGAGTGTCTTATTGCCGGTGTTACTACAGAAAGGCTTGGTCAATTTACTCCAACCTCGCCCCCCACCCCACCCAATACCAAGGAATTATGATCGGAATCTGCATTGTAATTTCCACCAGGGATCGGGTCACCCTACGGATCGGTGCTTCCCATTAAAGCCTGCGGTCAAGATCCCGATAAATGGGAAAGATCATACCCCCGCCACTTCCCCAAGGGCTGAACCAGAATATCCATCAAGCCCCTCTACCACCGCACCCAGGAGGCCCCAGGCCTAACATACATTGGATAGAGGAAGAAGAAGAGTTTGACCCTTCAGATTATATTAGCAATCAGGAGGAATTTTCGCTCCCAAGGCCAAACAAAGATGAACTATTTGTTGGGGTGATCGAGCCACTGTATCTTACCGATTATTTTCCCACACCAGCTTGCCAAGAGGAGCCCTTAGATTTAGGGCAATATTTTTCCACCCCCGCTCCCGCCTATCAAATCCAAACGGGCACAGCCCCATCACAATCATACGCATATCCACCCCATGCCCAATTCATCCCATACACCCCTCCGTCACACATAAATCATCCTATTCCTTACGCAATTCCACCATCCCCATATTATCCTACCCCATACACGCCCTCAAGTCCCTCCACCCAATATAATGCTCCGCCATCCTCAAGTTACCCCATGCCATACACGCCCTCAAGTCCCGCCACCCAATTTTCCCCATACACCCCTCCATCACCCCAGATTACCCGCTCCATGCACAACTCCATCTCCCCCAGTCTATCCCTTTTCATCTACCACCCCATCATCATCCCACCATGCCACAAACCCTTTATATCCCCCCATTCCACCACTACCCCGCCATGTCCCGGTCATCCCGCTCAATGCGCAACTCCATCGCCCCCAATTTACCCCACTTCTTCCACAAACCCGTCACCATCCGTCATACCCCCCATATACAAACCCTTCATACCCCCATCATCCCGCGCCCACCACACCTCAAACGTCTCCCCATCCCTCCAGCCCAATCACACTCCCGCCATCCCTTCGCTATTTTGGCCCTAATCCAACTCCACCACCACCTCGACAAGCAACCCCTCACCCAATCCCCTCATCACCCAATCACCACTGGTCCTACCATGCCCAGGTAACACCAGTACAAGTCCCCCTCCGTGCCCATAACTCCAATTCTGTCAGTTCCCCCCACTACCATTCCACCCCCCATTGGAGTTAACCTGGTCGGACCCGAGAACCAGTATATCCGGCCCAATCCTCCCCGGAATCCTCACGCACCCCATTTCTCATCCCAAAACCTGCTTATGACCCGCATCAGGTACCGTTGAGCTATGAACAGATGGACATGAATGTCGGGTGCAACCAAGAAAGAAATTTGTTGAATTTGTTATTCGATGGTCGTTTGGATTTACCTTGACCGAAACATCGAGGCAGAGGAGAAGAAAAGAAGAAAGAATAGGTCACAGGAAATCCCTTTGAAAAAATGGCCAGGGAACATATACTGGAGACACAGCTCAAGAGAACGCCCTCACATATTACTGTGTGGGATTTATTGACGCGCATGTCTCCACCCATGTAACTCCAGATGAAGTAGGGGAAATAATAGGGCAAGTGTTGGCCCCAAACGCCATCTCTTTTACTGATGCAGACCTACCAATTGAGGGGAATGACCATTCTAAACCCCTGAATATAACAATGGAGGTAGGGAACTTGGTGGTACCATTGGTCCTGATCGACAACGGGTTGGCGCTGAATGTATGCCCTTTAAGGACGGCAATCAAAATTGGGGCAAACCCCGACACCTTTCGGCCATCCATATCAAGCGCACGGGGATTCGACAACACTAGAAGGGAAATCATAGGAGAAGTAGACCTTGACCTGATCCTCGGACCGCAAACCTTCACCACCCCCTTTCAAGTGATGGACATCAAGTCTACCTTCAATCTGCTATTGGGCCGGCCATGGATACATAAGCTCAGAGCGATACCATCTACTCTACACCAAAAGCTCCGATTCATCTCAGAAGGAAAAATTGTCACCATCTTAGGTGAGAGCAGAGAAGACATGGGGAAGAGCGCTCTGCACATTGAGAATTCGAAAGTGCTGAACATACCGCACACAGCTGAGGATGCCGATCTCCATCGATTTGAGTACAACTTCTCGAATGTTACCCTCGAACCAACTGAAAAAACCCCGGATAAAATTGGAGGAGGAATGGATGCAGCTGTGTTCATGCTCCACAGTTGGGGCCATAAAAAAGGGAAAGGACTGGGCCCACGCCTTCAAGGAAGAAGAGACCCCGTCAAGGCCAAGGGGCAACAAACTAAATTCGGCTTAGGCTACAGGCCCAGAGAAGAGGAAGTCAGAGAAGCCAAGGAGAAGATGAGAGCCGTAGCAGCAACCAAGGCCAGAGGAATCATCTTGGAAGAGGAACCTCGCGCTCGCCCCCACATCCGTGAAACCTTTGTGAGCGCCGGGGTGGTAAAAATTGATCTGAATGGGGAGACCAGGGTAACCCCACATAAGCCTGTTGCAATCCACCCCACCAATCCCTACATCATCCCCCCGGACTTCGAAATAGACTTAGCCGCCCTTTCCTTGTGTTGAGGAAGAAGTGCCCTGATCCACCCCTCACTTCTGCAACAACCACTCTGGGCCCCTCCTAACCGTAGAGGATAAGGTCCCAGAGGATCCCTCTGTAAATATGTTGGGGGAGGAAATGCAAGAGCCTACCGATGCCACTCTTGATCAAATAGGTAAAGGCCAAGCCTCGCAGGTGAGTAGCTGGGCATCCTTGCCCCAACTCTTGAGAGCCGCCAAATGCCATGAAAATGGCACCGACTCCCTAAAAAAAACAACCTGTAAAAAGTGAGGTTAGCCTCTGGACCACTCTACCTTGTATATACAGAGATCCACCTCACCAGGGGCTAACCTCTGAAAAAATACAAAAGATCATAAAAACAGAAAAAATACCAATTCCAAAAATATTGTCCTTTAAAATTCCCAATAAAGTTAAAATCAATATCGCGATACCCGTCCCACGTGAAGCCAACCCCTTCCCTGTAGAAATACAAGAAGAGGTAGGAGTCACGAGTCTGGATGAGGAAGGCCAAACCGACGAGCTCCCCAATGAGCTCCTCAAACAATTTACCGATTTTGAGCATGGCCCTACCCCGGTCGTCGAAGAGACAGAGGCCGCCAATTTGGGCACCACAGAGGCCCCCAGAATCACCAAAATTGGAACGTCGCTGTCCCCTGAGGAGAGGAAAGGTATGATAGACTTCCTTCGGTCATACCAAGACGTCTTCGCGTGGTCGTATGAAGACATGCCTGGTTTGGATACCGATCTGGTTGAGCATGAGTTGCCACTCTACCCCGATGTTAAAAGGTGAAGCAGTGAGGGCGACTCGCCAAATGGATGTTGAAGGTGAAGGATGAGGTCATTAAGCAGTATGTTGCGAGTTTCCTCATGGTATCCAAGTACCCACAGTGGCTAGCCAATATTGTCCCCATACCAAAGAAGGATGGAAAGGTCCGAATGTGTATCGACTTTCCAAATCTCAACAAGGCGAGCCCTAAGGATGATTTCCCACTACCACACATCGACATCTTGGTCGATAACACTTTAAAGCACGGGATGCTCTCATTTATGGATGGATTCTCAGGATATGATCAGATAAAGATGGCAGAGGTTGATCGTGAGAAGACATCGTTCATTACCCCCTGGGGAACCTTCTCTACAAAGTAATGCCATTCGGGCTGAAGAATGCTAGGGCGACCTATCAAAGAGCAATGACGGCCCTGTTCCACGACATGATGCACCGAGAGATCGAAGTGTACGTCGAAGACATGATTGCCAAATCGCCAGAAAGGGAGGACCACTTGATAAACCTGCAGAAGCTATTTGAGAGACTGAGAAAATACGGATTGCGGTTGAATCCCCAGAAATGCGCGTTTGGCGCTATGTCAGAAAAAGCTCTTGGGCTTTATTAGCCGATGGGAGAGGGATCGAGGTCGATCACCAAGATCAAGGCCATCAACGAGATGCCACCACCATCTAGAGAAGGAAGTCGGAGGTTTCTTAGCGAGATCCGATTACATCGACGATTTATCGCATAGTTAACTCCGATATGTGCACCAATCTTCAAGCTGCTGAGAAAGGACTCATCGGTTGAATGGAATGATGACTGCCAGGTTGCATTCGATAAGATTAAAGGTTATCTCCTGAAACCTCTAATATTGGTACCGCCCGTACCTGATAGACCCCTGATAATGTACTTGTCCACGACTGAGTTTTCCATGGGTTGTGTGTTAGGATAGCATGATGAGACGGGAAGGAGAGAGCAGGCCATCTATTACCTAAGCAAGAAATTCACTAATTATGAGACGCGCTATTCTCATCTGGAGAAAGCATGCCTAGCGCTCGTTTGGGCTACTCAGAGACTTCGACACTACCTGTTATCCCAGGCCGTTCTACTTCAAGCACGGATGGATTCGTTGAAGTACCTATTCGAGAAACCGGCTCTCACTGGTCGAACCGCACGTTGGCAACTACTCCTATTCGAGTTTGACATTACTTATGTCACCCAGAAGTCGATTAAGGGGCAAGCACTCGCCGATCACCTTGCTAAGAACCCTCTACCGGACTACGAGCCTCTAAGGACCGAATTCCCCGATGAAGACATTTTGTTCCTGACCAACGAGGATACGGAGGAAACGGAGGAGCCCTGGGTAATGGACTTCGATGGGGCATCGCATGTTGAGGGCCAAGGAGTTGGCGCCATTCTTATCTCGCCAAAAGGATCCCACATACCCATCTCCATCAAATTAAACTTCCCATGCACCAACAATATGGCCGAGTATGAAGCACATGCAATTTGGTTCTGATGCTCTTGATCTAAATATAACTCACCTCAGGGTCTTTGGAGATTCACAGTTAATTATATGCCAAACCAACAGGGATTGGAAGACCAAGGATGAAAAACTGATCCCATACCATGAACATCTGGAGGATCTGATAACTTGCTTTGAGGAAGTCACCTTCTCTTATGTGTCACGAGCAAGAAACCGGTTTGCTGACGCCCTGGCTACCCTGGCCTCTATGGTTGAGATTCCATATGGAGTGGTTATGAAGTCGATCATGATAGAGCAGAGGAACGAACCGGCTTTCTATCACCTGATCGAAAGACCTACAGAGATAGATGATGAACCACCCTGGTTCTCAGACATCAAGAATTTCCTCGAGACCCGAACTTTCTCGGAAGGAACATCAAAGGTAGACAAACGCACCATCCCGCGATTGGCAACAAACTACGTCATCTGCGGCGATCTCTTGTATAGACGGTCTCACGACAATATTCTACTCCGATGCCTAACCCAGAAAGAGGCGGTCGAGATCATGAAGGAGATTCATGAGGGGGTCTGCGAAGCCCACGTTAGCGGTCACATGCTTGCTAAGAAAATTCTAAGGTAAGGATACTTTTGGACTACTTTGGAGACTGATTGCTGCAAGCACGTACAGAAGTGCTACAAATGCCAAGAGCACTCGACTAATACTGCGCTCGACCATTGACTTGCCGACGCAGCCACCCTTGGCCGTTAAGCCACACAGGGTCTCGACGTCGTCAGCAAGATCAATCCTAAGGCTTCCAATGGACATCAATTCATCCTCGTCGCTGTGGAATACTTTACAAAATGGGTAGTGGCGGCCTCCTATACGAGCATTAAAGCTAGCCATGTTGAGAAGTTCATCAAGAATAACATCATTTGTAGATTCGGCGTACCCAAAGATATCATCACTGATAATGGCACTAACTTCGCTAATAGGCACATCCGGGCCTTGTGTGAGCAGTTCAAGATCAAGCATCATCGTTCTTCCCCATACAGGCCTCGGGCGAATGGGAGCGATGAAAGCGACCAACAAAACTCTGATCCGCATCCTAGAAAAGATGGTAGTTACTTACAGAGATTGGAGTGAGCAGTTACCCTTCGCACTTTGGGCATATAGAACGTCTATCCACACCGCAACAAGGGCAACACCATTCTCCCTTGCGTATGGGACCGAGGTCGTGCTACCCGTTGAAGTCGAGGTACCGTCGCTTCGTATCCTTTTGGAATCCCATCTACCTGAAGCTGAGAGGGAAAGAGCCCGTTTTGAGCAGTTGGATTTAATTGACGAGAAAAGGCTCCTTGCCTTGTGCCACACCCAAGTCTATCAGAGGAGAATTGCACGTGCGTTACAATAAAGCGCGTCCATGATCGAGACACTATACTGAAGAAAATTTTTCTGTCTCTCCACGCCGATCCGAGAGGGAAGTTTAGGCCAAATTGGGAAGGACCCTACGTCATCCGAGAGGTTCTACCAGGGTACGCGGTTAGCCTCGCCACCATGGACAGAGACCACTTTCCTGAGCCCATCAACGCTGGATACCTCCGTAAGTTCTACTCATAGGTCTTGGGGCAAGGTAAGTTTCGATAAAAGTAGATACGTGACCGCTTAAGGGCTCCATAAAAGAGGCCATCATTTCAAAGTCAAGTGGCCCAAAAAATATTCCCTGAAAACCTTCACCCCTTTTTGCTACGCACTTCATACAACCACCCAAAATTCCAAAAAAGAAGAAGAGAAGGGAGGAAAAATCCAAACCAAAAAGAAGAAGGAGAAGCCCCCCCCAAGAAAAAAGGAACAACAAGGAAAAGGAGGGGTACCCAAAAAAAAAACAAAAAACAAAACAAAAAATAAACAAAAACCCAAAAAAAAAAAAAAAAAATTAATGAATGATGACTGGGGCATAAAAGGCCCCCGAAAAGAAAAAGGAGTCCCCGAACCTAGAAATCACCCCGAACTTAGATCCAAATCCCCAGAAAAACTAAACTTGTTTGAACCCCAACCACATTACAACCCGAAAGAAAGCCCTCTTTAAGGTCCAGAAGCGGTTATAACATCTACTGCATCAGAACAAGCCGAGTTAACAAACCACATAGAACTTCATTCGGCCGGCTGTGACGGAATCGATGCCCATGCCATGGCTTTCTGGCTCTTGAAGAAAAGAAAAAAAAAAAAGAAAAAAAATTAATTTGAGTTCAAAGCAAGACGGAAGTGGTGAAAACCGAAGGCATACAGGTAAAAGCAATGACTCGCGGACGGTGAAAACACGAAAGGGCACTGGGGTAAGAAGCGAACCCATGGGCGTGGTGAAAACTCGAAAGGCGCTATGGGTAAAAAGCAGGATGGCAGGGCATGGCGAAAACCCGTCTTGGGCGCTATGAGCAAAAAAATGTCAAGAAAAGAGAGATTAGGAGAAGATCTTTCCTGGCCCGCATATTTCAGTTTGGATCCCTTAAGCCTCTTCTCCCCTTTGATGGGCCGCTCCTGCTGGAAATTGGATCGGATCCCAATCAAGTATGTCGTCTCTACCATAGCGTCTGACGCATGACCAAAAGGAAAGATAGAGGGCTGAACCAATCCCAGGGCAGCTAACCTTCCCATGTTTAAAGGAAAAAACCTGTGCCTCACCCACAGTGTTCGACCATGCTCAAAATAGGACCCACTGGTTTGGCCCCATAAAAAAAAAAAAAAAACCTCACCCTGTGAGGAAGAAAATTCCAAAAAAGATAATAGATTTTCCTTTCCCATAAAAAACCTCACCCTGTGAGGAAGAAAATTCCAAAAAAGATAATAGATTTCTCTTTCCCATAAAAAACCTCACCCTGTGAGGAAGAAAATTCCAAAAAAGATAATAGATTTCCCTTTCCCATAAAAAGCCTCACCCTGTGAGGAAGAAAATTCCAAAAAAGATAATAGACTTCCCTTTCCCATAAAAAACCTCACCCTATGAGGAAGAAAATTCCAAAAAAGATAATAGATTTTCCTTTCCCATAAAAAGCCTCACACTGTGGAGGAGAAAATTCCAAAAAAAAGAGAGAAACCCCACCAGGTGCAGAAAAAAGGGAGGGAAAAATCTCATAAAAAGTCTCACATTGCAGGAATACAAAAAGCAAAACAAGAGCGCATGTATAGATTTCATTCCCTTCCTTTACAAGTGTTGCCTGCTGAGTGTCACGTCCCAAAAAGATAACGACATGACACACTTTCTATTTTTGCTGATTTCTTTACAACAAGAAGTAAAACCCAAAATGTATATAGCTGTGTATATATAAAAAAAAAAAAAAAAAAAAAAAGAGAAGAAGAAAAGAACAGAAAAAGATAACCCAAAAAGAGATCTCTGATAGGGGGTTTTCCCCCGTATATATGACTTATGATATGTGCAGGAGCAGGTCAAGGGCCGGGAACACACTTCAAAGCGCTAATCTCTGCAAGCAGGGAGTCCTCGCGGGCATTTCGATCAGACATCCACCTACCATGAAGACTCTTCTGCCGTCTCCGTGAAGCTTGTCTTTGCAGACTCGATCAAAGACCGATCAATAGAAGAACCTCACTCTCTGTGGCTCTCACCTCCGCAATATCAGCTCTGACCCTTTCTTTCTCCAAAGTCTCGATCAAAGCCGGCCTCTCTGAAGGGACTCGATCCGGGTCCGAGCATCGCTTCCTTACATGGCAGGCCTGCTCTACCACATCTACCAAGTGGGCTAGGAGTAGGTAATTCCTCGGATACTAGCCAACCAACCTCGTAACTTGGGAGACAATGCCCCCATGAACCAAGCTACACATATCGTCCGATTGACGGGTTTCCCAGAGGCAGCTATGCGATCAAGATCACTAAGAGAACCGCGAGAGAATATCGACAGAGAGCATTGTGGGTGGCTCTCAAGGTGCACGCATGCCGAGTAACCAATTGGAGCACCCGAGATGGGAAGTAGTATGTGCTACCGGCCCCCAAAAGTGTGATGCCCTCACAATCCCGAGAGCGACAATCGGAAGGTGCCATCCGTCTGTGGAAGTTGCTGTGTCAGTCGCGTCGATAGCCATGTGCTCCTCGACGCCCCATCAAGTGCGCCTTGAACTCGAATCAAAACCCCGAGCCACATCCCTCTAATCAAGAATCTCAAGACAGCCCCATGATAGCCAAATGCTCTCCTAACCAGATCAACAAGAAGCGGGCTCACGAAAATCCCAACCTGCCGAGGTCAGCATCCAAGCCTCGATACATCTCCGCCAGGACCAGGTGTACCAATGAGCGACCTCCCTCCAGTTCAGTCAAAACATCACATAGCCCGAGGGAAAAGCTCTCCCCCCCAGTGAAGAAGAGAACCTCCGACAGCAAATAAAGAGCAAAGGCCTTCACATTGAAGGGATCTCGAATAGGCAACTTTCGAAGGCTCGAGTCACCGAAAAGTTCTCTTAGGAATTTCACCGAGCACCTGGTGGGCCCTCCGGCGAAACATTTCTCATATCCACCCTTCTTCAGGCCAAGGACCGCGTGGACCGCCTTTGCATACCCCGGTTTGGGCACTACTTTGGCAAGGCCTCGATGCATCTTCAAGCCAGTGAGGGAGGCTAACTCTTCCAAAGTTGGGGTCAGCTCCCTAGACCCGAATTTAAAAACATGGGCCCTATGGTCCCATGATGCCAAAGCCGCCTGTAGTAGGTTGGGCAACAGAGGAACAACGAGGAGAGAAGAAAGACGGGACAACCTGGGGCCATTCAGAATAGCAAGCTCGCTCTCGGCCAGACTATCATGCCATTTTTGCAAAAAGCTGGGCCCCGGGTCCAAACAGGGAAGTATACCGGTCCCCGTATAAAGGCTTGGGCCCCCTTTTGAAGGCAGGTCCATCGGCGTGCAAAGAGGTTCTTTATCGGTCAATATATGGCGATGGGCCCGCTAGAAAAGAGGGGAGAGAAAGGAAATAAAAGGAGGGGCAAAACAGCCAAACCAAAGTAGAAGAGGAGACAAGGGGGACGGTAGCGGGTTATAAGGAGCCGAGGTCAATCTATAGCGTATATATGTATCAAGGCAAATTTTGAATCATTTTTTCCCGGTGTATATAATATATCCGACCATTTCTTGAGGATTGGTCGGTATATATATAATATATAAACAGCCATTATTGATTGAACATTTGGGCGTATATAATATATCGCCTGATTTAAACGAGGATGGCAAGGCCCCCTTTCACAGAGATTCATTTTTGTCCCCAAGGAGGAACTTATTTTTGTTTGGCCCACTTTTTTTTCATCTCGGGGCAGTTCACAGGCGCACATACTACTTTACCGTGGAAGCCCGGAGGGCCTACTACCCGTGGGTGATATCTGAGAGAATCACCTACAGGATCGACTCCATCATTGGAGGGGTGTCGGCCCGTGTCTGGCCCAACAAGAAAACACAAAAGAAAACCATCAAAGCAAAGAAATGAAACATTCATATAAAGCATAAAAATTATAAACCATCCAAAAAATTTGTTGTTTAAAAATTATTACATATCCCCCAAATAAATCCAAAGTCTAAATTATTGTTTTGTGTATGTCAAATTTGCAGAAACTAAACTAGTCTTGGGCGGCCCCCTTCGACTTCTTCCGGTGCCGGCTCACATTTTGAAAGGTACTGGTCTCCCCCACTCGAGTCCATGCCTGAGAGATACGGCAAAGCAAGGAGCGCGACTCCTTCTCACGAGCACGCTGCAGAGGCACACCAAAAGCCATCAAATAGAGAAACAGGCAGAGAGTAAACTAGGAAAATGACTAGTTTGGGCCAGCATTCACTCACCACTTCGGTCTGCCTAAGCCCAATGAAGTTACGGTAGTATTCAGCCTGACTCACTGCCGACTCATAATCCTGGCCAGTAAGAAAAAGGAGGTGTTAGTCACACATGCCATCAGCATAATTCAAAGGGAAAGAGAACGGAGCAACAAGGTAGAGATTACCCCAGGAATCAGCTCGGGAGGTGGGACCTGGATAGCTTCAGCAAAAATCCATGCCTTTTCAGCCACGTCGGGCACACACGCGTGACAAAAAGGCATCATCCAGGAGCTTGAAGGTCCTCTAGACCTCGACGGGCGAACCACCAGAAGCACCAGCACCATAAGCCACGCCAGAGGCGTCAGCCCCGGAAGGATCGGAAGGTCCAGCACCTGTCACATCATAGGGAACGACCTCCTCTTCCCCCTCATCTGAGTCGCCGCCCTGCTCAAACTGTAGAGAGAAATATTTTATCATTAAGGGCGACAGGTCAATCAAGGTAACCACATGAAAGCTGCTGAATGAAAGAAGAAAAGGGGCATTACCTGAGATCGCGACTCGCCAAAAACTAAAAAGTTTGCACCAGGCACGAAGCGGGGCAGCAAGAAATGATAGGGCAGGGAGTCGTACCAAGACTGATACCCCCCAGGCAGGAGAAGGTCATCGATAGGCACCCCATGATGAAGAAAATGAGCAGTGAGCTCATCAATGGAGCCCTCTGGGGCCAACACGTCGGCGGGAGGAGCTTGGGCCACGGCAAAGAGAGGGCGATACTGATGAATCGCTCTCTCCCCTAAATAGTAGGCCCTAGTCCAGGACCCGTAGAGAAAGATGATACGACGGTCCAGCAAAAGACGAGAGGGGCCCACTGAGGCCAAATTCCAAAAAGGGGATCCTATGCAAGGGTCGAGGATGACCTGCAAAAGAAGAAAAAATTGGAGAGGGATGCACACATTTGATCAGAACCCCTAAGCAGCTGAGCTACCAAATTTACAAAAAGGGAATTGTTTTACCTGCTCTGGGATCAACAGGTCGAACTGAGAGCGCAGTCCTAACTCCAAATGCTTCATACCTACGTCCCGACGGCGACCCACGTGCCAGTTACTCATAAGGGGGAACGTAGCAATGTCGGATCAAGCAGAGGCGACCAGTGAAAGTGAAGGTATCCTAGACACGAGAAGCGCGAGATGAGGCAGTATGATATAAAAGAAAATTGAATAAACTAAAAACAAAAGATAAAATACCTCGATGGCAGGCCAGAAACCCACAATGGAGCTAGACTCCCCAAGAACGGCCCGCTTTAGGCTGGACATGAGTACGGCATAGCCAGCGCCGCCCCAATCGAATCGATGCACGGTCTCCCAGTTCACCATCAGGCTGAGCAGGGACAAGGAGACTCGCCCTCCACTGGTGTTGGAGAGGAGAGTCTTGCCTAGGAGGAACAGTAAGGAGATGCGGGCCAGCATAAGTGCACGTGCAGGCTCGATATAAATGTCCATGTCGGGCTGCCCCTGGTCCACCAACTCATTAGGCCCAAACTGATCAACCAACCAGGATAGCTTGACCTCAGAACCCCGAACGTTCCCTGAGGACGGGTAGGCCCCTAGCAGCTGAATCACCTCCTCCCTACCCGGTGTGCGGGTGGGTACCACGGGCACACCCCCGATACGGACCCCAGTGATCATAGACCAGTCCGTCGGAGTGAAGGCCATCTCTACCACGGCCATGTGGAATGTCATCGTCTCGGGGCGAAAACGCTCTATCAGCGCTTTTAAATAGGCTGTATCAGCTCTTATAGCGGGGCACGAAATGAAGTCCCCAAAATCGGCAGCAGTAAGTAGGTCCTTCACCATTGGGGGAAGGTAAAGCACAAGGCGCTAGAGGTCAAACCAACCGCCTCGGAACATAATGTGCGGCAGGGGCTGTAAACAAAAGGCATCAATCAGATAAGGGCAGGGAGATATAATGAGGGCATCAAAGGAAAGCAAAAGCAGAAAGGAGGAGGGGGTCCATCTGTTTACCTGACCAATGATCCCGAAGTTGGACATATGGGTGTGCTGGCAGTAGAGGAGGCCGGTGTGGGCGGCCTCGCCTTGCATCTCATACCAAGGCTGGGAGGAGCGCTGAGACACCATGAACTGTTCCCCACGGGGACCGTAGGCCATTTCCGGCCCTTCTTGCTGATCATGCCCCTCGTCACCAGACATCCTGAAAACATGAGACGCATCGGCATATGAGGGGTTGCCAACAAAAAAAAAAGAAGAAAGAGGAAAATATGCATATGCATTAATCCAAAGAACAAAAAAAGAAAAAAACAACCATGTGTGTATGTATACTAATCCAAAACCAAAAAAAAAAAGAGAGATGTGTGTGTGTGTGTGCTAACAAAAAAAAAAACAACCATGTGTGTATGTATACTAATCCAAAACCAAAAAAAGAGAGAGATGTGCGTGTGTGTGTACTAACTAAAAAAAAAAAAAAACAACCATGTGTGTATGTATACTAATCCAAAACCAAAAAAAAAGAGAGATGTGTGTGTGTGTGTGCTAACTAAAAAGAAAAAATGTGTGTATGTATACTAATCCAAAACCAAAAAAAAAAAAAGAGAGATGTGTGTGTGTGTGTGCTAACTAAAAAAAAAAAAAACAACAACCATGTGTGTATGTATACTAATCCAAAACCCAAAAAAAAAGAGAGAGATGTGTACGCGCGTGAAAAATAATAACACAAAAAAAAAAACAACAACATGTGTGTATATACTAATTCAAAACAAAAAAAGATGTGTATGTGTGCTAAAAAAAAAAACAAAAAAAAAATTCATGTGTATATACTAATCCGAAAGAAAGGATGTGTGTGTACTAAAAGAAAGAAAAACAAAAAAATCATGCGTGTGTGGGTACTAATCCAAAAAAAAGAGATATGTGTATATATAAAAAATAAAAAATAAAAAAAACAACAAAAAGGCAAAACCATGTGCGAGTGTGCTAATCCAAAAAAATAAGATGCGCTAATCCATCGAAAACAAAAAAAGAGAAAGAGAAAATAGGATGAGATGAATAAATAATAGAAAAAAAAAATTATAGGCCTAAGGAAAAAAAAAAAAAAAAAAAAACAACAAAACCGAGAGAAAAGGAACATAGGCATCACATATGTGTAAATGGAAATGAAAAAAGAAAAAGCATTTCACCACAAAAGAAAAAAAAGAGAGAGAAAAACAACAATGTTATCAAAATACAAAGAGAAAGTAAGGGAAGGTAATGGTTACCTTCAATAGGGGAGAAAAACGAAGAGCGGCGGAGGATAAGCGCCTTTTGATCAACACCCGTGACTGCCGGTAATGGAATTCAAGCCAAACCAAAAAAAAAACCCTAAGGGGTTGTCCCGGACTCAAGAAGAAAGGAGGGAGGAAGAGAGAATTTGAAAAGGGGGGCCCCTTTTGTGCTCGGGCTCGGGCAGTTCGTAACTGCCAGATTTTAGACGGGCGTATATAATATATACGCCCGACCTTTTTTCGCCAAATTTTGGTCAGGCGTATATATTATATATGCCCGACCAAAAATGGCAGTTTTTAAACTGCCCGACCTCCTTTTTTCGATTTTAAGGCCCAACGGCCCCCTTGTATGCTATGGACCTTGATCCGGACCCCCTTCGAGGCCCACGTGTCGTCGGCCATGGTGCACGCATCTCCAAATGACCCTTCGAGTTCACTTCGATCGACCCAAAGGGACCGTGCTACAATAAACGGATCTAGGTCCGTAGGTGCCCACCTATTGCGCCCACAAAATCAACAAAAAAAGGAGAGAAAAAATATATATATATAATAAACAAAAAATAATAAAAACAAAAATACAACGCTGGTTCTCACAAGGGCGTCGCAACAGGGACACTTTGTACCTGATCTGGCAGGCAAATGAATTTCATTCATCACCGGGAGCATACACTTAGCCCCAGATCTCCCCCAGCAGAAGTCAAGGCCTGATCCGATAGGCGAACCAAGCACCCATCACCGGAATGCACACGTCCCTAAGGTATATCAACATGGCAAGTTGATTCGCCTAAGGATACGTGCAAAAACAAAGGCAGTTTGAGCATGCCCAGGGTCTCCATCTGACATGAAAGAAAAAAAAAGAAGAAAAAAGAAAAAGAAAAGAAAAAAAGAAAAAGAGAAGAAGTAACAAATTTGTTGCTGCTTAGTAAAAACTTTGAGTGGGTTGACCCCACCTTCCACGCTTTCACTCTGGTCATCCGCCTTTTGATTGATATTGACCAAGAGTGCCCCCAACTTCAGACTGTTCGAAGAGTCTATTGTCAGTCGAAACTGACCCGCCAAAAATGAAATTACAACCAACCAAACTATGCGCAAACATACAGACCAAAGGGCCCTTTTCCCTTTTATTTCCTTTTACACAGGCTTAAAACCTGTATAGGCACAGTGTCCCTGTTGAATGTACGCACTTGCGTCTGGGTATCCGCAGGATGGTCGTTGTCCTCGTAAATTGTACCTTAGGGTCGAGGCTTCCGTTCGCGCCTATTTGCTGCTTATCGCCCCTGATGGATGTCTGTCTGTGCATAGTTAGTAGGATGTGATTTCATTAGGGACGGAGGCTAGAAATTAGCCATCTCTGTAGAGGGATGTTTGGTTCTAGCCCGATCTTTTTAGCTTTGTCTCGAGTAAAAGCACTCCGGTCCGTGCGAATCAGGAGCACCTCACCACTGGAACGTACACATCCCCAAGGTGCACCTATCCCCGGCATGGCGCACGCACTCTTAAAAGCGTATCAACTGGCATTTGATCCACTTAAAGAGTTGTGCAAAATAAAGTTGTCAGAGGTCATCGAGCTCTTCTTAGAGGCCTCAAAAACAAAAGAAAATTCAGAAAATGACACAAAAAAAAAATACTCAGAAAATGAGCATGCATTCCCAAGAAGTGTTGCGACATCAATATTCGCTCCACTTGGGTCAATCATGCTAAAGCAACCTCGAGGTTGATGGGTTCGCCCAGAAACTCTGAGCCTTACATAAGTAAGGGCACCCATGCCCAATCCAATGGAGCGGTCGATATTCCATAGTATTGGACATAGTTTGAAGGCCTTCGCTTTGTATGTTTCGCATCAATTCCGAAGCATAGATCGATCATCCCGTTTCATGGAGCTGTCTGGTTCAGATTAATACTCAACATCACAAATCTATAGTTTCTCTTAGGAAGTGGACGATATCTCGGCTAGCAGGCTTACACTTTTTGTGATCATCGCAGTTATGCCCAGTAATGTCGCAATGCGCTTGGGGACTGTTAGCTTTGAGGTACGGACGATATCCCGAAATGAGAGGGCTTACGTACACTCACCATCACCATGGATGTTTGAGAATTGAGTTGAACCAAGCGGACCCATCAAACGTGCCTTGGACCTCTTCGGATGTCTCTTGTCTTTGGCATCCGATCATTAGTGATCGAATACCAAAGAGGGGAATCTGTAGACATCCAAATTCGGCCCAAGGCCCGATCAATCTGTACGTCGGGAGAGATGTACCCTTGTGCTTCCGATGGCACCCCCCTGAACCCTTAGGAACTTACCTAGACCAGTAGGAATCACCCTAAGACCTTTAGAGCCATTCCCCCAATCCTTAGAAGTCACCCCTACACCCTAGAATCCCTTCCCAGACCTAACTTAAACCCTTCTGGCGGTTGATGGGAGGAGAGCTACAGAATTTCACACAGATCAGTACCATGGATGAGCCATACACCATTGGAAGGAGGACTTCTCCAGCTTTCTAACAAGCCAAAGATCACCCAATTTGGAGCTACGGTTCAAAAGTTATGGCCGTTTTAAGTTTCACATAAAATCATGAATTTTACTCCGGCGTAGATATTAGATACGCCCAGCCATTTTTTCCCCAGATTACTCAGGCGTATATATTATATATGCCTGCTTATTTTGGGGAAAATTTGGCCGGGCATATATAATATATACGCCCAGTATAGGTGGGACCCACCACGGGTTTCATCTTCTCAAAACTCCCCTGATTTTGGTGAAAATTACTGTTCCTAAGTTGGGCGTATATAATATATACGCCCAGCTTAGCTACAGTAACTGTCATCAGTAGCTCGAATTTCCTCCATCTAGTTTGACCCTTTGACCATCCCCTGGGTTGAGGTGGGTGTCTTGAGATTGGTTGCACCCCCTTTGAGCTTATTGGCAACCCTTAAGTCGCCCATGGTCTCACCCCATCATCCGCCATTGAAACCGGTTTCCCAAAATCCTAGGACCTTGAAAACCCAAAAAACCTTAGATGGGGGATTACCTAATTGCTAAACCAATTAGCTCTTAAGTAAGCCCCTAACCTGTCCCTTCTCTATAAATAGAGAGGCCCCCCTCTTCCTTAAGGGTTGAAGTTTTGTTGAAGGATTAGAGAAGTGCTTAAGAGAGAACCCTAGTGAGAGAAAATGCCAATATTTTCCATAATTCTAGCATGCATACTTCACCTATTTCAACCCATTTCCACCATTAGATCACTCCCTTTTGCTAAAGTCTAACCTCTAGCTTCACTCTACACCCCTTACTTTATTGAATCCTAGCATTAGAACCCATTTTCACACCATTTAAGCCATCGGAAGCACGCCAAAGCGAAGATCTTCCACGATGCAACAAGGGCCCGTGAGCTCCGACTCACCCCTCTCTTCCTCTACCTTCTTGGGTATTAGGTGAATTAGTCTTGCAGAAAAGTGCAATGGTACTGTCTCCGAACTGGGCGGAGGTCCTTCGATTAATAGTGTACGGGGGTCTATCTTAGGATATTGATCATCCTATTTTATGGTTATTCAGGAAAAGCATGGTAAGAATAATGGGTGATTACATCAATCATCATTCAGTAGTTTTCAGTTTCATTCTTAGAAATATCCTGTGAAGTCTCAGATTCATCGTCCCCAAAATAAAACTAGAAGGGGGAGAGGTAAGGCTTAGTGATATGGGGAATAGTTTGTAACTAATACCTTTTCAAAAGGGGTAACTGACAATCTTCTCCTCTGAGGGGTATGGAATGCCATGATCGAGCTCTTCGTCATGTTTCGGTACCATCGAAATCTCGCATTCTATGGCTAGCAGGGGTTTATCCTCCTCCTGCCACCTTACGACGACATCTAGTAGTATGAGAATATCAGGATGCCCTCTCAGCTTGCTTATACACTTCCAGTAAAGTTACCGGAGATGTCCTCACGGCCTGCTTATGCTTCCTTGAGTTCATTGACTTGTTCATTCGTTGTGATGCTCTCGCTCGATATATATTTTTATGTATGTTTTTTTGAAAGCATCCTGCTGGCACAAGAATGACAAGTTATGATTGAACCTAACATCTTCATTTTTATTTATTTTTTTTTTTTTCGCTCAAACGTCCCCTCTAATGGCGGGGATAGGGAATGAGAATCGAGTGTTTCTTATGCTTTTGATAAAAAAGTTTTAGGTAGGTCACTAATCCTTCAATCAAACCGCTCGAGTGTAAATGGTGGGCGACAAGTAAGAGATTTTAAGGATATTCTCAGGATTGAAGACATACGATGGATGGGTCATGATGACTACGGGGATGATACGTATAGGTATTTTAACCACAAGATTTGATGATCATAAGACTAAGGATAGTATTTTCTAAGGTATATGGCATTCCAAGGGCTAGGGAGCTCTTCCCCATCTTGGTTCACCAATTTGTATGCGTTTCTAGGATATGCAGTTGTTATAACATAAGCGCCTTCCTAGTTCGGCTTTAGTTTTCCTTTAGGATGGGCGCGTTTGGAAGGTATAATTTTCTTTAAAACTAGTTCGCCAATGTTAAAGGTTCATTCAAGGACTTTCTTATCGTAGGCCCTAGTCATTCTCCTCTGATATACTTAAGCGTGATCAGCTGCCCTTAGGCGTGTTTCATTGAGTCGCTCTAACTGAGTAAGTAAAGCAATTCTCCTCTCCTCTAAGGATAGCTCATCATCGAGTTGGATGCGCAAAGATGGGACTTGTATCTCATATTGAAGGACTGCTTCCATCCCATAGGTGAGGAGGTAGGGAGTTTTGCCAGTGGCCATACGAATAGAGGTCCTATAGGCCCAGAGTGCTTCCGATAATCGTTCGAGCCAGTTGCCTCCATTGCTTGTTTCCATAGTTCGTTTCAAGATTCGAATCAGTGTCTTGTTCGTAGCTTCTGCTTGTCCATTGTCTTGAGGGTAGAACGACGATGAGTGGTATAAATCAATGATGTATTTCTTGCATATCTTCTTCGTCTTTTTCGTAATGAATTACGGTCCGTTGTCGGTGATGAACATTCTGGGTACTCCAAACCAGGTAATGATATTTCAAACTATAAACCTCACGAGCGTCGAAGCGGTTATTCGGACATAAGACTCGACCTCAGCCCATTTGGTGTTGTATTCAGTCGCTATAAGTATGAATGCATGCTTGTGAGTATTCCCAACGATGTCTGTAAATGGTCTGATGATGTCGAAGGCCCACATCGAAAATGGCCACGGCGAGGTCATGGTGTTTAGTGCAACTGATGGAGCTTTGATAAGTGTAGCGTGCTCTTGACATTGTTTGCAGGATTGAATGTAGAGGTGGCAGTCTCTCATCATCGTCGGCCTAAAGTAGCTTGTCGTGTAACTTGATCGGTGAGTCTTTGTCTATCGGAGTGGGCACCGCAGGCGCTGGCGTGTGCTTCTCGGATGATGTATTGTCCTTCAGCAATCGTAACACATCGCAGCAGTACTCCTTTGCTGAAGGCTTCTTTATATAATGTTTCACCGAGTATACAAAATTGGGTGCACCAGTTTCTTATGGTCTTTCATTCGATCTTCGTGACGTATGGGGGAACATGTTGATGTTTTAAGAAATTCCAAATATTAAAATACCATGGTTGTCTGTTGTCGGTTGGTGATTTCTCAAATCTGAACGTAGCGACTTCGATTTCTATTTCAGTGTGATTTTCTGGAGTGATTATTTCTTTTGATTCCGTGCTGGCAGGGAGAATTGGTAGTTCCCTTGTAACGGTCCATGCTACTTTGTGGGCGAGTACTGTTAATATTTCAATGAAGAAGGTCTTGGTACTTTGGCCGATAGGTATCTGGATGACAGAGGCTAGTGTGGCTAAGGAATCTGCTAACTCGTTTTCTAATCTAGGGATGTGTGTGAAAGAGATCTTTTCAAATTTCTTCACCAAATATTGAGCGCTCTCTAGGTATCTCATCAATCTCCTTTCCTTAGTTTTCCATTCTCCTATGACTTGCAAGATTACTAGTTTAGAATCGCCTATGGTCTTTAACTATTTGACACCTAATTATAACGCTGTCCGCAATCCAGCTATAAAAGCTTCATATTCTGCAACATTATTGGTAACAGGGTAGTCTAATTGAAAAGTTTTGGATATCACCACTCCTTTCGAGCTTAGAAGAACTATTCTGATGCCCTTCCCTTTGTGATTTAGAGCACCGTCGAAATAGAGAGTCCATGAGGTTTTATCGGGCTCTTCGCCATGAATTATGAGTAAGTCTTCATCGGGGAAGTCCGCGTGTATGGGTTCATCATTCGGGAGTGGAAGATCTACGAGGTAATCTGCAATGGCTTGCCCCTTTATCGACTTTTGGGTGACATAAGTGATATCGAACTCTTATAATAGCATATTCCAGCGGGCGATCTTCCCTGATGTGGTGGGCTTTTCAAATATCTACTTCTGAGGATCCATTCGGGCTAGCACTAGTATCTTATGTGCTCCGAAGTAATGTCATAATTTAGTTGAAGCCCATACCAATATGAGGCATGTCTTCTCCGTAGGGGTGTACTTTTGTTTATATTCAACCATCGTTCTACTAAGGTAGTAAATGGCCTTCTCTCTCTTGTCATCTTCTTCATATTGTCCTAATATTACTCTCATCGCTTTATCGTTTGCTGAAAGGTACAGGTTTAGGGCTCTTCCAGGAACTAGTGGCGATAGTATTGGCGAGTTAAGGAGGTATTTTTTAATGTTATCGAAAGCTCGCTGGCATTGGTAATCCCATTTGTACTCAATTCCTCCTTTAAGTAGTTTGTAGAAAGGATCGCATCGGTCTGAATGCTAAGAGATAAGTCTCCTGATAAATTGTAATCTTCCTATCAAACCTCGTAATTCCTTAATATTGCTGGGAGGTGGCATCTCTAAAATGGCTCTCACTTTCATAGGGTCAATTTCAATTCCTCGGGTACTAACTATAAAACTAAGTAATTTTCTAGAGGTGACTTCGAAAATACATTTCTTAGGATTCATTTTTAGTTGATATTTCTTAGCTCTCTGTATCACTAGCCGAAGGGATTCAATGTGCCCTACTCGCATCTAACACTTTATTAATATGCCATCGACATAAACTTCTACACACTTATGCATCATGTAGTGAAAAATAGCCATCATGGCGCATTGATATGTGGCTCCTGCATTCTTGAGCCCAAAAGGCATGATGACGTAGCAGTAAGTTCCTCATGGTGTGGTGAAGGAAGTCTTCTCTTGGTCAGACTCTGCTAACTTGATCTGATTATATCCAGAGAAATCATCCATGAAAGAGAGCATCTCATGTCCAGCGGTGTTGTCAATAAGAGTGTCAATATGTGGGAGTGGGAAGTCATCTTTTGGGCATGCCTGATTGAGGTTTCGAAAGTCAATGCAGCCCCGTACGCTACCATCTTTCTTGGCGACAAGTACTATGTTGGCGACCCACTTAGGGTAGAGGACAACTCAGATGAATTTAGCTTTGTGTAACTTGTCAACTTCCTCTTTAACTTGAAGGCTTGTTTGGGGGTGCATCTTGCAGAGTTTCTACTTAACAGCCTTCTCATCGGGTTCTAAGACAAGACGATGTTCTACTAGGCTTGGGTATAAACCAGGCATGTCCTCGTAGGACCAGGCGAAAGAGTCACAATGTTCCTGTAGGATTTGTATAATTTGTTGACGTTCTCTAGAATTGAGCACTAATTAATAATTTCTTGGGCTTCTTGTCGGTGCCAAAATCGATTTCCTCTGTGGGTTAGGCGACAGCCTAGGTCTATTCGTCAAAACATTTAATTACCCACCGGAAGTCCTGAGTCTCATCAGGGCCTGGTGTTCCTCCTTCATCCTCGATAAGCTCATATACCACGAAATTATTAGGCTGGGGATTTATTTTTACGCAAGGCAACTCTTCATCGGTGCAATTTATGACCGAAAGATCTTTGGTAAAGTGAAGGTTAAGGCTATTAATTCTTCCCTCGAAGTCGTGGAGTATCTCTTCTGGTATGATGACAGGCTTATGACTTAGCCTGAAGGCTTTACGTCCTTGCGCGCGAGATGGGTCAGGAGTTAGAGGAGGGAAGTTCCATCATTGGCTGTAGACTTGAGCTGGGATAAAGAGTTCCCTTTCTTTTCCAAGGTTTTATGATTTTTTTGGGTTTTGTGTTTCTAGTTTTTTAGGGTTTTCTATGTTTTCTATTTTTTAATTTTTGATAATAAATATGGTACAGGGTCGGTGGCCTCAAGAGGCATCAGGAGAGCCATTTCCTCTCGGCTGGGGGAGCCGTTCAGGCGATCCTTCGGGGAATGCGAATTTGCTGCAAATTTGGCATTTGTTTTTTGGAGTCCTCATCCAATGGGATCTTTTGAATAGGTAATGCTGATGAAGCTCGAGAGACCATAATAGTTTGAGTTTCCCCATCCAATGGGAGTCCTCATCCAATGGAGTCCTCATCCAGGGGTATCATAGTTTGAGTTTCCTCTACTAGGTTGATTGTCTCTTCCCTGAAGAAGCTCGAGAGACCATAATAGATTGAACCATTGTCGTCGAAATTATGAGATGATTGTCCTTCCCATGAGAGGGAATCTCCTAAAGGGTCCTGAGGGGGAGGGAACTCTTTCTCTTGATCTTCATGATATGTTGGGATGAGCACACATGCTCGGTAGCAAGATTGGTAATGGTAAGCAATGCAGGGAGATTCCCAAGGACATTCCCATCCTTCCAAGTTATGGTCGATGATATTATCCAACTCACTCTCTGGATCTGTTAAGGTGTGAAGTTCTAGGTTGGGTTGCTCTACCAGTTCGAGTGCAGGGAGGTCTATCCAGTAGTCCTCGTCATCACTTGGTGGGGGTTGCCACTCTTCCTCGAGCGATTGCCAACATATTTGGAGTTGTAGTGCATATGGGGATGAAGGAGTGTCTAATTCAAACTCCTCTTCAAACTCTAGGAGTGGGACATGGTTGTTTCCTCTTGAGTCGAATAACTGAACATCGGGTCTTCTCTCTTCTAGTGCCAAGAGCGAGGTTGGTGGATTACTGGTCGTGCTTATGGTTGTAGGGTCGGCTCCATCCACCTCGATCGTTATAGGATGTGTGATCTTGCTTGCAAATTGCTCTAGTATGCAAGTGCATGCTTCACACCGGGGTTGATATGGGTGAAAGATACAAGGCGAGTCCCACAGGCATTCCCATCCTCCAAGGCCAAGGCAAAGGTAGATGCTATATGAATTAATATTTTCTTGCAAGGTGTCATCCCCTTCCCATGGTGACCGTGAGTGTTCCTTGTCATCTCGTAAGGTTGCTATGTGAAAATCTTCGTCATCCGTAGATTCCCAATCCTATAATTGCGGTTCGAATTCTGGAGGGTCTTTCTTTCTTCCTTCTATGGGACTTTTAGTGTCAAACAAAGGTTTGACTCCTTCGAGGGGTTTGTCAATATCATCATTCAGGTTTGTCAAATCATTGAATGCTTTGAATATTAGTTCAATTTCGATCTCCTGGGGTTTGATGAAGGATACTCCCTTTTGCTTTGGCACATTTGCTTTCTCAGTAGTTCCATAGACGAAGTGGTCATAAAGAGGCCATTTAGGTGAGGTAGGGAATAAATTGGTTGGTTGGTTGTTCGATGGATAACCTAATCCTATGTGCTTGCATATTTTGGTTGGGAATATAGGTTTCACAAGCCCTTGCTTATTCTTATCGAATCCGGTGCGAGAGACGTGTCCGAGTTGGTACATAAGATCCCACCCTTTCATCGCGGCTGGGTTGATGTCGTATAATCTAGCGAGGTTTGGGCCAACCTCCCTCCTCATTTGCCTTGCTGTCACTTTGGGTGGAAACTAGGAAGGGTCGGTGAGTAGAGTCCTGCGACAGCTGCTTCATCAGGAATTCGTGTCTTTTAGATTTGGCCTGTGTTTAGTACGAATTCATGGGCCGTCGAAATACTTGCCACATAATCGGTATCCATCTCCTGAAGAGGTGCATCAGCGTATATACAGACGATGGAGTCCTCATACAAGAATTTAATGCATTGATTATATGTGGACGCGATAGCCTTCATTGATTCTAACCATTTTCTGCCTAAAATGAGATTATATGTGCTAGAGGAGTCAGCAAGATGGAACATAACATCTTTTGTCACGGGTCTAAGGTGGACCTCAAGTTTGATAGTTCCTTTTACAAAACGACGTGAGCCGTCATTGGCTATGAGTGACAAGGTCGAGGGCCTGATGTCTTGTTCTGTGTATTCAAGTGTTTTCAATGTGGTGAGAGGGAAAATATTAAGTCCCGTGCCTATGTCGACTAGTGCATGGGGCACAGAGAACCCTCTGATTATGACTGTAAGATATATGGGAGCAGCGCTCCCACGAAGTGACTCCTTAGGCATGTCTGCGTCTGTGATTGTGAGGGCGGGAGGTTGTGCCGTGACAGAGGTAATTTGATGAAGCTCATCCAGGGTCGTGTCTTCGTCCACTTGAGTGTCCTTATTAATAGGCGGTGATGATCAGGCGACTTCTTGTGTAGATGAGTTGCTTGATCAGCTCACCCACTTAACTGGTAGACCTCTTTGATGTCATCTGAATTCCCTGGATCTGATATCCCTGTAATTTCCTGCGTATGTGACCTGGAAATTGCAGCATCTGTAGTAGTTTTAATTGTTCTAATTGAGGCTCTGGCTTTGTAGGAGATCTCTAGGATGGTCTGTGACCATTAAAGTGGACAGATCATAACCTTAAGGTGAATCTGAGCTCAGGCCTTAATTGGATTTATCTGCTGCAATCCATGGATTCGATAAAGTCTATTGGATGGTCTGTGACCATTAAAGTGGACAGATCATAGCCTTAAGGCCAGGCGAATCCTGTGATTTGAAGTGGAATTTATACCCTGCAGCTGCGCTTGCGGACAGTGCTTGTGGCCAGCTGAGGGACTTGTGTGCTTTTGAACCCCTGTAATACGCTTAGCTCAACCTGATTGCAGTGAAGACAATCTCCAAGCTGTTCTTCTCCATTTTTTGAGTTTTTAAACCATTCCATCTGCAAGATTTGAGGCTCTAGATTTGATCCAAAACAATCTGCATCTTATTTGTAGTTTAGTTTAAGTGACAACTCATTTCAAAACTCTCCCCTGTCTTTTAACTAAAGTAGAGATAGCTAGGGTGCCAGATCTCTCACAGATCTAGAGATTTATCCTATTTCTAACCAGCCTCCCTATGGACATTCCCTTACTCACCATTGTTTTAAAGCTTGCTAAAAGGACCCTGTATCTTGCAGGTCTAGGATATCTCAGATGTGCTGAATCCATCTCTGTTTTCTCCTAATTTTTACATCATAAATCAGCACACTAGAATTCCACAACAAGTTTTTGGCGCCACTGTCGGGGAGGTAGTTTTGAAATTGATAGATCTAAGTTTTGATCATAGATTTGTAGTTTTTGTTTGATTTTACTAACTGCATTTGTGAGTTTTACTATTTTTTAGTATTTTTTGTGTCCATTTCACCAGATCTGAGTACAGAATGAGAGGAGAGTTGTGCTAAAGGCTACTCTATAGTTTGCATCCCTTCTCCCCTATTTATTTTCAGATCTGTTGATTTTTTTTAGATTAGTTAATCAATTGTGTGTTCCTATTTGTTGTGTGAGGATTTACTCTGCATTCAATTATGGGTGTTGTATGTTTGGAAGGAGAACTCTTCAACCTGAGATTATTCCACTAAATCCAGAGGTTGAAAGACTTCTCAGAACTAGACCAACTACATCCACAGCTATTGAATTTGAATATGTTGAAATGGGTGAGCAGCAGCAACCTCGAGCTCTCAAGGAATTCAATGTACCAGGGATCTACAATTCTCCCTTCTGCATTCAATTCCCTGATGCTCAAGGAAACTATGAGATTAAATCATCCATCATTCAAATGTTGCCCTCATTTCATGGCCTGACCAAGGAGGACCCCTATAAGCATATAGATGAATTCTTAGGACTGTGCACCACCTTCAACATCACAGGTTTGGGGGAGGAGGCAACTAGGATGAGGCTCTTTCCTTTTTCATTAAAGGACAGAGCCAGAACCTGGTTATCTCTGCTTCCTCCTAACAATATACAGTCCTGGAGTGATCTCCAATGTCAGTTTTTGGCTAAATTTTTTCCTATATCAAAGACCAGTCAGTTGAGGAAGGGTATCATCTCTTTTACCCAAGATCCAACTAAAAATTTTCATCAATCCTGGGAGAGATTTAAAGAACTCCTCAAGAAATGCCCCCACCATCAAATCCCTAAATGGCAACTGGTTCAAAGCTTTTACCAGGGAATTGATTGAAAGAGCAGGGATATGATAGATGCCTCTTGTGGAGGCACTTATCTTCATAAAATTGCTGAGGAGGCACGGGAGCTCTTTGACATCATCAGTGAAAACTCTATGCAAAGGGAAACCTTAGCAAGAGATCTAAACCCTTCCAAATTGATGAAAGAGAACACCTCAAGAGGAAAGATATACGAAGTGAGTGTGTCAAGTGAGTTGGAAAGGAAAGTAGACAGCTTAACTATGAAATTTGATAGGCTGATGGGAGCAATGCAGTCACTTGTGGCTGCTACAGTGGAGGAGGCATGTGCTATATGCCAGTCCCCTGCTCACTCCCTAGATGAATGCCCATCAGCTGCCCAATTTCCTGATTTCATAACAGAACATGTGTCTACAACTCAAGCTTATGGGCAGTAGCCTACTGCTAGGTATCAATGGAGAAACCACCCCAATTTGAGGTGGAGACAAGATGGATACCCGACCCGGTGACGGGCCAATGACCCATGCCCTACAAAAACGCTCAGCTCTATCGAGAAGGTTATGCCCCAAGACCTCAATATCAGCAAACTATGGCCCAACCTATAGCTCCTCCTGTGCAGCAAGCTGCACCTGCTCTAGCTGTGAGAGCACCATCTTTTGAGGAACAAGTTCTATCTTCATTGCAGAACTTGAACACCTTAACCCAAACTGTGCACTCTCACAACTAGAGCATCAAAAAGATAGAGGACCAGCTTGGTCAGCTGTCTGATGCTCTGACTAGGAGAGAAGGAGGATGGTTACCTAGCCAACCACAGGATAATCCACGAAGACAGTTTGTAGTGGTTGAAGTTTCCTCCACCTATGAGGAAGCCAAATCTGTGACAACTTTAAGGAGTGGTAGGCTAGTGGACAATCAGGTGGGCTGTGAACCTGTGAGACGTCTGAAGGAAGATAATGGAAGGAGTTTTCCAAGAACACAACAGAGGCCACCAGTGGTGGACCTGCAGGAACAACCCAGTGTTAATAAAGAGGATGATATAGATCCTCAAGGAAAAGAAAGAAGCCCCATTGGCTAAGGCTGCAAGTGAGGGAGCACCCCCACTCTTGCCATTTCCCAAGGCATTCCAAGGACCCTCCCCTTTTGACAAAGGGCAGGGCAAAATTAAGGAAATGATGGAGACTTTCAAACAAGTAAAGATTAATCTGCCTTTACTGGATGCCATCAAACAAGTCCCAGCCTACGCCAAATTTCAGAAGGAGTTATGTACCCATAAAAGACAGTCTAGGACATACTTGTCCAAGAAAGTTTTTTCAGCAGAGAAGGTAAAAATATTTTGTCCATTGCAACCCCCACCAAACTTCAAGACCCTGGAGTGCCCACTATCCCCTGCATCATTGGGGATCATAAAATTAAGAAGGCCCTATTGGACTTAGGAGCCAGTGTGAATTAGCTGCCCTATGCAGTCTATGAAAAATTGGGCCTGGGAGACTTGAAGCCTACACCTGTGGTCTTGCAACTGGCTGACAGGTCTGAAAGGAAGCCTGTGGGAGTCATTGAAGATATCCTGGTGGGAGTTGACAATTTTTTTACCCTGCTGGCTTTGTGGTGCTAGATATGGAGCCAAGTAAAGGTATTTCCTCCATCCCTGTGATTCTGGGCATGCCCTTCTTGGCCACTGCCAATGCCTGCATTCAATGCAGATCTGGAATCATGGAGGTCTCCTTTAGCAACATGAAAGTAAAACTGCATGTATACAGCACCAGCTCTCAACCCCCTTTTGATGAAACCTATTTTTCCATTACAGAGCTAGAGGAGGCTCCGCATGAGAATCCTCAACAGCTGCTGCAGAACAATGAGTGGCCTAGAGAGACTAAATTGCAACCAGGGGTTGAAAAATTGCTGAGGAATGGATCCAAGAAGGATGAAAAGTTTAAGGAACATGGGGAGGCCCTTAACCTTCCAGATCCTCCAGATTAGCACCTGCAGTTGAGTATGTATCATATTTTGCTTCTGTTTTAGATTTGTTTTTACTTTGCATCTCTAGTAGAATTCTTTTGCAATAAATATTCCATGTTCTCTAGTGGGTCATCTTTTCAAATTTGCCAGCTGGTCTAAGACAAGGGGAGCTCACCCACATAAGAATCCAATCATAGGGCCACACAGCAACAGAGCTTGATAAGTGCTAAAGCTAAGGGTGCCTAAAAAGGCAGCATTATCTGGGTTTTAAAGCCTTCGATAGGCCTAATCCACATTTCGTTAGGTTTCATGGTGATTTCGACAGGATATCTAATGGTTTCAATAGGAACTAGATGTTTTGATAGGTAAAACCAACTATTCGATAGGTTAAATTAGGGCAAACAAAGATTTTGGTAGATGTTGAGTACATATCGAACACCTATCAAAAAGATGTTGTCTCTACCATTTAAACCTATCGATAGGATGGTCTCACCTATAGAAATCCTTAAAAATAATCCCATTTGAAAGCTTTGATGTCTAAGCTTTCGATAGGATGCTTCAACCTATCAAAACAATTCCATTCATCCTATCAAAATCGCATTTTCACTTATTTATACCTGTCGACAGGTCATTTGTGCTTCATTCCTTACCCTCTGAAAAACCCTAGCTCTCTTCCTCATCTTTTCGCCTCCCTCTTTCTCTACTAAATCCTCATGAAATCTTCTGCTATTTACTATGCCATCTTGTCAATACGTTCAGCCTGCGTAAAGGAGCATTTTGACCCTGATTTTAGAGAAATTGGAGCGGTGCATTGCTAGCTTTGTGAAACCCTAGGAACCTGGAGGTGAGTTGCCTTCCTACCATCACTCTGTTGTCTTTCTAAGTTTTCCCATTCCAAGCTAGTGAGAAAGTACTCCCTGAGATTACAATGGATGAGCCTGAGGAAACGCTAGCCAGCATACGTCGAAAATCAACTGCATCCACCCCTAAATCCTCCAAGAAAGCGCTACCTGCTACCAAACCACCTGTAAAGAGGAAGCTCGCTGAGGGGACACCCAAAAAGAGTCTTAAAGCTAAGGAAGCCAAAGCTGTAGAAATTCAGGAACCTGTGGTAGAAACACCCTTAGAGAGAGCTACCCCTGACAGGCCCACTGCTGTAGAGCTTCCGGCTATACTAACCACCCCCAATGAATTTGTTGACAGGCTAAACCTTATCCCTAAGACTGAATTTGACCTGGCATATTTTGCCAACATTGGAGAGTGCCAGGAAACACTGAGCTATTTGAAGAAAGAGGCTTGTTGCACCTACTATCGCCATTGAAGGAATCAGTGTATCCCAGGCTGGTGAAGTTATGGTACCAAAATCTGAAGAAGAAGGTGGCACAAGGGACTGATGATGTCTTAGAAATTTTGATTGATGATTGGCAACTGACTATCAATCACAGAGACATAGGGATGGCATTGGGGGTCCCATACCAATTTGACTCTAACCACACAGAGGGAGCACCTGTTGGAGCTACATTTAAGGATATGGCCAAGCAGTTAACCAATGGGATTGTGGGTTCTGGAGAATCCCTGATGAGAAGAGACCTCCATCCTAGCCTCAGATTCATGGATACCATCTTAAGGAAAAATGTTTATGTTACAGGACATTTGCAGGAGAGAAGGTCCCCATTAGTGGATGCTTCATTTTATTGTTCCAAGGGGTAGTTCGTAAATGCACCTAAGCTGATATTTCAAACTATGGTGGACATAAATGACAAGGTGCTCAAAAGACAGGCTTTTGCTAAGGTAGGAGGCCTACCCTTCAGCAAACTCATCACTTGTCTGCTCAAAGCTGGAAAGTATAGGATCAAGGAGGCTGAGCCAGTGGAGAAAATGGCTCAGAAGGTTTTTGGAAAGAGGGCATGGTCTACAAGTTTAACCCTGATTCAAAAGACCAAGTCGGTTGAGGCAGAGAAGGAGGTGCCCACTACCTCAGCAGCAGATCATGCTGTTGACATTCCCCCATCCACCATTCCTCCTACATCACCCACTTTTTCATCCACCTTACCTACACCATCACCTACACTTGGGATCCTGGAACTCCCCACCTTCTCCGAGGCTATCCCCACCATGTCTTCCCCACCCTCCCTCCAACCCCTTCCTGATTTTCCCCCTCCACCACTTCCTACACATACATAGGGTTTGGACCAGTTCACTTCTACTGGTTTCTCTGCCCTCATTTTTTCAATTGTGGAGGATGTTGCTCATGAGTACACCCCACTTCCTGACTCTCCCCACACCACTCCTCCTCACTTTACCCATGCCCCATCCTCTCCTTTCCATCCCATTCATTCACCCATCCCCTCTACTTCCACCCTGCCTGATACTTTCACCCAAATCCTTTCCCTCCTTCAATCCATTCAGGCCCAAGTGGCCACTAACACTGACCACCAGGCCCTCATGAGCTCATGTCTCCAATCAATTCAATCCACCCTCACTCCCCCCACTTCAGTCTCCCATCCTTTTTCCACTTCTCCTCCCTCCCCTGATCCCTCCCTTTTAAATTTCTCTCCTCCCTTTTTACCTATCCCCTCCCCCATCCCTACTGATATTCTTTTTGTGGAGTTAGCCGCTCCATCTTTACCCCCACCTTCCCCTCAACACCTATTATGCCTTCATCCCCACCTGCCCCTATTTCACGAGTTGTTAAGATACCCACCACCCATTTCCCTTTGTCTTCCCCCCTATTTTCCAGGATGCCTCCACCCAAACTGATCCATGGGAGGATCTAGTTCTTTCCACCCCTCCTCTTCACCCACTCCACCCTCATCTTTGCCTCTTGTCCTTCGCAAATCCATGTACATTCCTCCCTACCTCACCCTCTTGTATGGAAGGAGGGACAACCCTTACATCCATAAGGATGTCTTGAGAGGTATGGCTGCACTTCGGGCTTCCCTTAAAGCCCCTTACGAGGAGAGAATTGCCAACATCGAATTAGAACACCGAATCCAGCTCTGCGATATCTCTCAAGGATGGTCTGAAATCCTGGTTCGATATGAATCAGTAAAACAAGTGGCAGCGGCTGAGAGTCTCATTGCCAAATATGAAAAGAAGAATTCTGAGATCCTCAAGAAAAAGTTAGCTAATGCTTAGGAGATCATCAAGGCCACCAAGGAGCTCTCAGATGCTAACCTCCTCTATGATGCCAAGAAGAATGATATTTTGGAGAAAAAGGTTGCTTCCTTGTTTCAACCGTTTAAGCCTACCCCTCTTGCTACAGCACCTCCTGCTGCACCTCCCCCCCCTCCCCCATGCCCCCCCTACAACTATTCCTTTCGCGACCCCACCTGTGGATGTTGCCCCTACTGCCACTGCCCCTCATCCATCACCTCCTACCTCGCAACCCCCTCCCACCCCACCTGTAGAGGCTCCCCCCCCCCCTCTGTCAAAGTACCTCCACTTGACAAACCTATCCCTCCCAAACGGAAGAGGACTTACTCCAAAAGAACCACCACCACCAAGAGATCTACTACTTCTGTTGTCGCTATCAAAAAAGGGAAATAACCTGCTGCCCCATCTGAGGAAGCTGCGCCCCCTAGGTTCTCCCCTCAGTCTGACCCCCATGGCACCCTACTCACTAGGGATGAAAGATGAAAGGCTGCTGTGGCTCTAGGACTAGACCCCATGGCTATTTTCCCTTTCGATTCGAATTCTGATCCTGCACCTGCGGTTGATCCTAAAGGCAAAAAGCCTACTGCCCAGTCTGAGGAGGCACGCATTAAACAACCTAAGCAATCCAAATCCAAGGGCAAAGACCCTGCATCTAGGCGGTAGCTGGCACCAAGCTGTATATGAATGTGGCCATGTGTTGTTTCAATTTTTTTTATTTTTTTGTTTCATTTGTCTTTTGTATATATTTGACATTTTTGTTGTGCTATTCTATAGATATCTTCCTACCCTGTCTCCCTCTTGATTGCTTTGTCTCAAAACAGTGAGGACACTATTTAGTTTAGGTTTGGGGGTATAGCAGGAGTGCCAATGAAATAAGTTAATGCTTGGTGCAGCTATGCTGAAAAAGTTTATTTGACAATAAAGTGATTTCCCACCTAATTTTTTTTAGGAAAAGAGGAAATTAAAAAAAATTTTAAACTGAAATGAGCTGTAGTCTTAACATTTTTCATGAAGCAAATGTCAAGAATTTTCAAAAAAAAAATTGATGATTAGTGAACCTGAAATGAGAGAAAACTGTGAGGATACCCCCCAGAAATTTTGATGGATGACCATACCCAGTGAGATTTGGGCCTGAAAATTGTTAATTTCTTCGAAGAGTGTCTAGGCAATTTCTTCTGCTCTAAGGACCGATGGGATCTAATTCTAATCACTAGAAGTTAGGTAATTCCAAGTTGAAATAGCTTGACAGCATTCATGACATTGAAGACATGAAGTAAGGCCACCCCTTGGACAGTTTGAGCCTAAAATGCGCCACCTTTGAACTACCCTTGATACACACCATTTGAGCCTTGATATCACAATTTTTCCTCTATAGATACCAGAAATGCAAACCCAAAACTCTTTAACCTGATGCAGTCTGACCTCACTCTAAGATTTCAGAAGGTAAAGGTAAAGGAATGGAAGAAGGTAGAGCTGGTTTGAGAAGTGGGTACAAGAGGAGAAAAACACAGTTGGTGGCGTTGTAACATTCCAGCCTAAGAAAAAAAAAAAGATAAAAACAGAAAGGCAAAATAAAAGGTTGAGAAAGAGAAGTCATTTCATTGAAAGACTGAAAAAAAGGGGATTAGAAACTGATCACTTCAAATCTGAAAATTCAAGAAGTAGATGTAATTATGCTGAAATGAAGGAGGTATTGTCTAGACACCTCCTTACCTTTACTGATTTCTCAATTTTGAATCCTATTTTACCCTGTTATTTCTTTTACAAATTTCACCCATAAGCCACATTACAACCCAATAAAAAGACCCTACTAATCTGAAATGGAGTGAGCTGTCATGTGGAGATGAGAATTTGCTTAAACTATGGAGAAAAGAGTTAGAAAATTTCAGGAATTAAAGCAATGCCTATGCTCCTGCTTGCAGTCCTATTTGACGGTACCAGAATCGATCTTGAAATGTGAAATGATGCACCCTTCGATTTTTGTTATGAGTGAACAGCCCCGGTATGATTTGGGTCTAAAATCAGAGATTTGGGGTGGTATAGGAACAAAATTCTTGAATTAAAGGTGAGCTCTGCATCAAAGTTTTAAGCCCAATGCCTTGACATGAACTGATTAAGAATGAAGGAATTACAGCAGAATTTTAAGTTTTGAATTGGTGATTTTTCTGCTGAAAATCCTCTGGAATTGAATGGACATGGTGCAAAATTTATTTTATTTCACTTAAACTCTGTTTTAACATGTTGCATGAGTATTAAGTAAGTGTATTGGAGATGTTTGTGGGTACCTTCACTGAAAACCCTCAAGAGACTTCACTCCTCCACTAGGGATCACCTAGAGTTTTAAAAGGCTTTGCGCATGTGCTAAATGCATCCGTGCTCCCTACGAAAGTGGCATTTTATTTTTCTTTGAATTCTCCTTTGCTCAGGGACTAGCAAAGCTTAGGTTTGGGGGTGGGTTAAGTGGTGAAAAATGCCACTTTGCACCCTTTAACCTGACCTTTCATGGACCTGCAAGCACAGTAATAAGCCTCTGTTGCGTGCATTTTGTAGATAGCAGGGAAATCTGGTAATAATACAGCAAACCACTTAAAAATGCCTACAAAGAAGTCATCTCTCAGCACCATGCAGACCCAGCAACAGATCAAGGAGAAAGAAGTAAAGATAGGTCCAAAACACCTTCTCGAGAGGATGTCTGAAGAGTTCCATAGGAGCTGAGGAGTAAAAGGAAAGAATTCGTGTAGTTGGAGAAGGGTTCGATAGGATCCGAAGGCAGAAGAAGGATGAAGTAGCATTGATTGAGGAGTTCGATAGGATTTCAGAACCTATCGAGGAAAGAAAGGAAAGAAGAAACTATCCTGTCAAAAACTTGCCTGAAGTGTCAAAGGAACCTATCGAATGGATTTGAGAACCTAGCGAAAGGACTAAAATGCTCGATTCCAACCTGTCGAAGGCTCCCTGAACCAATCGAAATGAAGATGTTGAAATTAAACCTATCGAAGGATGCTTAAGCCTTTCGATAGGAATGGGAGCCAACCTATTGGGATGACGACACATAGCTGAACCTGTCGAAGAGGACCACTGGACCTATTGAACTACTCAGCCAACCTATCGAATACTCCAAATATTGGGCTGAGAACCCTGAAGTTTCAAAGAGAGAACTCATCCTATCGGTACCTATCGAAGAGACCAGGGAACCTATCGAAAGGAACTACAAGCTCACTTTGAACCTGTCGAAAGCTTCTCCAACCTGCCGAAATCGTGTGCTGAACTTCTTAGAAACTATGCTATGCACACGCTGAGACTTGGTGACCTGTCGCATGCAAACCGAGGCACTTTGGTGACCGACGCGCCATTCTAGAAGATGCCCTAGAAAGCCCTAACCGACCCATGTGCTTTAACAGAACCCTAACAAACTCTGACAACCTTCTAGAAGGGATTTTTGGCAGGAAAAACAGAGGAGAAAGCTATATATTGAGACCCCCAATTACCATTGGGGGGAGATTGAAATTCTGAGCAATTTTCAAGAGATCAGAGCTTACAGCGAGATTCTATTTCCCTCCTTTAGCCCAACTATGGTTGGCTAAATCCCTAGGAGTAGCAAGGAGTGAGTTAGATCTGTAATTGGGTAAGGTTAAGAGTGTTGCTGGGGTTAATTGCTGCACAGACTATAGATCCGAGAGCATTCCATTGTAAAAGTGACCTTGTTTGTAATGTAAATGTTGTTTTCAATGTTTTAATTAGATCTAAAGCTCTTTTGATGCGTTTTGGTGCTCGATCAGATTTGTGTAGAGGAGCTGCTTGATCAGCTCACCCACTTAACTGGTAAACCTCTTGGATGTCATCTGAATTCCCTGGATCTAATATCCTTGTAATTTCCTGTGTCTGTGACCTAGAAATTGCAGCATTTGTAGTAGTTTTAATTGTTCTAATTGAGGCTCTGGCTTTGTAAGAGATCTCTAGGATGGTCTGTGGCCATTAAAGTGGATAGATCATAACCTTAAGGTGAATCTGAGCTCAGGCCTTAATTGGATTTATCTGCTGCAATCCATGGATTCGATAAAGCCTATAGGATGGTCTGTGACCAATAAAGTGGACAGATCATAGCCTTAAGGCCAGGTGGATCCTGTGATTTGAAGTGGAATTTATACCCTGCAGCTGTGCTTGCGGACAGTGCCTATGGCCAGCTGAGGGACTTGTGTGCTTTTGAACCCCTATAATATGCTTAGCTCAACCTGATTGCAGTGAAGACAATCTCCAAGCTGTTCTTCTCCATTTTCTGAGTTTTAAAACCATTCCATCTGTAAGATCTGAGGCTCCAGATTCGATCAAAAACAATCTACATTTTATTTGTAGTATAGTTTAAGTGACAACTCATTTCAAAACTCTCCCCTGCCTTTTAATTAAAGTAGAGATAGCTAGGGTGCCAGATCTCTCACAGATCTGGAGATTTATCCTATTTCTAACCAGCCTCCCTGTGGACATTCCCTTACTCACCATTCTTTTAAAGCTTGCTACAAAGGACCCTGTATCTTGCAGGTCTAGGATATCTCAGATGTGCTGAATCCATCTCTATTTTCTCTTGATTTTTACATCATAAATCAGCACACTGGAATTCCACAATAGTGAGCTGATCTACAACTCCTCTATACAAATCCGATCGATCACCAAATGGAACCAAAGGAAATTTAAATCTAATTAAAGCATTAAAAACAACATTATCATTGCAAACAAGGTCACTTTATCATAGAAATACTCTCAAATCTGTAGTCTGTGCAGCTAGGAACCTACAATAGCACTCTTAACCTCACCCAATTGTAGATCTAACTTCGCTCCTTGCTACTCCAAGGGATTTAGCCAACCATGGTTGGGGTAAAGGAGGGAAATGGAATTGCTCTGCAGGGACTAAGCTCCAGAATTTTGGCTCAGATCTCGATCTCCTCCAATGGCAATTGGGGATCTCTGTATATAGCTTTCTCCTCTATTTTTCCCGCCAAAAATCCCTTCTATAAGGTTGTCAAAGTTTGCTAGAGTTCTGTTAGAGCACATGAGTCAGTTAGGACTTTCTAGGGCATCTTCTAGAATCATTGTGTTGGTCACCAAGTGCCTTGGGTTGCATGTAGCAGGTCACTGAATCACCACGTGTGCATAGCTGAATTTCTGAGAAGTTCTGCACACGATTTCGACAGGTTCAAGGAGCTTTCGATAGGTTGACATAGAGCTTTTTGGTCCTTTTGCTAGGTTCTCAGAACTGTTCGATAGGTTCCGATAGGATGAGCCTTCACTTAGAGTTTCAACCTTCTCAGTCCTTGGTTTGGAGTATTCGACAGGTTGAAAGGACTCTTCGACAGGTTGGAGAACCATTTCGATAGGTTCCTTTCTGCATGCTATCCCTTTGATAGGATTGCTCTTACTCCTATTGAAAGACTCAATCACCATTCGATAGGTTCTGTTTTAGCACTTTCATTTCGATAGGTTCAAGAACCATTCGATAGGTTCCTTTGACGCTTCAGGTAGGCTTTCGATAGGATGGTTTCTTCATTCCTTTCAGTTGCTCGATAGGTTCTTGGACCCTATCAAACTGCTCTATCCGCACGAATTCATCCTTCTTCTGCCTTCCGATCCTATCAAAAACTTCTTCAACTGCATGAATTCTTCCTTTCTTTGCTTTCAACTCCTATCGAACTCTTCAGGTGACCAAGGGTTTAATGACGTGCTACCATTGGGTGTGCTATTGCTGAGTTTGTCCTGTGCTAAGAGATGGCCCCTTTTTGGGCATTCTTGAGTGATTTTCTACATTAGTACCTTCCTTTATTACTGTCTACAAAATGCACTTGACAAGAACTTATTAGTGTGCTCACAAGTCTATCAATGGTCAGGTTATAGGGTGAAAAGTGGTAATTTTAACCACTTAACACACCCCCAAACCTAAGCTTTGTTCGTCCCTGAGCAAAGGAGAAATTAAAAGAAAATAAAAATTCCACTTTCGTAGGGAGCACGGATGCATTTAGCATATGCACCAAGCCTTTTAAACCCCTAGGTGATCCCTAGTGGAGGAGTGAAGTCTCCTGAGGATTTTCAGTGAAGGTACCCACAAACTTCTCCAATAAGGTTAGTTAATAATAGTACATCCTGCTAAACAGAGTTTTAGTGAACTAGAATAAATTCTCATCAAGTCTTTTCAATTCTAGAGGATTTTCAGCAGAAAAAATACCAACTTAAAACATGAATTTTTGCAGTAGTTCCTTCATCATCAATTGGTTCATGTCAAGGCATTGTGTCTGAAGATTAATGCATGGCTCACCTTTCATTTGAGAATTCTGTTTTGATACTACCCCCATCAAATTGGATTTCAGGCCCAAGTCTTACTAGGGCTGTTAACTCACAACAACAATGAAGGGGGTGTAAAATTTCACACAACTCAAGAGCAGTTACAGTCCTCAAATAGGGCTATAAGCATGAGCATAGGCATTGCTCTAATTTTTGAAATTTTCTTACACTTTTCACCATAGATTAGAAAAATTCTCATCTCCACATGAAAGCCCAATCCATTTCAGATCAGTAAGGTCTTTTTATTTGGTTGTAATGTGGCTTAGGGGTGAAATTGGTAAAAGAATAAAGGGGTAAAATGGGATTCAAAATTGAGAAATCAACAAAGTAAGGAGGTGATTTGCAACTCAACCTTCTTCATTTCAGCACAATCCCATTTACTTCTTGAATTTTCAGAGCCAAAGTGGCCAGCTTCTTCTCTTCCTTTCAGTCTTTCAATGAAATGACGTCTCTTTCTCATTCTTTTTCTCTGTTTTTTTATTTATTTTTATTATTTTTATTTATTTTTATTTATTTTATTTTTATTTATTTTTTTATTTTTTATAATACCACAACTACCACCAACTGTGTTTTTCTTTCTTTCAACCAGATTTAACTCCTCGCTCCTCTCTCCTTACTTCTCCTTCCTCTTCCTGATTTCTCAGATTGGAGGTGAATTGAAATAGGTCAAAAGGTTTTGGGTTTAGAATTTCTGGTTTTCATTAAAGAAAAATGGGACTTTTAAGGCTCAAGTGGTGTGGATCAAGGGCAGTTCAAAGGTGGGACATTTTAAGCTCAAACTGACCAAGGGATGGCCTTACTTCATGTCCTCAATGTCATGAGTGCTGTCAAGCTGTTTCAATTTGGAATTGTCTAACTTCTAGTGATTAGAATTAGATCCAATCAGTCCAAAGAGCAGAAAAATTGCCAAGGTACTCTTCAAGGAAACTTTGTCAGGCCCAAATCTCACTGGGTATGGCCTTCCATCTCAGTTTCAGGGGTGTGTCTCCACAATTTCATCTCATTTTAGGTTCACTGTACATCAAAGATTATTTTTCACAAATTGTTGACATTTGCGTCATGAAAAATGTTAAAACTACAATTCATTTAAGTTTTAACAAGTTGTTTTCTTAATATCCTCTTTTTACAAAAATTCAAGTTAGAAAATATTCTAATTAATTCCAAACACATCATTGAGGCCTAGCTGTACTAAAAGTAACTAATTTATTGGCATATATACATGCCCAACCCCCAAACCTAAACTAAACAGTGTCCCCACTGTGAGCATCATGAAATTAGGGGGAGGTACGGGGGGGAAAAAAAAAGATACAGAAAATCTTCATGAAGACAAAATGTATTATAATGCCAAATATATACATGAGAAAAGGAGAAGAAACTAAAATAACAAGATGCCATCGCTATTTGCAGGTGTCATCTGGCCAATCGTAGAGGTCAGCCAAGTATTTCCGCTCATCCTTGGATAAGAGAGCTTTGCCTTTAGATATAGCCCTTGATTGCTGTCTTTTTGGTGCCTCCTCAGACTAGGCAGCAGGCTGTTTTCCTTTGGGGTCGACAGCAACAGCAGAATCGGAATTTGAATCTGAAGGAAAAAGGGCAGTGGGGTCCATTCCAAGAGCTGCGGTAGTCTTCCTTCATTCTTCCTTTGCAATTAAGATGTAAGGGGCAGAAGGTTGGGTAGGGGGCTGGGTGGAAGAGGTTATTTTAGACTGGGCAACAGGCCTCTTCCCTTGCTTGGCAGGGGCAGCAGAGGGGGCAGATCTTTTTGAAGTGACTTTCTTCTTGGGGGGAGCCCTTTTAGATTTTTGAGGGGCAGGTTGAGTGGGGGGAGGTTCCTAGGCTAAAGGAGGGTGCACCTCCACAGGGGGGTTGAGTTGGAGGGGGGGGGCAGGGTTGCGAGGCAGGAGGTGCAGTGGCAAGAGGGGTGGGTTGGAATGGCTAAGAGGTAAGGGAAGCAACCTTTTTCTCCAATATGTCAATCTATTTGGTAGCATAGAGCAGGTTGGCATCAGATAGTTCTTTGTTGGCCTTGAGGATCTCCTGACCATTGGCTATTTTTTTCTTGAGAAGCTCAGAATTCTTCTTCTCATATTTGGCAATGAGACTCTCAGCCGCTGCCACTTGTTTTGCTGACTCATAACGAGTCAGGATTTTGGACCATCCTTGAGAGATATCGCGGAGTTGAATTCGGTGTTCTAATTCGATGTTGGCAATCCTCTCCTCATAAGGGGCCTCAATGGAAGCCCGAAGTGCAGCCATACCTCTCAAGACATCCCTGTGGATGTAAGGGTTGTCCCTCATTGCACACAGGAGGGTGAGGTAAGGGGGTATGCACATGGATTGGCGAAGGACAATAGGCAAGGACAAGGGTGTAGTGGCTGAAGAGGAGGGGTTGGAAAGAACCAGATCCTCCCATTGATTAGTTTAGGTGGAGGCATCCTAGAGAATAGGTGGGGGGGAGGCGAAGGGTATAGGGGATTCAGCTACTGGGGAGACCAGTAAATCTGGGGAAGAGGGTAAAGTGGCTTGTGGTGAGGAAAGTATGGGGAGAGTGTTGTTGATTCTAAATGTGCATGATTTATTTGTATTTTGAAAACCGATTTGCAAATGATGAATTATATTGAATCTAGATGATTAAAAAGAAAAAGGAAATATCAGCACAAAGAAAAGTTAATTAGCCTGCAAGATCAGGGCTAATTGTAGCAAGTTTTAATTGAAGTGAGTAAAAGATCGTCCACAGGGAATTTATATAAAATGTAAGATAAACCTCCAGATCTGGCCTCTGATCCTATATATAAAGCACATAAGATGGGAGGTTGAATTTGTCACATTAACTAAATGATAAAAGTAAAAACTAAATGATAGATGATCCAGATCCGAGTTGGGGAGATTTGATGCAAAATAATAAGAACGGAGAAATAATATCTAACTTCCATTTAGTACTTGATTGCAAAATGAGAATAAATGTAAAACAACTGAGATATTATCCAATCTTCATTTGGCTACCAGCACAGATGCAAGAGAAAATAATCCAACACATGGAATTGAGTTGGACTGATGGCTATGGTCTGTCCACTTCAATGGACACAGATCATCCAATAGTCTTCAATTCGAATCCGTGATTTAGAACAAAAAACACCACTACAAATGCTATGAGAAATTAGGTTACAAACGCCAATTCTCACAGGGATAATGAATTAAGGGAAATTGCTTTAAAACAGTATATCTAAAGGAATGTAATGAAATAAGGAGATCACAGGGAACCCTTAACATGAATCCAATTGAGAGCATATGGTTCACAGCAACCTTTTCAAATTCACCATTACAATTACAGAGCACAACTTAAACTGCTCTCGGATTTGTAGTCTTGAACACAATTCTCTCTTGAATTACAGAATTATCTCATAGCTCTCAATTACAAATAAAAGCTAGGCTATTACAGGAGTTTTAGACAAGCTATCTGAATGAAAATGGGGGAATAAAAATGAAACTCAAAATCTGGATACCCAAATTGGGCAAATGGTTTATCTATTTATAGTTTTCCCCAAGTCTAGCTCAGATGTGTATCAACCAATCAAAATTGGTTGGATCTGTATCCACCAATAGGAGTCGAGTGCAAGGATCTAGATCTGTTTTGGCCAATCAGAACGGCTTGATCTGGTTCAGCCAATTAGGTGACAGAAGCATCAATTCTGTTATGTAATTCAAAAATCAGTTAGAGCTTCTAGATGTTCCCGCCAAGTAATCTCATTTTCGGGTGTTCACATGGGGTGGAATATGCCTTTGGTTCGTGCTCAGAATCTTCTGGAATGTCCCTGGATTTTTAAATGCATTGGGGCGCATGCAGAGATTATTGAATTACCCTTGCAGATGCTGGGAATCTTCATAATACCATTTCGCACAGTTTGGAGAACTTTTCGCAAAGTTCGTACTTCAAGCTCTTTTAAATGCAGTGCTGTTCGTAAGGGGTTCTCTTCTTTTTGAAAAGTTCAGAAATCCTTTCGAAGAGTTCAGATTCTCTTCGAAAACTAAACCTGGAGCTTTTAGTACTTTTCGCAGATTTCAGGTTCTTTTCGAAAAGTTCAGGTTCTTTTAGAAAAGCAATTTGTATTGCCTTATGTTGTTCGAATAGCTTCCAATCCTCCTTCCAGGTTGAGATTAGGCCTTTGTCCTCTTTAGTTTAGGCATCTTGCCAACCAGTGAGTTTGTCCCTTCTCTTTCTTCCATTAGTTTCACCGGAGTTCTCATCTTTTTGGCACTTTTAGGCTGCTTTCAGGGTTAAACCTGCCTTTAATGTTAGCTGTGAAATAAGCACTTAAAACACTTATTTAGTTCCCTCAAAGGTCCATCAAGACCCAGGTTAAGGGGTGGAAAATGGTATTTTCCAGTTCTTAACACACCCCCAAACCTAAGCTTTGCTAGTCCCTGAGCAAAGACAACATTAAAAACAGAATGAAAAGGCTACTTTTGTAGGGAACACAGTTGCATTTAGCATATGCAACAAGCCTTTTAAACCCCTAGGTGATCCCTAGTGGAGGAGTGAAGTCTCCTGAGGGTTTTCAGTGAAGGTACCCACAAACTTCTCTAATAAATCAGTTAATATCAATGCAGTTCTGTTAAAGCAGACTTTTATCCAGTCAGGTTATTCACACCTGCATCAGTCAAGCTGTAAAAAGATATTTAAGAAAACATCAGTTTAAAACTAAAATTCTGATGTAATTCCTTTTACCATTCACTTAGTTTGTGTCAAAAAGTTTTTACAGGAAAAATTAATGAAAAGCTTGCCTTCTATTTGAAAATTTAGTTTTGATGTTACCCCAAATGATTTGATTTCAAACTCAACTCTCACCAGGGTTTTCACTCATAATGCAAATAGGAGGGTTGTACTATTTCACACAGCTCAAGAGCAGTTACAGTCCTCAAATAGGACTGTATGCAGGAGCATAGGCTTTGCTTTTTAGTTCTGAAATCACTACTCTTTTCACCATAGATTACACAAATCCTTATCTCCATGTGACAGCTCAATCCATCATTGATCAGTAAGGACTTTAACTTGGGTTGTAATGTGGCTTATGGGTGAAATTTATCAAGAACAAAAGGGGTAAATTGAAGTTCAAAATTGAGAAGTCAGTCAAGGTAAGGATGTGGTATGGACACCTTCTTTATTTCAGCACAATTTCATCTTCTTCTTTGAATTTTCAGAGCCAAAGTGGCCATCTTTTCCTCTTTCTTTTTCAAACTTCCAATGAGATGACTCCTTTTTTTTTTTTTTTTTTTTTCTTTTTTTTTTTTAGCAACATTTACTAACATGCCACATTTTTTTTGTTGATACATCATTGCCTTCAATTATTTTTCTTCTTCTTTTACCAAACTGTTACCCAACTCACCTTTCTTCGGCTTCCTTTCCTTGACCTTCTAAATTCTCAGAGTGGGGCTTAGGCTAAATGAGGTGATGAGGTTGGTTGATGAGGTTTCAAAGAAATCTTGGATTTACAAAGCTCAACTGGTGTGTATCAAGGGCAGTTTCAAAAGGTGGGGCTTTTTGAAGTTCAAACTGTCCAAAAGGAGGCCTTACATCATTTCTTTAATATCATGATTGCTGTCAAGTTATTTCAATTTGAATATGTGTAACTTCTAGTGATAGTAAGCAGGTTCAAACAGTCCCTAGAGCAGAAAAAATTGCCAATTCATATCTCCAAAGAAAATATTTCAGGCCCAAGTCTCACTGGGTGTAGTTTTCTATCAAATTCCTGAGGTATATCATCACTGTTTTCTCTCTTTTTAGGTTTACTAAAACATCAATTATATTTTGAAAATTTTCTGACATTCACTTCATGAAGGTATTGGAATTACTCTAAAAATCAGTTTAAAAAAATTTTAACTTCCTCATTTTTCAAAACAACAGGTGTGAAATTACTTTATCTTCAAAAATTCTGTTGTGATCATAAGTTGCACTGATTTTAACTAAACTATTGGTAATTCTGCTACATCACCCCCAAACCTATGATGAGAAGTGTCCTCACTGGTCCGAGGTGCATAAGCAAAGAAAAGAAAACAATCAAACAGAAATTATAATGACAGAGAAGAAAGAAAAGAAATGCATAGTAATTACTAATTAACAAAAGTTAACAGAAAACAGGAATTACATATTACAGATTCACAAAACAAACATGTACAATGTATTCTAATAACTGTGGTCAAAATCAGTATCATAAGTTGGTTAAATGGGATCAGAACTAGAATCACTGTTAGAGTCAGAACTTGCGTCAGTATTAGAGTCTGAACTCGATTTGGCCTTCTCCTGGATTGTGGCTTGCAGCTCGGTGTATTCCTCAGCTTTGATCTTTTTGGTGAGGCCAATATACTTTTCAAGTCTAGTAGTCCTCAATTTTTCTTGTTCAAGTTGTGCTTGCAACATGGTGACCTTGTGCTGTTCACTCCTAACCATCTGAAAAGTTTGACCCAGCAGGTCTTGCATCTTCTCTCTCTCAAATTTCATGAACAACTCCAATTTTTGAATCTGGTCTTCATAAGGGGTTCTAATGGAACCTTGCAGATCAGCTAACCCCTTGAGGACATTGCGACAGACATAAGGGTTCTCTTCCATAGCCCTTTTGAGAGTGGCAAATCTGGGAATGGGAATGGAGTGGTAGGGGACCAAAGGTATCCCAGCAGTGGGAGAAGAGGAGTCCAAAAGTATGACCTCGGTCGGGTTTGAGTAAGCTTCGGAGAGAAATTGAGGAAAGTTGAAGGGAAATAAAAAAGTACTACCTCAGGTTCTATTTGGGTAACATTGTCAGCAGTGATGAGGATGGGTGGATCTACAAAAACTACCTCAGGGTCTGTTTGGGTAGCATGGTCAGCGACAGCAGGTACAGTGGCTAAGGTGGTTGTTTGGGATGTGGAGGCTAAGGTTTGGAGAAGGGAATTTGTCACAGACTGATTGTCTGTGTTGACTTGTAGTTGTGTTTGGATGGATTGGAGAAAGGTGAATATTTGGCTAATTGTGTCAGGTGTGGGTGTGGTATGCAAAGTAGGGACTGGTAAAATTGATGTAGATTGTTGAGGGTCAATGGGTGAGATGGTTGTGAAGGGGGAAGTAGCCACATGGGTGAAATGAGGAGGATCAGGTAGAGGTGCAGATTCAAGTCCAATATTCTCCAAGATAGCTCCCATCAATGATGAATAGGCCTCTGTTGTCAATATCTCAGGTTCAGGGGTATGAGTGATCTCAGGTGTATGATTTGAAGAAGCTGGTGAATCTGGGAAGCTTGGGATAAGGGGAGTGCTAGGAGATTGTTCCACAAACTCTATGGCCATACTTGGGACATTGGTAGGGGAAACTGGTGGTGTAAGAGTGATTGGTGTGGTTGGTGTAGAGGGAGAGTCTGCAATTGGGATGATGGTGGGTATGAGTGATGGAACAGTTGGAATAGGTGAAGGAGTGGGGGCTGTGATAGGTGAAGTGGGTAGGATGATGACCCCTTCAACAATGGGTGCAGCTGAAGAGCTGGGCACCTAAATAGTGACAGTTGGTTCAACACCAACTGCAAGTGGAATGGGTGCAACGGAAGAGCTGGGCACCTTAGGGCCAGGTATAGGAACTTCTTGGGCAGCTGCAGGGGCTGGTTCAAGTGTAGCAGGTTCCAGGGTAGCTGCAGGAGCTGGTGCAACTTCTTCCCTCATTTTATTTAACATGGTTTGGCTTGTGGTCCAAGCCCTTTTTCCAAATGCATGAGGGGAGATAATCTCGAATGGCTCTTCCTCATCAATATCGAATTTTGCCCTTAACATGGCTGTGATCAGCCTTCCAAATGGTATGCCAGCTATTTTCTATTCCTTTTTCATCTTGGCACTGATGTCAGCCATGGCTTCAAAAATGAGCATAGGGGCATTAAAGAATTGCCCCTTAGAGAAATGAAAGAGGGCCTCCAAAATTGGTGTTCTTCTTTCCTGGCTGTGCCCAGTGACATAAAAAAATCCCCTCAAAATGGAGTCCATTAGCAAAAATTGAGGTGCTAAGTCTCTCCTCATGATGGACTGTCCACTGCCAACAATGCCTTTAGTTAGATGTGCAGCCATTTCCCTAAAAGAAGCTGTCTCTGGGGCAGCCAAAGGGCTAGTCCGGTCATGTTGAAATGGGATCCCCAAAGCATTTCCAATGTCTTCATAAGTGACAGTTAAATCGCAATCATCAATGAACATCTCAAGAGTAGGGACATCAACATCCTTCTCAGTCACTTTGACCATGTTTTGGTACCACAATCTCACCATTCTTGGATAGATTTTCTCTAGAAGAGGGGTTAGAATATTGCTCAATGAAGCATCCCTGATGTAGTCCAGGGATAGCTTACATTCAGGTTTGTTTAAGAAAAAGGTTTCATCCACGATAAGCTCTGGGATCAACTTCTGAGCTTCAATGAATGGGTTTGGCAGTTCCAAATGCATAGGGAGAGGAGGAAGCTCAGGCTCAGGACTAGGGTCAGCTACTGGGATGTGTTCCTCATGTCTAACCTTCTTCCCCTTCTCAATTCTATCAGCTTTATCCATCGAAAGTTTTCTCTTGGCTGAGGTTTTGGCTTTTCCTTTTGTGGAGGGTTTGCTAACTTTCTTAGCAAAGGACTGTGGGAACATTGCGGCCAATGATTTTTCAGTTTTCCCCATCTTAAAGTTTTGTTTGAATCACACACAATGAATGTTGATATCAAATTGAACTTTGTAAAACACAAACAGAGGTAATGTACAGAAAAAATACTAAAATCTAGGGTTTTAGCATAACTTGTTGATCTCTTGATGAAATCCACTAGAATAAGAAGCAAAAGGTCCCTCTCCTCACGCTTAATCCATCGAACAAATATGAAGAAAATTGGAGCTGAACTCTAAAAACACGCAGCGATCGAAAGAAAATGGGTTTTCTGTGAAACGGGATGCTCTGGGAGGGCTTTCGAATATGAAACCCTTGCTTCGAAAGGGTTTAAATATGTTTAAAATGATTTTTGCAAAGTATCTTTGAAGTTTTCGAAAAGTTCAAAACCCTTTTTTTCAAAAGAGAATGGCATCAGTACTTATTCAAAAAGCACATGGCTTCAGAAACAACATTTCGAAAAGCAAATAGCTTCAGAACTAACTATTCGAAAAGCAAATAATTCTTTTCGAGCAGTTAGTTACAGGGCCAGATCCTTTTCGAACAGAAAATTGAACTTTTCGAAATGAATTTTTTTTCTTTGCGAATTCATTTTTCACATATTATAAACTTCTCGAATTGAGTGTAAACATGACTAAAAACAGAGAGAAAGAAACTATGCAAAAACTACAAAACATCATGAGTAAAATACATATGATACAGTTGTTTAACATCAAATTTGTGGAGGCTCTTGATGGTAGATGGTTAGCACAGGCTCCAGGGTATTTTCAATGCATGGTTTGAGCCTCTGACCATTTACTTTCAAGGTTCTCCATCACTTGGGTCCAAAATTTCAACAGCCCCAAAAGGAGATGCATGAATGACAGTATATGGCCCTTCCCATATGGATCTCAGCTTTCCAGGAAAAAATGTAAGTTTTGAGTTAAATAGCCATACCTTAGAGCCAGCTATGAACTCTCTTCTCAGCAAATTTTTGTCATAGAAAGCTTTAACCTTTTCTTTGTAAGATCTTGCATTGGTGTATGCATCCATTCTTAGCTCCTCCAACTCCGCAAGCTGCAGTTTCCTGTGATTACCAGCAGTAGTAAGATCCATGTTCAAGGTTTTAATAGCCCAAAAGGCCTTATATTCTAACTCTACTGGTAAATGGCATGCTTTGCCATAGACCAATCTGAATGGAGACATGCCAATTGGGGTTTTATAGGCTGTCCTATATGCCCATAATGCATCATTCAGTTTAAAAGACCAATCCTTTCTGACCTTCCTCACAGTCTTTTTCAGTATATGTTTGATTTCTCTATTGGAAATCTCCACTTGTCCACTGGTCTGTGGATGATATGGAGTAGCTACTCTATGAGTCATAGAGTACTTTTTCAATAAAGCTTCGAAATGCTTATTACAAAAATGGCTTCCCCCATCACTGATAATAGCTCTGGGGGAACCAAACCTGGAAAAAATGTTGTCTTTCAAAAATTTCAGGACAACTCTATGATCATTGGTTTTAGTAGCTGTGGCTTCAACCCATTTGGATACATAATCCACTGCTAGTAAGATGAAATTACAACAATTTGAAGGAGGAAAGGGACCCATAAAATCTATCCCCCAAATATCAAACAATTCAACTACAAAAATGGGCTGTAAAGGCATTGAGTTTCTCTTGGAAATGCTACCCAATCTCTGGCAGTTCTGACAAGACTTACAGTGCTGCAGTGCATCTTTGAAAAGTGTAGGCCAATAAATCCACACTGCAAAACCTTTGCAGCAGTTTTGTTTCCACTAAAATTACCTCCACAGGCCTGTTCATGACACATGGAAAGTATGCTATGAAAGTCTTCTTCAGGGACACATCTTCTTATTATTTGGTTTGCACAAATCTTGAACAAATAAAGATCCTCCCAAATAAAATGTTTAACCTTTGAGAAGAAAAGATCTTTATCCATTTTATTCCAGTGTTGAGGAGTTCTTCCCGTAGCCAAAAAGTTGACTATGTTTGCAAACCAAGGGGTGTGTATACTGATAGCGAAAAGTTGCTCATCAGGAAAAGATTCATTGATAGGCAGCCTATCAATCTCAGCAGTTAGAATTCTAGACAGGTGGTCAGCCACCACATTTTCCACACCCTTTTTATCTTTAATCTGCAAATCAAACTCCTGTAATAGGAGGATTCACCTGATTAATCTTGGTTTGGTATCCTTCTTAGACAGAAGGTATTTCAAGGCTGAGTGGTCAGTGAACACCACTATTTGTGAACCCAAAACATATGACCTAAATTTCTCCAAAGCAAAAATAATTGCCAGCAGCTCCTTCTCAGTTGTTGTGTAATTGCGTTGTGCATCAATCATTGATCTACTGACATAAGCTATGACATGAGGCAGCTTATCCTTTCTCTGCCCAAGAATAGCTCCCAAAGCCTAATCTGATGCATCACACATCAGCTCAAAAGACAATGAATAGTCTGGAGACTGTAGTATTGGAGCTGAAATCAAACAATTTTTTAAGAATGCAAATGCCTTCAAGCATTCATTGTTGAAAACAAAAAGGACATCTTGGCACAATAAATGACAAAGGGGCTTGGATATTTTACTGAAGTCCTTAATGAACCTTCTGTAAAATCCAACATGTCCCAGAAAACTTCTGATTTGTTTAACAGTTTTGGGAGGTGACAAATGTGCAATTAAATCAATTTTTGCTCTATCCACCTCAATGCCCTTGTGGGAGACAACATGGCCAAGGACAATGCCTTGGGTGACCATGAAATGGCTCTTCTCCCAACTCAAAACTAGATTGGTTTCTTCACATCTCTGTTACACCAAGTTGAGATGATGTAAACACTGGGCAAAACTATCTCCATATATTGAAAAATCATCCATAAAAATCTTCATAAATTGGTCAATCATATCAGAGAAAATGGAGTGCATGCATCTTTGAAAGGTAGCAGGAGCATTACAAAGACCAAAAGGCATTCTCCTATAGGCAAAAGTGCCAAAAGGGCAAGTGAATGTGGTCTTTTCCTGATCTTGTGGATACACAGGAATCTGGTTGTAACTAGAGTAACCATCAAGAAAACAGTAATAAGCTTTTCCTGCTAGCTTATCTAAAATTTGATCAATGAATGGAAGAGGGAAATGGTCTTTTCTGGTCATTGTGTTTAGTTTTCTGTAATCAATACAGACCCTCCAACCAGTTGTTTGTCTGGTTGACATAAGCTCACCAGAATCTGAGGTTACAACAGTGATCCCAGATTTCTTAGGTGCCACCCAAGCTGAATCTGAAATGGGATAAATGACCACTGCATCCAACAACTTAACAACCTCTTTCATGACCACTTCTTGCATATGAGGATTCAGCCTCCTTTGCATTTCCCTAGAAGGCTTTGCATCTTCTTCCAAATGAATTTTATGCATGCAAACAGCTGGACTGATTCCTCTCAAATCAGCAATAGTCCAGCCAATTGCCCTCTTATGCTGTTTCAATACAATCAACAGCTCTTCCTCCTGCTCCTCAGTGAGGGAGGAAGAAATAATCACAGGCAATGTTTTATGGTCTCCTAAAAACACATGTTTCAAATTTTTTGGCAACTATTTAAGCTCTACATCAGGTGGGCTGAGTAAAGAAGGTAACAAAGGTACCTTGGCTATTTGTGGAAGAGGAAGAATAGCAGGTTTCCATGAAGAAAACCTTGTTATTTTTTCCTGAGTTTCCTGCACAGCTCTGACCTCCTCAGTCTTTGAGGCACCAGATGTCTCTTCCATAGCATTTCTCCAAACATCTTTAAAATCTGTTGTTAAATCTTCATACTGTAAAAACTGTGGTAAAGCCTCTTCTACCAGTTCATCCAACAGATCAACAAGAAAACACTCCTCAGAACTAAATTGAGGTTGTGTGACTGCATTGTAAACATTTAACTTCACCTTCATATTTCCAAAAGAGACTTCCATAATACCAGACCTGCATTGAATGCAAGCATTGGCTGTAGCAAGGAATGGTCTCCCCAAAATGACAGGGATGGAAGTTTTGCTTTTTGTAGGTTCCATGTCCAATACCAGAAAATCAGCAGGGTAGAAAAACTTATCTACTCCTACCAACACATTCTCAATCATCCCGACTGGCTTTCTTTCAGATCTGTCTGCTAGTTATAACACCACATGAGTGGATTTTAACTCTCCCAAACCTAGTTTCTCATATACAAAATATGGAAGCAGGTTGACACTAGCACCCAAATCTAATAAAGCCTTTGCAATGGTATGTTCCCCAATAATGCAAGGGATTGTGGGGATTCCAGGATCTTGAAATTTAGGAGGTGTGGTAACGGACAAAACCTGATTAACTCTTTCCACATCAAAGACCTTCTTTGATAACTGTATCCTAGATTGTCTTTTGTGAGTGCAAATATCTTTCAAAAATTTTGCATATGCTGGGATCTGTTTGATTGCATCAAGCAAAGGTAGATTTATCTTGACTTGCTTGAAAGTCTCCATCATTTCATCTATTTTTGTGTTCCCTTTATCAAAAGGGGATGCAGATTTCATGGCATGGGGAAATGGCAAATGAGGAACTAGTCCTTCATTTATAGCTTTAGAAACATCATTCAAATATTTTTGATTTATCTATTTTTCATTTTTTTGATTTTTTTGAGGTACATCAGCACCCCCAATGCTAACATCATGCTACTCCTGCTGTAAATCTCTAGCAGTTTCCTCAATTTTTTCTTGTTCCTTTTCAGTACCCACATTGTTATTTACAACTCTTCCACTTCTCAAAGTGGTGACAGCATTTGCTTCTTTATGTGAAACAGAAGCCTCTCCAACCATGAAGTATCCTTTAGGATTGTTCAAAGGTTGGCTTGGTAACCTGCCTTCCTCTCTTTTGGCCAAAGTATTTGAAAGTTGACCCAATGTTTCTTCAATCTTTTTATGCTCTGACTGTGAAAGCTTACAGTCTGAGTTAAAGACCCTAAATTTTGGAGTGAATTTAGAACTTGATCTTCAAAAGAAGGGAATCTGGAAGGGGTTTGAACTGGAGCAGATTGCTATACAGGTTGCTGTGGAATGGGCTGCTGAAAATTTGGCTTGGTATAAAAATTCTCATAATAGTTGGTTCTTTGGTTGTTGCTGCTGTTGTGATTGATAATTGCCCTGACTCCACCTTAAATTGGGGTGCCCTCTTCATGTATATTCATTTGACTGCATTTGTTCAAATGATTGGGCAGCATGAGCTTGCTCCACCACTAAATCTGGGAACTGTGGTGCAGCTGAACATTGATCAAGTGAATGAGTAGGGGACTGACATATCAGACATGCCTCCTCTACTCTTGCAACCATTGGATTTTTAAGTGAGTCCATCAATCTATCATACTTTGTGGTTAAATTATTCATCTTCCTTTTCAACTCATTCACCTCATAAATCTTTCCTTTGGTGGTTTGTTGATTGTTCAACCTAGCAGGATTCTCAATGTCTCTTGACAAAGATTCCTGTTGAGTTGAATTTTCACCAATTACTTCAAATAAATCCCAGACCTCCTCAACTGTATTTTGCAAATAGGTGCCTCCACAGGAAGCATCTACCATATTCTTGCCCTTTTGATGAATTCCTTGATAGAAGCTTTTAACAAGCTGCCATCGGGGAATTTGATGATGAGGACATTGCCTTAAAAGTTCTTTAAATCTTTCCCATGCTTCATGGAAAGTTTCAATTGAATGTTGTGAGAAGGAAATAATACTTTGTCTCAACTGGCTGGTTTTAGACATAGGGAAGTATTTGGCTAAAAATTAACACTGCAAATCATTCCAAGAAGTGATACTGTTTGGTGCCAACATAGACAACCATGCTCTAGCTTAGTCCTTTAATGAAAAAGGAAAGAGCCTAAGCTTAGTTGCCTCTGGACCCAGTCCAGCTATGTTGAATGTGGTACAAAGAGACAAAAATTCATCCACATGCTTGTATGAATCTTCCTTACTCAAACCATGGAAGGAAGGAAGCATTTGAATAGTTGATGATTTGATCTTATAATTTCCTTCAACAGTAGGAAATTGAATGTAAAATGGGGAATTATATGCACCAGGTGCAAAGTAATCCCTCAAAAGTCGAGGTTCTTCACCCATAGTAGCAGTCTCAGCAAAATTCTGTGATGTTTGTTTGGTTCGTAGTAGCCTTTCAACTTCTAAATTCAGAGGGACAATCTCAGGACTGAGAGTCCTCCTACCAAACATACAACACAGAACAGAGAATCAAATTATGCATAGCAAACCTTTAGAATTCCTTTTAAAGTAGATTCCACGCTCAAAATGTATATGAATAACTGCACAGATTTAAACAATAGAATAGTTTAGCACTGATGTAATAAAAACAAAATAAAAACTTAGGTCTACCTATTTTAAAACAAATTCCCCGGCAACGGCGCCAAAAACTTGTTGATTCTAAATGTGTATGATTTATTTGTATTTTGAAAACCAATTTGCAAATGATGAATTATATGGAATCTAGACGATTAAAAAGAAAAAGGAAATATCAGCACAAAGAGAAGTTAATTAGCCTGCAAGATCAGGGCCAATTGTAGCAAGTTTTAATTGTAAGTGAGATCGTCCACAGGGAATTTATGTAAAATGTAAGATAAACCTCCATATCTAAGCTACCAGATCTGGCCTCTGATCCTATATATAAAGCACATAAGATGGGAGGTTGAATTTGTCACATTAACTAAATGATAAAAGTAAAAACTAAATGATAGATGATCCAGATCCAAGTTGGGGAGATTTTATGCAAATTAATAAGAATGGAGAAATAATATCTAACGTCGATTTAGTACTTGATTGCAAAATGAGAATAAATGTAAAACAACTGAGATATTATCCAATCTTCATCTGGCTACCAGCATAGATGCAAGAGAAAATAATCCAACTCATGGAATTGAGTTGGACTTATGGCTATGGTCTGTCCACTTCAATGGACACAGATCATCCAATAGTCTTCAATTCGAATCTGTGATTAAGAATAAAAAACACCACTACAAATGCTGTGAGAAATTAGGTTACAAACGCCAATTCTCACAGGGATAATGAATTAAGGGAAATTGCTTTAAAACAGTATATCTAAAGGAATCTAATGAAATAAGGAGATCACAAGGAACCCTTAACATGAATCCAATTGAGAACGTACGGTTCACAGCAACCTTTTCAAATTCACCATCACAATTACAGAGCACAGCTTAAACAGCTCTCGGATTTGTAGTCTTGAACACAATTCTCTCTTGCATTACAGAATTATCTCATAACTCTCAATTACAAATAAAAGCTAGGCTATTACAGGAGTTTCAGACAAGCTATCTGAAATGAAAATGGGGGAATAAAAATGAAACTCAAAATTTGGATACCCAAATTAGGCAAATGGTGTATCTATTTATAGTTTTCCCCAAGTCTAGCCAGATGTGTATCAACCAATCAAAATTGGTTGGATCTGTATCCACCAATAGGAGTCGAGCGCAAGGATCCAGATCTGTTTTGGCCAATCAGAACTGCTTGATCTAGTTCAGCCAATTAGGTGACAGAAGCATCAATTCTGTTATGTAATTCAAAAATCAGTTAGAGCTTCTAGATGTTCCCGCCAAGTAATCTCATTTTCGGGTGTTCACATGGGGTGGAATATGCCTTTGGTTCATGCTCAGAATCTTCTGGAATGTCCCTAGATTTTTAAATGCATTGGGGTGCGTGCAGAGATTACTGAATTACCCTTCCAGATGCTGGGAATCTTCAGAATACCATTTCGCACAGTTTGGAGAACTTTTCGCAAAGTTCTGTGGCTTCTGAAGCTCTTTTCGTACAGGTTTGGTGCTGTTCGTAAGGGGTTCTCTTCTTTTCGAAAAGTTCAGAAATCCTTTCAAAGAGTTCAGATTCTCTTCGAAAACTAAACCTGGAGCTTTTAGTACTTTTCGCAGATTTCAGGTTCTCTTCGAAAAGTTCAGGTTCTTTTCGAAAAGCAATTTGTACTGCCTTCTGCTGTTCGAATAGCTTCCAATCCTCCTTCCAGGTTGAGATTAGGCCTTTGTCCTCTTTGATTTATGCATCTTGCCAGCTAGTGAGTTTGTCCCTTCTCTTTCTTCCATTAGAGACATGAGCTCATGAGGGTCTAGGTGTCGGTGTTGATGGTTAATTGGGACTGAATGGATTGGAGGATGGAAAGGATTTGAGTGAGGGTGTCAGGCCTGGTGGGAGTAGAAGGGGACTGGTGCGTAGACATGTTGGAAGGGAGAGGATGGTGCATGGTGAAAATGAGGAGTGAGGTGTGGGGAGTCAGGGAGTGGAGTGTACTCATGAGCGACATCCTCCACAATTGAGGTCATGAGGGCTGTGAACCCAGAAGTGGTGAATAGGTCCACACCCTGTGGATGCAGAGAGATTGGAGATGGGGGAGAAGTAGAAATGGGTTGGGTACTGGGTGGAGAAGGGATGGTAGGGGTAAGCTTGGATTAAGTTGGAGGTTCCAGGATGTCAGGGTGGAGGACCTGGGAGATGGGTGGAGGTAAAACAAGTGCAGAGGTGGATGGGGGGAGATCTGGTTGAAGAGGGACTGATAGAAATGGAAAAAGCAGAGTGGGTGGAGGTGTGGGTAGTGGGACAGGTATGGTGGGTGGGGGTCTGGCTAAGGGTATCTCTGCAGGAGTCTCTGCTGCCACGGAAGTGGTTGTCTTCTCAGGCGCCTCCCTTCCAACTGGTTGGCCTTTCTTAATCAATGTGAGGCTGGTTGACCATTCTCGCTTACCATACAATTTAAAATTCAGCTTCTCCATTGGTTCAGATTGCTTAATCACATATTTTCTAGTCCTGAGCAGACATGTGATGAGTCTGCAAAAAGGCAGGCCACCTCCTTTAGCAAAAGTTTGCCTCTTAAGTACCTTGTCATTGATGTCCACCATTATTTTAAAAATCAGCTTAGGTGCATTCACAAATTGCCCCTTTGAACAAAAGTATAGTGCATCCACTAAAGGGGTCCTTCTCTCTTGCAAATGGCCAAAGACATAGACATTTTTCCTCAGAATGGTATCAATGAGTCGGAGGGTAGGATGGAGGTCTCTTCTCATCAAGGATTCACCAGAGCCCACTATTCCATTAGTAAGTTGTTTAGCCATTTCCCGAAAGGTAGCCCCTGTAGGTGCTCCCTCAACTCTGGTGGAGTCAAATTGATATGGGACTCCCAAAGCCATCCCAATGTCTCTGCAATCGATAGTAAACTGCCAATCATCAATCGAGACTATCAGTGTATCCTCAGCTCCAGGTACCACCTTCTTTGTCAGGTTCTGGTACCACAATTTCACTAACTTGGGATAGACATTTTCCTTCAAGGGTGAAAGCAGGGGTAGCAGACCTTCTTTTTTCAAATATTCCAATGTCCCTTGGCACTCCCCAATGTTGGTAAAATATGCCAGATCAAAATCTGTTTCAGGGACAAGACTCAATTTTTCTACAAACTCATTAGGAGTAGTTAACCCCGCAGGTAGTTCTACTGGAGGGGCATCTCTTGCTGAGGTTTCTCCTACTCTAGGTGCCTGCATCTCAACAACTTTGGATTTCTTAGCTTTAGGGGTCCTTTTGGGTGAGATTTCAGTGAGCTTTCTCTTGACAGGTGGTTTGTTAGCTAGCTTCGACTTTTTGGAGGATTTGGTGGTGGAAGCAGTTGTTCTCCGGCGTATGTTCGCAAGGGTTTCCTCCGGCTCATCCATTTTACTCTTTAGAAATTAAACTTCCACCAACTTGAAGTGGAGTTTGAGGTTTAAAAATTAGAGGATTGACAGATTAATGGGGGAAAGGCAACTGACCTCAAAATACCTAGTGTTTAACTGAAATCGCACTGTCCAACTTCAATTTTTTCAAAATTAGGGGCAAAATGTTCCTACGTGCAAGCTGAATGTTCTGACAAAAAGGCAGACTGAACAGTTGTAGGATCTATGAGGAATTAGTGAAGGAGGAGGGAGGCGACTGTGAGAGGAAACAAGAGCTAGGGTTTGCAGAAGGTATGGAATGAGGCACAAATGACCTATCGACGGGTATATAAAAGGTGAAATACGATTCTGATAGGATGAACTGGATGGTTTCGATAGGTTCATGCGTCTTGTCGAAGCCATAGCAGACAAAACTTTGAAAGGGGATGATTCGATAGGTCGAACCATCCTCTCGATCAGTTTAAATGGCAGTTGAATCTTCATTTCGATAGGTTCCTAATTGGTATCTAGAACCTATCGCAATCTATGTTTTCCATATCGAAAAGTTGGTTTTACCTATCGAGAGGTTCAGTACCTATCGAAACCATCAAACATCCTGACAAAATCACCATGTGACCTATCAAAAAGGGAACTCGACCTGTCGAAGACTTCTAAAAATCAAATAAAGCTGTATTTCTGGGCATTCATAGTCTCAGTTCTCAGCAGGCTCAGTTGATGTGATATCCCATGGTTAGATTCTCTTATAAACGGTTCCCGTTACCTCAGGATAGCTGAGAATGACGGTCTAGTATTGAGCATGGCAGTTTTGTTGTTTTCTTTTTATTATTGCAAAGAAAAGGGATCAAATGACAACTAAGTAAAAACCTACAAACAAAAATAGAGTATGGTACATATGATACATACTAACTGCAGGGGTTAATCTGGAGGTTCTGGAAGGTCCATAGTCTCCTCAGGCTCATCAAACTTGTCACTTTCCATAGATCTCTTCCTCTGCCAGTGTCCATTCCCTGGATGCAGTTTTCCATTTGTGAACCAAGCATTTTCCTGCACTAGCCAAAGTGGATTATCATGCATTACTTTTTTTGGGGCAGTAATGGAAAAGAAAGCCTCTTCAAGAGAGGGTTGATAGCCAGTGTTATACACATTCAGCTTGACCTTCATATTTCCAAATGAAACTTCCATGATTCCATACCTGCATTGTATGTGAGCATTGGCAGTGGCCAAGAAGGACCTGCCTAGAATCACAAGTATGGAAGAAGCACAGTTGCTTGGTTCCATGTCCAATACCAAAAAGTCAGCAGGATAGAAGAATTTGTCAACTCTAACCAAAACATCCTCAATTACCCCCACAGGTTTCCTTTCAGATCTATCAGCCAACTGGAGGACCACATGTGTGAGCTTTAATTCTCCCAAGCCTAGCTTCTCATATAGGGAATATGGAAGCAAATTTATGTTGGCTCCTAGATCTAATAAGGCTCTATCAATAATGTGATCTCCAATGATGCAGGGGATTGTGGGGGTGCCAGGGTCTTAGAATTTCGCTGGGGTTGCAATCGACAAAATTTGTTTCACTTTCTCTGCTGAAAAGACTTTCTTGGATATGTGTATCCTGGATTGTCTTTTATGGGTGCATAGTGCTTTTAAAAACTTGGCATAGGCTGGGACTTGTTTAATGGCATCAAGTAAAGGCAGATTGGTCTTTACTTGCTTGAAAGTCTCCATCATTTTCTCAATTTTTCCTTGCCCTTTATCGAAAGGGGAAGGTGCTTGTAGTGCCTTAGGAAATGGAAAGTGGTGGGTTCCTCCCTCACTTGCAGCCTTAGCCAAAGGGGTCTCTTTCTTTTTGAGTTTTTTCTTTTCTTGAGGATACTCATTATCCTCTTTATTCACAGTTGATTGTTCTTGCAAGTCCACCATTGGTGGGCTTTGTTGTGTCCTTGTAGAAATTACTTCATTTTCCTCCTCCAAATTTCTCACAGGCTCACAGCCCACTCGGTTGTCCACTAACTTTCCACTTCTCAAAGTTGTAATAGATTTAGCTTCCTCATAAGTGGAGGAAACTTTACCCACTACAAACTGCCTTTGTAGATTGTCCTGTGGTTAGCTAGGCAACCTTCCTCCCTCTCTCCTAGTCAGAGCATCAGACAGCTGACCAAGTTGTTCCTCTATCTTTTTGATGCTCTGGTTGTGAGAGTGCACAGTTTGGGTTAAGGTGTTCAAGCTCTGTAATGAAGATAGAACTTGTTCCTCAAAGGATGGTGTTCTCACAGCTGGAGGGGGTGCAGATCGTTGCACATGAGGAGCAACAAGTTGGGCCATGGGTTGCTGGTACTGAGGCCTTGGGGCATAACCTACTCGATAGGGCTGAGCATTTCTGTAGGGCATGGGCTGCTGGGGTTGCTGCTGCTGTTGGCTGGGGTAACCATCTTGTCTCTACCTCAGATTGGGGTAGTTCCTCCATTGATACCTAGCAGCAGGCTGCTTCCCATAGGACTGAGCTGTAGCCACATGCTCTGTTATAAAATCAGGAAATTGGTCAGCAGATGGACATTCTTCCAAGGGATGAGCAGGGGACTGGCATATGGCACATGCCTCCTCCACTCTAGCAGCCACAGGTGACTGCATTGCTCCCATCAGCCTATCAAATTTCAGAGTTAAGCTGTCCACTTTCCTTTCCAATTCACTTGGCACACTCACTTCATATATCTTTCCCCTTGAGGTGTTCTCCTTCATCAATCTAGGAGGCTCTAGATCTCTTACTAAGGTTTTCCTTTGCATAGAGTTCTCACTAATGATGTCAAAGAGCTCCCATGCCTCCTCAGTAGTTTTATGGAGATAGGTGCCACCACAGGAGGCATCTATCATATCTCTGCTTTTAGCATCAATTCCCTGATAAAAGCTTTGAACCAATTGCCATTAAGGGATTTGATGGTGGGGGCATTTCTTGAGGAGTTCCTTAAATCTCTCTCAGGATTGATGAAAGTCTTCTGTTGGATCTTGGGTAAAAGAGATGATACCCTTCCTCAACTGGCTGGTCTTTGACATAGGAAAGAACTTGGCCAGAAACTGACATTGGAGATCACTCCAGGACTGAATACTGTTAGGTGGAAGTAGGGACAACCAGGTCTTGGCTCTATCCTTTATTGAAAAAGGAAAGAGTCTCATCCTGGTGGCCTCCTCCCCCAAACCTATGATATTAAATGTAGTGCACAGTCCCAAGAACTCATCAATGTGCTTATAGGGGTCTTCTTTGGTCAGGCCATGAAATGAGGGTAGCATTTAAATGATGGATCATTTTATCTCATAGTTTCCCTGAGCAGTTGGGAATTGAATGCAGAAGGGGGAATCGTAGATCCCTGGTGCATTAAACTCCTGAAGGGTTCTCGGCTGTTGTTGCTCACCTATTTCTACAGAATCAAATGCAAGAGAAGTGGGTGTAGTTGGTCTAGATCTGAGAAGTCTTTCAACCTCTGGATTTAGTAGGACAATCTGAGCTTGCAGAGTTCTCCTACCAAACATACAACACTCAGATTCCGAATGCAGAATAGATCCAAACACACAACAAACAGAATCAACCAAATTGTCTAACTATTCTAATAAAAATTATCAATAGATCTGAAAAATAATAGGGGAGTAGAGGGATGCAAACTACAGAGCAGTCTCCAGAGCAATTCTCCTCTCACTGGTAGCCTTAGATCTAATGAACTGCACACAAACTGCTGACAAACAATACAACTTACAAATGCAGTTAGTAAAATCAAATAAAAACTACAAATCTATGATCAAAACTTAGATCTATCAATTTCTAAACTGCCTCCCCGGCAGCGGTGCCAAAAACTTGTTGGGAATGTTTGTCTTCCCTCAAATGAGGTCTAAAATTAATAATGAAACTAGGCAGACACACTCAAATAGACTTGCAAGTATTCAGGATCTGTTGTAGCAAGCTTTAAAAGAATGGTGAGTAAGGGAATGTCCAGAGGGAGGTTGTTTAGAAATATGACAAATATCTAGATCTGTGTCAGATCTGGCACCCTAGCTATTACTAATTTAGTTAAAAGACAGGGGAGAGGTTTGGAATGGGTTGTCACTTAAACTAAGATACAATTAAACATAAGCTATCTTGGATCAAGTTTTGGAGCTTAGATCTTGCAGGGGAAGAGAGTAAAAATGCAGAAAATAGAGAAGAGTAGCTTGGAGGTTGGTTTTCACTTAAATCAGATTCAATTGATCATGCTACAGAGGTTCAGAGCACACAATTCCTTCGCTCGCTATAAGCGCAGCTGCAGGGTATAAATTCTACTCCAAATCACAGGATCCACCTGCTCTTAAGACTATGATCTGTCTACTTTAATGGTCACAGACCATCCTATAGACTTTATCAAATCCATGGATTGCAGTAGATGAATCCAATTAAGGCCTGAGCTTATATTTATCTTAAGGTTATGATCTGTCCACTTTAATGGTCACAGACCATCCTAGGGATCTCCTACAAAGCTAGAGCCCCAATTAGAATAATTAAAACCACTACAGATGCTACAATTCCCAGGTCACAGACTCAAGGAATCACAGGAGCAACAGATCCAGGGAGATCAGATGGTATCCAAGAGGTCTACCAGTTAAGTGGGTGAGCTAATCTACAACTCCTCTACACAAATCCGATCGATCACCAAATGTTACCAAAAGAAATTTAAATCTAATTAAAGCATTAAAAATAACATTATCATTGCAAACAAGGTCACTTTACAATGGAAATACTCTCAGATCTGTAGTCTGTGCAGCTAGGAACCTACAATAGCACTCTTAACCTCACCCAATTACAGATCTAACTTCGCTCCTCTCTACTCCAAGGGATTTAGCCAACCATGGTTGGGCTAAAGGAGGGAAATGGAATTGCTCTGCAGGCACTAAGCTCTAGAATTTTGGCTTAGATCTCGATCTCCTCCAATGGCAATTGGGGATCTCTGTATATAGCTTTCTCCTCTATTTTTCTCACCAAAAATCCTTTCTAGAAGGTTGTCAGAGTTTGTTAGAGTTCTATTAGAGCACATGGGTCAATTAGGGCTTTCTAGGGCATCTTCAGGAACCATTGTGCCTATCACTAAGTGCCTCGAGTTGCGTGTAGCAGGTCACTGAATCACCACGTGTGCACAGCTGAATTTCTGAGAAGTTCTACACACAATTTCGATAGGTTCAAGGAGCATTCGACAGGTTGACATAGAGCTTTTTGGTCCTTTTGCTAGGTTCTCAGAACTGTTCGATAGGTTCCGATAGGATGAGCCTTCAATTAGAGTTTCAGCCTTCTCAGTCCTTGGTTTGGAGTATTCGACAGGTTGAAAGGACTCTTCGACAGGTTGGAGAACCATTTCGGTAGGTTCCTTTCTGCATGCTATCCCTTCGATAGGATTGCTCTTACTCCTATCGAAAGACTCAATCACCATTCGACAGGTTCTGTTTCAGCACTTTCATCTCGATAGGTTTAAGAACCATTCGATAGGTTCCTTTGACGCTTCAGGTAGGCTTTCGATAGGATGGTTTCTTCATTCATTTCAGTTGCTCGATAGGTTCTTGGATCCTATCGAACTCCTCTATCCGCACGAATTCATCCTTCTTCTGCCTTCTGATCCTATCAAAAACTTATTCAACTGCATGAATTCTTCCTTTCTTTGCTTTCAACTCTTATTGAACTCTTCAGGTGACCAATCGATAGGACGTTTTCAACCTATTCTCAGTTTCTTCACCTTGCCCTGCTGTAGCCACGCGCTCCAAGGGTTCAATGACTCGCTACCATTGGGTGTGCTATTGCTGAGTTCGTCCTGTGCTGAGAGATGACCCCTTTTTGGGCATTCTTGAGTGATTTTCTACATTAGTACCTTCTTTTATTGCTATCTATAAAATGTACTTGACAAGAGCTTGTTAGTGTACTCATAGGTCTATCAATGGTTAGGTTATAGGGTGAAAAGTGGCATTTTTTACCACTTAACAGCCATGCATTCATCGAGCATTTTTGGGAGGTCTTCGACCTTTATAGTATTGTCTTTGAGAGTGGCGCATGAGATACCCTTGTCTGGAAAACTGTCATTAAAGAACGTGTGAGTATATTGCTTCAATGGCATAGCACGAGTTGACACCGTGCTTGGGGTAGAAGGTGGTCTCTCTTGTCACTCCTGCTCTCCCAAATTTTGTTATCCCCTAATGGTTTCATATGCAGCAGCAAATCCTTGAAGTAACTCTTCGGAATCATCGCTTCCTTGTTGTATTCTTTAGATGCTAAGTTCTACGATTTGTTGAGTGGTGAGATTTTGTCCAGAGCTATTATTTCTGTCGCTATGGCTATTATCGGCGTGTGGTGTAGAAAAAGGGTTCTCTTGTTCACCAGCCATGTTGACTTCAGATTGTCGTGGGCTAAAAGTATAAGGTGGTTCTTCCTCATAAGCAGGGTTGTTATGAAATCCCCACAATGGCGGGTCTCTGAAACTTACTCTACGTTTGCCAGACATTTTAAGTCTTTGGTGACGACTCATATATATATATATATATATATATAATCTAAATTTAAATGACACGGTGGGAAAGAAAAATAGGGAAGTAAAATTAAGCTAACTATCTAAAGAAAAAGAAGGGGTTTACAAAAGAGTCCCATCGCGATCGCCAATCTGTTGGTGTGCGCTTTTTCTGGGTTCCTCTCGGTTCCCGTTGAATAAGTGGCTTCCAATTCTGTCCTGTTGGACTCTAGCGATGCAGTGTTTGTGATAAGGTGGGGATAAATAGTAATAGGGGGAATTTCCTAGGATGATTCCTAGTTGATTTGCGATCGCCAATTGCAGATATTTATCGACGTTGGAACACGTCAATGATCACGCGTTTAAGCGGGTGTGGGTTACGTCTATACTGAATCGTCCGCTTGTGAACGTCAGTAGTAGTGTCCTCTTTTAATTAGATAGTTTCAGCTTTCTTTTTAGTTTCCCTTGTTACTATTATGGTCGGTTTAGATTCTCTTTTTTTGTTGTGAATTATGATTAGGTGAGCTTATTATGACAGGTTATTTTAGTGTCCTGATGCTATCAGGAGTCCAATCATTTTCAATTTCTTAGTATTATTAGAAGTCCAATTAATATCAAAGTCTTGGCTCTACTAAGAGTCCAATCAATTCCAGTCTCTTACTGGTACTAGGAGTGCATGTGCTTAAGTTCCAATAATATTACAATTAAATAAAAGAGTCCAATTGTATTGCAATTCTATATGAAGCAGGTATACTAATCGTATTGCAATTATAACTAAAGCAATTTAAGTAGTCCTACTAGAATCCTAATTAAAGAAGATACAAAAAACTAATTTTACTATGACTTTGATTAAAGCAATAAATTAACTTACTAAAATATAAGTAAAAAATTGATGCAATAATATTAATTTTTGTTATTTTTGAATCATAATCTGTGGATTGGTTATGGCGAGAATCTAACGAATAATAAGTAAATTAACTTTTCTAAATTCGGATTTAAGATAATAGACTAGCTAAACTGGAATACTAAATTGAATCAAAGCAAATAATGATATAGAGGCCTACTAGATGCAATTAATCGATTATACTGCAATAAAAACTAATTAAAATTAACTAAATAATCCTAAGCAATCTAAAAAAGGGGGGTTGGGTCCGCTATGCTAAGGAGGTTTGGCCTCGTTCCCGAGTACCCTCCGTAAGCTCCCGTGGGTAAATCAGATGGTTGAGATAAAAGCTAGATTGGTATTTGAATAATAAAAAAGGTATTTTTGGAATGGAATTTGAGATTATAATAGGAAATTAAATTAAGAGACTAAAGTTATGAACTGAAATGTATAGTTTTGGATTTTTTTGATGGTATGAAAATATAGAATTAAACTATAGATTAAAATTAAATCCGGGTCTGAAATCAGAAAAATCAGGCTGTATGATTAAGGACTGGTTCTGAACTCTGAGAGTCAGAACTAGAAATTAATGATAGGACTGTAGATTAAGATTTTGGAGTAGAATCAAAGTATAAAGTCGGTAGATCAGACCGTTAGATTATGAACCGATTCTAGAAACAGAGATCTAGAACTAGATATAGAGAATTTTGGCCCGAATAGGGTGCTACGGTTTAAAAATTGGAAATAGAATTGATGAATTAAAATATGGGAAATCCTAAGTCTAAAATAAAAGTAAATTCGTACCTACGTTCGCGGCTGCGGAGAGGAATCTCGGAGTTCGAATATTAAAATCATGGCTAATTTGCTCTAGGGATTCGTTCTCAGAGCTCTTTGGTTTTTGATTTACGGTCTCTCCTCTCTGAATTTCGTAGCCTCCCGTGTTGTGCATTCGAAGAGGATGCTACGGTCAAAAAATTAGGATCGGGGCTGCGGTGAGAAATCTTAGAGTTCGAATATTAAAATCATGGCTAATTTGCTCTAGGGATCCATTCTCGGAGGTCTCTAGTTTCAGAATTTACGCTCTCGTTTCTCAAAATCTGCAACCTCCCCTCTCTCTCTCTTCGAGAAAATATCTTTTATAGGTTTTTATTCAATTACGCGCCCATTTTCGGATGTTTAATTGAATTGTGCACCATTTTTCTGACGCTTAATCGCTTTGAGTCAGTCATCAACTCAGTGAGCGATCGGCTGAATTACTCAGCGGGTTTCCTAGTCCTAATGAAATCAGGACTAATAAAGCGCGCGATGGGATGTGCGTAATCCAATTAAGCGAGTTACCTAAAGCTCTTAATCGAGGAAATGTAGGAGTCAAAGGTAGGAGACTAGGTCAGGCATAGGCCAATTGAGCGCTAGTGGTGTAGTGTTCAATCCGATCGTGCGCCTGTTTCTAGGCACATAATCGAGTCTCAAAATGGTCTGTGAAAGGAAGGTTGGTCTGAAAGGGGACTGATCGCGTGCTTGTGGTTATGAGCGTGATAGAATTACACGCGAGTTTTCAGGTGCTTAATTCAGGGATGTCTGGGTATGGTCTTAAGAATGGAATGCAAGACTATTGTTTTAGTCAGCATTCTGACTATATACTATTGCTTAGTATATAGTCTCCCTACGTTGGGATCTGAGCCACAAAGCTATTGTTTTAGCTTGTGTTCAGCCATGTACTGTTGCATGGTCTCGTGTCGAGGGTTAAAAAGGTCAAGGGCTGACCAAATAAATTTGTGTACTCCGAGAGGGTCAAATGGGGGTGTCTATAGTGATGATAGCCTTGGCAGGAATTTTTTGTAACTCCAAAGGAACCTCTGATCTAACTGCCCCACATGGGCTCAACTGAGTTTAACAAATAGGAGGAAATGCTTGGTAGAAATTCAGCCACATCAGTAGGGTTTTAATAGAATTGATACCTTTCTTCTCTGATTTGCTAAAAGAGATCTAAGGTAGTTAGGGAATTTGTATAAATAGGGGGGAATACAATAGATAAAGGTATCCAGATTTTGAACAATTTTGAATCCCCTTTTTCCCGCCAATTCTCTTTTCTTCTTTTCCCTTTCCCTCCTTAGTCCAACTATGGTTGGCTAATGCTCTGTAACAGCTAGAGATAGCTGATTTGTAATTTGATTTGTGAGACATTGTATGAAGAGTAGATGTTGCAGAGACAACAGATCTGAGAGCAATCTGTTGTGAGGATTGTTTAATTTAATGAATTGTTGTTTTTATTGTTCAGTAAATCTATAGATCTAGTGATCTTTGCCTAATTTTCACAAATTTATAGACCTATGCAAGCCTGAGCTTGTAGTCTTGCATTCATAGCATCTGCTGTGGTTTTATTGTTCTTCTTCTTTCCCCCATGACTGGATCATATCTATAGGATACTTTTTTACCATTCAAGTGGACAAAGTATAACCCTAGGACTAATCCATATCTCAGGGAGGATCTGGATTTTTATACCTTGCATTTGTGCTTGTAGCCAAATGAAGGAAAACTGCAAATCTACCTTCTACTATGTATTGCAAATCTGTTTTATAGTGAAAGCTATTCTCTAAGCTGTTCATCCTCCGCATTTGCAATTTTATTCTCATTCTCAATTCTCTCTTATATCATTTTTGATCAAATTTTAAGTAGATCTAGCTTAATTCTGTTTTAGTTAAAGTGACAATTAAACTCTTTTCCTATCTTTCTTGCTTTTAAAATAGATAGGAACTGCTAGATCTGTAGTAGATCTGGAGATTTACCAAAAGTTTAGATCACATTTCCCTATGGACAACCCCTACTGTCCTTCAAAACTTGCTACAGCAGGCCCTATATCTTGCAGGTCTGAGTTTAGAATTGATGTTTTGTGCTGATTTCATTCCACTTTCACTTTTCCTTTCATTTGTTTAGTTTTCACATTTTCTGACAAAATAATAGCACATCAATTGTAACCAACAAGTTTTTGGCGCCGCTGGCAGGGAAATTGTAGATCTAGAATTGGTAGATCTAAGTTTTTTTTTATGTTGGGTTTTAGATCTGTTAGATGTCTGTGTTGTATATGAATAATTGCTACTATAATTTTTGTTTGGAGTCTTCTAATTTTTTTTTTGCAGATCTGGAGCAGTAGTTTGGAGAGGATCTACTTGCCTGTAGTTGGTGCATATCTTCCTTGAGTTTGCATTTCCTATTCCTTTTATTGCAGTTTCAGTTCTATCATTTGTTGATTAACTTCAGCAATATTTTATGTGCTATGAGTGAAGGTACTGTCTTTGCTGTTTTGTGTATGCTGGGTAGAAGATCTCTAAACCCGAACTTAGAACCTCTTAATCCAGAGTTAGAGAGATTCCTTATAGCTAGACAAACCATACACAACCCTGCTACTATTTTTTATCCAGCTGAGATGGGTGAACAATAAAGAACCTTGAAGGAATTCAATACACCAGGGGCATATATATCCCCTTTCTGCATTCAATTCCCTGTTGTTCAAGGTAATTATGAAATCAAATCATCAATCATTCAAATGCTGCCTTCATTTCATGGACTGAGTAAAGAGGATCCCTATAAACATATTGATGAGTTTCTTGCTTTATGCACAACATTCAATATTGCTAGCTTGGGAGAAGAGGCCACCAAACTAAGGCTCTTTCTTTTTTCACTGAAGGACAGAGCCAGAACTTGGCTCTCCATGCTCCCAGCCAACAACATCCAGTCTTGGAATGATCTCCAATGCCAGTTTTTGGCAAAAAAATTTCTCATGTCTAGAACCAGTCAATTGAGGAAGAGCATAATTTCATTTGCTCAATCCTCAATTGAGGATTTCTATCAGGCATGGGAGAGGTTCAAGGAACTGTTAAAATAATGTCCCCATCACCAAATTCCTGAGTGGCAGCTTGTTCAAAGCTTCTACCAAGGAATTGATCCCAAGAGCAGGGATATGGTGGATGCCTCATGTGGGGATACTTATCTCCACAAGACTGCTGATGACGCTTGGGAGCTTTTTGATATAACAAGTGAGAATTCCATACAGTAAGAGTCTCTATCTTGCAATGATATTGCGACTCTAGTTAAAATAGTAAGGGAATCCACCTCTAAAGGAAGAATGTATGAGGTCATTATGTCCAATGACCTGGAAAGGAAGGTGGATAGTTTGACCATGAAATTTGATAAGTTGATGAGTGTGATGTTGCCTAAAATGGTTGCAGAAATTGAGGAGGCATGTCTGATATGCCAGTCCCCCACACACTCTATTCAAGACCGTCCTTCTGCTTGTCAGTACCTAGAGCTTATCATGGAGCATGTAAATGTTGCTCAATTTTTTGGGCAGCAACAGCTTGCTGGGTATGCTTGGAGGAACCACCCCAATCTGAGGTCGAGGCAAGACAATTTTTAATCTCAACAGTAGCAGGCTACGCCCTAAGACCTTCCCAGCCATACCAGTAAAATTACTTCCCACGGCATCAGTTCCCACAGCCTGTTGCACAACCAATGGCTCAGCCAAGTCACCAAAGTCCACCAGCACTAGCACCACCACAGGCAAGAGCACCCTCCTTTGAGGAATATGTTTTGTCCTCATTATAAAACCTTAGCTCTTTGTCCTAAATTGTAAATTCTCATAGCCAAAGTATTAAAAAGATAGAGGACCATCTTGGTCAGCTATCTAATACTTTGACTAGGAGAGATGAGGGCAGACTGCCAAGTCAGCCAATGAACAATCCTAAGGGATAGTATATGGTGGGTGAGTCTTCTTCAACTCATGAGGAAGCTACGGCCATAACTACTTTGAGAAGTGGTAGGTTGGTGGATAACAAAATTGATGATGAGATCCCAAGGAGTGAAGGACAAGAGAAATTTGTCCATGACAGTATGCAGCAGGAGCAGCATGTGAAAAATAAAGGGACTATTGTTGAGTCCCAACAGAAAAATAAAAAGGAAAATAAAAATAAAGAAAAAACTGAAAAAAATGCAAAGGCTATAGATGAGAGACCAGTATCTCATCTACCATTTCCTCATGCCCTTCAAGCACCTTCTCCTTTTGATAAGGGGAATGTTAAGGTGTAGGAAATGATGGAGACCTTTAAGTAGGTAAAAATTAATTTACCTTTGCTTGATGCCATTAAGCAAGTTATAGCCTATGCAAAATTTTTAAAGGATTTGTGCACTCATAAAAGGCAGTCTAGGATTCATCTATCTAAGAAAGTATTTTATGCTGAAAAAGTAAACCAGATTTTGTCCATTGAAACCCTACCTAAACTCCAAGATCCTGGTGTTCCCACAATTCCCTGTATTATTGGGGATCACACCATTGAGAAAACACTGTTAGATCTAGGAGCTAGTGTTAGCTTACTTCCATATTCTGTATATGAGAAGTTAGGTTTGGGGGAGTTAAAACCTACACATGTTATTTTACAACTGGCTGACAGATCTGAGAGGAGACCTGTGGGCATTATTGAAGATGTGCTGATTAGGGTTGACAAATTTTTTTATCTAGCAGATTTCCTGGTTTTGGACATGGAGCCTAGTAAGTGCACTACTTCTATCCCTGTGATTTTGAGCAGGCCATTCATGGCCACTGCCAATGCCTGCATCTAATGCAGGTCTGGGGTGATGAAGGTATCTGTTGGAAACATGAAAGTAAAGCTCAATGTCTATAATGTAACAAATCAATCTCACTTTGAGAATGAGGATTGTTTCATGATTGATTTGCTTAATGAGCTTGTTGAGGAGACCATGCCCAAGCTGCTGAGCTGGGATGATGTTATTGTTATTTTTGAGAAGGTTTGGACTGAAACTGTTGAAGGGGAGGCCCCCACACATTTGACTGAAGAGGTAAAAACATTGAATTCTGCAATGGGGCCAGCAAGGCACTCTTAATGGAAACCTGTTGTGTTGCCTCTTCCCTCACCTCTAAGGCACATTTGATGCCTTCACTCATCAGTCCACCTGATGTGGAGCTGAAACAACTCCTAAGCACTCTCAAATATGCATTCTTGGGGCAAGATCAGAAATTGCCTGTGATTATTTCATCTTTCCTCACTGAGGAGCAGGAGGAAGAGAAATTGCTTTCTATGCTTAAAATGCATAGAAAAGCAATAGGATGGTCTATTGTTGATCCAGGAGGAATTAGTCCAGTTGTGTGTATGCACAAGATTCACTTGAAAGAGGGTTTCAAACCCTCTAAGGAGATGTAGAGAAAGTTAAATCTTCACATGCAGGAACTAGTGATGAAGGAGGTGGTCAAATTATTCGATGCTGGAGTAATCTACCCAATTTCTGATTCTGAATGTGTGTCACCTAGTCAGGTTGTCCCCAAGAAATTGGCATCACTATTGTACCCAATGAGTCTGGAGAATTAATGCCAACCAGGGAGGTCATTGGTTGGAGGGTCTGCATAAACTACAGAAAAATGAACTCCAAGACTAGGAAGAACCACTTCCCCCTGCCTTTTATTGACCAGATTCTAGATAAACTAGCAGGCAAGGCTTTTTATTATTTTCTTGATAGATACTCTAGTTACAACCAGATCCATGTGTATCCACAAGATCAAGAGAAGACTATCTTTACTTGTCCATTTGGTACCTTTGCTTACAGAAGGATGCCATTTGGGTTGTGTAATGTTCCTGCTACTTTGCGGAGGTGCATATATGCCATATTTTCTGACATGTTGGATAAGTTTGTAAAAGTTTTTATGGATGATTTTTCTGTGTATGGTGATGATTTTGATCAATGTTTATAACATCTCTCCCTTGTACTTCAGATATGTGAGGAAACCAACCTAGTATTGAGTTGGAAAAGAGAAATTTCATGGTAACCCAAGGAATTGTTCTTGGTCATGTGGTTTCTAAAAAGGGGATTGAGGTGGATAAAGCAAAAATTAATCTGATTTCACATTTGCCTCCAAAAACTATAAAATAAGTCAGATCTTTTTTAGGACATGCTGGTTTTTATAGGAGATTCATCAAGGATTTTAGTAAAATTTCCAAACCTCTGTGCCACCTGCTATGTCAAGAGGTACCATTTTTGTTCACTGATGAATGTCTCACTGCTTTTGAGGTATTAAAAAATTGTTTGACCTCTGCACCTGTCATACAAGCTCCTAATTACTATTTGCTATTTGATCTTATGTGTGATGCATTAGACTTTACAATTAGTGCAGTTTTGGGATAGAGAAAGGATAAACTACCTAGTGTAGTTTCTTATGCAAGTAAGACACTAACTGATGCTTAGCTGAACTATACCACTACTGAGAAAGAGTTGTTGGTAGTTGTCTTTGCTTTGGGGAAATTTAGATCTTATGTGCTAGGATCTAAATTTGTTGTATTGACCGACCATTTAGCTTTGAAGTACCTTTTGTCTAAGAAAAAAATAAAACCAAGATTAATCAGATGGATCCTCCTATTACAGGAGTTTGATCTTGAGATTAAAGATAAAAAAGGTGTGGAGAATGTGGTAGTAGATCATTTGTCTAGAATCTTGAGTGCTAATTGTGTTGAACTGCCTGTAAATAATTCTTTTCTTGATGAGCAACTTTTTACCATCAATATGAGTGTACCCTGGTTTGCTAACACTGTGAACTATCTTGCAGGTGGTAGGATTCTCCCACAGTGGTCTAAGATGGACAAACACCTATTTTTCTCTCAAATTAAACATTTTCTGTGGGAGGATCCTTACCTTTATAAAAGTTATGCAGACCAGGTGATTAGGAGATGGGTACCTGAAAATGAGTTCCATAGCATTCTTACAATGTGTCATGGGCAAGCCTGTGGAGGTCATATCAGTGACAAGAAAACTACTGCAATGGTACTCCAATGTGGATTTTATTGGCCATCCTTGTTCAAGGATGTAATAGAGCATTGTAAGGCTTGTGAGAGATGCCAAAAGATGGGGAGCATATCCGAGAGAGACTAAATGCCATTGCATCTCATACTTGTGGTAGAATTGTTTGATATTTGGGGAATAGACTTCATGGGTCCATTTCCTCCTTCCTAATGCTTTAATTTCATTTTGGTGACTGTAGATTATGTGTCTAAATGAGTAGAAGCCATTGCCACAAGAACCAATGACCACATAGTTGTCCTCAAAATTTTGAAGGACAACATTTTCTCCAGATTTGGCACCTCCAAAGCTACCATTAGTGATGGGGGGGTCATTTCTGCAACAGACACTTTGCAAGCTTGCTTAAAAACTACTCTGTTACACACAGGATAGCCACTCCCTACCACCCACAAATCAGTGGGCAATTTGAAATTTCTAATAGGGAGATTAAGCACATCCTAGATAAAACTGTGAGGACTGACAGGAAGGACTGGTCCCTGAAGTTGCAGGATGCTCTTTGGGCTTGTAGGACTACCTATAAGACCCCAATAGGGATGTCTCCTTTTAGATTGGTAAATAGCAAAGCATGCCATTTACCGGTGGAGTTTAAACATAGGGCCTACTGGGCCATTAAAGCATTAAATTTCGATCTAACTTCTACTGGTCTTCACAGGAAATTGCAGCTGTCAGAATTGGAGGAATTGAGATTAGATGCTTATGCTAATGCAGAATTTATAAGAAAAAAGCCAAAGCTTTCTATGACAAACATCTTCTTAGGAAGGAGTTTGTTGAAGGTAATAAGGTATGGCTTTTTAATTTAAAACTGAAGTTTTTCCCAGGGAAATTAAAATCCAGAGGGGATGGACCTTACACTATGTTGCATGTATCCCCATCTGGAGAAGTTGAGATCATGAACCTGAAGGATGGAAGGGTCATGAAAGTGAATGGTTAAAGGCTAAAAATTTGTGTTGAAAATATAGTGGAGCCTGTTGAGACCATTAACCTTTTGAAACCTCCAAATTTTGTGTGATTTTCACCATTGTAAATTGTGTAACATAGCTGTCATTAGTAATGTTTCTACTATTTTTAATTATGTCTTTTACTTTGTATTGTGTAATTTTAGTTTAGATTTTTACTCTAAATAATATCTGAAATGTAGGGGGTTCTGTAATGATTGTATGATTAAGAAATGAGTTGGTGCTGAGGTGGATTTGTGATTTTTGTTGAATATGGACAATACACATGTGAGGGAGATGCATTGATGAGGTACTGAGCCTTGTCGATAGGTTGCAAATAGTATTCGATAGGTTCTGAGAGTTTTTCATGAGGATTCGACAGGTTCTGAGCACCTATCGAGATGTTTGAACAACCTCTCGAATCCTATTTCCTGAAGACATTGCACTTGTCGAGAGGTTTCTGAAACCTCTAGAACCCTTCATTCTGAAGCAAATTGTCTTTTCGCAGGGTTTCTTGTGTCCGACAGGTTGCTATTTGGAGAGTTCATATGTTCGATAGGTTGATTTTTGGAATCTTCCACCTGTTGAAGTCATATTTTTAGGTTTTAAAGCCATTCGACAGGTTTCTTTTGAGCATTTTTTACTTCTGCTTGAAACCTTCTCTTTCGTCTTCATGAAAACTCCTCTGTTTCTTTCTTATCTAGCTAACAGGTTACATTTTCAATTGATCTATAATTTTTCCTGTTGGATCGCCCTTGCGAAGTTGTCATTTTGCACCTAGTTGCTGCCGATTTGGTTCTCTGTGATACATTTCCTGTGAAACCCTAGGTTTTGGGTAAGTTCTTCATAGACTCTGCCTCTTAAATCTTTCATTTTTGTGGTTTGCATTTCTAGATATTTTGTCGTGTGTGAGAGTAATTTAAGTGGATTAGAATTGTGGTAAGTGAAGAGGCTTTGTGTGAAATTTGTTAGGTTAGGTGTTTTAATGGCGGATCCGGAGTAATTTGAGGGCTCTTTGTCCGACTTGCTTCAATCTCCTTCCAAATCCACTAGGAAATCTAGTAGGATAGCTGCTTCACAGTCTCAAGTGGATCCACCTGCTAAGAGGATGTTGAGTATGGGCAAACCCAAGAACACTCAGAAATCTAAGAAAGCAAAAATGAGTGAGGACATTGTTGAGGAGTTACCTATCTTACCGATGCCTCTGACAACTCCTAATGAATTTGTAGATACTTTAGGTATGATAGCTGAGACATTCTTTGATTTACCCTATTTCACAAAAGTAGAGGAGTGTAGTGATACTTTAACCTATTTAGAAAAAGCTTCTTTGAAACCTCTGTTGACCCTATTGAATGAAAATGTATACCTCAGATTAGTGAAATTGTGGTATCAGAATATAAGGCTGAAGAACAAGCCAGGGGCAACTGACCATGTGCTTGTGGTTCTGATTGATGACTGGGAGATTGTAGTAGATTACAAGGACATTGGTTTGGTGTTGGGGGTTCCATTTCAGTATGATCCAGCCAGCAGTTTAGGAGTTCCTGACAGCGTATCATTTAGGGTCATGGCCAAACACTTGACTCAGGGAATTGTGGGAGTTGGAGAGTCTTTGATGAGGAGAGATTTGGATCCCAATTTATTCATTATTGATACTATTTTGAGGAAGACTGTTTTTGTGACTGGGAATCAACAAGAGAGAAGGCACCCCATTGTGGATGCCCTTTATTTTACTCCAAGGGCCAATTTTTCAATGCCCCTCAACTAATATTTGAAGGGATGGTGGACATTCATGACAAAATCAAGAAGGCACAGCTTTTGCCAGGTTTACCATATAGCAGAATTATCACTACTCTGTTGAAGCAAGGGAAGTATGCATTCAAAGAAGGAGATTCAACTGAGGCATTGCCTCCTAAAGCATTTGGAAAGAAAGCATGGCCAACCAATATGACCTTGATTAGGAGGAAGAAGAAGCAGGTTGAGTGCCCTTTACAAGAAGTCACTGTGGTCACCACTGCAATTACTACTCCTTTGACCATTTCAGCACTTGTATCCATAATCTCTGCTGCTACATCTGTTGTACCAGCCATCATCACTTCACCCATTGCCTTGCCCTCCATACCTGCACCTATGCCTCTTAGTTCCATAGCCACACTTTCTACAATCACCACAACCTCACTTGTGTCAGCTCCTCCTACCATTGATCCATTGGCCTTGCCCACACCTACCATTAAGACCACTTACCAAAGAAAATCCAAACTACTTCGGCCAGCACCCAATACATCTAGCCCATCCATTCCAAGCTTGGAACCAATACTGATATACCATCTGAGTCAGCCCTATTTACTTCTATTTCCCCTATCCATACCCAAGATTTAGAGCATTACATTTCTGAGGGGTATTCATCCCTAATTGATTCCATTGTGAAAGACATTGGCATGAATACACACCTCTCCCAGATTCTCCACACCCTTCTCCATTCCAACATGCCTCTACATCACTATTCCAACCCATTTCATCTACTCCACCTGTTACCCCAGCCTTACCAGATTCATTGGCTCAAATTTTTCCCTTCTTACATCTATCCAATCTCAGCTTCATACCAATACAAAAAATCAGTCTGTCATGGCCAATTGCCTCCAGTCCATCCAGTCCACTTTACTCCCATCTACCTCAAACACTCAACCTCATTCCCCTACACCACTCATTCCTATATCACCATCACATTTTCCACCTCAGACCTCCCCTTTAGTAGCCACTACCATTGCTGCAACTCAATCAGACTTTGAGTCTGCTGAGCTGCTCCCTATTCCATCAACCTCCATAGCCATTTCAACCCGAACAGATTCTGAGCCAGTAACCTTGCCCGTCTTTCCTTCTACCCTTAACTCTTCCACTCAAACTGATCCTGAGGTGGAAGACCTACCCTTAGCATTAGTCCCTTTGACCTTTATTTCCACCTTCACCCTATCCTCTTCCCATACCCAGACTAACCCCATCGAGGAGCTAGCACCTATCCTTCCACTTTCCGCTTCTATCCCATCATCTTCTTCCACTCCATATCATATTTTTTATGACCCCACTGAGAGGGCATTAGAATCTGTTGACTCAAACTCCATGCCTCCATTCTCCAACCTCAAAAGAGCCATGAGTGAAAACTCCTACATCAGGAGGGATGTCATAAGAGGGATGACTAAGTTAAATATTACAATCAAGTAGCCGTTCCTAGCTGAGATTGCCCAGTTGGAGCTAGATCATAGAGTGGAGAAGAGGAAGTGGGAGCAATTGTTGATGGATACCCTCCAATTATATGAAGAATAAAAGAAGAAAACATAGATGTTGGGAAAACTTGTGGACACACTCCAAAAATCCATCTCAGTGATACACCCACCCTCATCTGCTAGAGTGTCCATCAAGGAGCCCTCTCCACAGAAGGGCAGCACCAAGCCACAGATGCCAGCTACCAAAGGATCAAAGGCTGGTGCTGCCAAAACTGAAAATTTGAAGAAGGATTATCATAAAATAGCTGAAAAATATGGATGGGGCCCAGTTACTTTATCTAGCTCAGAGTCAGATTCAGATTAGCTCTAGGATGTAGTTCAGTCAGTTTGCCATTAGTTGTTAATTTTTAGGTCTGTTTGTAATATATTGTCTATTTTCAGTCTTTTACTTGTATGCTATCTCGTACATTTTACTTGATTAATGAAACTTGTTGTTTGTGTGCTTCTTTATATTGTCTTGTATTTATTACTTTGTTCATCGATTAGCGGCATTATTGTTTCTATTTTACTACTTTGCTACTCTCTAGATGTATCTTTTGAAATAGTGAGGACACTATTCCTCATGGGTTTGGGGGTATGGCAGGGTGTTATGAGAAGGTTAAGCTAAGTGCCGTAGTGTTAGTAGGATGAAAACAAATTTAGCAAAATTTCAATTAAGCAATTTTGAAAAAAAGAAGATTTAAAATGTATAGTAGACTGTTTAATGCCAAGATCCTATAAAAACAATTCAATACTTCCATGAAGGAAGACATCAAGAAATGTTTGTCATTATCAATATATAGTGAATCAATCGGAAGAGAAAAAGGTAAGAATATGCCTTATGAGTTCAAAGGAAGACCATACCTAGTGAGGTTTGAACCTATAAAATAATTCTTTGAAGAGTGTTTTGGCAAATTTTTCTGCTCTGATGATTGATTGAACCTACTCCTTTTCACTAAAAGTTGTGCATTCCAAGTTAAAACAGCTTGACAGAACTCATAACACCGAAGAAATGATGTAAGGTCATCTTTGGACAGTTTGAGCTTAAACTTTCCTACCTTTGAATTGCCCTTGATACACACCAATTGAGCCTTAAAAATCCAGGCTTTTTATGACAAAAATTAGAGAACTGGAGCCCAAACCTCAGTGATCTTATTCAGCCTGACCCTAACTCTGAGATTTCAGAAGGTAAAGGAGAAGAAGTTGAAGAAGGTAGAGCTGATGTAATATTCGGTGGAAGAAGAAAAAAGGACATTTGATGACAGTTGTGTGTCAGTTGTGTAGCTGTGGCATTCTAGCCCATAAAAAAAAGAAAAAAGAAGAAGAGAGAATGAGAAGTCAAAAAAGTACTTCATTGGTAAATTTGAAAAGAAGAGAAGAAGCTCACCACTTTGGCTCTGAAAATTCAAAAAGAAAATAGAGTTGGGCTGAAATGAAGAAGGTAAAGTCATGAATCACTTCCTCTCCTTGCTGATTTCTCACTTTTGAATCCCTTTATTCCCCTTTATTCTCTTAAACCTCAACCATAAGCCACATTACAACCCAATAAAAAGACCTTACTGATCTGAAGTTGATTGAGCTGTCATGTGGAGATGAGGAGCTGTGTGATCTATGGTGAAAGGAGATAGAAGATTTTAGGAATTAGTAGCCATGCCTATGCTCATGCTTGTAGTCCTATTTGAGGGCTGTAACTGCTTTTGAGCTAGAGTGAAATTGAACCCCTTCAAATTCATTTGTGAGAGTAGGCCTTTGAGAGAATTGGGTATGAAATTAGATTTATTTGGGCACTGTTTGAACCTGATTCTCAAATTAATGGTAAATTCTATAATGATTTGCACATACTATATTCTTGATGATTATAGATTGGTTGTGATGAGTTTGCATAAGGATTTAGGTATTAAATTATTTACATTTACTATATTAAAACTTCTGAATTTGAGAAAGCAAGGTGTGGAATGAAGCTGAATTTGTGGAAATCTAACTTTCACTGTTTGCACTTGATTTAACCATTTTCATATGAAAGTTTATGGGTACCCTTACTGAAAACCCTTAGGAGACTTCACTCCTCCACTAGGGTTTAAAAGGCTTGATGCATATGCTAAATGCATCTGTGCTCCCTACAAAAGTGGCATTTACTTCTATTAATAATTGTGTTTAATTTCTCTTTTGCTCAAGGACTAGCAAAGCTTAGGTTTGGGGGTGTGTTAATCAGTGAAAAATACCATTTTTCACCTCCTACCTGACCTTTGATGGACCTATGAGCTGATTAATAATGTGTTTTGAGTATTGTTTTGTAGTTAGCAATAAATTGCCACCATAGTGCAGAAATCCATATAAAAGTATCAAGAAGAGAGGATTGGTAGTTGCAGCAGAGAGGAATCACAACAGACCATGATACAGCCGTACACTAGAGCAAATCAGGTTGCAATAGCAGTACATGCTTGAACAAACTAAACAACAGTAGTTGCAATTGATGAAGAGTGAACTTCACGAGAGGTATACATGCTGTTGAGCATGTGAAAGAAACTTGTCGAGAGGATGAGAAGAGTATTCGAGAGGTTCCCTGAACCCATCGAGTGCCTTAAATGCTGTTGTGCAAGCAAAAGAGAATTTGTCAAGATGTCCTTTGAACCTATCGAATAAATTGCTGAAGCTATGTTGAACATCTCGAGTAGTTGCTGAAGTTTATAATCCAACCACTCGAGTGGTATTAAACCTGTAGAGAGGTTGCCTAAAGCTGCACTGATGAACCCGAGCAGTTCAGTAAAGAATTCGGGAGGTTACTTGAAAGTAAATCAACCTTACGAAGCCTAAGTACTGAAGCTTTCAACCTGTCTAGAGATTTGCTGAAGCAAATGAAGATCTCGAGCAGTCTAAACTAACCAAACGAGTTGGGCTTAGAACCTGTGGAGAGATACAAGTAACCTATCGAAGTGATTAAATCCATAGTTGGAACCTCTCGAATGGAACTCTGAACCTCTCGAAGTATGAATTTAGAGGCTTTGACCTGTTGAACTGAGAGACTTGGGGTTCAATGAGTTGATGCAAATGACCAGAGGCCTGTTGATAGCCTTGGTGGGAATTTTTTGTAACTCTAAAGGATCCTCTGATCTAACTGCCCCACATGGGCTCAACTGAGTCTAACAAATTGGAGTAAATGCTTCGTAGAAATTTAGCGACATCAGTAGGGTTTTAATAGAATTGATACCTTTCTTCTCTGATTGGCTAAAACAGATCTAAGGCAGTTACAGAATTTGTATAAATAGGGGGGAATACAATAGATAAAGGCATCTAGAGTTTGGGCAATTTTGAATCCCCTTTTTCCCGCCAATTCTCTTTTCTTCTTTTCCCTTTCCCTCCTTAGTTCAACTATGGTTGGCTAAAGCTCTGTAACAGCTAGAGATAGCTGATTTGTAATTCGATTTGTGAGACATTGTATGAAGAGTAGATGTTGCAGAGACAACAGATCTGGGAGCAATTTGTTGTGAGGATTGTTTAATTCAATGAATTGTTTTTTTTATTGTTCAGTAAATCTGGTGATCTTTGCCTGATTTTCACAGATTATAGACCTATGGATGCCTGAGCTTTTAGCCTTGCATCCATAACATTTATGGTGGTTTTATTATTCTTCTTCTTTCCCCAATGATTGGATCATGTCTACGGGATACTTTGTGGCCATTCAAGTGGACAAAGTATAACCCTAGGACTAATCCATATCTCAGGGAGGATATGAATTTTTATACCTTGCATTTGTGCTTGTAGCCAAATGAAGGAAAACTACAGATCTACCTTCTACTTTGTATTGCAAATCTGTTTTATAGTGAAAGGTATTCTCTAAGTTGTTCATTCTCAGCATTTTCTTTTTTATTCTCATTCTCAATTCTCTCTTCTATCATTTTTGATCAAATTTTAAGTAGATCTAGCTTAATTCTATTTTAGTTTAAAGTGACAATTAAACTCTTTTCCTATCTTTCTACTTTTAAAATAGATAGGAACTGCCAGATCTGTAGTAGATCTGGAGATTTACCAAAAGTTTAGATCACATTTCCATGTGGACAATCCCTACTCTCTTTTAAAACTTGCTACAGCAGGCCCTGTATCTTATAGGTTTGAGTTTAGAAGTGATGTTTTGTACTGATTTCATTCCACTTCCACTTTTCATTTCATTTGTTTTGTTTTCACATTTTTCAACAAAATAATAGCACATCAATTATAACCAACACCCTCTACCTTGCAGATGAGCTTGTAGCCATCTGAAGGAATACTGCAGATCAACTCTAGATCTGAGTTACATAACTGATTTAATCTTAGCTGCATAATTCTCATAATTTTACCCTTAGTTTACCACACCATTAGCACCTTCTTTTAGAACCCTTTCTATAGTATAGGACTGCATTTTATTTCTTAGTTTAGATTTACTGTTAATTGTGACAACTCCAAACACTCTCATTCTTTATGATTGCCAGATCTGTTGTCAGATCTGGAGGCCTACTAAATAACCCTTTCTGGGTCCCAGATCAATTTCCCTGTGGGACAAACTGTTACTTACTTTTAAAACTTCCTATAACAGACCCTGGATCTTACAGGACTGTGGTATTTTTAGAGTGATTTTTTCATCCCTTTCATTCCACCTTTTTATTCTGATTTTTACCATCTCATTTTAATAATAATAACAGCAAGCATCTAAAATATCCCAACACTATCCTCGACCATGAACCTATCACCGAACCTAAACCCATTATCGAACTCGAACCTATCATCGGACACGAAACTAAACCTATCATTGAACTTAAACCAATCATCGAACATAGACCCAAACCTATCATCGACCCTGCACCCATCCACAAGCTAAAACCCACCAATAAAGGCAAACCCGCTATCAAACCCGAACCCATTATCAAACTTGAACCTGTCTTCAAACTCGAGCCTGTTACCGAACACGAACCCGTCACTAAAATTGAACCTATTCCTACGACGCCAACTCCAGTCACCTTCGAGCCAACCACCAAACCTATCAAGAAACCAATCATCCCCCCCACTCTCGAAATCAAACCATACATAAATCTTACAAGCCCGATTAACATCCAAATCAACATGCCACTTGATCCTCAAATGTCGTCAAAACATGAAATCAACATCACAACTAAAATCGCTTTTAACCTCCAGACCCGGGTTTCCATAGATCTCATAATCAAAGCCTTCACAGAGCACCAATCGGCAATAAAATCATCACAACAGACAGTCGACACCGAGCTTCCCTAAAAAATTATAAAACAACCTCGCGATAAGCCCAAAGTACCCACCAGACAAAACAATTAGAACCAAACGACACTAAACTGCCCAACACGAAAGAAGGGTCCACCTTGGCCTACACCTGCATGTCTCCTCCTCCTGCTTTACTTTTACCTCATCCAATCATTACCTTTACCACACAACCTTCCCCTGCAACGGACTCCCCTCAAACTTCACCCATAAACGACTTTCCAAAAATCCGTAAATCACCCCGAAAAACACCCTAACAACTGTAAGCTCTAACTCTACGAGGTGCCTCACCCTATCGAAAAATTAAAGAAGATCCCTCATCAGTCACATAATATACCATTTTATCACCCTTAACTTAGTGATGCTATAACTTAATTTATTATTAATAAGTTAATGATGTACAGATATTAAGGATAATCAATAAAAGAGAATCAAAGTATTAATCTTAGTCAAAATGAACTCAAAAGAGCAGTAAAAGATGAAAGAGCATAAAAAGATCATTTGCTATATATTGAAAGCTAGAAAATCGTGAAAGACAATTGAGCATTATTACAAAAGAAGAGAATAAGAAATTATAATTTATGATTCTTAAGAAGACGTTCAAGAAGCTGAAGCGATATAGAAGAAAAAAGCGAACAATCGTAATTTAGAGAATCGTCCAGAGAGAAATCTATGAAAGATAGAAAATCGTAATTTATGATTTTTCATAAAGAGGAGAAAAAAGACAATCATAAGTTATGATTGTAGAAGCTTTCTTACTGCTACTGCTGCTGCTGATCACGTGAGAATGAACACTGCCATGCACCAAATTAGAAGAACTCTTGAATTAGAAGTTTAGCTGATCATGGATCTGAGTAGATTGATTAAGATGAACTCCAAAAGATCTCTACTACTGAATAAAAAGAAATAATCCAGAAGTGCATCAATAAAATAGAAAGAAAGGAATATAATTAGAATTAGAGTTATAGTAGGATAGTTTTATTTCTTTTATTAGAATTAGGAGTTTGTAAACTGACCCCTTATGATCTATAAATAAGAGGGCTTGGTATAGGAATAAACCATCAAAGAATTTCACAGCATCAATTGAAAACTAAGGTCTATATTTTCTCCGGATCAAAAATAGTTTAGGATTTACAAAGTAACATCGTCCACAGTTCTCTAGTTTAGGATTTACAAGGTCTTGCCTAACAACCAAGGCTGAGGAAGCTGAAAGATTAACCCTTTGGATGGTTCTACTTTTGCTTTCTTGTTTAGATTTTTTGCTTTCTAGTTCAGAGTTTATTTTCTCTTATTTCCTGCTTTGTAAACATCTTCGAATTTGAATTTGAATTGATGAATCAGGTTGAAGTTTGTCGATTAATGTAATGATTTTACTTTTCTATCTTCAGTTTTCTAAAATTTGATTGACGCCCAAGTTTTAGAAGATTGTTGATTAGATTTAATCTATATAAAATGACGCTAGTTTTTTATTGACGCCTAAATTCTAGAAGAGTGAGATACAGAAACAATTCTTTATTCATATTTCTCTAGTAGTGTAGAATCTTAAAAGATAAGTATAAGTTTCCAAAAAAATTAAATTAATAGAATATAACCTGTTTCTATGGGAACGATCCTTTGCTAGTACTATAATTTCCATTGTACACTTACAATAGGTTAAGACTTAATTAGATGATATAAACAAGCCGCTATCAAGTTTTTGGCACCGCTGTCGGGGACATCGCAAGTATTTTAATTTAATTTAAGAAAATAAGTATTTATCTTTCTCTTTTTATATTTATTTCTATTTTAATTTTCTTTGATCACTTCTTAAATCTTTTGTAGATTTACTCAGAGCGCTGAATCAGAGTTTAAACTTTCCCTGATCAAAGAAGCTCGAAACTCAGATTTGTTTTCTCTCCCTGCTTAGTAGAATAAAAATTGGATAAAACTAAAATTAAAATAGATATTTACAATAACTGTTTTAGCCATCCTTCTTTGATTTCATTATGGCAGGAAGATACTAATATGTGGCTAAGACAATGGAGGAATATTATGCATTGACACCTCTTACACCTCCCCCATGTATTCAAATACACCCTATAGTTGGTAATAGGACTTTTGAAATTATGCCCAATATATTTCAAATACTTTTGACTTTCTATGGGCGAATGGACGAAAACCCCTATTTGCATCTAAATAAGTTTGTGAAAGTATGTACTATCATTCGGATTAAGAACTTAACAGAAGCATCCACTCGGTTGAGACTATTCACATATTCACTTAGAGATTAAGTAAAGCAGTGGATAAACTCTTTGCCTCCTAATTCGATTGCTAATTTGGAAGGACTGGAATGTATGTTTCTTACAAAATTCTTTCCAATATGCAGGTCGAATACAATCCAGGATCTTATCATAACATTCCATCAATTCCCAGATGAATCTCTTCAGGAATGTTGGAATCATCTTAAGGATCTTCTGCACAAGTGCCCTCACCACGGGATTGCGCACTAGAAACTTGTGCTCACTTTCTATGAAGGCCTTGAAGATGCAACCTGACATAGGATTGGTGTGGCCTGTGGAGGTAGGTTTCATAAATTGACAGTAGAAGAAGCTTGGGAACTGTTTGATTCCCTTAGCGAGGAACCAATGCAACACCACGCATCAAGTGAGGTTGACTAGGAGACTTTGACAAATATACTTCCTAAGCAAGAAAGATTATATAAATTAAAGTCAATGATGAAAGGTTTTTCGAGACTAAGCTTTTGGAAAATAAAAGTTCAATCTATGGTGGGTATAAAATCATACCCAACATCTCAAAAGGGAAAAGCCTTTGGTCCTAACCATAGCCCAACTCAAGCAGTTTCCCAACTTTCAACTATCTCTCACCATACAGAGGCCCAATACCATACTGCTATAAAGGATGCCATGTTGCAAATAGCTTACAGCTAGATGCAACATTACCGTATCCAGACACAGTTACTCAACCACCTTCAACAATCTGCAGATAGGTTAGAAACCCAATTTGAGCAACTAATCCTTTTTGAGAGAGAGAGAGTAACATACTACTTTCATATGCAGTTGGCACATCTAGAGGATGAACATTTATGAGAGGCACTTCAACTCCCTCTATTTTTAATTGAATCCCTCTAGAACCTATCGAGCTACTGACTCCCCGTAGTAAGCACCTGTAACATATATATAGATATAATTTTGAAGAGTATTCTACGATTTACAGTACGTGAGAGTACAGTCAATTGTAAAAATCTCTTTTTGTCATATCACAATCACTTTAAACATATGGATTTATGATTTCTTGTGATTTATAGAGTTAAATCGTAGTGAGTATGATTTGAAGCATCATAAAACCTCACTTTTGTTCGACAAAATTATAAATGATAATTTTAGGGAACAGGCGATTCTAGTGATCGATCTTATGAATTACGTTTGAATTTTGACCCATTTAAATTCATAGAGGAAGCAAACACGCATCGCATTCAATATTGCTACTTGCCAACTACCCAAGCCTATAAGCTTACACCTTGACACGTGAACCCTTCTCCTCCCAATAAAATGAGACCCCGACCTTCCCAAAAACTCATCTCTTTCATCTTCCTTTTATACCCTAACCCTAAAGGCAAAAGAACCCAGCCAAAGTGATTTTAGTAAGCAACTTGATAGAATCCTTGAATTACATATGGACGAGCGTCTTAGACACTTACTGAAGTAGAATAGGAGAAAAAAAAAAGGATAGGAGAAAGAATAGCTAAATTCTCAGAAAAACATCGAATCCTTTTCTACCTTTCTTTGATACCTTTTAAAACCCAAAGTCCCATTACAAGCTGAAGGAAAGACTTTTCTAATTTATGATTTACAAAAGCATAAGCCTAGTAGAGATATGAATACTAGATACTATGGATTACAGAAGGATTCATATGAATAGAATAGATTATCTTTTCCATGAGATTCATTAATTTTGCAAGTATCTTTGACTGAATTTTTTTGAAAAATATACTGAGAGAATCCAAAAGTTTCAATATCCTTTTGAGAATATGTAACTGATGCATATACTCCCTACTTACAATGAATTGAAATTTTTGGAGTTCTAATCAAGGATAACTATTATAATGGAAAGTAAGGATAAAAGATTGGTAATTTTAAAAAATCGTAGCAAACTATGTGTTGATAACTTGACCACTTAGTTAACTTAGTCAACTTAATTAATTTAGTTAGTGTATAAATTTAGTTTAGAATTTTTAATTTTTCAGAAAAAAATATTTAAAAAATCCAAAAATATTTGAAACTTGTAGGTAACTTCACTAAAAACCTTCAACAGACTACAACTCCTCCACTATGGATCACCTAGGAGTTTTAAAGGCTTGTTGCATCTACTAAATGCAATTGTGTTTCCTACGAAAGTGGTATTTGAGTTCTTAGTTTATATTTCCTTGTTTCCTAGGGACTAGCAAAACGTAAGTTTGGGGGTGTGATCGGTCACATAATATACCATTTTATCACCCTTAACTTAGTAATGTTAGAACTTAGTTTGTTACTAATAAGTTAATGATGTGCAAATATTAAGGATAATCAGTAAAAGAGAACCAAAGTTTTAATCTTAGTCAAAATAAATTCAAAAAAGTAAGTAAAAGGTGGAAGAGCATAAAAAGAGGATTTGCTATATACTAAAAGCTAAAACTTCGTGAAAGACGATTGAGCGCTGTTACTAAAGAAGAGAATAAGAAATTGTAATTTATGATAAAGACGTTCAAGACGCTTAAGCGATACAGAAGAAAAAAATGAACAATCGTAATTCAGAGAATTGTCTAAAGAGAAAGCTATGAAAGATAGAAAATCATGATTTACGATTTTCCAGAAAGAGAAGAAAAGAGGCAATCGTAATTGACGATTGTAGAAGCTTCCCTACTACCACTATTACTACTGATCACGTGAGAATGAATACCGTCATGCACTAAATTAGAAAAACTCTTGAATTAGAAGTTTGGCTGATCATGGATCTGAGCAGATTGATAAAGATAAACTCCAGAAGATCTCTACTACTGAATAAAAAGGAACAATCTAGAAGTGCATAAACAGAATAGAAAGCAAGGAATATAATTAGAATTAGAGTTATAGTATGATAGTTTTATTTCTTTTATTAGAATTAGGAGTTTGTAAACCAACCCCTTATGATCTATAAATAAGAGGGCTTGGTATATGAATAAATCATCAAAGAATTTCATAGCATCAATTGATAACTTAGATCTTTATTTTCTCCTGATCAAAAATAGTTTAGGATTTACAAAGTAATATCGTCCACATATCTCTATGGCATTGCCTGACAACAAAGGCTGAGGAAGCTGAAAGATCAACCCTTTGGATGGTTCTACTTTTGCTTTCTAGTTTAGATTTTATTTTCTTTTATTTCTTGCTTTGTAAACATCTTCGATTTTAATTTGAATTGACGACTCAGGTTGAAATTTATCGATTAGTGTAACGGTTTTACTTTTCCATCTTCAGTTTTCTAAAATTTGATTAACGCCTAAGTTTTAGAAGATTGTTTATTAGATTAAATCTATATTGAATGAAGCTAGTTTTTTATTAACGCCTAAATTGTAGAAGAGTGAGATATAGTATAATGGTATTTTAAATTTGTTAACATCTGATAGCAGAAGATGTGATTGACAACCATAATCTGAAGTTTGAAGATTTAGGATTTTTTTTCTGTAATTTAGATTTAGAAAAAAATTCTTGATTCATATTTCTCCAATAGTTTAGGATCTTAAAAGATAAATATAAGTTTTCAAAAAAATTAAATTAATAGAATAACCTGTCTCTGTGGGAACGATCCTTTGCTAGTACTATAATTTCCATTGTGCACTTGCAATAGGTTAAGACCTAATTAGATGACATAAATAAGCTGCTATCAATCCCTCCTAACAAGGAGCCTCCGACCATAAAAGACTTATCAAAAGAAAAAGTTAAAAGACACCACACCTATTTTGATAAATCTCATATCATCCAAAACACAAACCTAAACATAACATCTCTCTCATCCCAGATCAATCAGTTAGAGAGGGATCGAGGACCCCGAAACAGATCACCCAACTGTCACCCCTTCTATCTGACCCTTTGATTCAGTCTCTGCTTAAGGAACTTATGTTGTACCTATCTGTACCAAAATATGACTATATTTCACACCCTAATACCAACATTTGGCCACCCGATGAAGGCATTCTAATGGTTGTTGTGTAGTTTTAGTGGTTTCAGGTATTTTTGTCTGTTAGATCTTGCAGAAACATAAAAGCACATAATTAAGGACAACATGGGAGCATTGAACCATGAAGCCAACAGAAATACCGAAATCTGTAGAAGAATCGATTGATCCAGCCATTGTTGAAGAGAGCTAAAATTTTCACATGTCTACCTCAATCGATTGAGATTTTGAATTCAATCGATTGATTTTATGGTGGCGATTCTGCCACTTAGATCTGAATTTGAATTTAATCGATTGAGTTTAAGTTCACTTAAGTCCGCCACTTTCAGATTTTGAATTCAATCGATTAAATCTTGGAATTCAATCGATTGACCTGTTAATGGAAGGTTTTTGGTCTGAGCCCTATATAAACAAAACAGTGTTTAAGGTTTTGGAGAGCCTCTTAGTCCTCTTTTGGGGCCTCTTTTTGGCCGATTTTCTTAATTTTTTTTTCTTAGCTTTTTTTAGTGCTTACTTTAGCCTTTGATATGTAATTTGTAATTAGGAACCAAAGATTTGTAAGGCTTCAAATTTTTTCCTAAAAGATCCGAGCATTTGATAATCAAAGAGTATTTTTATGATGGTTCTGGATTTGTGCCTTGCGTGTGGATCGGAGATGAGTGGCTAAAACTAGTGATTCAAGGAGGAAGCGATCCCTAGATAAGTAATTAATTTATTTTCATTTCAATCATTTCTTTTTACAAATATTGAATCGTACAGTTTTAGGCATGTGCTTATTGTCTTATCATCGAATGCTCATTTATAGTCGTCGATCTTATTTATCGATGACAATAAAAGAGTTATTCCCCTAGATCGATCTTTTAGACCGATGTAGGATGTCGTATGATTGGTTCTTACTGTTGTAATTTCGTATTTGAGATATTTTATGCCTTTCACATGATTCACACTGTGATTGGATACGTCATAGTGTTGAGATAGGGTATGCCGAATCAAATAATCATATTTCTCGAATCATTTTACTTATAGTAAAATGAGGGTTAATATTTGTTACAATTATTAAATCATATATGCTTTAAGTTTGAGCATATTGTGTTATCATCGAATACTCATTATAGCCGTTGATTGTGTGATCGGTGATAATAAACGAGTTATTCCACCTAGATCGATCTTGTAGATCGATATAGTATGATTGATTGTACTTGTTGTGGTTATGTGCTTATGATATGTTATGCCTTTCGCATGATTAATGTCATGATTGGATGCGTCATAGTGCTAGGATAGTGTATGCTGATTATCATCATCACAATATTTTCTATTCATTCTGCTTGTAATAGGAGGGTAAATAATTTATCATTGAAATGCTTGGATTGTTAATAGAAAAATTACAAATCTAGGGTTAGCAGACTCCTTGATCATCTTTTCATCGTTGTTTGATTAATCATTGTTTTCCTTGCATAAACTTTGTTTAGATTTCATTAATCATATTTTGTGAAGTTGATAGTCTTCCTCATAGATAAATCTCTCCTTTGATACTTAGGTTTGTTGCGCTTCTAGAATTAATTAAATTTTGCGCTTCCCTGTCAGATCGACATCCTTGATTTCACCGTGCTTTAATAGATCTTTTGCACTTGCAAGGGTACATTTTAAAACCGATCAGTATCATAACACAATAATAAATACAAAAAAATACAAAAAGTATACAAAATAAAAAATATATATATCGCTCAGCAATATCTATGACTTATAACTCATACTCGACTGAGAACTAGAAGTCGAGGAGCTAGTGCTAAGAAACAGTGCCTACACAGCCGCCTCACTTGTAGAAAATCAAAGCCCACAAGGGAAGAACTTACATTATTCTGGCCATATGCTCAGGAAACATCTATAGGGGAAGGACTTCCTAAACCCCAGAATACTACCCCTAACTCGATCATCATGTCTCGTAGCCTAGATAGGCGCACACACATATTAATCATCCTCTTAGTCATCACAAGACTTTCGCCAGTCATAGGTCATTATTTTCTAAACCATTTTGAGAATCATCTGACTCATCAACAACCCTCCTACTCAGGGAAATTGATTGAATGGTATAGTGGATCATAAAACTCTTTTTTTGAAATGTAGAAAACTCTGAATTCTCATACACCACTTCTGCCATTGAAGTTGATGTTAGAGTACAAAAAATGAAAATGCAAGGTTCTATCAAATCTCATAATTCTTGCATTAGTAGGTTGTTTAAAAAATACACATGCATGATTTTAAAAAAAGAGAGAAAAAAAAATAAGCACAACCAAGCGAGAGCATGTGACGAGTGAACCAGTCAATGAGTCCAAGGAAGCATAAGCAAAATGTGAGGACATTTATGGTATTCCTATTAGGAAAGTATAAGCAAACTACAAGGGCATCCCTGGTATCTTTACACTAGTAGATATCGTCGTAAGGTGGCGAGAGGAGGACAAAACTCTTGCTAACCATAGAATTTAATGATTTGATGGTATTGGATTATAATAGAGAGCTCACTTATGGCATCACATTATCCACCCGAGAAGAAAGTAGTTGACTACTATTTCAAAATTTGGTTGAATAAGAAGCTACCCTCAGATCAATAAACCTTTTGTCTTCTTCACCCTTTATTTTCTTTTCGGACAATGAGTCAAATGATTTTAAAAATCTCCTTGAGGATAAAACCGAAAACTTTTGAATGATAAGCCATGCAATCACCCATTACCTAGCATCTACCTCTACCTTAGTAAAAGTTACGATATATGATGATCATTTAGTACTTACAAAATTGAGCCCGGTATCAGGCCGAAATAATCGAATGCAAGTAATCAAATTTCATGAATGCAAGTAATCAAATTTCAAAATAATGCATATAGAATCACGTGAGCATATCAGAGACATGGGAACAAATCAAGAGAGTACATCACTAAAGCATATAACAAGAAATCATAAAAAAGGTCAAATATCAAGATGTCAAGCCCCTGAGCTACATTAACAAGGTCATTTAAACCATGACGTCAAGCCCCTGAGCTACGTTAATAGGGCCACTTAAACCACGAAACCAAGCCCCTGAGCTACATTAATAGGGTCACTTGGAACGAGACAGATTGCCAGGCCCTGAGCAAGTTAACAGGGTCACTTGAGCTAGATTGCCAAGCCCTTGAGCAAGTTAGCAAGGTCACTTGAGCCATTACCAAGCCCCTAAGCAAGTTAACAGGGTCACTTGAACAAGATCTTACAATCTATTAATCAGTGATAAATACCATTTTTCACCTCCTAACCTGACCTTTGATGGACCTTTGAGTTGACTAATAATGTGTTTTGAGTGTATTTTATAGTTAGAAATAAAATATAGTCATAGTGCAGGAATCCATCCAAAAATGCCACTGTTGGAGAGTTGCAATAGTGACGAACCACCACAGATCATAACAACTGAGTGCATTCAAGCATGTTAAACTGCTACACCTCATTCAGCTATGTGTACACTAGATGTGTGCACACCAGAGCAATACATGAACAACAACAGTTGCACTTGATGAAGAAGGAACCCACTGAGTACTGGATAGCTATAGTCTAAACCCTCAAGTGATGTATAGGCTGTGGAAGCAAGGTTATAGCAACCTATCAAGAGGTCTGAATGCTGGAAAGGAAGCTATCGAGAGGTTCTGATGCGAAGAAATGAAGTTGTCGAGAGGTTCTCTGAACTTGTTGAGTGGTTTAAACTGAAGAAAATATCATGTCGAGTAGTGAAGCTGATCCTGTCGATAGGATACCTGAATCCAATCAAGACATCGAGAGGTTGTCAGAACCTATCAAGAGGTTGGCTAAAGCTTGTGAAGGAGCTGAGCAGATCTTTCAACCTATCGAGAGGAAGTTTGATCCTATCGAGAGCTACAAGTCATCTTGTCGAATAGACTAAAATTGCATTTAGAACCTGTCGAGAAGTTCTCTGAACCTCTCAAGGCACGAATTGGGAATTTTCCATTTACCAGCTGATAAGTTCAAAGCATTCAATGCTCTACTACACATGCCCCAAGGCTATTTAGCTACTTGGAGGGTATTTTTGGAATGCAAATGGGCACCGCACGTGTGCTTGCCAAATTCTAACCAATTCGGGAGAGCTTCTAGAAGGAAAATCAGCCACATTAGAAAGCATATCAAAATTATTCCCTTTTGTTCTGATTGGCTAAAACAGATCTAAGAACAGAGGGGGAAGAGTATAAATAGAGGAGAAGCACAACAGAAGAGGCATCCAGAGAAATCAAGAGCACAACTTCAATCCCTCTTTTCTCGCCAATTCCAATCTTCTTCCCTCTTCTTCTCCATTCTCTCTTTAGCCCAACTATGGTTGGCTAAATCGTTGTAGCAGCTAGGGTGAGGTAATTTGTAAAATTGAAAGGTTTGAGAGCTTTGTATGAGGATCGAATGATGCAAACACTACAGATCTGAGGACAATTTATTGTAAGATGTATTTTAATCAATGAATTGTTAGTTTTAATGATCATTTAAATCTATAGATCTTTTGGTTCCATTAGATTCTCCATCGGATTTATGTTTTTGGGAATACCCATTCATTTAACCTTTAGATATTTTGATTTCCATCAAATTTTCTTAGATTTAATGCTCCTATGGATGCCTAAGCTTGTAGCCTTGCATCCACCACATCTGTAGTGGTTTTCTTGTTCTAAATGAAGCATTTGGATTGAAGGAAATCCCTAGGATGATCTGTGACCAATGAAGTGGATAGATCATAGCCTTAAGCTCAATTTAACCCTCTGGTTTAGATTGGATTATTCTACCTTGCATTTGTGCTTGTAGTCAGATGGAGGATAGTTTCATATCCATCCCCTGCATTGCTGTTTAACCAATCAATTTTCAGTGAGACCAAATCCCAAGCTGCTATTCTTCATATTTAATTTTAATTCTCCAAAACCTTTTCTCTCTTCTTCAAATCTATTTTCTATTCATCTCTGGATCAATTTACATTTAGATTTAATTTCCTTTAGTTTGTAATTTAAAGTGACAACCCCAAAAACCTCTCCTATTTCTCTTTCTTTTTTGTTTTATGTTAGAATAGGTTAGAGTGTAAGCATCTGTAGCAGATCTGGAGGTTTGCTAAATTCTTTAACACATTTCCCTGTGGACATACCCATAGTTACCTTTCTAAAACTTACTGCAACAATCCTGAATTCTTACAGGATTGTGTTTTTACCTTGGTGTGCATTTTCTTTCTATTGTGATTTTTCTTTTAGTTTACTATTTTTAACATCTTAATAATTACAAGGTAAAGATAAACAATAAGTGTTTGGCGCTGCTGTCGGGGATCTGTGTTTTTAGAATTGGTAGATCTATGTATTTCTTATTTTAGATTTTAGATTTATAATTGTCTATTTTGTGTTTGACTAATTGCTTCTGTAAGTTTTTTTGTAGTGCTCTGAATTTTTATTGATTTGGAGCTGTGGCTGAGAGGAGCAATTTTGCTAAAAGGAGGAGCAAGCTGTGCTTGAGTTTTCATTTCCTTCCTCTTTTACATTTTTAGATCTGTGAATTTTTAGATCTGCAGTAGTAGTTGTTTGTGTGTTTGTATTTGTGTTTGTTGTGATCTGTGTTGTCATTTATCTGTGTTGTACATTGTGTTTATGTGTGGTGTATGTTTGGAAGAAGAACTCTCAACCCTGAGATTTTACCATTAAATCTTGAAGTTGAGAGGGTTCTTAGGTCTAGAAAAAATACACCTGTTGAATCTGAGACTACTGAAATTGGTGAGAAGCCTAGATTGTTGAGAGAATATTATGCACCTCGTGCATATAATTCTCATTTCTATATAAAATTTCCTGCTGTAGAGGGAAATTATAAGATCAAGTCTTTAATAATTCAGATGTTACCTTCTTTCCAATGGTTGAGTAAAGAGGACCCATACAAATATGTTGATGAATTTATTACTTTGTTTACTACTTTTAATATTGCTGATTTGGGGGAGGAAGCCACCAAGCTTGGGCTCTTTCCTTTTTCATTAAAGGACAATGTCAGGGCCTGGTTGTCTCTAGCCAATAGTATTACCTCTTGGAATGACCTGCAATGTCAATTCCTGGATAAGTTCTTTCCCCTGTCTAGAACAAGTCAGTTGAGAAAAAGCATCATATCATTTTCTTAATTCTCAACTGAAAGCTTCCATGAGGCTTGGGAAAGATTCAAAGAGCTGTTAAGGCAATGTCCCCATCACCAAATTCCTTAATGGCAACTTGTATAAAGTTTATATCAAGGAATTAATCTAAAAAGTAGAAATATGGTGGAGGCCTCTTGTGGAGGTACTTACCTTCATAAAATTGCTGATGATGCCTGGGAGTTGTTTGAGGTTATTGGAGAGAATTCAATACTGCAGGAGACCTTGTCTAGGGACATTGAGTCTCCAGCTAAATTGATGAAAGAGAACACAATAAGAGGAAGAATGTGTGAGGTCAGTGGTTATAATGATTTGAAAAGAAAGGTAGAGAGTTTGACTCAGAAGTTTGATAAGTTGATGGGAGCAATGCAATCTCTAATGGCTACCAAAGTGGAAGAGGCATGTCTGATATGCCAGTCTCCCACTCACTCCCTTGAAGAATGTCCTTATGATGTACAATTTTCTGATCTGGTTATGGAGCATGCTAATGTTGCTCAGTCTTTTGGACAGCAGCCAGCTGCTGGTTATCCTTAGAGAAACCACCCCAACCTAAGGTGGAGGCAGGAAAATTTCCAAAACCAGCAGCGGCCAATACCCTATAGAACTGTTCAGCCTTACCAGCAGAATTTCCTTCCAAGGCCCCAATATCAATAGCCTAAGGCCCAGCCAATGGCATAACATGTGCATCAAAATGCACCAACCCTAGCATCCTCTAGAACACCCTCATTTGAAGAGCAGGTTCTGGCTTCATTACAGAACCTGAGCCCTTTGTCTCAAACTGTTAACTCCCATAGCCAAAGTATTAAGAAGATAGAGGATCACCTTGGTAAGCTATCCAATACTTTGACTAGGAGAGAAGAGGGGAGACTGCCTAGTCAGCCTATTAATAATCCAAAAGGGCAGTATATGGTAGGTGAGTCTTCTTCATCACATGAAGAAGCTAAATCCATCACCACTTTGAGAAGTGGGAGGCTAGTTGACAAAAACGTTGGTGTTGAGCTTGATAGGAGTGTAAAAAAAGAAAGAACAACCCATCATGATATGCACCAGGAGCAGTTATGAGAAATAAGGGGAGTGTGGATGAACCCCAACAGAAAAATGAAAGCAAAAATAAGAAATAAACTGATGAAATTGCTAAGGCAGTAAATGAGAGATCAGTCCCTCATTTGCCATTTCCCAATACACTTCAAGCACCTTCTCCTTTTGATATGGGAAATGCTAAAGTTGAGAAAATGATGAGAACTTTTAAACAAGTAAATATCAACTTGCCTTTACTTGATGCAATCAAGCAAGTTCCAGCATATGCAAAATTTTTGAAAGACTTGTGCACCCATAAAAGACAGTTAAAGATATATTTGTCCAAGAAGGTCTCTTCTGCTAAGAAAGTGAACCAATTGTTGTCCATTGCAACCCCAACAAAACTCCAAGATCCTGGAGTTCCCAGAATCCCCTGCAACATTGGGGATCACACCATTGAAAAAGCCTTGTTAGATTTAGGGGCCAGTGTAAATCTACTTCCATATTCAGTATATAAGAAGTTAAGTTTGGGAGAATTGAAGCCCACACATGTGGTATTACATCTGGCTAACATATCTGTAAGGAGGCCAGTGGGAATTATAGAAGATATGTTAGTTGGGGTTGACAAATTTTTTTATCCAACAAATTTTCTGGTTCTAGACATGGAACCAAGCAAGTGCATCACCTCCATCCCTGTTATTTTGGGTAGGCCTTTCTTCGCCACTACCAATGCTTGTATCTAATGTAGATCAGGGGTAGTGGAGGCGACTTTTGACAATATGAAAGTAAAACTGAATGTCTATAATACAGCAAACCAGCCTTACTTGGATAGTGAGGATTGTATCATGATAGATTTGCTTGATGCACTTGTCGAAGAGACTTTACCCAAGCTGCTGCATGGTGATGACATGATTGATGTTTTTGAAGAAGTATGGAAAGAAATTGTGGAAGAGGAGGCCCCCACACCTGTGATTGAAGAGGTGAAAACCTTACATTTTGAAGTGGGGCCCGCAAAGCATCATCCTTGGAAACCAGCTGTGCTGCCTCTTCCACCATCTTCTAAGGCACCTTTGCTACCTTCAATCATAAGTCCACCTGATGTAGAATTGAAACAACTTCCCAAGTCTTCGAAATATGCATTTTTGAGAGCAAATCAGAAGTTACCTATAATATTTTCTACTTCCCTCACTAAGGAGCAGGAAGAAGAACTGTTGTACGTGTTGAAAAGGCATAAAAGAGCAATAGAATGGACTATTACTAATATGAGAGGAATTATTCCTGCTATTTGTATGCATAAGATCCACCTAGAAGAAGGTTCCAAACCCTCTAGAGAGATGCAGAGGAAGTTAAACCCTCATATGCAAGAAGTAGTTAAGAAGAAAGTGGTTAAATTGTTAGATGCAGGAGTCATCTATCCCATTTCAGATTCTGAATGGGTGGCACCTAAAAAATCTAGAATCACTATAGTTAAATCAGATTCTGGTGAGCTAATTCCAAGTAGGGAGACCACTGGTTGGAGAGTGTGCATTGATTATTGAAAGCTCAATTCTAAAACTAGAAAAGACCATTTTCCTTTGCCCTTTATAGACCAGATTTTGGATAAGTTGGCAGGCAAAGCTTTTTATTGCTTTCTTGATGGAAACTCTGGGTATAACTAGATTCCTGTGTATCCACAAGATCAGGAGAAAACAACTTTCACATGCCCATTTGGCACCTTTGCTTATAGGAGGATGTCATTTGGATTGTGTAATGGCCCTGTAACTTTCCAAAGGTGTATGTATGTCATCTTCTCGGATATGATTGACTAATTTTTATAGATATTCATGGATGATTTTTCTATTTTTAGGGACAATTTTAGCCAGTGCCTACATCACCTCAACCTAGTGCTGCAGAGATGTGAAAAGACCAACTTGGTCTTAAGTTGGGAAAAGAGTCATTTTATGGTTAACCAAGGCATTGTCCTTGGTCATGTTGTTTCCCACAGAGGCATAGAGGTTGACCATGCTAAAATTGATTTGATTGCACATTTGCCCCCACTTAAAACTGTTAAGCAGGTCAGTTCCTTTTTGGGGCATGCTGGTTTTTATAGGAGACTTATTAAAGATTTCAATAAAATTTTAAAACCTCTTTGTCACCTGTTGTACCAAGAGGTTTCTTTTATATTCAATGATGAATGTCTCACTACTTTTGAGTTTTTGAAAGGATGCTTGACCTCTGCACCTATCTTATAAGCCCCTGATTATTCTTTGCCATTTGAGCTGATGTGTGATGCATCAGATTTTGCAATTAGTATAGTTTTGGTGCAGAGAAAGGAAAAGCTACCTTATGTGGTTGCTTATGCAAGCAAGACAACGATTGATGCTCAGTTAAATTACACTACAACTGAGAAAGAATTGTTAGCTATTGTCTTTGCTTTGGAGAAGTTCAAGTCTTATGTGTTAAGATCTAAGATTGTGGTGTTCACAGACCATTCAGCCCTAAAATATATTTTTTTCTAAAAAGGAAGCCAAATCCAAATTAATTAGATGGGTCCTCCTATTACAGGAGTTTGATCTTGAGATTAAAGATAAAAAGGGTGTGGAAAATATGGTTGCAGACTACCTATCAAGGATCCTAGCTGCTGAGTTTGATGGACTGCCTGTTAATGATTCATTTCCAGATGAACAACTTTTTATTGTCAACATGAGTGTACCTTTGTTTGTAAACATAGTTAATTATCTGGCTGTGGGTAGGATTCCTCCACATTGGAATAAAATGGATAAAGATCTATTTTTCTCTCAGATCAAATATTATATGTGGGAGGATCCATACCTCTACAAGAACTGTACAGACCAGGTTGTGAGATGGTGTGTACTTGAAAATGAATTCCACAACGTTATAACTATGTGTCATGAACAGACTTGTGGAGGACATTTCAGTGGAAAGAAGATTGCTGCAAAAATACTTCAAACTGGATTCCATTGGCCTACCCTATTCAAGGATGTATTTCAGCACTACAAGGCTTGTGAAAAATGCCAGAAAATGGGAAGTATTTCTAAAACAAATTCCATGCCTTTGCCACTCATTCTTGTAGTTGAATTGTTTGACATTTGGGGGATTGACTTCATGGGTCATTTCCTTCCTTCTTATGGGTATAATTTTATTCTTGTGGCTGTAGACTGTGTCCAAGTGGTTGAAGCCATACCCACAAGAACCAATGATCACAGAGTTGTCATCAAGTTCTTGAAAGATAATATTTTCTCTAGGTTTGGTACCCCAGAGCTATCATTAGTGATAGGGAAAGCTATTTCTGCAATAGGCATTTTGAAAATCTATTGAGAAAATACACTGTTATACACAGAGTTGCCACTCCATACCACCCACAGACTAGTGGGCAGGTAGAAATATCTAACAGAGAAATTAAGCACATTCTAGAGAAAACTGTGAGAGCTGATAGGAAGTACTGGTCCCTGAAGTTGCAAAATGCTCTTTGGACTTATAGGACTGCTTATAAGACTCCCATAGGGATGTCCCCTTTTAGGTTGGTGTATGGAAAGGCTTGCTATTACTAGTGGAGTTAGAACATAAAGCCTACTGGGCTATTAAGGCATTAAATTTTGATCTAACTGCTGCTGGTATACACAGGAGGTTGCAGCTGTCAGAACTTGAAGAGCTAAGATTTGATGCCAACTCCAATGCAAAGATTTACAAAGAAAAGGCCAAAGTCTTTTATGTCAAATAGTTGCTGAGAAAAGACATTGCTGCAAGTAACAAGGTATGGCTATTTAATTCCAAGTTAAAATTTTTCCCAGGCAAGTTGAAATCCAGATGGGGCGGGCCTTACATTGTTGTAGACACCCAAATTCGGCCCAAGGCCCGATTAGTTTGTACTCCGAGAGAGATGCACCCCCGTGCTTCCGATAGCACCCCTGAACCCTTGGGAATCTACCCAAACCTTTAGGAATCACCCAAAACTCATTAGAACCATTCCCCCAAACCTTAGAGATCACCCCTAAACCCTAGGATCCCTTCTCGGACGCAGCTGACACCCTTCTGAGCAATATATAGAAGGAGAGCTACAAAATTTTACACAGACCATTGCTGAGGAGAAGCCCCATACAATTGGAAGGAGGACTTCTCCAACTTTCCAGCAAGCCAAAGATCATCCAATTTGGAGTTATGGTTCGAAAGTTATGGCCGATTAAAGTTTCACATAAAATCATAACTTTTGCTCAGGCGTATGTATGAGATACGCCCAGCAAATTTGGCCCCATTTTGGTCAGGCGTATATATTATATACGCCTGGCATTTTTGGGCCAAATTTGATCAGGCGTATATAATATATACGCCCAGCATAGGTAGGGCCCACCACGGGCACTCACCTTCTCAGATCTCCTCTGGTTTTCATGAAAATCACTGTACATAAACTGGGCGTATGTAATATACACGTCCAGCTTAACTACAGTAACTGTCATCAAATGCTCGAATTTCCTCCATCTGGTTTGACCTTTTGACCATCTCTTTGGTTGAGGTGGGTGTCTTAAGGTTGGTTGCACCCTCTTTGAGCTTATTGGCAACCCTTAAGTCACCCATGGTCTCACCCCATCATCTGCCATTGAAACCAGTTTCCCAAACCCCTAGGACCCTAAAAACGTAGAAAACCTTAGATGGAGGATTACCTAATTGCTAAATCAATTAGCTCTTAAGTAACCCTCTAACCCACCTCTTCTCTATAAAAAGAGAGCCCCCCCCCTTCCCAAAGGGTTGAAAAATTAAGGTTGAAAGTTAAGCTTAAGAGAGAGAGCCCTAGTGAGAGAAAAATATATATTATTTTGCATTCTTCAACCAAAATTCCAGCATGCTTAGTTCATCCTTTTCAACCCTTTTCAATCATTAGATCACCCCTTTTTAGTCAAGCTTACTCCCTAGCTTCATCCTACACTTCCTATCTACCGAATTCTAGCATTAGAACCTATTCCTCTACCGTTTAAGCCATATAAAGCCATTGGAAGCACGCCGAAGGGAAGGTCTTCCACGATGCAACAAGGGCCCATGAGCTCCGGCTCACCCCTCTCTTCCTCTACCTTCTTGGTGTTTCCTCCGTCCAAGGATTCAAGCCGTTACACCGCCAAAATTTTGGTTTGGCTCAAAGCTTGATAGGATTGTATTGCCTTCGGGCAAGGGGAAGCTTCGCCCATTTGTTTTATTTTGGCTATAGATAGGGCACCAGATCATCATTCATTTAAATAGGGGAGATAATTTTCATTTGAAAAATCTAAAAAAAATATATATATATATATAGAAAAATGAAAAATCCGTATATACGTATACTGTCAGTGTGACCGTCACTACGGCGACCTCAAACCCAACCCGTAGAAGAACTAAGAAAGTATTCGGCCCTTACCCAAGACATCGATACAACACTCATCAGCGGATCATGTCGAGTGCCGATATATCCCCGCCATGATCCCCATCCCATTCCCATATAGGAAAAGACCCGATCTCCAACACCTTCTCCCAAACCCGGTTCGATGTCACGGGTCCATTTGGGGCACCCGTGTTCGCATCCATCCCATCCCCCGCCCTTACATTTTCCCAACACACCCCCATCTCATCCCCTACTGAAACCCCTCATTTCCCAACCGACCCATACATCCCCATCTCCAATCCATACACCCTTACCGCACCCCCCTACTCCCAAAGACCCCATCGGGAGCCCCATCCCCCGCCTACCTCCCACGTCCCATCCACCTCATAATCCATGCCCCCTACATCCTATATCCCATCCACCTCATCTCACATGCCTTCCACATCACATGGCTCGTCCACATCCCAACTTACCCCCCTATTTACCCAGGTCATGCCCAACTTCTCCCAAGGTATGACCAGTAACCCACCATCTTCCATAGCCATACATCCATACCCTCCAAGCACAACCATTCATACCTCCCACACCTGGGTCATGCCCAATTTCACCCGACCCCTTCCATTCGTGAATGGGCCATCACCCTCCAATCTCACACTTGAATCCATGCCCTCAATGGAGGACATGAGAATGATGTATGCCCTGTGGGCTACCTCTCGGAGTCCTACACCCCACATCTAGGTCTCCAAAACCTCCATACCCCATTCCCCCATGACCATGCCCAACCACCCATCATTCATACCATCAAAGATCCCCCACCTCAATTCCAGGCCCAGGTCCAAGCCCAACAGGCCCAAGCCCACTCATCTTAGGTCCAAACCCACACAAATCCATGGGCCCAAGCCCAAATATCTTTAGAACCATGGGTCCAAGCCCAATAGGCCCAAGCCCACTCATCCCAGGCCCAGAATCCTCACGGCCCATGGGCCCAGCCCAAACCCATCAGACTCAGGCCCTGGCCCAAAACCCTCAAGGCCCATGGGCCCAAGTCCAAACCCATCAGGCTCAGGCCCAGGCATAAAATCCTCAAGGCCCATGGGCCCAAGCCGAAACCCATTAGACCTAGGCCCAAAACCCTCATGGCCCATGGGCCCAGGGCCAAACCCATCAGACCCAAGCCCAAGCCGAAAACCCTCAAGGCCCATGGGCCCAAGCCTAAACCCACCAGACTCAGGCCCAGGCCCAAGCCCATCAGACCCAAGCCCAGTTCCAAGCCCCCCAAGGCCCTTAGACCCAAACCTATCAAACCCAGGCCCAAGGCCCATCACCCCACACCCAATACCCACATGGCCCATTAGCCCAAACCCAACAGGGCTCATTGGCCCAAAATCATACCAACCCCCACATCCAGGCCCAAGGCCCATCAACCCAAGCTTTCCAAAACCATCAAGCCCAAACCCAAGGCCCATCCACCCACACTCATCAAGGCCCGTTCACAAACCCCTTACCCCTTCACCAGTACCCTTCATTCACCTATACCCCTTATGCCCCCATCCCGCCTCCAACGGGAAATCCGATCCACCCCATTCCTCAAAACCACGCCTACAGCATCCCGCCACATCAACCACACCCCTATGACCCCCAAAATGTACACTCAGCTCAACACATCATTCATCTACAAACCACTCATCCATTCACTCCTTCCCATCCCCTACAAGCCTTGTGGCCCCACCAGGTCATCCAACCCATCACCCCCCAGGTCCAAATAGCAGACCTCGCCCCTCACCAGTACAATGACCAACAGTACGAGGAGGACGAGATTCGCAATAGTGGAGGAGCTGCCAGCTTTGGCCTCCCCAGGCCTATCATCATCACACCCAGGGCCGAACAAAATCAGGGGGAGGCAGTCCCAGCTATAGCCTCAAAAGAATCAAAGTAGCTGAAAGAACAGATAGACAGAATACAGAAGCAGCTGACGAAGACGGGAGGGCTAGAACTGCATTCAACAGACTTTTTAGATTTATGTCTGTTCTCGGATGTCCCCCTACCACAAAAATTTAAGATGCCATCATTCGATATATATAATGACACTGGCAACCCCATCGTCCACTTAAAATCTTACTGTGGGGATATGTGCCAGTACAGCGGAGACGAACGACTCCTCATCAAAGTGTTTCAAAAGAGTCTAACGGGCCCAACACTGAGATAGTTCATGTCCCTAGAACCATCCATGATAAAAACTTAGAAAGATCTGACACACTTATTCCAAGAACAGTATGTCTATAACATGGACATAGAGCCAAGGAAGTCGGATCTGGCCCGTTTGAAGCAAAGGCATGATGAAACTTTCAGTGCCTACTTAGGTAGGTGGAGGGCATTGGCTGCCCAGGTGACCCATCGGATTCTTGATGATAAGCAGATTGAATTGATAACCAAGGGAGCTCTCCCAGTCATCGTAGATTTTTTGGTGTATCGACAGTCATTCTTGATTTGGTCGAAATGCTAACCTTGACGCCATAGAGAGGGCAGGTTGGGAAAGAGCGTGGCCAACGGGGCCACCGGGGTTCAAAAGGCTGCCAAACCAAGAATCGAAAGAAGACCTGGGGTAGAGGTACAAAACATCGTTTAAGCCCAGGCCAATATCAATCCCCCCCGATATAGCTCCAGGCCACGCAACCACCCCCAGCTCATTTCGAGCAAGCACCAAGGCCAAACAACGGACCGAGAGCCCCATTTACCCAGGAACAGATGAGAGCACGATTCAAATAGGTGTTCATGCCGTTAGGACAATCTTTAAGTGTCTTATTGCCAGTGTTGCTACAAAAGGGTCTGGTCAATTTACTCCAGCCTTGCCCACCACCCAATCCAATCCCGAGAAACTATGACCCAAACTTGCATTGTAACTTCCACCAGGGGCCGGGTCACCATACGAATCTATGCTTCCCACTAAAGCACGTGGTCCAAGATCTAATAGAGGCGAGAAAAATTGTTCCCCCACCGCTTCCTCAAGGACAGAACCAGAACATCCATCAAGCCCCTCTACCCCCGCACCCAGGAGGCCCCAGGCTTAACATCCATTGGGTAGAAGAGGAAGAAGAGTTTGACCCCTCGGATTACATCAGTAATCAAGAGGAGTTCTCATTTCCCAGGATGAATAAGGACGAACAATTTGTGGGGGTGATCGAGCCGCTGCACTTAGCCGATTACTTCCCCACCCCGGCATACCAAGAGGAGCCCTTAGATTTAAGGCAGTATTTTTTCACTCCCACTCTCGCCTATCAAATCCAAACGGGCACAGCCCCGCCGCAATCACACACATATCCGCCTCACTCCCAATTCACCCCGTATACTTCTCCGTCACACCCAAATCACCCCATGTCATGCATAACTCCACCATCCCCATACTATCCTACCCCATACACACTCCCAAATCCCAACAACCAGTATACCAATCCGCCATCCCCAAATCATCTGGCCCAATACACAACTCCACCATCCCCAAATTCTCCCGCTCCATGCACAGCTCCATCATCCCCAATTTATCCCGTTTCATCCATGAACCCATCATCGCCCCACCATGCCACCCCATATACAAACCCTTCATCCCTTACTCCATCCACTACCCCGTCATATCCCAGTCACCCCGCTCCATGCACAACTCCATCATCCCCAATTTACCCCATTTCATCTGCAAATCCATCATGGCCCCACCATGCCACCCCATATACAAACCCTTCATTTCCCTATCACCCCGCTCCACCCGCACCTCCAACGTCTCCCAGTCACTCCATCCCAGTAGCACCCCCACCATCCCTACGCTATTTCGCCCCCAATCCAACTCCACCCCCACCCAAACAAACAACCCCTCACCCACTCCCCTTTCTCCCAATCACCACTGGTCTTACCACGCCCAGGTAGTACCTGTATAAGCCCCCTCCACACCCACAAATTCAACCTTGCCAATTCCCGCCACTACCATTTTGCCCCTATTGGAGTCAACCTGATCAGACCTGAGAATCCGACATACCTAACCCAATCATCTCCAGAATCACCATGCACTCCCTTCCTCATCCCGAAACCTGCCTATGACCCGCATCAAGTACCGTTAAGCTATGAACAGACGGACATGAATGCTAGTTGCAACCAAGAGGAGACTGTTGAATTTATTACCCGATCTGGCAGGATTTCTACATAGCCAGAAGCATCGGGGGCCGTCAGAGGAGAAGAGAAGAAGAAAGAGCAGGCCGCAATTTGAGAAAATGGCCAGAGAGCACGTGTTGGAGACACAGCTCAAGAGAACACCCGCACATATTACTGTGTGGGATTTGTTAATCACATCCCCTCTCCACTTTCAAGCCTTAATGGGAGAACTCAAGGACGCACATGTTTCTGCCCACGTAACCCCAGATGAAGTGGGAGAAATAATCGGGCAAGTATTGGCCCCAAATGCTATCTCATTCACTGATGCAGATCTGCCGCCCGAGGGGAACAACCACTCTGTGCCCCTGAATATAACATTGGAAGTAGGGAACCTGGTGGTGCCATTGGTCTTAATAGACAACGGGTCAGCATTGAACGTATGCCCTCTGAGGACGGTAATCAAAATCACAGCGAACCCCGACACCTTCCTGCCATCCATAACAAGCGTCAAGGGATTCGACAACACTAGGAGAGAAATTATAGGAGAAGTAGACCTCGACCTGATCATCGAGCCACAAACGTTCACCGTCCCCTTTCAGGTGATGGACATCAAGTCTACGTTTAATCTACAATTGGGCCAGCAGTGGCTACATGAGATCGGGGCAATACCATCAACTCTACACCAAAAACTCTTATTCATCTCAGGCGGAAGAATCGTCACCATCGTAGGTGAGAGTAGAGAAGACAGGGAGCGGAGCGCTCTGCATATTGAGAATTCGAAAGTGCTTAACATGCCGCATACAGCAGATGACACCGATCTCCATCAATTTGAGTATGACTTTTCAGTCGTTACCCAAGAGTTGCCTAAAAAAACCCTTGCCAAAACTGGGGTAGGAATGGACGCAGCTATGTTCATGCTCCACAAATGGGGCCACCAAAAAGGGAAAGGGCTGGGACCACGCCTTCAAGGAAGAAGAGACCCGTCAAGGCTAAGGGGCAGTAAACCAAATTTGGCCTGGGCTATAGGCCCGTCGAAGAAGAAATCAGAGAGGCCAAAGAAAGGATAAGATCCGCAACAGCCGCCAGGGCCAGAGGAATCAACCTGGAAGAAGAAACTCCCGCCCGACCCCACATCCGTCAAACCTTTGTGAGCGCCAGGGTGGTAAAGATTGATCTGAATGGGGAGACAAGGGTAACCCCACACAAGCCTATTTCTGCTCATCCTACCAACCCTTACATCACCCCCCCAGACCTCGAGGTGGATTTAGCCGCCCTCTCCTTATTTGAGGAGGAAGTCCCCCGGTACACCTGTCACTCTAGCACCAGCCACTTTGGGCCCATCCTAACCATAGAGGACAGGGTCCCAGAGGATCCCTCCATAAACATGCTAAGAGAGGAACTGCAAAAGCCTACCGATGCCTCTTCCAACCAAAGAGGTAAAGGCCAACCCTCGCACGTAAGTAACTGGGAATCTTTGCCCCAACTTCTGGGAGCCGCTAAAAGCCATGAATACAGCATCGGCTCTCCAAAAAAAAACAACCTGTAAAAAGTGACGTTAGCCTCTGGGACACTCTACCCTGTATATATAGAGATCCACCTCACTAGGGGCTAACCTCCGAAAAATTACAAAAAACCATGAAAATGGAAAAAATACAAATTCCAAAAATATTTTTCTTTAAAATTCCCAATAAAATTAAAAATAATGTCGTGATACCCGTCCCACGTGAAGCCAACCCCTTTCCTGTAGAAATACAAGAAGAGGTAGGAGTCACGAATCTGGACGAGGAGGGTCAAATCAATGAGCTCCTCAAACAATTTGCCAATTTTGAGCATGGCCCGACCCCCATCGTCGAAGAGACAAAGGACGTCAATTTAGGCATCGAAGAGGCTCCTAGAATCACCAAAATTGGAACATTGTTGTCCCCTGCGGAGAGAAAGAGTATGATAGACTTCCTTCGGTCATACTAAGACATCTTCACATGGTTGTATGAAGACATGCCTGGTTTGGATACCAATCTAGTTGAGCGTGAGTTGCCACTCTACCCTGATTTTAAGCCGGTCAAACAGAAGCTGAGATGCCTCTGACCTGAATGGATGTTGAAGGTGAAGGACGAGGTCATCAAACAGTATGATGCGGGCTGCCTCATGGTATCTAAGTACCCGCAATGGCTGGCCAATATCGTCCCCGTACCAAAGAAGGATGGGAAGGTTCGAATGTGCATATATATTTGAAATCTCAACAAGGCGAGCCCTAAGGATGACTTTCCATTACCCCACATCGATATCTTGGTCGATAACACTGCTAAGCACGGAATGCTCTCATTCATGGACGGATTCTCGGGCTACAATCAGATTAAGATGGCAGAGGCCGACCGAGAAAAGACTGCGTTCATCACTCCCTGGGGTACCTTCTGCTACAGGGTGATGCCATTCGAGCTCAAGAATGCTGGGGCAACCTACCAGAGAGCAATGACGGCCCTATTCCATGACATGATGCACTGAGAGATCGAAGTGTATGTTTATGATATGATTGCCAAATCGCGAGAAAGAGAAGACCACTTGGTAAACCTTCAGAAGTTGTTCGAGAGGTTGAGAAAGTACAGGTTGCAGCTGAATCCCCCAAAGTGCGCATTCGACGCTACGTTAGGAAAACTATTAGGCTTTATTATCAGTAGGAGAGGGATCGAGGTTGATCCAACCAAGATCAAGGTCATCACTGAAATGCCACCGCCATCTACAGAGGAGGTCAGAGGCTTTTTAGGAAGAATCCTGTACATCAATCGGTTCATTGCACAGTTAACTCTGATATGCGCATCGATCTTCAAACTACTAAGAAAGGATTCGCCAGTTGAGTGGAACGGTGACTGCCAAGCTGCATTTGACAAAATCAAGGGTTACCTCCTAAATCCTCCAGTATTGGTACCACCTGTACCTAGTAGACCCCTGATAAAGTACCTGTCCATGATAGAGTTTTCCATGGGTTGTGTGCTAGGACAGCATGATGAGACAGGAATAAGAGAGCAGGCCATCTACTACCTGAGCAAGAAGTTCACTGATTATGAGGCGCGCTACTCTCATTTGGAGAAGGCATGCCTAGCGCTCATGTGGGCTACTCTACTTCGACACTACCTGTTATCCCAATCAATTCTACTTCTAGCACGAATGGATCCGTTGAAGTACCTGTTTGAGAAACCTGCTCTCACTGGCCGAACTGCACGATGGCAACTTTTATTATCTAAATTCGACATCACGTACGTCACTCAGAAATCGATCAAGGGGCAGGCGCTCGCTGATCATCTTGCTTAGAACCCTCTACCTAACTATGAGCCTCTAAAGACTGAATTCCCCGATGAGGACATCCTATTCATGACAGAAGAATAATACAGAAGAAGCAAAAGAATCATGGGTAATGCACTTTGATGGAGCATCACATGTCGAGGGCCAAGGAGTTGGCGCCATCCTAATTTCACCAAAAGGATCCCATGTACCGATCTCTATCAAGCTCAACTTCTCCTGCACTAACAATATGGCTAAGTACAAAGCTTGCGCTGCCGGTCTGTGGGCAGCTCTCGATTTTAATGTAACTCACCTTTGAGTATTTGGTGATTCACAGTTAATCATATGCTAGACGAATGGTGACTGAAAGACGAAAGATGAGAAACTGATCCCCTAGCATGAACACCTTGAAGATCTGATAGCTTGCTTTCGAGATGTGACTTTCTTGTACGTTCCCCGGATAAGAAATCGCTTTGCCGACACATTAGCAACTTTGGCATCAATGATTGAAATCCCCTATGGTGTTGAGATGAAGCCGATCATGATCGAGTAGAGGAATGAGCCAGCCTTCTGCCTCCAGATTGAGGAACCTACCAGGTCTGACAATGAGCCACCTTGGTTCTCAGATATCAAGAATTTCCTTGAGGTCCTAACTTTTCCAGAGGGTACATCCAAGACAGATCGACGAACTATTCAATGTTTAACAGCAGGTTACGTCATTTGCGGGGAATGCCTCTACAAGCAATCATACAATAACGTCTTACTCAGGTGCCTCACTGAAGTGAAGCGGTCAATATTATGAAAGAAATCCATGAGGGAGTACCCAGAGCCCACGTTAGCGGTCACATGCTTGTTAAGAAAATCCTATGACAGGGATACTTCTGGACCTCCATGGAATCTGATTGTTGCAAACATGTTCAAAAATGCTACAAGTGTCAAGAACACTCCAGTCTGATACACGCTCTTGCCATTGATCTTCACTGCATGACCACTCCTTAGCCATTTGCTACCTGGGGCCTTGACATTGTCGGAATGATTAATCCGAAAGTATTAAACGGGCATTGGTTCATCCTCGTCGCTATTGAATACTTCACCAAGTGGGTAGAAGCGGCGTCATATGCCAACATTATGGCCAGTCACGTTGAGAAGTTCATCAAGAACAACATCATTTGCAGATTCGGCGTGCCCAAGGATATCCTCACTGATAATGGCACTAATTTCGCTAATAGGCGCATCCAAGCCTTGTGCGAGCGGTTCCAGATCAAGCATCATCCATCATCCCCATATAGGCCTCAGACGAACAGAGTTGTAGAGGCGGCCAACAAAACTCTAGTTCGCATTCTGGAGAAGATGGTAGTCACTTACAAAGATTGGAGCGAGAAGTTACCCTTCCCGCTTTGGGCCTATAGAATGTCTATCCGTATTGCTATAAGGGCAACCCCGTTCTCCCTTGTGTATGGAACCGAGGCTGTCCTCCCGATAGAGGTTGAAGTACCCTCGCTCCGAATCCTCATGGAATCAGGCTTACCCGAAGCAGAGAGAGAGAGAGATCCCGCTTTGAACAATTAAACTTATTGGATGAGAAGAGACTCCTAGCCTTGTGTCACACTCATGTTTATCAGGGGAGAATCGTACGCGCTTACAATAAACGTGCCCGCGGTCGAGATCTAAAGGTAGGAGACACTGTGCTAAAGAAGATCTTCCCTTCCCTCCATGCCGATCCAAGAGGAAAGTTTAAGTTGAACTGTGAAGGACCATACGTCATTTGAGAAGTGTTGTCAGGATATGCCATCCGCCTCGCCACCATGGACGGAGATCATCTTCCTTAGCCCATCAACGCTGGATATGTCCAACGGTTCTACTCATAGTCTATCGTGATAAGGTAAGTATTGATGAAATCAATACGTGACTGCTTAAGAACCACCCAAAAGAGGCCATCGTTCCAAGCACAGTAGCCTAAAACCATCCTTAAAATGATGATATCTTTTGTTACCCCATTTGAGCCTGGGCCTTTCTTTCAATAAACCTATTCCCCCAAAACAAACAAAATATATATGTATATATACGCGTGCATATACCAAAAAAGAGAGAGAGAAAAGATGCATGTGTATAAAGTTATTATCGAATCCGAAAAAGAAAAATTGAAAAAAAAAAAACCTTAAATGAAAAACAAAGAAGAGAATAACAAAAAAAAAATGTGTGTAGAAGAATCACGAGGCATGTACAGTAGAAGCCTCCAAGGAAGAAAGTATGTTGAGAAAACTGAAGCCATATCAAGGAAACCCTTTTAACCCAGCATACCTTCAAATCCTAACCCTACCCATGGCCAAGCTACACCCTGAAGGAAGCCTCTTTGTAGGGTCGCAAGTAGTCATATTATCTGTTAAGTCAACATGAGCCGAGTCGTGGGACGACACCAGAACCCCATCGAGCCGGTGATGACGAAATCTTTTTCCATGTCGTGACTTTCTGGTTCTAAAAGAAAAAAATTATTTCGAGTTCAAAGCAAGATGGACGTGGTGAAAACCAGCAAGGGCACCATGGGTAAAAACAGCGAACTCATGGGGACCAAGTGAAAACCTGAAAAGGCACCTGGGGTAAGAGAGCGATCCCATGGACATGGTGAAAACCCGAATGGGCGCTATGGGTAAAAATAGGGATGACAGGCATGGCGAAAACCCGTCTTGGGCGCTGTGAGTAAAAATGTCAAAGAAAGAGAGATTAGGAGAGGATCTGTTCTGGCCCGCCTATTTTAGCCTGGACCCCTTGAGCCTCTTCTCCCCTTTGTGGGCCGCTCAGGTATGTCGTCTCTACCGCGTCGTCTGGGACATGACCAAAGGTAAAGGTAGAAGACCAATAAATTTCGGGGAAGCTGACCTATCCATGTTTAAAAAGAAAAATCGGAGCCTCATAAACAGGGTTCAACCATGCTCAAAAAAGGACCCACCAATTGGCCTTGTAAATACCGACGTCACAAAAGGGAGAGGGAGTGTAGGAGAAAATTTTCAAAAAAGATAATAGATTTTCCTTTTCCATAAAAAGCCTCACATTGTGTAGGAGAAATTTTTTTAAAAAGATAATAGATTTTCTTTTTCCATAAAAAGCCTCACACTGTGTAGGAGAAAAGTTTAAAAAAAGAAAATAGATTTTCCTTTTCCATAAAAAGCCTCACATTGTGTAGAAGAAAATTTCAAAAAGAATAATAGATTTTTCTTTCCCATAAAAAGCCTCACACTGTGTAGGAGAAAATTTTTTTTTAAAAAAAAGAAGATAATAGATTTTCCTTTTCCATAAAAAGCCTTACGTTGCGAAACTTATGGAAGAAAATTTGCACACCAAAAAAAAAAAAAAATTATATATATATATATATATATATATATATATATGTGTGTATATATAGCAGATTTCATTTCTTTTCTTACAAGCATTACGTATGAAGTGTCATGTCTCAAAAAGATAACATGACACACTTTCTACTTTCTGCCTTCTGTACAAGTATAAAAAAAATAAAAAAAAAGAAAAGAAAAAGAAACAACCCAAAAAGGAAGGAGATCTCTGTTAAGGGGCATCAGCCCCCCCCTCTGTGTATATGATCTATGGTATGTGCAGGAACCATGCTTCAAAGCACTAATCTCTGCAAGAAGAGAGTCCTCACCGGCATTTCAATCAGTCAATCTCCTACCATGAAGACTCTTCTGCTGCCTCCGCGAAGCGTCAGCTGCACTGCGAGACTCAGTCAAATGCCCAGTCAACCGAAGAACCTCACTCTCGGCCGTAGCAGCTCTCACCTCCGCCATATCAGTTCTAGCCCTTTCCTTCCCCAAAGCCTCAGTCAAAGCAAGCTTCTCTACAGAAAGAGACTCAATCCTAGTCTGGAGCATCGTTTCCTTGTATGGTCAGGGTCCCATCTCTATCGCATCTACCGAAACTAGGTTAGGGACAGGTAAGCCCTTAGATGCCAGCCAAACCTCGTAATCAGAAGAGAGGACGGCCCCTGAACTAAGCTGCACATATGCGCTGATTGGCGGGTCTCCCAGAGGGCTGTTATGCGGTCTAGGTCACTGAAAGAACCCCGAGGGAATATCAGAGAGCACAAGGGCGCCCTCACAGTGCACGACACGTGTTGGGTATATCTGAATTGATGGAGCACCCGAGATGGGAAATAGTAGGTACTACCAGTCAACCCTAAAAGCGTGATACCTTCACAATCCCAGGAGCGAACAATCGGAAAGGTGTCGTCCAGCCAGGGAAGTTGCCAGATAAACTCTGCGTCAGATAGCCACAGGCTCAGTTCCTCGATGCTCCCACGGGGCAGTCTCGAGCACCGGATCAGAAAGCCCCGAGCCACATCCCCTCTTACCAAGAAAATTCTCGGCACGGGCCCCATGACAGCCAAATGCTCTCCTAGCCAAATTTGAATAAGGAGTGGACTCCCTCTAAGGATGCCGACCCAGCCCGAGGCCGAGGCATCCAAGCCCCGATATATCTCAGCCAAAACTAGGTGCACCAGTGAACGACCTCCCTTCAATTCAATCAAGACATCGCATAGCCCGAGGGAAAATGTCTCGCCCCCAGTAAAGAAGAGAACTTCTGACAGCAAATAAAGGGCAAAGGCCTTTAGATTGAAAGGATCTCAGATAGGAAACTTTCGGAGACTCGAGTCGTCGAAAAGTTCTCTCAGGAATTTCACCGACCACCTAGTGGGCCCTCCGGCGAAGCCCTTCTCATACTCATCCCTTTTCAAACCAAGAACCGTATGGACCGCCTTTGCATACCCCGGTCTGGGTACCAGTTTGGCAAGTCCCTGATGCATCCTAAAGCCAGTAATAGAGGCTAGCTCTTCCAAGGTTGGGGTAAGCTCCCTAGACCCAAATCTGAAGACGTGGGCTCTATGGTCCCACGACGCCAAAGCTGCTTGTAAGAGATTGGGCAATGGAGGAATAGCAAGGAGGGAGGAAAGGCAGGAAAACCCGAGGCGAGCCAGAACAGTGAGCTCACCCTCAGCCAAGCTATCACACCATTTCTGTAAAAAATTGGGCCCCGGGTCCAAACAGGGAAGTATACTAGCCCCAGCCTCGGTATGAGAATTTGGGCCTTTCCTGGGAAGCGGGTCCATGGACATACAAAGTTGGTCTTTATGAAAATCAGCCAATGTAGGGCGACGGACCCGCTCGAAAAAGAGGAGAGAGAAAAGAAAAAAAAAGGGGGGCAAAGGCCAGGCCCGGGTGAAAAGGGAGCTAAGAGGGCCAGGTTCGGGTTATAAAGAACCCGTCGAGCCCAGTTATATGAGGCGTATATAATATATACGCCAAGGCAACATGTCAGATAATTTGCCGGGCGTATATATTATATACGCCAAGGAAAAATCCCAAAATTTTTGCCAGGCGTATAAAATATATACGCTCAGTTAAAGAGTGCAGGGAAGTGTGGCTCCCCTCACATTAGCCCATTCTTTTCTATTTCCCCAAGGGAGGAACAGATTTCGCTTAGCCTACTTTTTATCTCGAGGCAGCCCAAAGGCAGGCATGCTCACACACCCATGGGAAACCCTCGGATGACGCGGTATCCGTGGTCATATACGGGGAATCTCATATAGGCTCAACCCCATCATTGTTGGGACTCTGGCCCGCTTCATGCCAAGAAAAAAGAAACCATAAAAGCAGAGCAATAACCAAGCGAAGCATTCATATAAATCATGAAAATCATAAAACCATCCAAAAAAAATTGTTGCTTCAAAAAAAAGAATTATTACATATCCCCAATAAATCAAAGTCTAAACTGTTTCACTCTTTCAAATTTTCAGAAAATAAACTACTCCTGGGCAGCCCCCTTTGATTTCTTTCGGTGACGGATCGCGCTTTGAAAAGTACAGGTCTCCCCCACCCGAGTCCATGCCTGAGAGATGCGGCCGAGCAGAGAGCGCGACTCCTTTTCACGAGCACGCTGCATAAACACACCAAAGGCCGTCAGGTAGGGAAACAAGCAGGAAATGAATAAGAAAATGATTAGGTGCGATCAGTATTCACTCACCACCTCAGCCTCCCTAAGCCCGACAATGTTGCGGTAGTATTCGGCTTGGTTCACGGCCGACTCATAATCCTGCACGGTAAAAAAGGAGAGAGGTATCAGTCACACAGGTCGTCGACATGATCCAAGAAAATAGAAGAGCAAGGTAACAAGGGAGAGTTTACCCCAGGGATCAGCTCAGGGGGTGGGATCCGAATAGCTTCAGCAGATATGCGTGCCTTCTCAGCCACATCGACACACATAAGCGACAGAAAGGCATCGTCCAAGCATTTAAAAGTCCCCTGAACCTCAGCTAGCGAACTACCGGAACCACCAGCACCGAAAGGGTAGGAAGGTCCAGCACCGGTAGCCTCATCGGGAGCAGTTGCCTCATCCCCCTCATCTGAATCGTCACCCTGTCCAAACTATGGAGAGAAATAGTTTTTGGTTCAAATTGCAGGGCAATCAAGGTAATCATATGAAGGGCTACTAAATAGAAAGAGGAAAGAACATTACCTGAGATCGCGGACCACCAAAAGCCAAAAAGTTGGCACCGAGCACGAATCGGGGCAGCAGAGAACGATAGGGCAGAGACTCATACCACATCTGATATCCCCCAAGAAAGAGAAGGTCATCAATGGAGACCCCGTGGTGGAGAAAGTGAGCAGTAAGCACCTCGGTAGAACCTTCAGGAGCCAATACATCAGCCAGAGGAGCTTGGGGCACAGCGAAGAGAGGACGATACTGATGAACCACCCTCTCTCCTAGGTAATAGGCCCGAGATCAGGACCCATAGAAGAAAATAATGCGTCAGTCTAATAAAAAATGAGAGGGGCCCACTACAGCTAGGTTCCAGAAGGGGGATCTGACGTAGGGATCAAGGATGACCTGCTCAATAAAAAGGAGGGATATATACATTTGGTCAAAACCCACAGCTTAAAAGAGCTATCAAATTTGCAAAGAGAGAAATTGTTATACCTGCTCAGGGATCAACAGATCAAACTGAGAGCGCAGCCCTAACTCCAGGTGCTTCATGCCTACATCCCGACGGCGGTTTGCGTGCCAATTGCTCATAAGGGGGAACGTAGGAACTTCGGAGAGAAGCAGAGGGCGACCAGGTTGGAAATATAGATACCCCTAAACCTGAGAAAGTAAGCAGATAAAAATAGATATGCCCAAAAAGGAAAAGTCGAACGAACTGAGACCAAAGGATAAAATACCTCAACTACAGGCCAAAAGCCCACAACGGAGCTGGACTCCCCAAGTACCCTCACACCAGGCTAGACATGAGCACCGGATAACCAGCACCGCCCCAATCAAACTGATGCACAGTGTCCCAGTTCACCATAAGACTGAGAAGGGACAATGAGACCCGCCCTCCGTTGGTATTTAAAAGGGGAGTCTTGCCCAAGAGGAACAACGGAGAAATACGGGCCAGCATCAATGCACGCTCTGGCTCGAGATAAATGGCCGCATCAGGCTGGCCCAGATCCACTAACTCATGAGGCTCGAGCAAACCAACCAGCCAAGATAACTTGACTTCGGAACCACAAATGTTCCCGGAGGTTGGATAGGCCCCTATCAGCTGAGTCACCTCCTCCCTATCAGGCGTGCGGGTAGGTGTCACTGGCACCCCTCCAATGCGAACCCCAGTAATCATGGACCAGTCCGCAGGTGTAAGGGTCATCTTAGCCATGGCCATATGAAACGTCATGGTCTCGAGGGGAAAGCGCTCTATCAGGGCCTTCAGATAGGCCGTGTCGGCCCTCACAGCGGGGCAGGAAATAAAATCCCCAAAACTAGCTTGAGCAAGCAGGTCCTTCACCACTGGGGGAAGATTGAGTACGAGGCATTGGAGATCGATCCAGCCACCCCGAAACATGATGTGGGGTAGAGGCTGCAAACAAAGGGGATCTGTCAAATAGGAGCAAAAGGGTATGATAAAGGCATCAAAGGAAAAGAAAATGATTCATCAGTTTACCTGGCCAGCAATCCTGAAGTTGGAAATGTGGTGTGCTGACAATGGAGAAGGCCAATGCGGGCGGCTTCACCTTGCATTTTGTACCAGGGTTGAGAGGAGCGCTGTGAAACAATAAACTGCTCCCCATGAGGACCATAGGCCATCTCTGGCCCCTCCTGTGGATCCTGCCCTTCGTCGCCAGACATCTAAAAATATGGAACACATTGGTATAAGAAAAGGGTTGCTAAAATAATAAAAGAGGGGAAGAAGAGAAAAATAACATAAATGAAAAAGGAAAAAAAAAGCACTAATCCATCAAAAAATGAATGAAAAATGAATGATGATGAATAATGATAGGCCTAAGGAATCACATATAAAAAAAATGCACCACAGAAAGGAAGAACATCAAGCATTTCAAACCAAAAACAAAAAGAAGAGAGAAAGAGAAAAATAACTATTAAAAAATGCAAAAAAAATATATGCACTAATCCATCAAAAAAAAAAAAAGAAAAAAAAAACAACGAAAACAAAAAAGCAAACAAAAAAATAAACAAATAAGAACAAAGATGATGATGGATGATGAACAGTGATGATATATATAATAATAATATGATGAATGATGAATGATGATATAATAAAAAAGGGAAAAAGGATGATGATGAATAAAAAAAAATAATAAAAAAATAAAAAAATAAAAAAAAAGAGAAAAGAAAGAGAAGAGCATGGGCACAAGGAATCATATATACTTGAAAATAAAATGCATTAATTTGTCACCACAAAAAGGAAGAACATCAAGCATTTCAAAAAAAACAAAAATAAAAAAAACATTATCAAAATTCAAAAGAAAGATGAAAGAGGGGTTGATAACTACCTTCAATGGGAGAAGAAATAGATGCAAAATTGGCGGAGAATGAACATTTTTTCGATCCGCACACACGGCTCTCGGTGATAGAACTCTAACAAAATCAAATCCAAAAACCCTAGGGGGCTGTCCCGAACTTGAGAAGGAAGGAGGGAAGAAGATAGAATTTGAAAGAGAGGGCCCCTTTTGTGCTCAGGCTCGAGCAGTTTCATAACTGCTAGATTTTGGTTAGGTGTATATAATATAAATGCCGGGCCATTTTTTCCGCAGATCTAGCAGGTGTATATAATATATACACCCGACCATTTTTTCTAAGGTTTGCCAGGCGTATATATTATATGCGCCCAGCTAATTTTTTGCTTTAATGGCCCAACAGGCCCTCTATATGCTCTAGATCAAGGCTCGGTCCCTCTTAGAAGCCCATGTATCACCGGGCGATTGTGCGCGCATCTCCAAATGGCCCCTCGAGCTCCCTTTGATTGGCCCAAAAGGACCGTGCTACAGTAAACAGATCTAGATCTGTAAGCACCCGCCGAGTGCTCCCATAAAATCATAAAATCATTAAAAAAAAAAAGAGAAGAGATTCACATAAAATAACAAAAAGAGAGAAAAAAGAAAAAAATCCTGAAACACGACACTAGTTCTCAAAAGAGCATCGCAACGCCTGTTTGCCCCACTCCGAGAGCCGTGTTAAATCAATTTGGAATGATAGGGTTCACCCGAAAATTCTCAAACCCTGTTTTACACATGGACACCTCAGGCATGTTCCAGCAGGCAAATAAACTCGTCCATCACCGGTCGCTCCTGGGAACATACACCTAACCCAAAATCTTCTCCAACATGAGGCGAGACCTGATCCGGCAGGCAAACCAAGGACCTATCACCGAAATGCGCATGTCCTTGAGGGGTATCAACATGGCAAGTTGGTCTGCCCAAGGATACATGCAAAAATAAAAATGGTTTGAGCATACTCAAAGTCTCGAACTGACATGTGCAAAAGAAAAAAAGAAAAAAAAAGGAGAAGAAAAAGAAGAAAAAAAGGAAAAAAAAAGAAGGAGAAGGTTCGGGATAACAACATTTTGTTATGTAGTTAAAATCCTGAGTAGGTTGACCCCACCTTCGAAGCTTTTACTCTGATCATCCACCTTCTGATCTATGATTGACCAAGAGTGCACCCGACTTCAGACCATTCGAAAAGTCTATTGTCAGTTGAAACTGACCCGTCAAAAATGAAATTACAACCAACCAAACCATGTGCAAACATACAGACCGAAGGGCTCATTCCCTTTTATTTCCTTTTACACAAGCTTAAAACTTGTATAGGCACGATGCCCCTGTTGAATGCACGCACTTACGTCTGGGTATCTGCAGGATGGTCGTTTGTCCTCATAAATTATACCTTAGGGTCGAGGCTTTCGTTTGCGCCTATTTGCTGCTTATCGCCCCTAATGGGTGTCTGTCTGTGCATAGTTAGTAAGATGTGATTTCATTAGAGATGGAGGCTTGAATTGACCATCTCTTTTGATGGATGTTTGGTCCTAGCCTGATCTTTTTTAGCCTTATCTCGAGTTAAGGCACTCCGGTTCGTGTGAATCAGGAGTACCTCACCACCGGAACGTGCACATCCCCAAGGTGTACCTATCCCCGGTAAAGCACACGCACCCTTAAAGCGTATCAACTAGCATTTGATCCACTTAAAGAGTTGTGCAAGAATAAAATTGATGGAGGTCCTTGAGCTTTGCTTAGAGGCCTCGAAACAAAAGAAAATTAAAAAATAACACACAAAAATTCACTTTGAAAATGGGCATACATTCCCAAGAGGTGTCGCGACATCAATATTCGCTTCACTCGGGTAAATCATGGTAAAGCAACCTCAAGGTTGATGGGTTCGCCCAAAGACTCTGAGCCTTACCTAAGTAAGGGCACCCATGGCCAATCTAATGGAGCTGTCAATACCCCATAAGAATTGGAAACAATTTGTAGGCCTTCGCTTTGTGTACTTCGCGTCGACCCCAAAGCATAGATCGATCACCCCGTTTCATGGAGCTGTCTGGTTCAGATTAACACTCAACATCACAAATCTATAATTTCCCTCAGGAAGTGGATGCTATCCTGACTAGCGGGCTTACACTTTTTGTGATCATCATAGTTATGCCCAGTAATGTCACAATGCGCTTGGGGACTGTTAGCTTTGAGGTACGGACGATACCCCGAAATGAGAGGGCTTACATACACTCACCATCACCATGGATGTTTGAGAATTGAGTTGAACCAGGTGGACCCATCAAACGTGCCTTGGACCTCTTCGTATGTCTCTTGCTTTGGCGTCCGATCATTAATGATCGACTACCAAAGAGGGTCATCTGTAGACATCCAAATTCGGCCAAGGCCCGATTAGTCTATACTCCGAGAGAGATACACCCCCGTGCTTCCGATGGCACCCCTGAATCCTTAGGAATCTGCCCAAACCTTTAGGAATCACCCGAAACCCATTAAAACCATTCCCCCAACCCTTAGAGATCACCCCTAAACCCTAGGATCCCTTCCCGGACTCAGCTGAATCCCTTCCGAGCAATTGATAGGAGGAGAGCTACAACATATTACACAGACCATTGCTGAGGAGAAGCCCCATACCATTGGAAGGAGGACTTCTCCAGCTTTCCATCAAGCCAAAGATCATCCAATTTGAAGTTGGGGCTCGAAAGTCATGGCCGATTGAAGTTTCATATAAAATCATAACTTTTGCTCAGGCGTATGTATTAGATACGCCCAGCAAATTTGGCCCCATTTTGGTCAGGCGTATATATTATATATGCCTGGCATTTTTGGGCCAAATTTGATCGGGCGTATATAATACATACGGCCAGCATAGGTAGGGCCCACCACGGGCACGGCACTCACCTTCTCAGATCTTCTCTGGTTTTCATGAAAATCACTGTACATAAATTGGACGTATGTAATATATATGCCCAGCTTAGCTATAGTAATTGTCATCAAATGCTCAAATTTCCTCCATCTGGTTTGACCTTTTGACCATCCCCTTGGTTGAGGTGGGTGTCTTAAGGTTGGTTGCACCCCTTGGAGCTTATTGGCAGCCCTTAAGTCACCCATGGTCTCACCCCCATCATCTGCCATTGAAACCAGTTTCTGAAACCCCTAGGACCCTAAAAACCTCGAAAACCTTAGATGGAGGATTACCTAATTGCTAAACCAATTAGCTCTTAAGTAACCCTCTAACCCACCTCTTCTCTATAAATAGAGAGGCCCCCCCTTCCCAAAGGGTTGAAAATTTGAGGTTGAAAGTTAAGCATAAGAGAGAGAGAACCCTAGTGAGAAAAAAAAAAATATTATTTTGCATTCTTCAACCAGAATTCCAGCATGCTTAGTTCATCCTTTTCAACCCTTTTCAACCATTAGATCACCCCTTTTTAGTCGAGCTTAGTCCCTAGCTTCATCCTACACTTCCTATCTACCGAATTCTAGCATTAGAACCTATTCCTCTACCGTTTAAGCCATATAAAGCCATAGGAAGCATGGCGAAGCGAAGGTCTTCCACGGTGCAACAAGGGCCCGTGAGCTCCGGCTCACCCCTCTCTTCCTCTACCTTCTTAGTGTTTCTTCTATCCAACGATTCAAGCCGTTACGCCGCCGAAATTTTGGATTGGCTCAAAGCATGATAGGACCGTATTGCCTTCAGGCAAGGGGAAGCTCCGCCCATTTATTTTATTTTGGCCATAGATAGAGACTGTTACATGCGGGTTGATCGAGTGCCTAAACCCTTCCCGATCGATAACCGAAGCCCCTACCCTAGAGCCTTTGGCAAAGACCGGTAAATCAGAGTCATATTTAGCACTTCGGTGCTCAAAATATTAATTTAATGGTTTCCCAGGTCACCAAAAGCTTCGGGTGGCGACTCTACATTTATTTTATCGTGAGCGCATTGCCGCGACGGGTTTGAGAGAATCCATGGTTGCACAATTGTGATGTATGTTTCCTCATCTGGAGCTTTTGAAATCATGGATCCCAAGGATGGAAGGATCGTGAAATTCAATGGTCAAAGGCTAAAAATCTATGTTGAAAATGTAATAGAGCCTGTGGTGACCATTAACCCTCAAGAACCTCCAAAGTTTGAATGATTTCCACCATTGTACAGTATGTACTATAGTTGTCAGTTAGAGCATTGTTTGCTATTTTTCCATCTTTTATTGTACATAAATCTTTCAGTTTTGTTTGGTTTCTCATTTTGCACTATGTATGCACTATGGGGAATTTTGAGATATTCAAATAACTGAAAAATACATGGGAACTTAGGAGGATTTGGTATTCTTGTTGCATATGGACAGTGCACTGTTGTGGTGTAAGTTTGAATGAAAGACTAAGACTTGTCAAGAGGTTGCAAGAGAAATTTGACAGGTTCTTAAGGTAATTGAGGTGAATTTGATAGGTACTGAGACCTATCGATAGGATGAACCAAGTCTTCGTTAGGTACTAAAGGTTTTTACCGAGGAGTTGATAGGTTCTTTCTACCTATCGAGAGGTTGAGGAACCTCTCGAATTTTGTTTTCTAAAAAATATTGAACCTGTCGAGAGGTTGGATGAACCCCTCGAACTGAAATTTCTAAAGCTTCTGTACCTGTCGAGAGGTTGGAATAACCTATCGAAACCTTCAGTCTAAAAGTCTTGTGTTTCATGTGCTTTTAACTGTTCGACAAGTTGTTTCATCCCATCGAAATCTTCTTTCCATCCTATCAAGATCGTCTTTTACACCTTTTAAAACCCTTCAACAACTCATTTCATCCATTCGACACCTTGAGTTCAAAGCTCTGCTCTTTCTCTGCACGAGTTCACCATTTCTTCTTTCTTCTCCATTTCAGTGTTTCCTTCCCCAACTACTATGCTATTGTTCCAGTTGAACCAGCTTTGAAAGGTCGACATTTCGCACTTGGTTTGTGCCGGTTGGGTTCTGGGTGCTATAATTGCCGAGAGGCCCTAGGTTTTATGGTAAGTTCTTCATCACCCCAGTTCTTGTGCATTCTCAATATTTTGGTTGTATTTTTTTGAGAGATTTTTCTATGTGTGAAAAGTTAGTTGATGAGGAGAGTTGTGTTGAGCTTTTGAGATGTGGTTTTTGGATTTTGTGTTTTAATGACTGAACGTGAGGATACCCTGGCTGATTTATTCAAATCCCCTTCCAAATCAACCCCAAAATTCAGTAGGAAGTCTAGTAGGATAGCATCTCAACCCAAAGTAGACCCTCCTGCAAAGAGAAAGCTCACTATGGAAAAACCCAAGAAAGCTCAGAAAGTCAAGAAATCCAAAATAACTGAGGAGATTGTTGAGGAAGAACCAGTACCTGAACTTGAGCCTGAACCTGAGGAAGCTGAATTGGAACTACTCACTACCTCTAATGAGTTTATAGATAATTTGGGTTTGATACCTGAGACAATATTTGATGTGCCCTACTTTACTAAGCTAGGGGAATGTGGTGAGACCATGGCCTATTTGGAAAGGGCCTCTTTATTCTCCCTGTTGACCCTTTTGAAGCAGAAGGTCTATCCCAGATTGGTCAAATTATGGTATCAAAACAGCAGGGAAAAGAAGATGCCAGGGGTAACAGACCCTGTAATGGTGGTGTTGGTTGATGACTAGGAGCTAGTAGTGGATTACAAGGACATTGGATTGGTGTTGGGGATTCGATATCAATTTGATCCAGCTGGCAATTTAGGAGCTCCTGACAGTGTGTCATTTAGGAACATGGCTAGACATTTCACTCAGGGCATAGTTGGATCTGGCGAGTCATTGATGAGGAGAGATTTTATTGACACAATTTTGAGGAAGAATGTTTATGTCAGTGGGCATCAGCAGGAATGAAGACCCCCACTAGTGGATGCCCTTTATTTTTTTTTCAAGGGCTAATTCTTCAATGCCCCTAAGCTGATATTTGAAGCCATGGTTGATGTGCATGATAAAATCAAGAAGGGACAAATTGTGCCAGGGCTGCCTTATGGCAGACTTATTACTGCCCTGCTGAAGCAAGGGAACTATGTAGTGATAAAGGATGAGCCTATGGAGAAATTGAGTCCAAAGGAGTTTGAAGGAGAGCTTGGTCCACAAGCATGACTCTAATTGGAAAGAGGAAGAAACAAATTGAAGGTCTAGAGGAGGAAGCACCTTAGGTTCCCACTACCACATCTGCACTAGTGACCTTTGCTGTCACTTTAGTTAGCTCAGTACCTATGCCTACCTTTACTGGTAGTTCTGTGGTCAGCTCTGTTGCCAGCCTTGCACCTATATCTGGGCCCTCTGTTAGTCTTCTACCTACTACCATTGCATCCACTTCCATACCATCAATGGTTGTCCCCATCCCTTCCAGCAGCACATCCATTCCCTCTACCATCACCACCACTACTGTTGTGTCAGCTCCTCCTGCCACTTGCCCACTACCTTTGCCCTCACCTACGATCCAAACTACTTACCAAAGAAAATCCAAACAAGCCAAAACCATAGCCAGTACAGCCAGCCTATCCTTCCAAACCCTAGAAGCCTTAAGCCCTGAGCCAGTAGGACCACCCACATCCACATCCACTGACCCAACTACATCCATGTCCCCCATTTCACCTATCCATACCCAAGAGCTTGAACATTTCACTACAGTTGGGTATTCATCCCTAATAGATTCTATTGTAGAAGATATTGGGCATGAATACTCACCTTTACCAGATTCTCCACAACCCACCTCATTCCAACATGCTCCCACATCTCCATTCCAACCTATTCAAACCACTCAACCCATTACCCATTCCCTACCTGATTCATTTCCCCAAATCATTTCCTTGCTTCAATCCATTCAATCCCAACTACTCACCAACACAGAAAACCAATCTCTCATAACCACCTTTCTCCATACCATTCAATCCACATTAATTTCATCCACCTCAACCACCCAATCTCCTACTACTCCTACTATCACACCCAGTCCAGAGTCACCACCTCATCTTTCCCCTATGGTGATTATTGCCTCTGCTGCTACTCAAACTAAGTTTGAGGAAGCAAACTTAGCCTTATCCATCCCTACACCTACTCCACCTCCATCACCTCAGCCAGTTCCTTCTATGGTTACAACCCCTGCTACAACCCAAATAGAACCTGAGCTTATAGAGATACCTTCCGCACTACCTACCATGGTCTCCACTTCTACACAGTTTGATCCCATGGCGGAGGATCTACCACTGCCATCCCTTGCACTCACTTCCACTTCGATGCAGAGCCTGAAATAGAAACCTTACCCATTTTTCCTAGTACCCGTACCTCTTCCACCCAGATTGACCCAATGGAAGAGGACTTACCCATAGCATCAGTCCCTGTCATGCTTCTATCTACCTTTACCCAAACAGACTTAACCCTTGCCTCATCTTTACATACCCAAATTGACCCCATACCCATAGAGGAGGAGCTGATATCTACCATCCCGCCTTCTCTTTCCATTCCATCATCCTCATCCACTCCTTATCATCGCTTTGATGACCCTACTGAGAGGGCCATTGTCCCTACCTCTGTAAACCCCATGCCCATTCTCCACCCTTAGGAGAGCTAAGGAAGAAAATCCATACATCATAAGGGATGTCATCGGAGGGATGGCAAACATCAACACCGCGATCAAGCAACCATTTCTCCATTAGATAAAGAGGATAAAATTAGATCATAAAATGGAGAAAAAGTAGGTGAAGAAGGCTATGGTGCATGGCTTGAATTTATATCAACAGGAGAAGTATAGAGCAGAGAGCCTGGAAGAAAATTTGAAGAACCTTACTGTGGCACTCAGAGTGGTTGAAAAAAGAGTTGATGATTATGCCATGATGGCTGAATCACATCGGAAGACCCTAGCCTCTATGACAGACCAAGACCTGGCCACTGCTGCAGCCCCTCCCTACACAGCAGCAACTCCTCCTCCTTCCACAAACACACCTCCTTCACACACTGTAGTAGATCCTATCCCCCTTGCAATTGCTCCTCTCACCTCAACAGCCCCTAGAATCAAGATAAATGAGCCTTCTCCAATGACTGAGCCCACCCCAAAGAAGAGAAGCAACACTAAGCACAGGAAGACCACTGGTAAAAGATCACAAAGTATTGCCACAGCTGCAAGGCTCAAGAAGGAAAAAGGAAAAGCCCAGGAACACATACATTTAGATTTAGGAGATGACCATTTGTAAATTTTCCTTGATTAGGTTTCTTGTACTCAAATTAGGTTGCATTTTATATATATATATTTTTTAATCAATGAAATTTTTTCTTTCTAGTTTCCATTACTTGCATTACTTTTACTTTTCAGTGTGGTGTTTATAATGCTTTATGTTTCATTGTTATGATTGTACCCTGATGTTTCCTATTTGTTGTATCTCTGAAACAGTGAGGACATTGTTCTTCATAGGTTTGGGGATATAGCAGGGTAATTTTAATTTTGAAAAATTATGAGATAGTTAAGCCAAGTGCAATGGTGTGAGTAGGATCAAAATAAATTTAGCAGAATTCCAAACTAAGCAATTTTGAAAAAGGAAGATGTAAAAATGTATAGTAGACTGTTTAATACTAGGGTATTTTGAAAATTCAGCATTTCCATGAAAGAGATCGTCAAGAAATTTTTGTCATAATCAGTATATAGTGAACCATTAAGGAGAGAAAAAGTAAAAACATGCCTTGTGAATCCAAAGGAAGACCATACCCAGTGAGACTTGGGCTTGTAAAATTCTATTTGAAGAGTGTTTGGCATTTTTATTATGCTCTATGGACTGTTTGAATCTAGTTCTTCTCACTAGAAGTTGGGCACTCCAAGTTGAAGCAAGTTGACAGAACTCATGACACTAAAGATATGATGTAAGGCCATCCCTTGGACAGTTTGAGCTAAAATCCCTACCCTTTGAACTGCCTTTGTATACACTATTTGAGCCTGAAAAATCTATTCTTCTTTGACAAAAATCAGAAAATTTAAACCCGAACCTCTTAACCTATTCCAGCTCACCATCAATCTGAGAATTCAGGAGGTGGAAGGAGAAGAAGTGAAGATTGAGAAGCAAGGTTTGACATCTGGTGGAAGAAAAAGAAAGAACATTTGATAACAGTTATGTGTGTATCAGTTGTGTAGCTATGGCATTCCAGTCATATATATGAAAATAAAAAATGAAAGAAAAAAAAAAAGAGAAGTCACTTCATTTGAAAATTGAAAGAAGATGAGAAGATGGCCACTTCAAATTTGAAAAATATCAAGAAAAATAGAGTTGTGCTGAAACGAAGGTTGTGAAGTTGAAAATCACCTCCTTACCTTATTGATTTCTCAAGTTTTGAATTCTTGTGTACCCTTTTTATTCTTTATAACCCCATCCATAAGCCATATTACAACCCAATAAAAAGACCTTATTGATCTGAAGTTTGATTGAACTGTCATGTGGAGATAAGGAACTGTCTAATCTATGGTGAAATTACTAGAGGATTTCAGAAATTAGAGCAACTGCCTATGCTCATGCTTGCAGTTCTATTTAAGGGCCATAAATGCTCTTGAGCTTGCGTGAAACTGAACACCTTTGAAATCATTTGTGAGAGTATGCCTGTGAGATAATTGGGTCTGAAAGTGAACTTATTTAGGCATTTTTTGAACCTGATTCTCAAATTAATGGTGAAATATATACTGTTTTGCACATATTAGGCTCTTGATGATTTCAGATTGGTTGTGATGAGTTTGAAAAAGGTTGTAGGTATTAAATTATTTACATTTACTGTTTTAAAACTTCTGAATTTAAAAGGGTAAGGTATGGAATAAAACTGAATTTGTTGGAATTTAACTTGTAGTTGTTTGCCCTTGATTTAACTATGTTCATGATGAAGTTTGTGGGTAACTTCATTGGAAACCCTCAGGAGACTTCACTTCTCCACTAGGGATCATCTAGGGGTTTAAAAGGCCTGATGCATATGCTAAATGCATCTGTGTTCCCTACAAAAATGGCATGTTTTGTTTATAATAATTGTTTTTAATTTTGCCTTTGCTCAGGCACTAGCAAAGCATAGGTTTGGGGGGTGTGTTAATTAGTGAAAAATACCATTTTTCACTTCCTAACCTGACCTTTGATGGACCTTTGAGTTGATTAATAATGTGTTTGGAGTGTGTTTTGTAGTTAGAAATAAAATACAGTCATAGTCTAGAAATCCACCCAAAAATGCCACTGTTGGAGAGTTACAGCAGTGAAGAACCACCATAGATCATAACAGCTGAGTGTACATGGCAGCAAAGCAAAAGCATCTTCAATTGTGTGCATTCAAGCATGTTAAACTGCTACACCTCATTCAGCTGTGTGCACACTAGATGTGTGCACACCTGAGCAATAGATGAACAACAGCAGTTGAACTTGATGAAGAAGGAACCCACTGAGTACTGGACAGTTATAGTTCAAACCCTCAAGCAATGTATAGGCTATGGAAACAAGGTTTAGATACCTGTCGAGAGGTCTAAATTGTGGAAAGGAAGCTATCGAGAGGTTCTGATGTGAAGAAATGAAGTTGTCGAGAGGTTCACTGAACCTGTCGAGTGGTTTAAACTGAAGAAAACATCCTGTCAAGTAGTGAAGCTGATCCTATCGATAGGATACCTGAAGCCAATCAAGACATCGAGAGGTTGTCAGAAACTATCGAGAGGTTGGCTGAAGCTTGTAAAGCAGTAGAGCAAATCTTTCAACCTGTTGAGAGCTACAAGTCTTCTTGTCGAATAGACTAAAATTGCATTTAGAAGCTGTCGATAAGTTCTCTGAACCTCTCGAGGCACAAATTGGGAATTTCCCATTTACCAGCTGATAAGTGCAAAGTATTCAATGCTCTGCTACATGTGCCCCAAGTCTATTTAGCTGCTTGGAGGGTATTTTTGGAATGAAAATAGGAATCCCATGTGTGCTTGCTAAATTATAATGAATTTTTGGGAGCTTCTAGAAGGGAAATTAGCCACATCAGCAAGCATAACAGAATTATTCCCTTTTGTTCTGATTGGCTGGATCAGATCGGAGAATAGAGGGAGAAGAGTATAAATAGAGGAGTAGCACAACAGAAGAGGCATCTAGAGAAATCAAGAGCACAATTTCAATCCCTCTTTTCCCGCCAATTCTAATCTTCTTCCCTCTTCTTCTCCATTCTCTCTTTCGCCCAACTATGGTTGGCTAAATCCTTGTAGCAGCTAGGGTGAGGTAGATCTGTAAAATTGAGAGGTTTGAGAGCTTTGTATGAGGATCAGATGATGCAGAGATTGTAGATCTAAGGACAATTTATTATAAGATGTATTTGAATCAATGAATTGTTAGTTTTAATGATCATTTAAATCTATAGCTCTTTTGGTTCCATTAGATTCTCCATCGGATTTATGTTTTTGGGAATGCCCATTCATTTAACCTATAGATCTTTTAATTTCCATAAGATTTTCCTAGATTTAATGCTCTTGTGGATGCCTGAGTTTGTAGCCTTGCATCCACAACTTCTGTAATGGTTTTCTTGTTCTAATTGAAGCCTTTCGACTGAAGGAAATCCCTAGGATGATCTGTGACCATTGAAGTGGACAGATCATAGCCTTAAAATCAATTCAACCCTCTGGTTTAGATTGGATTATTCTACCTTGTATCTGTGCTTGTAGCCAGATGGAGGATAGCTGCAGATCCATCCCCTGCATTGTTGTTTAACCAATCAACTTTCAGTGAGACCAAATTCCAAGCTGCTATTCTCCATATTTGATTTTAATTCTCCAAAACCTTTTCTCTCTTCAAATCTGTTTTCTATTCATCTCTGGATCAATTTACATTTAGATTTAACTTCCTTTAGTTTGTAGTTTAAAGTGACAACCCCAAAAACCTCTCCTCTTTCTCTTTCTTTCTTTGTTTTAAGTTAGAATAGGTTAGAGTGCCAGCATCTGTAGTAGATCTAAAGGTTTGCTAAATTCTTTAACACATTTCCCTGTGGACATACCCGTACTTACCTTTCTAAAACTTGCTGCAACAACCCTGAATTCTTGCAGGATTGTGTTTTTACCTTTGTGTGCATTTTCTTTTTATTGTGATTTTTCTTTTAGTTTACTATTTTTAACATCTTAATAATTACAAGGTAAAGATAAATAACACAATCGCAGAGACACAAGTAATGACATGAATTAGATAGCATATACCAGATCAAGCAAACAAGAACTAAACTTATCAGATTGACCACAATGACATATCGGACAAGTATACTTACTGGTAGAAATGACATAAACCAGATGTCAATTTCTAGATATGTATCAAGGACGGATGCAATAACATATCAAGATGCTTGTACAAAACATGTAAAACATGTGCGTAAATTCAAATCTTAACTTTCATGACATGGCAATACTTTTGCTTAGTAATTTTCGAAAATATCAGGATATACTACTTGCATGAATATCATGAATTTTGAGAAAAACAAGGTTTTAGCAAGATGTTCATCCCTACCTCAAGGTTGATTACTTGTGAACACACATGTGCAAATCATGTAAAAACCTCTTCAAGGATTCCTCGTATTTACCCTAGATCATTCATCACACATATCGGATAGGTTAACGAACCTTATGAGTCATTACACCAAGCCTCTCAAGTCCTTAACACGCAAAACCCAAGGCACACATAACAAGGGATCTCGTTGCGGTGAGATGCAGGGTCACAGCAGCAAGGTGTCAAGGTGCCACCTGACACAATGATCTCGCCACGGCGAGTTTCAATGTCACCACGGCGAGTCCTGAAGAACTAGCCCCTCTTATTCTTCTTCCTTGCTTCGAAAACTCATGTAATATTTGTAAAATCCCACTCTTACAGAACTAGTGGAGTCCTACATCACATGATTCCGCTACACATAGACTCCATCGTATTAAAATAGCATGAGACACGATCCGAAACCCCAAAACTTGAATAATTCAATTTTAAGTTCTTCATCATCTGATATACGATGTTTTGAGGCATGCATTTCAAGAACTTGGATCAATAGGGCTGGATTTGGGGAAATTGAGTCTCCCATGTCCTTACTAATCATGCATGCACTAGTTTCGAAGCATCGGACCTCAAAAATTCGGCTATAGCGCCTCTTGCATGTACGATTCCCCAAAATTCATGCATGAACCTCTAAATCTCGCGTGAATTGATCCTAAATCATGGAATTTGACATTTATGAGATAGAAGTCAAATGCCTACAGTTGCGGATCCTTCGCATGTGAAGTTTTTGAGCTCAATAGAAGATACGCCTCGCGACTCACGTGATCACCATCCGCTTCTTTGATCACAAGGGTTTGAAGCTCGAGGGTTTGTTGTGGAGATCGTGCTAGCGACGATTTCTTTGTGGCTTCGGTTGATTTGGACCGATCGAATGGTTGGAAGCTGCTCAATTGGAAGACGAGGTGGAAGTCCTCACTCTCTCAATCAATCTCAAGTCCCACTCATAGCTTATGCGTGTGGGATATTACTTATAACTTGAGTGTCTGATTCAATGTGGAATTAGCATACACAGTCCGATGTATGGGTCTATCATAGCCCACAGATTTGGGTTTTAAACCATGGGCTAGATAACTAATGGGTCCAAGTCATGGGTCTTTTAACTAATGGGTCTAAGCCTTGATCTTAATAATGGACTTCAAGTATTGAGCTGACTTTTAACTTGAGTTGTTGACTAACATTCAGAACCTTAGCCCGATAATCTGATGGGTCCTATCCCATAGACACATAGTTTTATAATGCTGAACTGGCCCACCTCGAGTTATCGGACGTAATCAGTTCGGTGTTTAGTGCCAGCATCTGGACTGCTATGCAACCATGGATCGGATCGATCCGTCATGACGATGCGCTTGTTCTAAAAAATATAGAGTCACCACCTGGAGCTTTTGGTGTCCCGGGAAACCTAAATCAATATTATAAGCACTGATGTGTCAAAAATATGACTCTGAATCCGATCTACCCCAAAGGCTCTTAGGTAGGGGCTTTGGTTATCGATCGGGAAGGTGTTAGGCACCCGATCAACCCGCTCGTAAGCGGCTCTACTTATGGCCAAAAGGAAAAAGAAAAATAAAAAAAGAATAACACTTCCTCTTACCCGAAGGCACTCCGATCCTATTTAAGCCGCCCACAATCATCAAAAAGTCGGCGGCGTAACGGAGTAAATTAAAGGAAAGAGGAAAATAAAATATGGTAGAGGAATAGAGGGGAGAGCTGGAGCTCTCGGGCCCTTGTAGCACCGATGTGGTCCTTTGCGTGAAGGCACTTCGGTGAACTTTCGATGACAAACTGGTTGATGGAATGGGTTTGAACCTCTAAGGCTTGGTAGCTGGAGGATGGGAGAGGTAGGCTAGGGCTTTGGTCTTGGCAAACCTAAGGGATTCATGATGGAAGATGGGGTCTAAGGGATGACTTTCAAATCTGGAATTTGTATGGGTTTGGTGCACCAAAGGAGAGAAAGAAATCTCTTAATCTTTTTGCTCTTTGGAAAAATTTTCAAGACTTTAATCAAGTTGGGGTGGCTCTCTATTTATAAGGAAAGGGTAGATTAGTGGAGGGTTAAAGGGGTTAATTGGATTAGCAATTAGGTAATAGGGATCTTAGGTTTTCTAGGTTTTCTAGGTCTTATATAGGTGTCAATTGGGTTTTAATGGTAAATGATAAGGGGGCTATAAAGGGCTAAAGGGTGCAAATAGGACAAATGGGGGTGCAACAGTCGTATCAAAACCAACCCCAACTAAAGGGGTGGTCAACAAGTCAAACCCCAATTTCAAAATCTGGCAAATATCCCAAAAATCACTGTTCCTAAGCCTAGCGTATGTATTACATATGCTAGTTACAGGAACAGTGTTCCTGAGAAACCTAGAGGTTTAGAACCCTTTGTAGGGTCCACAGCAAAATTCTGCCAAAATTGGCTTAGCGTATGTATTACATACACTAGGCAAAATTTTGACATTTCTGTCCAAATTTCAAATTGTCATAACTTATGATCCATAGCTAAGAATGAGGCGATTCATGGCCCGGGGGAAAGCTGGGAAGATCCTCTTTCTAATGGTATATGTCTCAGCTCTAGCAGAGGTCTGTGTAAACTATGGAATTCCACTTTTCAACCACTGCCTGGGAGGGTTTAAAATTAGTTTGGGCGGGGTTCTACAGGTTAGGGTTGATTTCTAAGGGTCAGGGATAGGCTTCTAAGGGTTTGAGTTAAGTTCTAAGGGTTCGAAAAGTGCTCTCGGAAGCTAGGAGGGTACGCATTCCTCAAAGTGTAAGTTGATCGGGCCTTGGGCAAAAATTGGGTGTCTGTAGATGCCCCTCTTTGGTATTCGATCAGAAATGATTGTGTATCAAAGAAAGAGACGTCCGAAGAGGCCCAAGGCATGCTAACGAGTTTGTCGTATTTAAAATGAATCTCAAACATCAGATGCTAACATGGTGAGTTTACAGAAGTCCTGTATGTCGGGAAAAATGTCAGTTCCTTAAGGCTATCGGTCCCCAAGCACTTAGCGACATTATTGGGCATAACTGAGATGGCACGAGTTGCAAAATCCCCATGTGTTGGGAAAAACGTCCGTTCCTCGATATGATTTGATGAGGTGTGATGTTTGATTTTCATTCTGACTAAAATAGCCCCGTGAGCGGGGGGGTGATCGACCTATACTTCTAGGCGGGCGTGAAGCAAAGGTGTGAATATCTACAGTTTGTGTCCAATCCTATGAGGCATTGATTGCCCCATTTGATCGGTCACGGGTGCCCCTATGCGAGGTAGAGTTCGAGATTTTTGGGCGCACCCATCGATCCCAAGGTTACTTTAGCACAACTACCCTAGCGGAGTAAATATTGATGTCGCAATACTTTTTGGGAGTGTGTGCCCTTTTTCACATTGATCCTACTGACACCGATCTTGCCAAAAGATCAACTATGCCTAAGCATGCATCCATCAGGGGGCGATAAAAACAAAGGTAATGTAAGTCTCGACCCAGACTAACTAGGTGCCATTTACAGGAACAACGACCATCTCATGGATACCCAGACGCATCAGCGTATACTTTGTAGGGATACCGCAAAATTGTAAGTTTCAAAGCCTGCAGTTGAAAAAGAGCCCTTCTATATACATGCCGGAGCATGGTTGTTCGCTACATAATTTCAATCCTGACAAATTGGTTTTAACCAATGACCAAAGTGTCCCTATACGAGATAGGGTTCGTGGTTTTTGGGCATCCACAACAATCCTGATTATTTATTTAGATAGCTGCCCGGGCGGAGAGAATATTGATGTCAAACCGCCCTTTGGGATGTGTGCAACTTATCAAGCAACATATTTTTATTATTTTATTATTATTATTATTATTTTTTTGGATGTTTGTTCAAGGTCTTTGAGTGTGCTCATCGACCTTAAACATTTTATTTTAGCACAATTTTCCGAGCGGATCAAATGAAGGTTGATGTGCTTTTCGGGAACGTGTGCAACTGTGATCTAGCCACTCAAACATGACTGTCAAGCCATCCCCCAAAAAATATGAAACAAAGACCATTGGGGACAGATATAAGCCTTGCGTATGTATTACATACGCTAGGCCAAAATCTGATGATTTTATGTCTAGTGTATGTATTACATACGCTAAAATGGGCTTAGAACAGTCGGGGACATCTAGGGACTCGAAAAAGAGCTATTTTTCAAAAATTTCTCCTCTCCCTCTCTTCAAACCGAAACGGGAGTCTTGCCTTGTGCTTCCTTGATTCGAATCAAAACCTCAACATTGTGTTGGCGTTGTTATCGCCGACCGAACACATTTTCTGCCGGACCTAGGGTTCACGCTTTCACCAAGGTAAACACTCTAAAAACCCTTTTCATTTGAAAATTTGATGATCTTATGCCAATGTGGTTAGGGTTCTTGCATCTAGTTATTAAAAGAGGTGTTACTTCTTGCAAATGTGATCCCTATTGTGATTCAATGTGTATTTGAAGGGATTTTTGGTGAAAACTTGGGTGATTCATGCCCCCCCCCTCTTTTGGATTTTCTTGAATGTATTTAGGATTAAGATAAAAAGGGGATTTTTTTTTTCTCTTTTTTCTCTCCTCTTTTTTGGGAAAAAAAATACCTTTGATTAAATCGGTGATGTATACGCATTTTTTGGGATAGATTTTGACAAAAACTCTCTTTTTGTTTTTCTTTTATTTCTTTCTTTTTGTTTTTGTTGTTATTTGTTTTTTTATTTATTTCTATTATTGTGGTGATCCCCCCCCCCCTTTTTTTTAGAGCATGTGGTTTTAGGAAAACATTGATTTTTCTTAGTAAAAGATAGAGAGATTTTTTTTCAAAGTTTTCTCAAACGTTTTGGTATGAACGAGGCGTACTTACCTTCATTCGGTTCTATGATCCTTTAGACAAGCATAGCATTTCCTCTGGCTTATCATCTTCTAACATTTTGGCGGTGCATCTTATTTCAGGATGGCCCAAAATTCATCCAGCGACGAGGACCAGGCCCATGAGGGGAGCCCTGATGTGATTTGTGGCATTGGATGGGAACATCTTATCCAGGGGCAGAGATCTACTCGCATCTGGTACGAGATACAGGGTGAAGCGACCCGCAATGGGTTACTCCATCAACAATACACCCATATTTCAAACTTTGGGATTGCCGGTCAAGTAACATGGAGAATTGGGGGGATGTGCATCACTTTGACTGGGGTAGTGCTGGTTATGTGGTGCTGATGGATAGCTTGGTCGGACCGTCGAATGGGGAAGTTGCCTTAGTCTTCAATTTTGGCATGTGATAGAGGTAACCTTCTTGATCCTGCCCCTCTTAGCTCATTACTTCTAACTTTTATTACTTGATTTGACATGTCCTTTATTTGTCCATCCTTTTTAGATTTGGGGGTATCTCCATTTCCTACCTGGCCGTCCCATGCTCTTTTCGGACGAGTACACTTATCCTCTTATGAGTTGCTAGCTCCCAGACCATCGTAGAGAGGTGGGGATGAAGCACCTAGAATTGGGTCTAAGGGCATAGTTTGACTTGATGATCCCTGAGCATGTTTGATTCTCCTTTTGTTAGTTGGATTTTCTGAGCTATGATTTTATTGATTTACTGATGGTCCTTTTCCTTTTTATGCAGATTGTTATTAATTTGTACGTCGGCTCCCCATTTCAAGATCGTGCTGCTATTGGGCAGTCTCGACTATTTGTTAATCGTCAAGTCATCTTTTACTACGATGCCTGGGTCCGATCTTACTATCTAGGGGAGAGGGTCATTCATCAGTACCGAGACTGTTAGTTTATCTCAGATGTTGTTATGTTATTGGTGAGAAAATAGTGGTGAAGAAAAATAAATTAAGAAGTGAAGAGCTGGAAATTAGTTAAAACAGTAAGTCTGAAATACATAGCCTGCAAGATACAGTGCTATTGTAGCAAGTTTTGAGTAAGTAAGAGTTTGTCCCATAGAGAAATTGATCTAAAACCCAAAATGGGTTATATTAATAGGCCTCCAGATCTGGCTACAGATCTGACAATCCTAGAGAAAGGGAGTTGGGTGTCACAACTACACTAAATTATCACTAAACAAAGAGAAATAAAGTGCAGTCCTATCCTAAAGAAAGGGGTATGAAAAAGGTGGTGATGGTGTGTGTTAAAATAAAGATAAAATAATGGGAAGTAGGCAATTAATCTAAGGTTATTTCAGTTATGTAACTCAGATTTAGGGCTGTCTCTGTAGCAATCCCTCAGATGGCTACTAGCACATCTGCAAGGGGGAGGTATCTAACTCAACTCTTATGATTTGACCTAGTCTCTTAAGGCTATAACCTGTCCACTTCAATGGTCACTGGCTATCCAATGGAGAGGATCAAACCATATGAATTAAATCAGAAAACCAATCTAATCCAATGGAATAGACTGATCTTAAGGCTATAACCTGTCCACTTAAATGGTCACAGATTATCCAATAGATGTCCTGCACCCATTAGCTCAAATCAGATCATTAAAATCATTGCTGACACCATATTTGCCAAGCTACAAGCACAGGCATCCATGGGGGCAAATAACTCTTGAAAAACTAGTGGAAAACACAGTTGTTCAATGGCTATTTGGAGACTTTAAATGCAGTTGATCATTGCTACTAAAGGCTTGCAATGACTTAGCTCTCAAGTCTACAATTACTACAGAGAAATCAGATCTAACATCTAATGTTGGTCAAGTAAAACAGAGGGGAGCTTATTCCTGCAACAACCTCTCACAGGGCTACAAGCTCAAGTGCAGAGGAAAAGAATCCCTCTCATATCTGTGGCTTGGAATCACAAGCTATCCACAGAGGTTATTCACACCACAGAGCACTGAGATGGAATATGAAAATTGCTGCTACCACCATTGTCCCAGGGCTACAAGCTCAAGCTTCCATGGGTATTTCAAATCAGCTCAAATCCTAAATGCATTGCATAGATTGAACAAAACTATGGGCAAATAGAAAAATAACAGATTGAATAAGCATTAAAATATACATTTATTGATTAAACTAATACTTATAATGAGATGTCCTCAAGGCAGCAGCCTTCTGCATAATAGCTCATCAACAACTCCCAATGTTCACAAGACCCATTACAAAAACTGATAAAACTAAGCCTAATTGATTACAAAGAACATAGCTAGCAAGTGCTAGGCTAAGGAAGAAAAAAAAATAAAAAGTGGTGATCAAACCCTAACCTTAATCTGCTCGAGCTCACAGCTGACTGAGGTTGAAGGAGAGATATTTTTCTAAGTTAAATTTACAGCTTATATACTCAGTCCTTAATGCCTTTGCCAAAAGAAGATTAAACCCTAATTTTATGGCAGTTGTGGCTTTGTTACAACCCTTATATACCTTGGAATGTCTGCATCAAGATCAAGGTCTCAGGATGTGTGCCCTGGACCTGGGGAAATTCCCAAAAGGTCCCTGAGTAAAGAATGAGAAGTGGAGAGCCCGACCTTCGCAAGGCTGGCTTTGGCTCATTAATTCATTCGTGTAGCTTGTAGAGTGCTCGTGAGGTAGCATTTGACTTGGAAAGCTCCTTGCTCATGCAGTGAACTTTGAATTGTCACGCAACTACTCTGCACTGTAATGCTATCGCGAGGTAGATTTTGCATGCTTTGACTTTGCTCGCACAGTGGAGCTTCAGGTACTCTCTATCGTGAGGTTCTCGCGTGGATGAATCATTAAATTCTGCACCTCGCATGGATAAGCCCTGAGTTCCAGCGCGGTTGTTCGCCAGGATGGATTTGTTGCTTCAGGGGGACTGGCTTTGACACTATAGTGCACGAGAGCTTTTCTGGGCGTCTCTCTCTTCCAGAGCTACGCGAAAGTTGTGCGAGCGGCTAGAGCCTTATATCTAAATGAGCTGCATGAGAACTCTTCACGCGACATTTCTTAGGCTTTTCAGCCAGGGACTCTACGAGAGCTGCATGACATGAACTTAGAGTGGATTACCCTGATTTCGCGAGAAGGATTTCTGAAGCTCCTCTTCAGTGAGCATCACAAGAGCTATGCGAGTTCACTTGTGCTGCATGTATCAGCTGCGAGAGGTAACACCTCTGCTACACTGCAAGTGCTGCTGTTGTGCCTTTCTCCACTCATATCCATTCTCCTTTCATCTGCTAGATTTCTTGGGCCCACCATGACATGCGAAATAGTCCCCATGGTGTGTACCACCATGGTGTTCCATCAATCTTTGGTTCAGCAGTCATCCTTGGCTTGAATTCTCTCTCTTTTTGACACCAAAAGCATAGACTTTGTATTAAGCTACACAAATTATTACTAACTACAAAACAAGCTAAACAAAGAGTTATTAGTCACCTTCAAGGTGTAGTAAAGGCTAGGTTAAGAGGTAAAAAGTGGTACTTTTCAGTGAATAACAGAGACCTCTTTGCGGTGTCGTTGGATCTCCCTGAGGATGTCATGGCTCCAGAGGGTCTAGTTGAGGAGCTTACCAGGAGACTGCTCCATCATGGGATTTTGACTGATGGCCTATTTTAGTATGGGGGGTTTACCAGTGGTATGAGTCACATGGGGTCAGGTACTTTTCTTATCTTTATTTTGCCTGTTGATTTAGCTTTAATTTATTAAGGTAGAGCTTTGCTAATTGGTTCCCCTGCTCTCCTCTCTTTTTTTAGTTTGATGAGGCAACAGGATCTAGTGTGGGTGCAAAGGCGAGACCCTTAGAGGAGACAGGTGCAGGACCATCGAATGCTTCTAGTGTCGGGGCATCTTTTGTAGGGACCCATGGTACCTTCCAGCGCATGGATTATGCATTTCTTTTTGGCTTGTGTGTTGATGTGGCTGAGCATGCCCGTCTTTCTGTCGAGGTGGTTACAGTACCTCCCCCCAAGCTGATCCTTGGGGGTGAGTTCTTTTCTGTTGGTAATATGCCCTCTTGGTCATTTTGTGCTACCGACCTGTCTATTCTTCCTCTTGTAGGTTTACGAGTCCGCGGTCCAACAGGCGGACTACTACCATAACATTATTGACCTTCAGGAAGCCGAAGTGGTGAGTACTGATGTTGTGTTGTCCCCTCTGCATTTGGTTTATGCTTTCCCCTAACTGATCTCTCTAGTATGGTGCTTTCAGTGTGCTCGTAAGGAGTCATGTTCACTGCTTAGCCGGCTGTCTCAGGCATTGTCCCGTGTCCGTGATACCCAAACATTCCAAAGGACCAAACGTTCGCGGAAGAGGGGCTCTCAAGGACCTGGGGCATAATTGGAGGCTGTCTCTGCTGCTTTTTTTTTCTTCTTTTAAACATTTGAGCTTTTGAACAATTTTGAAGCAATTTGTAATAACAATGCAATTAATTGGCGTATTATGGATATTCCTTTGAATGGATGCCTTTTAGTTTCCTCTTTAGATTGTTATTTGGATGTGACATATTTGCCTACAAAAATGAGAGAAAGTAGGTTAGATGGGTGTCAAATCGTGTTTATGAATTGTACTCTTCTACATGATGACCATGAGTTGGGCAAAAATGGGGGAATGACCTTGATTTATGTACTGACTGAAATGGCCAAGGTCCATGCACTTCTTTCTTACCTGGCATGAGCATGGTTCCTGTAAATGGAAAGTGTAACACAGGTTAAATGGTGAAACCAGATGCCCCTGCTTGTGACCTGAGGTGTTACAAAAGAGGTTACTTTTGTGTCGATAAAAATGGTCTCAGGGGATGGGCCCCTTCCTCATCTTTTTTCCCCCTCTCCACTTTTGGTCTAGTGTATGTATTACATACGCTAGGCATTTTTGGGCTTTTTCTGACTTAGCATATGTAATACATTATGCAACCTTGGATCGGGTCGATCCATCGAGACGATGCGCTCTTTCTAAAAAATATAGAGTCGCCACTCAGAGCTTTTGGTGTCCCAGGAAACCTAAATCAATATCATAAGCACCGATGTGCCAAAAATATGACTCTGAATCTGGTCTACTCCAAAAGCTCGTGGGTAGGGGCTTCGGTTATCGATTGGGAAGGTGTTAGGCACCCGATCAACCTGCTCGTAAGCGGTCTCTACTTATGGCCAAAAGAAAAAAGAGAAATAATAAAAAAAAGAATAGCACTTCCTCTTGCCCGAAGGGACTCCGATCCTATTTACGCCCCCCACAATCACAAAAAAGTTGGCGGCGTAACGGCATAAATTCAAGGATAGAGGAAAAGCAAATAAGGTAGAGGAATAGAGGGGAGAGCCGAAGCTCTCGGACCATTATAGCACCACTGTGGTCCTTCGCGCGAGGGCGCTTCGGTGAGCTTCTGATGCCAAACCGGTTGGTGGAATGGGTTTGAACCTCTAAGGCTTGGTAGCTAGAGGATGGGAGAGGTAGGCTAAGGTTTTGGCCTTGGCAAACCTAAGGGATTCATGATGGAAGATGGGGTCTAAGGGATGATTTTCAAATCTGAAATTTGTATGGGTTTGGTGCACCAAAGGGGTGAAGGAAATCTCTTAATCTTTTCTCTCTTTGGAAAAATTTTCAAGCCTCTAATCAAGAAGGGTGGTTCTCTACTTATAGAGAAAGGGTAGATTAGTGGAGGTTTAAAGGGGTTAATTGGATTAGCAATTAGGTAATAGGGATATAAGGTTTTCTAGGTCTTAGATAGGTGTGAATTAGGTTTTAATGGTAGGTGATAGGGGGGGCTTTAAAGGGCTAAAGGGTTGCAAATAGGACAAATGGGGGGGGGAACAATTCTATCAAAACCAACCCCAATGGATGGGGTGGTCAACAAGTCAAACCTCAATTTCAAAATCTAGCAGAAATCCCAAAACTCACAGTTCCTAAGCCTAGCAAATGTAATACATACGCTAGTTATAGGAACAGTATTCCTGATAAACCTGGAGGTTCAGTACCTGCTATAGGGTCCATAGAAAGGTCAATTTTGCCTAGCGTATGTATTACAAACGCTAGGCAAAATTTTGGCATTTCTGCTCGATTTTTAAATTGTCATAAATTTTGATCTACTGCTCGGATTGAGGTGATTCTTGACTTCTTGGAAAGCTGAGAAGATCCTATTTCTAATGGTATATGTCTCAACTCTAGTAGAGGTCTATGCAAACTATGGAATTCATCTTTTCGACCACTGCCCGGGAGGGTTTAAAATTGGTTTGGGCAAGGTTCTACAGGTTAGGGTTGATTCCTAAGGGTCAGGGATAGGCTTCTAGGGGTTTGGGTTAGGTTATAAGGGTCTAGGGTTAGGTTCTAAGGGTTCGGAAAGTGCTATCAGAAACTTGAGGGTGCGCCTTTTTCAAAGTATGTTTCGATCGGGCCTTAGGCCAAATTTGGGTGTGTACAGATGTCCCTCTTTGGTATCCGATCACTAATGATCGAATGCCAAAGGAAAAGACATCCGAAGAGGCCCAAGGCACTCTGACGGGTCCGCCATATTCAAAGCGAACTTCAAACATCAAGATGGTAACATGGTGAGTATACAGAAGCCCTGTATGTCGGGAAAAATGTTCGTTTGTCAACGCTATCGGTCCCCAAGTGTTTAGCGACATTACTGGACATAACCGAGATGGTGCAAGTTGTGAAAGCCTAATGTGTTGAGAAAAACGTTTGCTCCTCGATACGATTTGCTGAGGTGTGATGCTTGATTTTCATTCAGGATAAAATAGCCCTGTGAGAGGGGGGGATCGACCTATACTTCTAGGTGGGCAAGAAGCAAAGGTGTGAAGATCCATAATTTGTGTCCAATTCTATGAGGCATTGATTGCCCCATTTGATTAGTCACGGGTGCCCCTACGCGAGGTAGGGTTCGAGATTTTTGGGCAAACCCATCGATCCTGAGGTTACTTTAGTACAACTACCCGAGCAGAGCGAATATTGATATCGCAATGCTTTTTGGGAGTGTATGCCCTTTTTCACACTGAACCTACTGACACTGATCTTGCAGAAAGATCAACTATGCCTAAACATGCATCCATCAGGGGACGATAAAAACAAAGGTGATAGAAGTCCCAACCTAGACTAACTAGGTACCATTTACAGGAACAACGACCATCTCATGGATACCCAGACACATCAGCATACACTTTATAGGGATACCACAAAATTACAGGTTTTTTCAAGCCTACAGTTGAAAAAGAGCCCTTCTGTATGCATGCCTGAGCATGGTTGTTCGCTATGTAATTTCAATCCTAACAAATTAGTTTTAACCAATGACTAGAGTGTCCCTATATGAGATAGGGTTCGTGGTTTTTTGAGCATACTCAACAACCCCGATTTTTTATTTAGCATGGTTGCCCGGGTGGAGAGAATATTGATGTCAAACCGCCCTTTGGGTTGTGTGCAACTTGTCAAGCTACATATTTTTGTTATTTTATGCTTTCACTCTTTTCACTTCATTTTTTTTTATCTTTATTTGGTTTTTTTTTTTTGATGCTTGTTCATTGCGCCGGTGTTATTCTTGCCAATTGAACGCATATTCCCTGTTAGATCTAGGGTTCAATCTTTCACCAAGGTAATCATTCAAAAACCCTTCTTCTTTTGAAATTTCTTTGATTTTATGCTAATGTGGCTAGGGCTTTTTTTTTAAATTTTGCATTTAGATGATAAATAAATGATTTTCCTTGTAAATGCAATTATTCATGATTCATTTGCTTGATTTTATGTATGTTGGCATGGATTTTTATGGAACCTTGGTAAAATTATGCCCTATTTTTTACTTGGTTTTTTTTTTTTCTTGGTAGATTTTCTTGGGTTTATTTATTGGTGTGATTAGGGCCTATGCACAAGTGGACTTTTGTAAATGTGGCATTCTTTATTAATGCACCTCTTGATTCACACGTCCTTCTTTTTGTGATAATTTTGGCCAAAAAAGTTGGGATATTTCACCAAATAATTTTAAAATTTTGACGGCCCCAAGCATGCAAGGCTTTTCCAAAGCGGTTTTTTTTGTTTCTTTGTTTTTGTTTTGTGCGACCATGGACTCTCTCGAACCCGTCGCGGTGATGCGCTCACTTTTGATGAAATGTAGAGTCGCCACCCGGAGCTTTTGGTGACCTGGGAAACCTTCAAATCAATATTCTGAGCACCAAAGTGCTAAATATGACTCTGATTTACCGGTCTTTGCCTAAGGCACTAGGGTAGGGGATTCGATTATCGATCGGGAAGGGTTTAGGCACCCGATCAACCCGCATGTAGCAGTCTCTATCTATGGCCAAAAAGAAAAATAAAAGGGCGGAGTTTCCCCTTGCCCGAAGGCAATACGGTCCTATCAAGCTTTGAGCCAAACCGAAATTTTGGCGGCGTAACGGCTGGAATCCTTGGACGGAGGAAGCACCAAGAAGGTAGAGGAAGAGAGGGGTGAGCCGGAGCTCACGGGCCCTTATTGCACCGTGGAAGACCGTCGCTTTAGTGTGCTTCCGATGGCTCAAATGGTATTGAAATGGACTCTAATGCAAAGATTTGATAGATAGGGAGTGTAGAGTGAAGCTAGGGAATAGATTTTGGCTAAAAGAAAGTGATCTAATGGTTGAAATGGAGTGGAATAGGTGATCTAAGCTTGCTGAAATTCTAGAAAATAAATGGCATTTTCGCTCACTAGGACTCTCTCTCTCTTAAGCTCTCTAATCAACCAAATTTTCAACCCTTTGGAAAGAGGGGGGCCTCCCTATTTATAGAGAAGGGATGGGTTAGGGGCTTACTTAAGAGCTAATGGGTTTAGCAATTAGGTAATCCCTCATCTAAGGTTTTCTAGGTTTTCAAGGTCCTAGGGTTTTGGGAAACTGATTTTAATGGCGGATGATGGGGTGAGACCATGGGTGACTTAAGGGTTGCCAATAAGCTCAAAGGGGGTGCAACCAACCTCAAGACACCCACCTTAACTAAGGGAATGGTCAAAGGGTCAAACTAGATGAAGGAAATTTGAGCAACTGATGACAGTTACTGTAGCTAAGCTGGGCGTATATATTATATACGCCCAGTTTAGGAGCAGTAAATTTTACCAAAAACAGGGGAGCCTTGGGAAGATGAAGCCCGTGGTGGGTCCCACCTATGCTGGGCATATATATTATATATGCTCGGCCAAATTTCCCCCAAAATAGGCAGGCGTATATAATATATACGCCTGACTAATCTGGGGCTAAATTGGCTGGCCGTATGTAATATCCACTCCTGAGCAAAAGTTTTATGATTTTATGTGAAACTTCAATTGGCCATAACTTTTGAACCGTAGCTCCAAATTGGGTGATCTTTAGCTTGTTGGAAAGCTGGAGAAGTCTTCTGTCCAATGGTATATGGCTCATCCTTATTAATGATCTGTTGGAAATTCTGTAGCTCTCCTCCCATCAACTGCTCAAAAAGGTTCAAGTTAGGTATGGAAAGGGAATCTAGGGTTTAGGGGTGATCTCTAAGGATTGGGGAATGGTTCTAAAGGGTTCAGGGTGATTCCTAAAGGTCTGGGCAGATTCCTACGGGTTCAGGGGTGCCATCGGAAGCACGGGCGTACATCTCTCCAAAAGTACAGATTGATCAGGCCTTGGGCCGAATTTGGGTGTCTACAGATGCCCCACTTTGGTATTCGATCACTAATGATCGGATGCCAAAGATAAGAGACATCCGAAGAGGTCCAAGGCACGTTTGATGGGTCCGCCTGGTTCAACTCAATTCTCAAGCATTCATGGTGATGGTGAGTGTACATAAGCCCTCTCATTTCGGGATATCGTTCGTACCTCAAAGCTAACAGTCCCCAAGCGCATTGCGATATTACTGGGCATAACTGCGATGATCACAAAAAGTGTAAGCTCGCTAGCCGGGATATCGTCCACTTCCTGAGGGAAATTATAGATTTTTGATGTTGAGTATTAATAACCGCATACTCCATGAAGCACGGATGACGATCTATGCTTGAATTGATCTGAACGCAAAGAGAAGGCCTAAACAATGTGTCCAATCCTATGGGGTATTGACAGCTCCATCGGATTGGGCATGGGTGCCCTTACCTAGGTAAGGCTCAGAGTCTTTGGGCGAGCCCATCAACCTCAAGGTTATTTTAGCACGCTTTACCCGAGTGAAGCGAATATTGATGTCGCAACACTTCTTGGGAATGCATGCCCATTTTTTGAGTAAATTTTTTTTTGTGTTTCCTTTTTTTGAATTTTTTTTGTTCCGAGGCCTCTAAGCAAAGCTCAAGGACCTCTGGCAGCTTTATTTTTGCACAATTCTTTAAGTGGATCAAATGTCAGTTGCTATGCTTTAAGAGTGCGTGCGCTCTGCCAGGGACAGGTACGCCTCGGGGATGTGTACGTACCAATGGTGAGGTGCTCCCGATTCACATGAACCGGAGTGCCTTAACTTAAGACAAAGCTAAAGATCGGGCTAGGACCAATTATCCCTTGAAAGAGATGGCAAATTCCAGCCTTGATCCCTAATGAAATCACATCTTTCTAACTATGCATAGACAGACAACCATCAGGGGCGATAAGCAGTAAAATAGGTGCGAACGGAAGCCTCGACCCTAAGGTACAATTTACGAGGACAAACGACCATCCTGCGGATACCCAGACGCAAGTGCGTACATTCAACAGGGACACCGTGCCTATACAGGTTTTAAGCCTGTGTAAAAAGAAATAAAAGGGAATGAGCCCTTCGGTCTGTATGTTTGCACATAGTTTGGTTGGTTGTATTTTCATTTTTGACGGGTCAGTTTCAACTGACAATAGGCTTTTCGAATGGTTTGAAGTCGGGGGCACTCTTGGTCCACATAGATCTGAAGGGGGATGACCAGAGCGAATGCTTGGAAGGTGGGGTCAACCTACTCAGGATTTTTACTAAGCGGCAACAGGTTGTTATTTCTTCTCCTCTTTTTTTGTTCTTTTTTTTTTCTCTTCTCTCTTTTTTTATCTTTTTTTCATGTCAGATTGAGGCTCTGGGCATGCTCAAACTGCCTTTATTTCTGCACATATCTTTAGGTGAATCAACTTGCCATGTTGATATACCTTAGGGACGTGTGCATTCTGGTGATGGGTTCTTGGTTTGCCTGTCGGATCAGGCCTCGACCTCTGCTGGGGGAGATCTGGGGCTAAGTGTATGCTCCCAGGAGTGACCGGTGATGAATGAAATTCATTTGCCTGCCGGATAAGGTATGGGGTGTCCCGGTGTAAGACGGGGTTCGAGAACTTTCGGGTGGACCCTGATCATTCCGAATTGATTTAACACGGCTCTCGGAGTGGGGCAAACAGGTGTTGCGACGCTCTTTTGAGAACCAGTGTTTGTGTATATATATATATTTTTTCTTTTTCATATTATTTTTTTCTCTCTTTTTTTTTATTTTGTGGACGCATTAGGTGGGCGCCTACGGATCTAGACCCATTTATTGTAGCACGGTTCCTTCGGGCCAATCGAAGGAAACTCGAAGGGTCATTTGGGGATGCATGCACCCTTGCCCGCTGATACGTGGGCCTCTAAGGGGAGGCTGGACCAGGGTCTATAGCATACAAGGGGGGCCGTCGGGCCTCAAAATCAAAAATGGCTGGGTAGTTAAAAAACTACCATTTCTGGTCGGGCGTATATATTATATACGCTTGTCTAAAAACTGGCTGTTACAAAACTGCCCGAGCCTGAGCCCAAAAGGGGCCCCCCTTTTCAAATTCTGTCTTTCTCCCTCCTTCCTTCTTGAGTTCGGGACAGCCTCCTAGGGTTTTTGCATTTGATTTGGCTTCAGTTCTATTACCGGCGGTTGCGGGTGTGGATCGAAAGACGCTTATCCTCTGCCGATATTTGTTTTTCTCCCTCATTGAAGGTAATCATTATCCCTCCTTTAATTTTCTTTTGAATTTTTGATGATATTGCCTCTCTTTTCTTTTTATATAGTGAAATGCTATGTGATGCCTAAATTCCTTTTTCTCTCTTTTTGTTTTTGTTGTTTTCCCCCTCTTTTTTTTTTTTTTTTGAAATATTTGATTCCTTAGGCCTATTTTCCATCCATCATTCATTTATTTTGTTTTTCTTTCTCTTTTTTGTTTTTGATGGATTAGTGCATTTTATTTGATGGGTTGGTGCCTCTCCTCTTTTTTTGGGATTAGTGCATATATGTATTAGTATACGTATATATGTATTATTTCATTTTATTATTATATTTTTTTGTTTGTTTGGTGGATTAGTATACACACACACACATTTTTTTTGAGTGTTGATGGGTTAGTACATTTATACACACATATTTTTTATTTTGGATTAATACGCACACATTTTTTTTGTTAATGGGTTAGTACACACATTTTTTTTGGATTAGTACACACACATGCATTTTTTTTTTTTTTTTTACGGGTTAGCATACTCGTATATATTTATTATATATATATATTCTTTTGTTTTTTTTTGTTTTTTTGTTTTTTTTTTTTGATGAATTAGTACATACACACATGGTTTTTTTTTTTGTCTTTGGATTAGTGCATATATATATTTTTTTTGTTGGCACCCTTCTCATATGCCGATGCGTCTCATATTTTCAGGATGTTCGGTGAAGAAGGGCATGATCAGCAAGAAGGGTCGGAGATGGCCTACGGTCCCCGTGGGGAACAGTTCATCATGTCTCAACGCTCCTCCCAGCCTTGGTATGAAATGCAAGGCGAGGCTGCCCATACCGGCCTCCTCTACTGCCAGCACACCCACATGTCCAACTTTGGGATCGTCGGTCAGGTAAACAGATGAGCCCCCCCCCCTTTTTTCGCTTTTGTTTTCCTTTGATGTCCTCATTATACCACCTTGCACCTATCTGATTGATGCCTTCTGTTTGCAGCCCTTGCCACACATTATGTTCCGAGGCGGTTGGTTCAACCTCCAGCGTCTCGTGCTTTACCTTCCCCCAGTGGTGAAGGACCTGCTCACCAATGCTGGTTTCGGGGATTTCATTTCGTGTCCAGCCATGAGGGCTGATACGGCCTATTTGCAGGCTTGATAGAGCGTTTTCGCCCCGAGACCATGACATTTCACATGGCTGTGGCAGAGATGGCCTTTACACCTGCGGACTGGTCTATGATCACTGGGGTCCGTATTGGAGGGGTGCTCGTGGTACCTACCCGTACACCGTGTATGGAGGAGGTGATACGACTTATAGGGGCCTACCCGACCTCTGGGAATATTCGAGGTTCTGAGGTCAAGCTGTCCTGGCTGGTTGATCAGTTTGAGCCTCACGAGTTAGTGGATCAGGGCCAACCTGACATGGCAATATATCTCGAGCCCGCATGCGCACATATGCTGGCCTGCATTGCTCTGCTATTCCTCCTGGGCAAGACTCTCCTCTCCAACACCAGCGGAGGGCGAGTCTCGTTGTCCCTACTCAGCCTGATGGTGAACTGGGAAACCGTGCATCGATTCGATTGGGGCGGCGCTACTATGTCAGCTCATGTTAAAGCGAGCCGTTCTTGGGGAGTCTAGCTCCATTGTGGGTTTCTGGCCTGCAATTGAGGTATTTTATCCTTTGGTTTTAGCTTATACAATTTTCTTTTATAGCATCCCTGTCTTTATCTGCTTGCTTTCTCAGATCTGGGGGTATCTTCACTTCCAACCGGGTCGCCCTTTGCTTCAGTCTGAAGTTGCTACGTTCCCCCTCATGAGTAACTGGCACGTGGGTCGCCGTCGGGACGTAGGTATGATGCATTTGGAGTTAGGGCTGCGCTCTCAGTTTCACCTATTGATCCCAAAGCAGGTAAAACAATTCCCTTTTTATAATTTTGACAGCTCAGCTCTTGTGTGCTATGGGTTCTGACCAAATGTGTGTATCCTCTCTCTGTTTTCTCTTCTTTTGCAGGTCATCCTCGACCCCTACATAGGATCTCCCTTTTGGAACTTGGCCTCAGTGAATCCTTCTCACTTTTTGCTGGACCGTCGCATCATCTTCCTTTACGAGTCCTAGACTAGGGCCTACTATTTAGGGGAGAGAGTGGTTCATCAGTATCGCCCTCTCTTTGTCGTGCCCCAAGCTCCTCCCGCCGATGTGTTGGCTCCAAAAGGCTCCATTGATGAGCTTACTGCTCACTTTCTTCACCATGGGGTTCCTATCGATGACCTTCACCTGCTCGGGGGGTATCAGTCGTGGTACGATTCCCTGCCCTATCATTTCTTATTGCCCCGCTTCGTGCCTGGTGCTAACTTTTTAGCTTTTGGCGGGCCGTGATCTCAGGTAATGTCCCTTTTCTCTTTTTATTTAGCAGCTTCCTTGTGATTACTTTGATTGACCTACCACCTTTAATGATAAAATATTTCTCTCTACAGTTTGAGTAGGGCGGCGACCCAGATGAGGGGGATGAGGCGGCTGCTCCTTATGATGCTACAGGTGCTGGATACTCCGATCCTTCAGGGGCTGGTGCTTCTGGCAGTCGCCTACCGTGGTCCAGGGGACTTTCAAATGCTTGGATGATGCCTTTCTGTCGCGGGTGTGTGCTGACGTGGCCGAGAAGGCACGAATCTCTGCTAAAGCTATCCAGGTCCCACCTCCTGAGTTGATTCCTGGGGTAATCTCTATCTCGTTGCTTTGTTCTCCTTCCCTTTGAATTATGCTGATGGCCTGTGTGACTAACACCTCCTTTTTCTTACTGGCCAGGATTATGAGTCGGCAGTGAGTCAAGCCGAATATTATGGTAACCTTGTTGGGCTCAAGGAGACCGAGGTGGTGAGTGAATGCTGACCCAACCTAGTTATTTTCTTTATTTTCTTTTCGCCTGTTTCTCTACATGATGGCTTTTGGTGTGTTCCTGCAGCGTTCTCGTGAAAAGGAGTCGTGTTCCCTTCTCAACCGTATTTCTCAGGCGTGGACTCGGGTGGGGGAGACTCGTACCTTTCAAAGCGCGAGCCGGCGCCGAAAGAAGTCGAAGGGGGTTGCCCAGGACTAGTTTATTTTCTGCAAATTTGACATAATGAAACAGTTTAGACTTGGCTTTATTGGGGATATGTAATAACTTTTAAACAACAATTTTTTTTGGATGGTTTATAATTTTTATGCTTTATATGAATGTTTCATTTGGTTATCCCCTTGCTTTGATGGTTTCCCTTTTTTTTGTTTTTTGTTGGGCCAGACACGGGTCGGCACCCCTCCAATGATGGAGTCGGTCTTGCAGGTGACTCTCCATATATAACCTACGGGTAGTGCATCCTCTGGGGGCTTCCCACGGGTGTGCGAGTATGCCCGCCTATGGACTGCCTCGAGATGAAAGAGCGGGCCAACTAAAAAATAAGTTCCTCCTTAGGGAACAAAAATGGACCACTGTGAGAGGGGGCCTTGCCAGCCCCGGCTTTAAACTGGGCGTATATATTATATACGCCCGACAAATCGATAATAATGGTCGGTATATAATATATACACAGCAAATCCATAGTTAAAATGGGCGTATATATTATATACGCCTGGCAAAATGTTTCAAATTTTTGCCTTGGCGTATATAATATATACGCCCGCTATAATTTGGGCTTAGCGGGCTCTTTATAACCTGAGCCTGGTACTCCCTTGTCTCCTTCTCCGCCTTGGTTTGACCTTTTTGCCCCTCCTTTCATCTTTTCCCTCCCTTTCTTTTTTCTAGTGGGTCTATCATCATACATTGACTGATTTTATAAAGAACATCTTTGTACGTCGATGGACCCGCCTTCGAAAAGGGGCCCAAGCTCTTATCTGGTAGTACACTTCTGTTTGGACCGGGGCGAGTTTTTTGCAAAAATGGCATGATAGCTTGGCAGAGAGTGAGCTTGCTATTCTGAATTGCCTCGGGTTGTCCCGCCTTTCCTCTCTCCTTGCTATCCCTCTGTTGCCCAACCTGCTGCAGGCGGCTTTGGCGTCGTGGGACCATAGGGCCCATGTCTTTAGATTTGGGTCTAGGGAGTTGACCCCAACCCTGAAAGAGCTGGCCTCCATTACTGGCTTGAAGATACATTGAGGCCTTGCAAAAGTGGTGCCCAAACCGGGGTACGCAAAGGCGGTCCACACGGTTCTCGGTTTAAAAAAGGGTGGGTATGAGAAATGTTTCGCCGGAGGGCCCACCAGGTGTTCCGGTGAAATTCCTCTGAGAACTTTTCGGCGACCTGAGTCTCCGAAAGTTGCCCATTCGAGATCCCTTCAACGTAAAGGCCTTTGCCCTTTATTTGTTGTCGGAAGTTCTCTTCTTTACTGGGCACGAGACCTTTTCCCTAGGGCTGTGAGATGTCTTGACTGAGTTGGAGGGAGGCCGCTCATTGGTGCACCTAGTGTTGGCTGAGATGTATCGGGGCCTGGATGCCTCGGCCTCGGGCCGGGTTGGGATTCTCAACGGGAGCCCGCTCCTTGTTCAGATTTGGCTAGGAGAGCATTTGGCTATCATGGGGCCTGTGTCGAGATTGTGCCTGATAAGAGGGACGTGGCTCGGGACTTTCTGATCCGGTGCCTGAGATTGCCTCATGGGAGCGCCGAGGAGCTGTACTGCTATCGATGGCGGCTGATCGCCTTCCACTGGTTGGATGGTACCTTTCCGATTGTCCGCTCTCGAGATTGTGAGGGTATCACCCTATTGGGGTTGACTGGTAACACATATTATTTCCCATCTCGGGTGCTTCGTCAGTGTGGGTATACTCAACATGTGCCATTCTCTGTGAGGCCACCTTTGTGCTCTCTGATATTTTCTCGGGGTTCACTCAGTGATCTCGACCGCATAGCTGCCCTCTGGGAGACCCGCCAATCAGCGCACATGTGCAGCTTAGGTCAGGGGGGCGTTGTCTCTCCTGATTACGAGGTTTGGCTGGTATCTGAGGAATTACCTACTAGCCAGTTTGGTAGATGTGATAGAGGCAGGGCCTTGGCCATGTAAGTAGCGATGCTTGGACGGATCGAGTCTCTTTTTTTGTAGAGAGGCGGCTTTGACCGAGGCTTTGGAGAAAGAAAGGGTCGAGGCGAGATTGCGAAGTGAGCTGCCTGGCAGAGTGAGGTTCTTTGGTTGATGGGCTTTTGGTGAGTCTCCTTGGTAGAGTTGGAGCTTCATGGTAGGTGGATGTCTGATCGAAATGCCAGCGAGGACTCTCTGCTTGCAGACATTAGCGCTTTGAAGCGTGCTCCCTGCCCTTGACCTATTCCTGCACATATCATAGATCATATACACGGAGGAGAGGAATGCCCCCTAACAGAGATCTCTTTTTAGGTTATTTTTCTTCTCTTTTTTTTTGTTGTTATATATATACAGATATATATTTTTTTTGGTTTTTTTTTTCTTTTATCTGTAAAGAAAGTAGCAAAATAGAAAGTGTGTCATGTCGTTATCTTTTTGGGACGTGACACTCCGCATGTAATACTGTAAGAAATGGAATGAAATCTATACACACATATATTTTTCATTTTTTGACTTTTTCCTTTATACGTTTCGCAATATAAGGCTTTTTATGGAGATTTTCTCCTCCACAACGTGGGGCTTTTTATGGAAAAGAAAAATCTATTATCTTTTTTGAAATTTTCTCCTCCACAGTGTGAGGCTTTTTATGGGAAAGGAAAATCTATTATCTTTTTTGAAATTTTCTCCTCCACAGTGTGGGGCTTTTTATGGGAAAGGGAAATCTATTATCTTTTTTGAAATTTTCTCCTCCACAGTGTGGGGCTTTTTATGGGAAAGGGAAATCTATTATCTTTTTTGAAATTTTCTCCTCCACAGTGTGGGGCTATTTATGGGAAAGGGAAATCTATTATCTTTTTCGAAAATTTCTCCCTTTGGGTCTTTTGTAATGTCGGTAATTACAAGGCCAAATCAGTGGGTCTTTTTTAAGCATGGTCAAACCCTGTTCATGAGATACAGGTTTTTCCTTTAAACATGGGAAGGTCAGCTTCCCTGGGATTGGTCTAGTCTTCTGTCTTTCCCTTTGGTCATGCGTCAGACGCCGTGGTGGAGATGACATACTTGATCGGGATCTGATCTAATTTTCACATGAGTGGCCCATCGAAAAAGGGGGGAAAGGGGCTCAAGGGGTTCAAACTGAAATGGCCGGGCCAGAATAGGTCTTCTCCTAATCTCTCTTTCCTTGACATTTTTGCTCATAGCGCCCAAGACGGGTTTTCGCCATGCCTGTCATCCCTGTTTTTACCCGTAGCGCCCTTTCGAGTTTTCACTACATCCATGGGTTTGCTTTCTTACCCCAAGCACCCTTTCAGGTTTTCACCTGGTCCACGTGGGTTCGCTGTTTTTACCCGTGGTGCCCTTTCAGGTTTTCACCCCGTCCATCTTGCTTTGAACCCAAATTATTTCTTCCTGTTTTTTTTCTTCTTTTTCTTTTTTTTTTTTCTTTCCTTTTTTCTTTAGCACCAGAAGGCCACAACATGGACGTCGATTCCGTCATAGCCGGCTGAATGAAGTTTTGTGTGGTTTGTTGACTCAGCTTGTTCTGATGCAGTAGATGTTATGACCGCTTATGGACCTTAAAGAGGGCTTTCTTCTGGGTTGTAATGTGGCCGGGGTTCAAACAGGTTAGGTTTTTCTGGGGATTTGGATCTAAGTTTTGAGTGAATTCTAGATTCGGGGACTCCTCTTTCTCTCCAAAGTCTTTTTATGCCCCAGTCATTTCTTTTTTCTTGGTCCCCCTCTTTTTTGGTGGGTTTTTCTTTCTTCTTCCTCTTTCTCTTTTTTCTTCTTCTCTTTTTTTGGTTTGGATTTTCCCTCTTTTCTCTTTTCTCTTTTTCTGGAATTTTGGGAGGGGTATATGAATGAAATGGTTATTGGCCCGACGTGTGTAGCAAAAAGGGTGAAGGTTTTGAGGGAATATTTCTTTTGGGCTACTTGTCTTTGAAATGATGGCCTCTTCTATGGGATCCTTAAGCGGTCACGCATCTACTTTTATCAAAACTCACCTTGTCTCAAGACCTATGAGTAGAACTTGCAGAGGTATCCAGCGTTGATCGGCTCAAGAAAGCGGTCTTCGTCCATGGTGGCGAGGCGAACGGCGTATCCTGGAAAAACCTCTCAGATGACGTAGGGTCCTTCCCAATTCAGCTTAAACTTCCCTCTCGGGTCAGCGGGGAGAGACGGGAAAATTTTCTTCAGTACAGTGTCTCCTACCATTAGATCTCGGCCGCGGACGCGCTTATTGTAAGCACGTGCAATTCTCCTCTGATAGATCTGGGTGTGGCACAAGGCTAGGAGTCTCTTCTCGTCAATTAAATCCAACTGTTCAAAGCGGGCTCTTTCCCTCTCAGCTTCAGGTAGATGGGATTCCAAAAGGATACGAAGTGACGGTACTTCGACCTCAACGGGTAGCACGGCCTCGGTTCCGTACACAAGGGAGAATGGCGTTACCCCTGTAGCGGTACAGATAGACGTTCTATAGGCCCAAAGTGCGAAGGGTAACTGCTCACTCCAATCTCTATAAGTAACTACAATCTTCTCTACGATGCGGATCAGAGTTTTATTGGTTGCTTCTACGGCTCCGTTCGTCTGCGGCCTGTATGGGGATGATCGTTGATGCTTGATCTGGAACTGCTCACACAAGGCTCGGATGAGCCTATTAGCAAAATTTGTGCCATTATCTGTGATGATATCTTTGGGTACGCTGAATCTGCAAATGATGTTGTTCTTGATGAACTTCTCGACATGACTGGCCTTAATGCTCGTGTAGGAGGTTGCCTCTACCCACTTTGTAAAATACTCTACCACGACGAGGATGAACTGATGTCCTTTGAAAGCCTTAGGATTGATTTCGCCGATGACGTCGAGACCCCAGGTGGCGAACGACCAAGGAGTGGCCATGCTATGCAAATCAATGGCTGGAGCATGTATTAGACTGGAGTGTTCTTGGCATTTGTAGCACTTCTGCATGTGCTTGCAGCAATCGGTCTCCAAAGTGGTCCAAAAGTATCCCTGCCTTAGGATTTTTTCGCAAGCATGTGTCCACTGACGTGTTCCCCGCAGTTTCCCTCATGGATCTCCTTCATGATCTCAACCGCTTCTTTCTGGGTTAAGCATCAGAGTAGAATATTGTCGTGAGACCGTCTATACAGGAGATCGCCGCAGATGATGTAGTTCGTTGCCAATCGCTGGATGGTGCCTCTGTCTACCTTCGATGTTCCATCTAGGATAGTTCGGGTCTCGAGGAAATTCTTGATGTCCGAGAACCAGGGTGGTTCATCATCTAACTCTGTAGGTCCTTCGATCAGGTGACAGAAATCCGGTTCGTTCCTCTGCTCTATCATGATCGGCTTCATCACAACTCCATATGGAATCTCAACCATAGAGGCCAGGGTGGCCAAGGCATCAGCAAATCGATTTCTTGCTCGTGGCACATAGGAGAAGGTGACCTCCTCAAAGCAAGTTATTAGATCCTCAAGATGTTCATATTATGGGATCAGTTTCTCATCCTTGGTCTTCCAATCTCTGTTGGTCTGGCATATAATTAAATGTGAATCTCCAAAGACCCTAAGGTGAGTTATATTTAGATCAAGAGCCGCCTGTAAACCAGCTGTACAGGCCTCATACTCGGCCATATTGTTGGTGCATGGGAAGTTCAATTTGATTGAGATGGGTACATGAGATCCTCTTGGCGAGATAAGAATGGCGCCAACTCCTTGGCCCTCAACATGCGATGCTCCATCAAAGTGCATTACCCAGGATTCCTCTGTTTCCTCTATATCCTCGTCAGTCATGAATAAAATGCCCTCATCGGGGAATTCGGTCCTTAGAGGCTCGAAGTCCGACAGAGGGTTCTCATTAAGATGATCAGCGAGTGCCTGCCCCTTGATTGACTTCTAGGTGACATAAGTAATGTCAAATTCAGATAGGAGTAGTTGCCATCGTGCAGTTCGGCCAGTGAGTGTAGGCTTCTCGAATAGGTACTTTAGCGGATCCATCCGTGCGAGAAGTAGGACGGCTTGGGATAATAGGTAGTGTCGAAGTCTTTGAGTAGCCCAGACGAGTGCCAAGCATGCTTTCTCCAGATGGGAATAGCGCGTCTCGTAATCAGTGAACTTCTTGCTCAAGTAATAAATGGCCTGCTCTCTTCTTCCTGTCTCATCATGCTGTCCTAACACACAGCCCATGGAAAACTCTGTTGTTGACAGGTACATTATCAGAAGTCTATCAGGTACAGGCGGTACCAATACCGAAGGTTTCAGGAGGTAACCCTTAATCTTGTCAAATGCAGCTTGGCAGTCATCATTCCATTCAATTGGTGAGTCCTTTCTCAGTAGTTTGAAGATTGGTGCACATATCGGAGTTAACTGTGCAATGAATCAGCTGATGTACTAGATTATGCCTAAAAAGCCTCTGACTTCCCTCTCTGTAGACGGTGGCAGCATTTCAGTGATGGCCTTGATCTTGGTCGAATCGACCTTGATCCCTCTCCTGCTGACAATAAAGCCCAACAACTTTCCTGACATAGCGCCGAAGGCGCTGGGGTTCAATCAAGAACTGCTTTCTCAACCTCTCGAATAGCTTCTGAAGGTTTATCAAGTGGTCCTCCCTTTCTGGTGATTTGGCAATCCTGTCATCGACATATACTTCGATCTCTTAGTGCATCATGTCGTGGAACAGGGCCGTCATTGCTCTTTGATAGGTTGTCCTAGCATTCTTCAGCCCGAAAGGCATTACTTTGTAGCAGAAGGTTCCCCAGGGGGTAATGAACGTTTTCTTCTCGCGATCAACCTCTGCCATCTTTATCTGATTATATCCTGAGAATCCATCCATAAATGAGAGCATTCCATGCTTTGCAGTATTATCGACCAGGATATCAATGTGGGGTAATGGAAAGTCATCCTTAGGGCTTGCCTTGTTGAGATTGCGAAAATCGATACACATTCGAACCTTTCCATCCTTCTTCGGTACGGGGACGATATTGGCCAGCCACTGCGGGTACCTAGATACCATGAGGAAACCTACATCATACTATTTAATGACCTCGTCCTTCACCTTCAACATCCATTCGGGTCGGAGGCGTCTTAGCTTCTATTTAATCGGCTTAACATCGGGGTAGAGTGGCAACTCATGCTCAACCAGATCGGTATCCAAACCAGGCATGTCTTCATATGACCACGTGAAGACGTCTTGGTATGACCAATGGAAGTCTATCATACCTTTCCTCTCCACAAGGGACAGCGATGTTCCGATTTTGGTGATTCTCGGGGCCTCTGTGGTGCCCAAATTGACATCCTCTGTCTCTTCAACGATCGGGGTAGGGCCATGCTCAAAATCGATAAATTGTTTGAGGAGCTCATTAGGGAGCTCATCGGTTTGACCTTCCTCGTCCAGAATCGTGACTCCTACCTCTTCTTGTATTTCTACAGGAAAGGGGTCGGCTTCATGCGGGACGGATATCACGACATCAACTTCAATTTTATTGAGAATTTTAAAGGACAATATTTTTGGAATTGGTATTTTTTCTATTTTTATGGTCTTTTGCATTTTTTCGGAGGTCAGCCCCTGACGAGGTGGATCTCTATATATACAAGGTAGAGTGGTCCAGAGGCTAACCTCACTTTTTACAGGTTATTTTTTTTGGGGAGTCGGTGCTGTTTTCACGGTATTTGGCGGCTCCCAGGAGTTGGGGCAAGGATGCCCAGTTACTCACCTGCGAGGCTTGGCCTTTACCTCTTTGATTGGGAGCGGCATCGGTAGGCTCTTGCAGTTCCTCCCTCAACATATTTATGGAGGGATCCTCTGGGACCCTGTCCTCTATGGTTAGGATGGGCCCAGAGTGGCGGCGCTGGAGCGATGGGTGGACCGAGGAACTTCTTCCTCGAATAAGGAAAGGGCGACTAAATCCATTTCAAAGTCTGGGGGGATTATGTAGGGATTGGTGGGGTGGACGGAAGCAGGCTTATGTGGGGTAACCCTCGTCTCTCCATTTAGATCAATTTTTACTACCCCGATGCTCACAAAGGTTTCACGGATGTGGGGGCAAGCGTGAGGTTCCTCTTTCAAGATGATTCCTCTAGCCTTGGCGATTGCTGCGGCTCTCATCTTTTCCTTGGCCTCTCTGACTTCTTCTTCTCTGGGCCTATAGCCCAAGCCAAATTTGGTTTGTTGCCCCTTGGCATTGACGGGGTCTCTTCTTCCTCGGAGGCGTGGGCCCAGCCCTTTCCCTTTTTGATGGCCCCATTTGTGGAGCATGAACACGGCTGCGTCCATTCCTCCCCCAATTTTATCTGGGGTCTTTTTAGTTGGTCCAAGGGTGACGGCTGAGAAGTCATATTCGAATCGATGAAGATCAATGTCCTCTGTTGTGTGTGGTATGTTTAGCACTTTCAGATTCTCAATGTGCAGAGTGCTTCTCTCCTTGTCTTCTCTGCTCTTGCCCAAGATGGCGACAATTTTTCCTTTCGAGATGAATCGGAGCTTTTGGTGCAGGGTAGATGGTATTGCTCCAAGCTTATGTATCCATGGCCGGCCCAACAGCAGATTAAAAGTAGACTTGATGTCCATCACCTTAAAGGGGGTGGTGAAGGTTTGCAGCTCAAGGATCAGGTCAAGGTCTACTTCTCCTATGATTTATCTTCTGGTGTTGTCGAATCCCCGGGCGCTTGATATGGATGGCCGGAAGGTGTCGGGGTTCGCCCTAATTTTGATTGTCGTCCTTAGAGGGCATACGTTCAATGCCGACCCGTTGTCGATTAGGACCAACGGCACCACCAAGTTTCCTACTTCCACTATTATATTCAAGGGCTTAGAGTGGTCATTCCCCTCGATTGGTAGGTCCGCATCAGTGAATGAGATGGCATTTGGGGCCAACACTTACCCTATTATTTCTCCTACTTCATCTGGAGTTACTTGAGTGGAGACATGTGCGTCTTTGAGTGCTCCCATCAGGGCTTGGAAGTGGAGGGGGGACGTGATTAACAAGTCCCACACAGTAATATGTGCTGGTGTTCTCTTGAGCTGCGTCTCTAGTATGTGCTCTCTGGCCATTTTTTCAAAGGGATTCTCTCCTTTAACAGCCCCTGATGTTTTTGGCTGTGCGAAAATCCGGCCTGACCGGGAAACAAATTCAATAGCCTCCTCTTGGTTGCACCTGGCATTCATGTCTGTCTGTTCATAGCTTAATGGCACTTGATGCGGGTCATAGGCAGGTTTCGTGATAAGGAAAGGAGTGCATGGTAATTCTGGAAAGGATTGGGTTGGACACGCCAGTTTCTCGGGTCCCATCAGGTTGACTCCAGTGGGGGGCAGAATGGTAGTGGTGGGAATTGGCAGGGTTGAATTTATGGGTTCAGGGGGGCCTGTACAGGTATTTCCTGAGCTTGGTAAGACCAGTGGTGATTGGGAGCAGGTGATAAGGGGATTGGGTGAGGGGTTGCTTGCTTGGGTGGCTGTGGAGTTGGGTTGGGGCCAAAATAACGAAGGGATGGTGGGAGTGTGACTGGGATGGAGGGATGGAGAGATGTCTGAGGTGCAGGTGGAGCGGGGTGATAGGGATATGAAGGGTTTGTATAGAGGGTGGCATGGTGGGGTGATGATGGGTTTGTGGATGAAATGGGGTAGATGGGGGATGATGGTGTTGTGCATGGAGCGGGGCGATTTGGGGATGGCGGAGTAGTGTATTGGGTGGTGGGGTTTGAAGGTGTGCGTGGAATGGGATAACTTGGGGACGGTGGAGTAGTGTATGGGGTGGGGAGATTTTAGGGTGTGTATGGAGTAGGATAATATGGGGATGGCGGCGTAGTGTATTTGGGTGGGGAGATTTGAGGGTGTGTATGGGGTAGGATAATATGGGGATGGCGGAGTTATGTATGGTATGGGATGATTTGGGTGTGACAGAGGGGTGTATGGGGTAAATTGGGCTTGGGGTGGATATGTGTATGATTGCGGCGGGGCTGTGCCCGTTTGGATTTGATAGGCGGGAGCAGGGGTGGAAAAATACTACCCTAAATCTAAGGGCTCCTCTTGGTATGTCGGTGTGGAGAAATAATCGGCTAGATACAACGGCTCGATCACCCCAACAGATAGTTCATCTTCATTCGACCTGGGGAGTGAAAATTCCTCCTGATTACTGATGTAATTTGAAGGGTCAAACTCTTCTTCTTCCTCCTCTATCCAATGTATGTTAGGCCTGGGGCCTCCTGGGTGCAGTGGTAGAGGGGCTTGATGGATATTCTGGTTCTACCCTTGAGGAAGTGGTGGGGTAATGATTTTTCCCGCCACTATCAGATCTTGGACCATGTCTTTAACGGGAAGCACCGGTCCGTAGGGTGACCCGGTCCCTAGTGGAAATTGCAGTGCAGATTCGGATCATAGTTCCTTGGTATGGGATGGGGTGGCGGGCGAGGTTGGAGTAAATTGACTAGGCCTTTCTATAGCAATACCGGCAATAAGACACTCAAGGATTGCCCCAACGGTGTGAACACTTGTTCAAATCGTGCTTCCATCTGCTCCTGGGTGAACGGGGCTCTTGGTCCGTTGCTTGGCGGTGGTACTTGCTCGGAACGGGCCGGGGGTGGTAGTGTAACCTGGAGCTATATCGGGGGGGCAATGGTATTGGCCTGGGGGTAAACAATGTTCTGTACCTCTGTCCCTGGTCTTCTTTCAATTCTTGGTTTGGCAGCTTTTCGAACCCTGGTGGCCCCGTTGGCCACATTCCTTCCTAACCTGCCCTCTCTAATGGCTTCTTCGCAATGATTGGCATTTCAGACCAGATCAGCAAAACTAGACTGCTGCTGATATACTAAAAAATCTACGATGACTGGGAGGGCTCCCTTGGTTATCAATTCAATCTGCTCATCATCGGGAATCCGATGAGTTACCTGAGCGGCTAATGCCCTCCACCTTCCCAAGTAAGCACTGAATGTTTCATCATGTCTTTGCTTTAGATGGGCCAAATCTGACTTCCATGGTTCTATGTCCATGTTATAGACATACTGCTCTTGAAATAATCGTGTCAAATCTTTCCAATTTTTTATCATGGACGGTTCCAGGGATGTAAACCATCTCAGTGCTGGACCCGTTAGACTTTTTTGGAACACTTTGATGAGGAGTCGTTCATCTCCGCCATACTGGCACATATCCCCACAGTAAGATTTTAAATGGGTGATGGGGTTGCCAGTGCCATTATACTTATCGAATACTGACATCTTGAATTTCTGTGGCAAGGGGACATCGGAGAATAGACATAGGTCTGAAAAGTCTGTTGAATGCAGTTCTACTCCTCCCATCTTCATCAGTTGCTTCTGTATTCTGTCTATTTGTTCTTTCAACTATTCTGGTTCTTTTAAGGCCGTAGTGGGGACTGCTTCCCCCTGATTTTGTTCGACCCTAGGTGTGATGATGGTGGGCCTGGGCAACTACTCCACTATTGTGGATCTCATCCTCCTCATACTGTTGGTCATGGTATTGGTGAGGGGCGAGTTCTGCTATTTGGACTTGGGGGGTGAGGGGTTGGATGACCTGGTGGGGCCATATGGTTTGTAGGGGATGAGAAGGGATAAATGGATGAGTGGTTTGTGGGTAAGTGATGTGCTGAGCTGGGTGCACATTCTGGAGGTGAGGGAGGTGTGGTTGAGGTGGCGGGATGTTGTGGGTCTGAGGAATGGGATGGATTGGATTTCCCGTTGGAGGCGGGATGGGGGCGTAAGGGGTATAGGTGAATGAAGGGTATATTGGTGGGGGGGTATGGGGATAGTGAATGGGCCTTGATGAGCGTGGGCGGATGGGCCTTGGGTTTGATGGTTTTGGAAGGCTTGGATTGATGGGCCTTGGGCTTGGGTGTGGGGGTTAGTATGACTCTGGGTCAATGGGCCTTGTTGGGTTTGGGCTAACGGGTCATGGGGGGTTGGGTTTGGATCTGAGCCTGATGGGCTTGGGTCCATGGGCCTTGGGCTTGGGCTTGATAGGTTTGGGTCCAAAGGCCCTAGGGGGCTTGGACTTGGGCCTGGGTCTGACGGGTTTGCGCTTGGGCCCATGGGTTTTAAGAGTTTCGGGTCTGAATCTAAGCCTGATGGGCTTGGGTCCATGGGCCTTGAGGATTCTGGGTCTGGGTCTGATGGGCTTGGGCTTGGGCCCATGGCTCTAGAGGTGTTTGGGCTAGGGCCCATGGATTTGTATGAGTTTGGGTTTGGCATTGAGGTGGGGGATTTTGGGAGGTATGGACGATGGGTGGTTGGGCATGGTTAGGAGGGAATGGAGTATGGAGGTTTTGGAAATTTGGATGCGGGGTTTGAGATGTAGGGTTCTGAGAAGCAGCCCATAGGGCGTGCATCCTTCTCATGTCCTCCATTGAGGGCATCGATTCAAGTGTGAGATTGGGGGGCGATGGCTCACTTAAGGATGGAGGGGGTTGGGAGAAATTGGGCATAACCTGAGTAAATGGGAGGGTATGTTGGGATGCGGATGGGCCAGGTGGTGGGAATGGTATGTGGGATGAGGTGGATGGGATGTGGGATGTAGGGGGCATGGATGATGAGAGGGATGGAACGTGGGAAGTAGGCGAGGGATGGGGCTCCCTATGGGGCCTTTGGAAATATGGGGATATGATAAGGGTGTTTGGATGGGAGATGGGGAAGTATGGATCGGTTGGGAAATGAGGGGTTTCAGTAGGGGATGAAAAGGGGGTATGTTGGGAGAATGTGAGGAAGGGGGATGGGGTGGATGTGAACACGGGTGCCCCAAAAGGACCCGTGATATCGAACTGGGTTTGGGCGATGGTGTCGGAGATCGGGTCTTCTCCTACGTGGGAATGGGATGGGGATGACGGTGGGGACGTATCGGCTCTTGACATGATCTGCTGATGAGTGTTGTATCGATGTCGTGGATAAGGGCCGAATACCTTCCTTCTACGGGACGAGTTTGAGGTTGCCGTAGTGACGGTCACACCAAAATATACTTTTTTTTTTTTTTTTTTCTTTTCTTTTTTGTGTTTGTTTTGTTTGTTTTTGTTTGGGTTTTTTTTTTTCTCTTTTTGGAAAATGATGATTTTTTTTATTTTTTTTTGAAGAGAGATTTTTTTGGGTTTTTTTTTTTGAAGATGATTTTTTTTTTTTTTTTTAGATGGAGATTAATTCCCCTTTGCTTAGATGAATAATGACCTAGTGCCCAGGGTCAACTCTCATCTTGGGCGATATATGTACCTTTTGTAGGTCCCACAGCGGGATCCGACACACTTCGGAAGAGGCGAAAGGGAACCCATTCGTTCTATTGAAGGTGCAGAAATCCATGCAAACGACCCGATCCCCCGGAGCAAATCAATCAGAAGTCACCTTCTTTTGATTGGGCGGGGGCATGTTGGGTGTTAGAGGATGTGGGAGGCTACTACGGGCACTAATACCGCTAATCGGGGACTTGGGGTGATGGATTGGGCCTCAGGTCGGGTTGCTGTGGCCCAGTATATACTGGGCGTATATATTATGCACGCCCGACCAAAAAATACAGATTTTGGCTGGGCGTATATATTATATACACCTGGCTATTTTCTGGGGATTTTGGTTGGGCGTATATAATATATACGCCTAGCAAAAACACTTATGTCAGCTTAGTTTGACAGTAAACAGCACTCCCGAATGTGGGTCTTTGAACTGGTTTCTTGGGAGAAATGCTCCCGGGGACTGCTGTGTATATTATTTGGTCCCTCCTTTCCGTTTCCTAGGGATACACGGCTGAATTTTGGGTTGTCTACGCTCTCACCAATGCGGGTTTTACGGCTTGATCGGAATTGACAACCCAACCGATATACCTCCGGCGCAAGCACCTTCTCAGGTACTGGAAGGGGTGGTTCTTTTCAGGATCATCACCACTAGGGCTGTCGCCTTACTGGGAGCCGAGTAAATTGTATCTGTGCCTAAACCCCTCGAAAACTACCCAAAAATGCAAAAATAAATTCAATTATGTTCCCACACTATTGGTTCACTTTTAATTACAGATTTTTAAAGGGGAGTGAAATTAAGTCCAAAAATCGGGTCAAGGATGACAAGCCCGTGCTGCCTCAACAGGCCGGCGTTCAAAGGTGAGATATGATGACCGAAATAAAGTGCGCAAGTAGGCCAGCCAAATGGCTAAGGCTCGTAAATGACTGAAATTTAAATGACGAGAAAAGTAAATGCGAGGGACCCCGCCAAACGGCTAAGGCGGCTTAAATGACAAGAATCAGAAAAACAGAAATTTAAAGGCACACGTAGGCCCGCCAATCGGCTAAGGCACTTAAAGGACTGAATCGTAGGGGTGAGTATGTTAGTAAAAACACCAAAAATATAAAATAAAACAGCAGAAAATAAGAAGAAAACAGCAATGGTTAGTAACAAAAAACAAGGCCAACAAGAGGGGAAGCGCTAGGGTGATGTCCCCAGCAGAGTCGCCATCTGTGCGACCATGGATTCTCTCGAACCTGTCGCGGCGATGCACTCGCTTTTGATGAAATGTAGAGTCGCCACCCGGAGCTTTTGGTGACTCGGGAAACCTTCAAATCAATATTTTGAGCACCGAAGTACTAAATATGACTCTGATTTACCGGTCTTTGCCAAAGGCTCTAGGGTAGGGGCTTTGGTTATCAATCGGGAAGGGTTTAGGCACCCGATCAACCCGCATGTAACAGTCTCTATCTATGGCCAAAAAGAAAAATAATAGGGCAGAGTTTCCCCTTGCCCGAAGGCAATACGGTCCTATCAAGCTTTGAGCCAAACCAAAATTTTGGCAGCGTAATGGCTTGAATCCTTGGACGGAGGAAGCACTAAGAAGGTAGAGGAAGAGAGGGGTGAGCCGGAGCTCACGGGCCCTTGTTGCACCGTGGAAGACCGTCTCTTTAGCGTGCTTTCGATGGCTCAAATGGTATTGAAATGGACTCTAATGCAAAGATTTGATAGATAGGGAGTGTAGAGTGAAGCTAGGGAATAGATTTTGGCTAAAAGAAGGTGATCTAATGGTTAAAATGGAGTGGAATAGGTGATCTAAGCTTGCTGGAATTCTGGAAAATAAATGGCATTTTCTCTCACTAGGACTCTCTCTCTCTTAAGCTCTCTAATCAACCAAATTTTTAACCCTTTGGGAAGAGGGGAGCCTCCCTATTTATAGAGAAGGGATGGGTTAGGGGCTTACTTAATAGCTAATGGGTTTAGCAATAAGGTAATCCCCCATCTAAGGTTTTCTAGGTTTTAAAGGTCCTAGGGTTTTGGGAAACTAATTTTAATGGCGGATGATGGGGTGAGACCATGGGTGACTTAAGGGTTGCCAATAAGCTCAAAGGGGGTGCAACCAACCTCAAGACACCCACCTTAACTAAGGGAATGGTCAAAGGGCCAAACTAGATGAAGGAAATTCGAGCAACTAATGACAGTTACTGTAGCTAAGCTAGGCGTATATATTATATACGCCCAGTTTAGGAGCAGTAAATTTTACCAAAAATAGGGGAGCCTTGGGAAGATGAAGCCTGTGGTGGGTCCCACAATGTTGGGCGTATATATTATATATGCCCGACCAAATTTTCCCCAAAATAGGCAGGCTTATATAATATATACACCTGACTAATCTGGGGCTAAATTGGTTGGGCGTATGTAATATCCACGTCTGAGCAAAAGTTTTATGATTTTATGTGAAACTTTAATCGGCCATAACGTTTGAACCATAGCTCCAAATTGGGTGATCTTTGGCTTGTTGGAAAGCTGGAGAAGTCCTCTTTCCAATGGTATATGGCGTATCCTTGGTAATGGTCTATGTGAAATTTTATAGCTCTCCTCCCATCAACTGGTCAGAAAGGTTCAAGTTAGGTATGGGAAGGGAATCTAGGGCTTAGGGTGATCTCTAAGGGTTGGGGAATGGTTCTAAAGGGTTCAGGGTGATTCCTAAAGGTCTGGGTGGATTCCTACTGGTTCAGGGGTGCCATCGGAAGCACGGGGGTACATCTCTCCCGAAGTACAGATTGATCGGGCCTTGGGCCGAATTTGGGTGTCTACATGTTTATCAGCACTTTTTTCTCAAAACCGATGTGAATGTGCACATGTGGGCTTTTCTTGTGAATCCCAAGGCAGCGGGTGCCCCTTTTGTAAAAAAAAATTCTTTTTATTTGTACACATGTATATTTTATCTTATAGAATTTTTTATTTTTTCTTCTTTTGTGATGCTTTAAGGAAAAAGAGAAATTTTCAAAATGCATGTAGATAGATATTTTTGTGTTTTTGTTTTTATTTTTGGATGACGGGACTCGCCCTCTTTCGTTTGTCTGTTTTGAAAGGATGGGGCGTACTTACCTTTATTTGGCTTCAGGCTTTTAGCTGAGTGCTTGACTTTCTCTTTCTCATCGTCTCCTAATATATGATTGATATTTCTTCTTTTAGAATGGCACATAGTGGATCGAGTGAGGAGGGCCATGATAGTGGGTAGCGCAGAGGTGATCTTTGGCATTCGGGGCGAGCGCCTTGTCGAGGTGCAGCGGTCATCTCGTATTTGGTAAAAGATGCAGGGTGAGGCAGCCAGCAGCGGATTGCTCCATTAGCAGTACACCCACATCTCCATCTTTGAGATCGCCAATCAGGTAAAGGGAAGAGTTCTTTGGTTATTTTCCTTTGTTCATGCTTCTCTCCCTTTTTTTTAAATTCAGGGATCTGACGCCTTCTACTCTTCTGATGTAGCCCTTGCCCCATCTCATGTGTCACGGGGGTTGGTTGCACCTTCAGAACTTCTATGCCCAACTTCCCTTTGTCGTGAGATTCCTCCTGGCCCAGGCAGGCTTTTGAGATTTTCTATCATGCCCTGCTATGCGGGGTGATACAGCCTACGTGAGGGCCATGGTAGAGAGGTTTCGCCCAGAGACGATGACCTTTCATATACCCATTGCAAAGATGACCATCACCCCTGAAGACTGGGCCATGATTATGGGGATTATGATAGGGGGATTTCCGGTAGTCTGTCCTCGTGTTCCTGGTTGTGAGGAGGTGACTCGGTTGATCGGGGCATATCCTTCTCCCAATAACATGACCGGCTCCAAGGTCAAACTATCCTAGTTGGAGAGCCTTTTTGAGGTCGATGGGCTGATCGATCCACTTCAACCAGATGTGAATGTTGTTATAGAGCCCGAACGCGCACTGGTGCTGGCCCGTATCTCCCTTCTATACCTTTTGGGCAAGACTATTCTTGCTAATGTCAGTGGATGTCGCATTGCGTTGTCCCTCCTCAGTTTGATGGAGAATTGGGGGGGCGTGCATCGCTTTGACTGGGGCGATGCTGGTTACGTGGTGCTGATGGATAGCTTGGCCAGAGCGTCGGTTAGAGAAGTTGCCTTGGTCCTCGATTTTTGGCATGTGATAGAGGTACCCTTCTTGATCCTGCCCCTCTTAGCTCATTACTTCTGACTTTTATTACTTGATTTGACATGTCCTTATTTGTCCATCTTTTTTAGATTTGGGGGTATCTCCATTTCCTACCTGGCCGTCCCATGCTCTTTTTGGATAAGTACACTTATCCTGTTATGAGTTGCGAACTCCCAGACCGTCATAGAGAGGCAGGGATGAAGCACCTAGAATTGGGTCTGAGGGCACAGTTTAAACTGATGATCCCTGAGCAAGTTTGATTCTCCTTTCGTTGGTTGGATTTGCTTGGCTATGATTGTATTGATTTATTTGATGGTCCTTTTCCTTTTATGCAGATTGTTTTTTATCCGTGCGTCGGCTCCCCATTTCATGACCGCACCGCTGTTGGGCAGTCTCGGCTATTTGTTGACCGTCGAGTCATCTTTTTTATGGTGCCTGGGTCTGAGCTTACTATCTAGGGGAGAGGGTTGTTCATCAGTATCAAGACCTCTTTGCAGTGCCGTTGGATCTCCCTGAGGATGTCATGGCTCCAGAGGGTTCAATTGAGGAGCTTATCGGGAGACTGCTCCATCACGAGATTCTGGCTGACGACATGTTTCAGTATGGGGGTAATACCCATGGTATGAGTCCCTCCCCTATCAGACTCTCCTTCCACGTTTCATTCCTGATGCTAATTTTTTGGAATTTTGAGGGCCACGGGGCCAGGTACTTTTCTTATCTTTATTTTGCCTGTTGATTCAACTTTCATTTATTAGGGTAGCTCTTTACTGATTGGTTCCCTTGCTCTCCTCTCTTTTTTTCAGTTTGATGAGGCGGCGGGATCTAGTGTGGGTGCAAAGGCCGGACCCTCAGAGGAGATAGGTGCAGGACCTTCGGATGCTTCTGGTGTTGGGGCATCTACTGCAGGTACCCTAGGTACCTTCTAGTGCATGGATGATGCATTTCTTTCGAGCTTGTGTGCTGATGTGGGTAAGTGTGCCCATCTTTCTGCCAAGGCGGTTAGAGTACCTCCCCCCGAGATGATCCTTGGGGTGAGTTTTTTTTCTGTTGGTAATATGCCCTCTTGGTCTTTTCGCGCTACTGGCCTTTCTATTCTTCCCCTTATAGGTTTACGAGTCCTCAGTCCAGCAGGTAGACTACTACCATAACATTGCTGACCTTCAGGAAGCTGAAGTGGTGAGTACTGATGTTGTGCTGTCCCTCTGCATTTGGTTTATGCTTTCCCTAATTGATCCTTCTGGTATGGTGCTTTCAGCGTACTCATGAGAAGGAGTCACGTTCACTGCTTAGTCGGTTGTGTCAGGCGTGGTCCCGCGTAGGTAATACCCGGACATTCCAAAGGACCAAATGTTCGTGAAAGAGGGCCTCTGAAGGACCTGGAGCATAATTGGAGGCTATCTCTGTTGCTTTTTCTTTTCTTTTGTTTATGAACATTTGAACTTTGGACACTTTCTGGAATTAATTTTTAATAATGATGTGACTGCTTGGCAAACTTTGGGTATTCTTTTGAATGGATGCTCCTTTTTTATTAAAAAAATTATTTGCCTCGTTGTTTTTTATTTTGCCTCTTGTTTGAGTAAAGAAAGTGTCGTTGGATGGCTAGTGGAACTGCCTTGTGTCTTGTACTTTTCTGCAAGGTAGCCATAAGCTTGGTAAAAATGTGGAAAGCCCCTTGATGTGTTGGCTGTAATGGCTGAGGCCCATATGCTTTTTCTTTGTTTACTAGTATCAATGATTCTTGCAAAAGAGAATATAACACAGGTTTAGGTGATAAATTCCTGGTGCCCTAGCTCAAGGCCTGGGGTGCAAAAAAATTGTGTATTATATGTAGGTAAAATAAGTGAAAAAGGGAAGGGAGGACAAATCCACCCTGCATCATTATTTTGGTCTAGCGTATGTATTACATATGCGAGGCATTTCTGGACATTTTCTGGCCTAGCGTATGTAATACATACGCTAGGCAAATATTGGGGATTTTTGGCCTAGCAAATGTAATACATATGCCAGGGAATTTTGGACAAACTTTGGCCTAGCATATGTAATGCATATGCTAGGTACACCTGGGTTGGCAGTGGGTCTTTAAAGCCCGAGAATGCACTTATTTCTCATTATCTTGAGTTGGGTTTTGAGTTTTGTTTCCTTTTTTTTTTCTTTTCTTCCCAAGGGTGGGTCCATTGTCCTACATTGATTTGTGATTCTTTTGAACATCTTTGTACGACCATGGATCCGCTTTCTAACCCCTCCTCTCTGAGGGGTTCGGGACTTTTATACTTCCCTCTTTGAGCAGGGGGCCCAATTTTATAAAGAAATGGCTCGAAAGTTTGAACGAAGGCGATCTTGCGGGTTTGGATCAACTCGGGCTTGCCCGTCTCCCGTCTTTCCTTGATATTCCCTTGCTTTGGGATCTCATTCATGCGGCGACTTCACTTTGGGAAGTGGATACCCATGTCTTCCATTTTGGGAACCGTGAGTTAACTCCCACTCTTGAGGAGCTCTCCAACCTATCGATTTTGAAACTACATAGAGGCCTTGCCAGGGTATTGCTGAAACCATGTTATCTTAAAGCCATCCATATGACTTTGGGCTTGAAGAAAGCCGATTATGAGACAAGCCTTGTAAGTGGGCCCACTAGGTGTTTAATGAAATTCCTGAGATAGATTTTTGGTGACGAAAGCTTGCAAAAGTTGCCAGTTAGAAACATTCATAACGTGAAAGCTTTCACTTTCTGCCTTCTCTCAGAGGTCCTTTTCTATACTGGGGGATAGCTTCTCCCTTACACTCTGCGACATATTGACAGAGCTTGAAGGAGGCCGTTCATGATGCATCTAGTTTTGGCGGAGCTTTACCATTGTCTTGATGCTTTTTCCTTGGGAAAGGTTTAGGGCCTCCGAGGATGCCCTGCTCTGCTTCAGGTTTGGCTTGAGGAGCATCTCACCATTTTGAGGCATGTGCCTCACTTTTATGTGGTTCATAGGGAGGCGGCTCACTGCTTTTTAGGTCGTTGCCATAAGTTTCCATGAGAGAATATATGCAAGCTAAAACTTTGGTTGGCTGAGGCTGAGTTGGTGTGGAGGCTTCCATGGTTGGACCGGACCTTCCCAGTAGTTTGATCCAGAGATCTTGAGGGCATCACCCTTCTTGGCCTGATTAGAAGTACTTATTATTTTCCCTCTCGGGTGCTGTGCCAGTTTGGTTATACTCAGTAGGTGCCCTGCTCAGAGAGACCTCCCTTGTGCAAACTGATCTTTTCTTGGTGGTCTTTTGGGGACTTTAATGAGATAGTCGCTCTTTGGGAGACGCATTAGTCGACACACATATGCAGCTTGGAGCCAGGGGATACTCTTTTGACTTCTCTGGGTTATGAGGTTTGGCTGCTATCTGAGAGGCCTTCTGTTTGTCGTGTGGGTCAGGAGGAGACTAGTGGTGCGGAGCAGCCTTGGCCGCGAAGGGAGTCAACGCTTCTGGCTCAGATTGAGCTGCTGGTAGACGAGAAATGGGTCCTGCACGAATGTTTAGAGAAACACAAGGTCAGAGCTGATGTTGCAAAAGCAAGCTGGTTTTGTAGAGTGTGAGGTCCTTCGTCTAGAATGAGCCCTGAGTAATGGTCTTGGTGCTACTGACGCTTCCCGAAAGCGGCATAAGAGCCTACATTGCCACTGGATGATAGATCGGAATGCTTGGGAGGATGCCCTACGTGTCGAGATTCATGCTTTGAAGCGCGAGTTGTGTCATTGACCTAGACCAACACATACCTTTTGCATAGATCAATTCACCATAGGGAGGGGCATAAGAACCCCTGTTAGATTTTTTTTTTTCGGTATATATATATTTTTTTTCATGTTTTTGTTGCTTTTCAATTTTGTAAAGGGTACGCAAGATATTCCACCAATTAGTTTTTGAGATGTGGTGCAAGTGTAGTATAGATATGTAAATGGAAAAGGGAAATCTATTATCTTAAGCAAATTCTATTTTTCTTTTCTTTTGTAAAAGGGAGAAACTGGGTATTACACTGATCATCCTTATGAAATGTGGTGCACACAATACGGGGATGAAAATGGAAAAGGGAAATTTATTATCTTTTATAAAGTGTGGTCCTCTCATTTCTCCGTGAAGGGAGACACCGGTCATCAAACCGATCATCTCGAGGTATGGTGCGCACAGTGTTAGCCTGAAAATGGGAAAGGAAAATTTATTATCTTTTACAAAGTGGGGTCCTCTCTTTTCTTCGTGAAGAAAGACACCGGTCATCAAACCGATCATCTCGAAGTGTGGTGCGCATAGTGCCGGCTTGAAAATGGGAAAGGGAAATTTATTATCTTTTAGAACGTGTGGTCCTCTCCTTCCCCCCCTCTATTTGATGCTTCAAATTTTGGATGAGGTGACGGGTCCCATTCTAAGCATAGCTGAACCTGTTCATGCAGTTGGACCTAAGTGAGGTTTAGCAGTTTATCAAGGTCGGAATGTCTATCCCTTCAGATCGAATTAACCTTTTATCCTTACCTTGGGTCATACATTTGACGGTGCGGTCCAAAGAGACACCTAACCAAGATTCAATTTGAGCTAACATGAGCGGCCCAAATGAACACCAAAGCTTGGAATTAGAACCAACAGAGAAACCAATTTCTTCTCTTTCCTTTGAACATTTTTACTACAGTGCCCCAAGAAGGGTTTTCGCCATGCCCGTTGTTACCCGCTTTTTTACTCGTACGCGCCCAAGACGGGTTTTCACTATGTCCATGGGTTCGCACTTTTACCCCAGGCGCCTTTTCAGGTTTTTACCCATGGTGCCCTTTCGAGTTTTCACCACGTCCTTTTTGCTTTAAGCTTATATATTTTTTTCCTTTTTCTTTTCTTCTTTATTTTGTCAAAGGCCATCACATGGATGTCGACTCCATCATAGCCAGTTGAATGGACTTCTTCTGTCGTCTCTTAGCTTGGCTTGTGCTGATTTAATGGATACTGTGAGTGCTCGTAAACCTTAAAGAGGGCTTTTTCTTGGGATGTTTCTTACCCATGGGCTAGGTTAAGGATTTTTTAAGGTATTCTTGGGTTAAGAAGGTATCCTCGATAGGGTTCCAATTGCAGTAATGCATTTCTTCCTTGGGGAATTTTGATTGTACATGCCCCAAATTTTCTTTTCTATTTTTTATTCTTTTTACTTTTTCAGACATAATTTTTTTGGGATTTTGCTTTTCTTATTTTTTTTTAGATTTGATGGTAACTCTTTTTCTCCTTTTTTGTTTGGTATATACAATTTTTTCGTCTTCTTTTTTGGGGAGGGGTCGAAACAAAGGCTAATGGCTCAATGGGTGTAGCAAGGGTATAAGTGTTCAGGGATGCTTTTTTGGCTACTTGGCTTTGAAATAATGGCCTCTTTTATGGGGTCCTTAAGTACTTAAGCAATCACGTATCCATCTTATCAATACTTACCTTACCGCGGAGAGTAGGAGTAGAAACGACATACATATCCAGCGTTGATAGGCTCAGGAAAGTGATCTTCGTCCATGGTGGCGAGGCGGATCGAGTATCTCGTGAGTACCTCTCGGATGACATAAGGTCCTTCCCAATTGGGCCTGAAATTCCCCCTTGGATCGACATGGAGCGAAGGAAAGATTTTCTTGAGTACTGTGTCACCCACCTTTAAATCTCATATGCGAACTCGCTTGTTGTAAGCACGTGTGATCCTTCTCTGATAGGTCTGGGTGTGACACAAGGTTAGCAGCCTTTTCTCATCTAGCAGGTTCAGTTGCTCAAAACGGGACCTCTCTTTTTTCGCTTCTGGTAGATCGGATTCGATGATGATGCAAAGTGAAGGTACTTCAATCTCAACTGGTAGGACGGCTTCGGTTCCATATACAAGGGAGAATAGTGTTACCCCTGTAGCAATACAAATCTACGTTCAGTAGGCCCATAGTGCGAAAGGTAACATTTCACTCCAATTGCGGTACATGACGACCGTCTTCTCAAGGATTCAAACAACCATTTTATTAGCCACCTCCAGGGCTCCATTGGTTTGCAACCTATATGGCGATTAATGATGATGCTTGATTTTATGCTCTTGTTCACAAAGTTAGTGCCATTTTCTATGATGATGTCCTTGTGTACACCAAATTGATAAACAATATTATTCTTCATGAATTTCTTAACATGATTGGCCATGATGTTCGTATATGATGCTACCTCTACTCATTTGGTGAAGTATTTAATGGCGACGAGGATGAACTGATGCCCATTTAATACTTTTGAAATGACTTTTTCGACGACGCTGAGAACCCAGGTGGGAAATGGCCAGGGAGTAGTCATGCTCTGTAGATCTAAGGCCAGAGAGTGTATCAGACTGGAGTGCTCTTGGAATTTGTAGCACTTCTGAACGTGCTTGCAATAGTCAGCTTCCATGGTGGACCAGAAGTACCCCTACCATATGATGTTCTTGGAGAGCATGTGTCCATTGACATGGGCCCCACATACTCCCTCATGGATTTATTCATGATGTAGGCTGCCTCGCCTTCAGAAAGGCATCTGAGAAAGATTATATTATATGATTGCATGTAGAGGCACTCACCGCAAATGAGATAGTTCGTCGGTAAATATTGGATGGTCCGCTTGTCTGTCCTGGATGTCTAGTCAGGGAAAGCTTGTGTTTCAAGAAAATTCTTGATATCTGAGAACCATGGTGGCTCATCATCTAACTTTTTGGGTTCCTGAACCTGGAGAAAAAATGCCGACTCATTCCTCTACTCAATCATGATCGGCTTCTTCTTGACACTGTACAGAATTTTGACCATTGATGCCAATGTTTCTAGTGCATCGGCAAATCAATTTCACACTCGTAGCACATTAGAGAAAGTAACATCATCAAAGCATGCTATCAGATCTTTGAGGTGCTCATGGTATGGGATCAACTTCTCATCCTTTATCTTCCAATCTCCATTTGTCTCGCATATGATTAATTATGAGTCCCTAAAAACCCTGAGATGAGTTACGTTCAGGTCCAAGGTTGCCTTAGGCCTGTTGCGAAGGTCTCATATTTGGCCATATTGTTTGTGCATCGGACGTTGAGCTTGATGGAGACTAGTACGTGAGATCCTCTTGGCAAAATTAGAATAACACCGACTCCTTGACCTTCGGCATTTATTGCCCCGTCAAAGTGCATTAACCAAGATTCTTCTGTCTCCGTTGCATCGTCCTCTGCCATGAATAAGATGTCCTCATCTGGGAATTCAATTCTCAAAGGCTCGTAGTCAGTAAAGGGTTCTCGACAAGATGATCGGTGAGTGCTTGCCCCTTTTTTTATTTCTGCGTGACATATGTAATGTCGAACTTTGATAGGAGCTATCAGCATGCAGTTCGGCCCATGAGAGCTAGATTTTCAAACAAGTTCTTCAATTGATCCATCCATGCCGGAAGCAGAACTACCTTAGACTATAAGTAATGACGAAGTCTCTTTGTAGCCCTTGCGAGAGCTAGGCATACTTTCTCCAGATGAGAATAGTGTGTCTCGTAGTCAGTAAACTTCTTATTAAGATAGTAGATTGCCTACTCTCTTCTTCCTATTTCATCATGCTACCCTAGGACACATCCCATCGAAACTTCCATCGTAGAGAGGTACATTATGAGTGGTCTCCCAGATACTGGCGGTACTAAAATTGGAGGATTGAGAAGGTAACTCTTGATTTTATCAAATGTTGCCTGATAGTCATCATTCCATTCAACGGGTGAATCTTTCCGGCATGGAGCTATCAGCATGTAGTTCGGCCCATGAGAGCTAGATTTTCAAACAAGTTCTTCAATTGATCCATCCATGCCGGAAGCAGAACTACCTTAGACTATAAGTAATGACGAAGTCTCTTTGTAGCCCTTGCGAGAGCTAGGCATACTTTCTCCAGATGAGAATAGTGTGTCTCGTAGTCAGTAAACTTCTTATTAAGATAGTAGATTGCCTACTCTCTTCTTCCTATTTCATCATGCTACCCTAGGACACATCCCATCGAAACTTCCATCGTAGAGAGGTAAATTATGAGTGGTCTCCCAGATACTGGCGGTACTAAAATTGGAGGATTGAGAAGGTAACTCTTGATTTTATCAAATGTTGCCTGATAGTCATCATTCCATTCAACGGGTGAATCTTTCCGGCATGGAGCTATCAGCATGTAGTTCGGCCCATGAGAGCTAGATTTTCAAACAAGTTCTTCAATTGATCCATCCATGCCGGAAGCAGAACTACCTTAGACTATAAGTAATGACGAAGTCTCTTTGTAGCCCTTGCGAGAGCTAGGCATACTTTCTCCAGATGAGAATAGTGTGTCTCGTAGTCAGTAAACTTCTTATTAAGATAGTAGATTGCCTACTCTCTTCTTCCTATTTCATCATGCTACCCTAGGACACATCCCATCGAAACTTCCATCGTAGAGAGGTACATTATGAGTGGTCTCCCAGATACTGGCGGTACTAAAATTGGAGGATTGAGAAGGTAACTCTTGATTTTATCAAATGTTGCCTGATAGTCATCATTCCATTCAACGGGTGAATCTTTCCTTAGTAACATGAAGATCGGCAAGCATATAGGAGTGAGTTGTGCGATGAATCAATTGATGTCATGTATCCTGCATAAGAAGCCTCTGACCTCCTGCTCGGTAGATGGCGATGGCATTTCGATGATGGCCTTTACCTTGATAGGGTCAACCTCAATACCTCTTTTGCTGATAATGAAACCTAACAACTTTCCTTTCATGGTGTCGTATCTACATTTCTGAGGGTTCAGACGCAGTGTGCATTTCCTCAGTCTTTCAAAGAAATTTTAGAGATTTATCAGATGGTCACTTCTCTCTGGTGACTTGGCAATCATGTCATCAATGTACACCTCAATCTCTCGGTGCATTATGTCATGAAAGAGTGCAGTCATAGATTTCTGGTATGTTACGCCAACATTTTTCAACTTGAATGGCATGACTCGATAGCAGAAACTTCCCCATTGAGTGATGAACATCATTTTCTCTCGGTCCACTTCTACCATCTTGATCTGATTATATCCGGAGAACCTGTCCATGAATGAAAGCATCCCATGCCTAGCAATGTTATCGACAAGATGTCGATGTGTGGTAATGGGAATTCATCCTTTGGGCTCGCCTTGTTCAGGTTTCTGAACTCGATGCATATGCAAACCTTCCCATCTTTCTTCGGTACCGGGATAGTATTGGCTAGCCATTGCGAGTACTTTGAAATAATGAGAAACCCCGCATCGTATTGCTTGATGACCTCATCCTTCACTTTCAACATCAATTCTGGTCTATGGCGTCTCAACTTCTGCTTGACTGGACTAACATTAGGATATAGCGGCATCTCATGCTCGACCAAATCAGTGTCAAAAGCGAGCTTATCCTCATATGGCCATGCAAAGATGTCTTGGTATGACTGAAGGAAATCAATCATGTTTTTTCTTTCTTTCGGAGATAGCGACGTTCTGATCTTGGTGATTCTAGGAATCTCCTCGGTCCCTAGATTGGCGTCCTCTGTTTCTTTCACAATTGGCGTACGGTCATGCTCAAAATTGGCAAAACCGGTCCATGAGCTCATTGGGGAGCTCCCCGGTTGGGATTTCCTCATCCAGACTCGTGACTCCTACCTCTTCATATATTTCTATAGGAAAGGGGTCAATTTCACGTGAGACGGGCATTCTATTAAAGCACCTTCTTCTTTGATTTTCTCTAGAATTTTGAACGACAATATTTTTAGATTTTAGATTTTTTCTATTTTTTATGATTTTTGTTTTCTTTGGAGATGGGCCCTTGGCAAGGCTAGTCTCTGTATACACATGGTGTTGCATCTCACCTCACTTTCTACAGGTTGTTTTATTTTGGAAAGCCGGTGTCGTATTTACGGCCACCTGACACTTCCAGAGTTTGGGGCATTGATGCCTAATTCCTTACCTGCGGTGCCGCCCCTTTACCTGCTCCGATGGAGGAGGCTGATTGATATGGCTTTTAGGGGTCAGCCTCCATCATGTTTATTCTGGGTCATCCAGGACCCTGTCCTCAAATGTCGGCATGGTTCTATGGTGGTTTACCACAAGAGGGGCCTGTATAGGAATGGGAAACTCCTCCTCAAAAAGGGACATGGAGGCTAGGTTTACTTCAAAATTGGGAGGGATGATTTGGGGGTTGGTTGGGTGGATCGGGGCTGCCGGCTTGTGCAGGGTTAGCTGTGTTGCCCATTCTGATCAATTTTTATGACCCTTGTGCTTACGAATGTACTCCTGATGTGAGGTTTAGGGTGGGGCTCTTTCTCTAAGTCTATTGTCCGAGCTTTTTCAGTAGTAAGGGTTCGAGCCTTTTCCTTAGACTCTTAGACTTCTTCTTCAATAGGCCTATACCTAGGCCGAATCTGACCTATTTTCTGCTTTTAGCTTTGACTGGATCTTTTTGTCCTTGCAAATAAGGCCCCAACCCCTTACCTTTCTTATAGCCCCATTTCTGGAGCATGGCCACAACTGTAACTATTCTGCCTTCGGTCTTCAACGTGATCCTTTCGAGGGGCTCGGGGATTACCGTTCACACATCATACTCAAAGCTATGGAGGTATGTATCTTTGGTTGTGTGGCACATCCAATACTTTTGGGTTCTCGATATTATGGGTATATTTTTCTCTTTCCCCTTGTCTCTCACCTAGAATAGTGATAATCTTTTGCTCTGACACAAATCTAAGCTTTTGATGCAGGGTTGAAGGTATTACCCCGACCTCGTGTAACTAGGGGCACCCTAATAGCAGATTGAATGTAGATTTGATGTCCATAACTTGGAAGGGTATGGAAAATGTAATTAGCCCGATGACGAGCTCAAGGTCAACTTATCCAATTATCTCTCTTCTCATGTTATCAAATCCCCTAGCACTTGTTCTTGCTGGCCTGAATGCGGAAGGATCCACCCCTATCTTGGTTGCTGTTCTAAGAGGCCACACATTTAAAGCATACTCGTTGTCTCTTAACACCAATGGAATCACTAGGTTCCCAATTTCTACAGTGATGTTGAGGGGTTTGGAGTGATTATTTCCCTCATTCGGTAAATCAGCATCTGAAAAGGAAATGACATTGGGAGCCAACACTTGCCTAATGATCTGTCCCACCTCGTCCGGGGTTACTTAGATAGGTACATGTGCATTCTTTAATGCTCCCATCAAAGCATGGAAATAAAGTGGTGATGTCATTAGCAGGTCCCATACCGTGATGTGTGTGGGCATTTTTTTCAATTACGTTTCAAATATGTGCTCTCGGCTCATTTTTTCAAAGGGGTTTACAGCTATAGGTTCTTTCTTCTCTTCTGGCCAAGCCAATGTTGGTACTTCTGGTTGCCTTGTGATTCTTCCTGATTGAGTGATGAAATTCATTGTCCCCTATCTACTGCTACCCATATTGATATCTGTCTGATCATAACTGAGCAAGATCAGATGGGGATCGTAGCTTAGTCTCAAGATTTGGAATGGAGTGGATATAGGCCTCAAAGGTGCTTGGACTAGTGGATTGGAATGGGTGGATAACACTTGGTTAACCTCTATTGGATAGATCAGGGGAGTGGCGAAGATGGACCACATGGGGTTAGTGGGATTGTGAATGGCTGTATTGGGGGTGGTGTGATAGGGGTAGGCCATTGATAATTAACTGCTGTCGGAGGGGGGTATGGGGTAAATTTAGCCATCAAGTATTTTGTTGGGGATGTTGTTGTGTATGGTTGATACACATTGTTTGGACATGGCTGATGGGATCCAGTGATGGAATATACACCCTCCAATCTAAGGGTTCTATTGGTGGTGCAGGATTAGGAAAGCAATCAGCAAAATTCAAGGGCTCAATTACTCTGATGCCTCTATCCACTTGGTCTCTACCTCGGTGTTACAAAATCTTCCCAGGTGCGGATATATTTTGATAGGTCAAACTCCTCGTCATCCTCCTCTATCATACTAACGGTCGGCCATGGGGCCGCTCCATCTGGTGGATGTGGTGGTCAGGACACCTGATATATATTAGCATGCTGGTTGGCCTAGGGATGTGCTGGAGGAATGATTTTTTTGGCCTCTATTAAGTCTTATATTGCATGGTTCAAAGGGAAGCAGCGATTAGTTGGGTGGCCCGGTCCTTGATGGAAATTGCAATGGGTATTGGGGTCATAATTCCTTGGGATCGGGCTTGATGGAGGTCATGGTTAGAGTGTGGTAACCAAACCTTTTTTGATAAGTAAAGGTAATAAGATATTCAAGGATTGCCCCAATGATGTGAAGACTCGATCAAAATGCGCCCTTCTCTGTTCTGAGGTCATCTGTTCCCCTTCCCATTTTCAATTCTTTGCATCGACTCACTTAGGGTTGGAGCTGGATGTGCTGTCTTAAATTGGGATGGGGCTATGTTGGTATTAGGCTGTGTATTTATGACCATCTGTACATCTACCCCGGTTCCTCTATCATTCCTCTGTTCAGTGAACCTTCGAACCCCACTGACCCCACCAAACACTTTCTTGCTCAAACATCCTTCTCTAATCGCATCCTTGCAATGGTTGGCATTCCTTACGAAATCTGCAAAGCTGGACTATTTTTGGTACACCAAAAAATCTGAGATGACTGGCAGGGTGCTTTTTGAGATTATCTCAATCTACTCATCGTCGGGTATTTTGTTCCTAACCTGAGCTATCAATGCTCTCCACCGCCCAAGGTAGTCACCAAACGTCTCCGAGTTTTTATTTCAGGCGAGCTAAATCCAATTTGCATGGTTCAATGTCTATATTTTAGACATATTGTTCTTTGAATAAATGGGCAAATCCTTCCAAGTTTTGATCATTGAAGGTTCCAACGAAATGAACCATCTCAAAGTCAGACCCGTGAGGTTCTTTTGAAAGACCTTTATGAGCAAACGCTCATCTCCTCCATACTGGCACATGTCCCCATAGTAGGATTTGAGATGTGCGATGAGGTTGCCGGTGCTGTTGTATTTATCGAAGACTGACACTTTGAATTTTGGAGGTAAGGGGACTTCACTTCATCAGTTACTTTTGGATCTTGTCCATTTGTTCTTTTAACAGCTCTGACTCCTTGGACGGCGAGATCATCTTTTCAACAGGAGCCCTCCATTCACTTTGGGCTATCGGTGGGTTAGGGATCATGGGTGGTGGAGGGTTTAAGCTAGTGAGTGCTCCTGCATAAACCTCACTATTCCTGATCTCATCTTCCTCATACTGTGGGTGTATGTATGGTGAGAAGGGTGAGTTTATCCCGTTGGCTTTGAGTGGGTTGGACGAGTACTGGGTGAGACCATTGTACATGGGGGAAATTTTGATGGGTAGCTTGTGGGATGATAGGGTGAGTGAACAGTGGATTTTGAATTGGCGCCTGATGGGGCCAATGAGTTTGGAGGAATCCTTGGGGATGGGTTTGAGAGGCATGGGTATGGGTGAACTAAAGTTGGTTGATGGCATGGGACGGATTCCCATGTTGTGTTGGGTGCGAGATATGCAGATAACTGGGGCCCATGCCAGGTTGGGTGATTGGCTGAGGGGGGTGCATCATCTGAGGGGGGATGGGGGCCTGTTGGGTGGGAATGAGGGAGGATGGGAGAGTGGGATTTCGGGGTATGGGCTTTGATAAGCTTGGGCCTGGGCCATTGGGCTTTGATGGGCTTGAACTTGGGGTATTAGGCCTTGATGGGCTTGGGCCTGGGGTATTGGGCCTTGATGGGTTTGGGATATTGGGCCTTGGTGGGCTTGGGGTATTGGGCATTGATAGGTTTAGGCCTGGGCCATTGGGCCTTGATGGGCTTGGGATTTGGCCATTAGGCCTTGGTGGGCTTGGGGTATTGGGCCCTGGGGCCTGCTCACAGGACCCCATGGTTGATGGGAGTCTTGGGTGGTATGAATAATGGGGGGTTGATTGGAGTTTTGGAGAAAAGAGGCATGAAGACTTTAGAGAGTATGGGATGAGTTTGGAGGTGTGTGGGTTGGATGGAGGAGGCTGCTTTGACAAAAGCCTTCTAGATTGTATAGGCGATGATCATTTCATCCATCATGGCCATTGGATTAGGTGAGGGGGTGGATGTAAATGGTGCATCCGATGGAGGGGAAATATGGGTCACGGAATGGATGGGTGCATGGGAAAAATTGGGCATGACTCGGGTGAAATGGGGCATGACCTAGATAGACAGGGAAATGTGTGGTGGATTGGGTATGGTATGGGTAGATGTGGGAAATTGGGTGTGTATTGGGACAATAGAAACTTGGGCCAGGTTTGGGGGAAATCGGGCATGGAGGATGGATCGGGTATGTGTGTGCTTAGAGTGGATGTGGGGAAGTGGGGTGTAAGTGGGTTTGACATGGTAGAAAAATGGGGTGAATTTTGAGTGGTGGTGGATGTGGATGGGGATGGGGGAAGGTTTGAATTTGAGGGGAAGTGGGGTAAGATATGGGATGTATGTGGGGTGGATGTGGACTGATTTTGAGTAGAGGTGGAGGGGGAAATGGGCAAACTTTGAATGGGTACGGATGGAAATATGGGTGCACCGAAAGGTCTGGTAACGAAAAATGGTGATTGGGTGAGTGGAATGGAGGTTGGGATTTCCCCCCAATGGGAATGTGTTGGGGAATGTGGTGGGGATGAATCAGGATCGGTATAAGCCGAATCAACCGCCCACATCATGGCTTGGCTATGGGTTAGTTACGGATGTCTCGAGTGGGGCCCATAAAGTTTTCTCCTCCTCCCCCTATGGGATGATAGAGGGTAAGGTAATACCATTGTGCCAACACCACAAGTCCTCTCTTTTTGGATTTTGATTTTTCTAGAGATTATTTTTTTGGATAAAGCAAATGAACCTTTCTAGGATGAGTTCCTGGGCCTTGGAATTCCCGTTTCGAGCGGCATTCACACCCCAAATATTTCCCACGATGGGATCCCGATACACTTCAGAAGAAACAAAGGAGAACCTTTGTTATATGTGGAGGCACGGGAATCCACGCGACAACCCGATCCGTCAAAAAAATCAATAAGAGTGTGACCGCTTTTGACCGGCGAGGGCATATTGGGTGTCATAACGTGTGGGATCTATTGGAGGCCCTAAACCGTTAAGCCGGGGACTTAGGATCAGTGAAAAGAGGCCTCAGATTTAGGCTACCTGAAGCCAGAATGGTCTAGCATATGTATTACATTCGGTAGGCAAAAATTCTGGAAGTTTGGCTTAGCGTATGTAATACATACGCTAGGCAACTTTCTGGATATTTTGGCTTAGCGTATCTATTAGGTACGCTAGGCAATTTCTGGAGATTTTTGTCTTAGCATATGTAATCCATACGCTAGGCAAAAATTTATATACTCTATATATTTTGACAGCAGCAGCAGGCCTGAAACAAGTCTATTTTTTTTTTTGGTTCTTGGAAGCAGTGCTTCCGGGTACTAATTTTCTTTGTTATCTTGGGTCCCTCCTCTTTGAACCTAAGGATTCAAGGTTCATTTAGAATGACTAATGCTCTCCCTAAGGGTTTTAAGCTTTGTACTTGGATCGGTCACCCACCCTATATACCTCCGACGCAAGCGCCTTATCAGATATTGGATGGGATGGTACTTTTTCAGATCATCACCACTAGGGGCTGCCACCGTACTAAGAACTAAGACATTTGTATCGCTGCCTAAATTCCCACCCTTTTTAAAATCTATCCAATGCAAACTGATTTAAGTCCCTTGATTCACTTGTAAGATTCAATTTTAATTTTCAAAATTTAAAAGGGAGTTTGCTTAGGTTCAAAAATAGGTTGTGATGATCCTGTGCCGCCTCTACCGGTCGGCATCCACTGATAGGATATGATTGCAGAAATTTAAAAGCTAAAGTAGGCCCGTCAAATGGCTAAAGCGTGTAAATGTGCAACTAAGCCCACCATTCGGCTAAGGCATGTAAATGATAAAAAATAAACGAAAGTAAAGGCAATGCTCAAGTAGGCATGCTAATCGCCTAAGGCACTTTAAATGATGGAAAAGTAGGGGAAAGTAAAAATAGATGAAATCGTAGGGGTGAGAAAAATTGACGGAATCGTAGGGGTGAGAAAAATTGACGGAATTGTAGGGGTGAGTATGAAAAAACAAAAGACTAACAAATGTTAGTGAAAATGAAATAAAAACAATAAAAGAGGCCAAACTTCAAGGGGAAGATCTACTAGCTACTCCCCAGTAGAGTCGCCATCTGTGAAATCGTGGATCGGAACTTTCCGTCACGATGATGCACTCCTTCTATAAAATATAGAGTTGCCACCTAGAGCTTTGGTGTCCCGAGAAACCTAAATCTATATTATAAGTACCGAAGTGCTAAAAATATGACTCTGAATCCGGTCTACGCCAAAGGCTCTTGGGTACGGGCTTTGGTTATCGATCGAGAAGGTCCTAGGCACCCGATCAACCTGCTCGTAAGCGGTCTCTACTTATGGCTAAAAGGAAAAGAGAAAAAAATAAAATAACACTTCCTCTTACCCGAAGGCAATCTGATCCTATTTACGCCTCCTGCAATCATCGAAAAGTCGGCGGCGTAATGCCGTAAATTCAATAATAGAGGAAAAGCAAAGAAGGTAGAGGAACAAGAGCGGAGAGCCAGAGATCTCGGGCCTTTGTAGCACCGCTGTGGTCCTTCGCGTGAGGGTGCTTCGGTGAGATTTCGATGATAAATCAGTTGATGGAATGGGTTTGAACCTCTAAGCCTTGGTAGCTAGAGGATGGGAGAGGTAGGCTAAGGCTTTGGTCTTGGCAAACCTAAGGGATTCATGATGGAAGATGGGGTCTAAGGGATGATTTTCAAATCTGAAATTTGTATGGGTTTGGTGCACCAAAGGGGAGAAGGAAATCTCTTAATCTTTTCTCTCTTTGAAATTTTTTTCAATCCTTTAATGAAGAGGGGTGACTCTTCATTTATAGGGAAAGGGTAGATTAGTGGAGGGCTAAAGGGGTTAATTGGATTAGCAATTAGGTAATAGAGATCTAAGATTTTCTAGGTTTTCTAGGTCTTAGATAGGTCTGAATTGGGTTTTAATGGCAGATGATAGGGGAGCTTTAAAGGTCTAAAGGGTTGCAAATAAGACAATTGGGAGTGCAACAGTCCTACCAAAACTAACCCCAATGGATGGGGTGGTCAACAAGTCAAACCCTAATTTCGAAATCTGACAAAAATCCCAAAAATCATTATTCCTAAGCCTAGCATATGTATTACATATGCTAGTTATAGGAATAATGTTCCTGAGAAACCTGCAGGTTCAGAACCCGCTGTAGGGTCCACAGAAAAGTCAATGTTGTTTAGCATATGTAGTACAAACGCTAGGCAAAATTTTGGCATTTCAACCCAAATTTACAATTACCATAACTTTTGATCCACAGCTCGGATTGAGGTGATTCTTGGCTCATTGGAAAGCTAAGGAGATCATCTTTCTAATGGTGTATGTCTCAGATCTTATAGAGTTCTATAAAAACTATGGCATTCCTCTTTTCAACCACTGCCAGGGAGGGTTTAAAATTGGTTTGGGTGGGGTTCTACAGGTTAGGGTTGATTCCTAAGGGTAAGGGATAGGCTTCTAAGGGTTTGGGTTAAGTTCTATGGGTTAGGAATGTGCTCTCAGAAGCTTGGAGGGTACGCCTTTCTCGAAGTGTAAGTTGTTCGGGCCTTGGGCCAAATTTGGGTGTCTACAACTGCGCACATAAATTTTCGTCCTCAAAAATTGACGACTGTAGTGGGGATTTTAAAAAAATGTCTAGTGGTTGTGTGACTAATCTTGATGTATGTCTCATCGTCAGAAGGGACAAATGAGAGTTTGTGTGTCGTAGTCTATAGGGGATTGAATATCAATTTCCAATGTGTTATGTAAAATTTTTTGGTGCTATCCAATATTGTGACTCTATTATTGACAAAAGTTTGAATTGTGATTTATCAGTTCTACTCATGTAACATGCAAATAATAATTTTCATTAAGATTGTGATGATTGTGCAAACTACATATATATGGGTAAGAAATGAGCATACAGATTATTGACTTCTAACGCAATTAACATCTTCTAAAGGAAATTAACATGTGAAGTTTAAAGAGATCACCAAATGGCTCCGTTGATGGCTCTATAGGTTGCTTGTCATGGCTTCGAGCTCCAGTCTCGGAGGTACTAGCTCTTGGAAGAGTTGCATTCTTGCTGTAATCCGAGACGAACTGGCGTGCTTGAGCTATGAAAGGAGTGTGAGCGGTTAGGTACGCCTTTACCACCCATTGTTGTAGGATCTCATCATGGAAATCCAATCTTTGATGTATGATGTAGCTATTCTGGTGGAGGAGTTTAATTTGCTCCATGTTTTGTCGGTGTTAGGTCTCCAGTACTTGAGAAAGTTATAATTGTCGCAACTCCATTTGCCTAGTGAACTCTGCGACTATTAAGAATTCACCCTGGGGTCCTTGTAGCTGAGGGGGTTGAGCAGGTATGGGTTGTGCGGGTCCAGGTGTGGCTTGTTCGGGTCGTTCCTGTTGCACACCCCGGACTGGTTGTCGCAGAGCTCTATTCGTCACACTCAATGAACATCTCTTCAGAATAAGGTTCCACTATTTGGTTAAAAAAATTTCAACGTTATCCATTTTAGATTCCTCTCCTTCCCGTATCTCATAAGTTTCTTCGTTCTCGTCGTCCTCATGCCCATCGAGAAGTCGGGATATGATTCGGGCATAGGGCAAGGTAGTCAAGGGTCTATAAACGGTGCTTAGTGACTATTTGCTTGTGTACTTCATGTCCTCATAAACAACATGTGGTGCATCAAACCACCTATTTTCATATACGAAAAATAACACCATAAGTAAATGGTCTCGTCTCTCTCTTTCATGTTGAAAGGGGTATAAATTATTTCGGAAGACTACATCCAAAAACTACATTTGGTCAGGCAATTGAGTTCAAGACACAGATTGACCGGATGCCAGAAGACAATCGATCATTCTACCTATTATTTTGTGAAATTTGGGTTCTTTAGGCCGAGGGGCTTGTAGTCCTAGGGTGTTGGCAAAATTTGCGCTACATCACATGGCTGCTGCAATATCGTAGACATCCATGTAGAAGGTTCAGCCATCAATTTCGGTGGTGAAGGTTCCATCAGTGGCACCCTTCTTAAAGTTTTGGTAGAAGAGTTTAACCAGGCGTGGGTGATAATGGGGCTGGATGGGTCGAAGTAGGGGTTCAAGGATGGCCCGTTTAATGTGATCTACTGACCAGGCGACCATGTCATCGTTAAATATTTTTGGGTCAAATAGCCATTCAGGCTCAAAAGTTTTATGCAACCACCAGGCCACGGGTTTCTCTCTAGGCGGTGGTGGAGGTTCCGAGCTAGCTGATGCGTTACCCTTGGCACTAGCAGAGAGCTTAGGTCTAGAGACCAGGATTTTGGTCGCGACCTTCTTCCTAGATGCCATGCAAAAGAAATGGAATGGAATAAGAGGGTTTCGTGTGCTTCGTCATGTCGATCCTCAATTTCGGAGAGTTCCAGCATAAGAAAATGAGAAATTTTGAATGCGAAAGGTCTTGGTTCACACGGGAGAGAAAACGAGAGAGGGCCCCAGGCTTTACATATATGAAAATGACAAAACAAGGTTCTCTTGGGCTCCCTTTATAATGTCCACAGTCGCCATGGCGACCTTAAGTTCTCGTTGCGACGAGCCACCTTCAAAAAATCTCGCTGCGGTGAGGGCTACAGAAACAAAATTTTCTATGTTGGGGTTTGTTTTGGCTCGTAGTGTTGGGAATACAAGTTGGTTGTACTCCAGGCCTACATTATACATTACCAGCATGTCGTGAAAGTAGTTTCTACGTGATGGTCAGGTCATTCGACTAATGTTCCAGAAAATTTGAGTAACATTTAAATCATCCATTTATGATACATTCTTCCTATTCCATGGGCATTATTATACCTTGGATGCAATTTACGGACAATTGTTCAGTATACTAGATTTGAACAATGTACATATGTGATAGGGACAGATTGAGTCCTAAGTTTACTACCAAATTGTTATTGGTTACAATGACATACATGGTTTCTTTTAATGATTCTTACAATGACATGCTAATGTGACTGACCTCATTGAATTAGTCTCGGGTATTGCTCTCTGATTTTCACCTCTCGTTCCCACGTTGCTTCGGTGGTAGAGTGGTTGCACCATTGGACTAAGACAAGTGGAATACACTTTGTCCTCAAAATCTGCTCTTTGCAGTCTAAGACTTTGAGTGGTTCTTCAATCAACATTAAGTCCTCCAGGACTTCAATTGGTTGATAGTCCAACACATGTGACACATCTCTCACTTACTTTCTCAGCATTGACACATGGAATACGTCATGGATACTAGACAACTGAGGCAGTAAAGCGATGTGATAGGCCACTTCGCCAAAGTCTTGGGGGTGGCCTAATCGGTCGGTGAGATTTTTACAAATACATGATCTCCAACCTGAAGAGAGCATGTTTGCTACACTATACATATCGCATTAGAGCAAAAGATAGTATTGTACATTAAGGTTACCTGAAATTCCATGCTTGATCTCTTAAGATCAGCATAACTCTTTTGACAGCTTTGAGCTACTTTTAGTCGCTCGCAGATGAGACGGACGGTCTCCTTTGTGCTCTCAATGAGTTTCGGTCCCAACAATATTCGTTCTACGACCTCCTCCCAGTTGAGTGGAGATTTCCATTGGCAGCCATATAATGCTTCAAAAGGAGTCATGCCGATACTCACTTGGTAGCTATTATTGTACGCGAACTCGATCAAGGGAAAATGTTTGTCTCATAATCCTTGAAAATCCAAAATACAGGCCCGTAACATATCTTCGATAACCTGATTCACCCTTTTTGTTTGCCCATCGGTTTGAGGGTGAAACATTGAGCTGAATTCTAATTTGGAACCCATACCTTCTTGGAAACACTGCCAGAATTGAGACGTATAGAGCGGGTTCTGATCTGATATGCTCACGAGTATGCCATGAAGTCTTACTATCTCCTTCAAGTGCAATTCGACTAATTTGTTGGCCGTGTAGCGTGTACTGTAGGGCAAAAAGTGGACAGATTTGGTTAAGCAGTCGACAACAACCCAAATTGCATTGTATCCTTTTTGTGTCCTTGGCAGTTCGAGTATAAAATCCATAGAAATATTTTCCCATTTCCATTCAGGCACTGGTAGTGGCTGCAATAGACAAGACGGGTGTCTGTGGTCGACTTTAACTTGCTGACAAACCAAGCATTTTGCTATGTGCTCTGTGACATCTCTCTTCATTCCCTTCCACCAAAAGTTCTTCAAGTCATAGTACATTTTGATGCTGCTCAGATGTATAGCATACACGGATCTATGGGTTTCTTTCAATATCTCATGTCGTAATTCACTATCGGTCGACACACATAATCGACATCTAAACAATAATGAACTGTCATCCTTGACAGAAAATTTCAGCTGATTTCCATTGTCTATACCCTGCCTGATAGCTATAAGCTTTGGGTCTTTCAATTGGCTTTCTCTGATCCTTTCAAAGAGGGTTGATTTGATCCTGATATTGGCTAACAGTGCTCCCGATTCTTTCACTTCAAACTGAGTATCACCTGAGATTATGTCCTCAAGTAGTTTCCATTGGTGTAATCTAGCCACAAGGTGTGACAGCTGAGCAAATGATTTTCGGCTAAGTGTTAAGACCTGAAAAGTACCACTTTTCACCCCTTAACTTAACCTTTGATTAGACCTTTAGACACCTAATAAACTCGTCTTAAGTGTTTTGTTCAGGAAATAATCAGCAGGGAAATAAGGCCAAGAATCCTGTTATGGAGCCTGCTTTGGCACCAGATGCCCCTCAGCAAGAATGAACCTTGAAGCCTCACGCAGATCAGCTAAGCTTCCCAAGGCTTTACAGGCAACCTCTCGCGCAGATGAATGACTGGGGAGCTTCAGAAACAAAACTCCGTGCAGATCTTGCGAAGCTCAAGAGTAGAACACAGTGCTCAGTGTCACGCAATTCAAAGCAGACCCCTCTAAATCTCGTGAAGGTCGCTTAAGATAGCTGAGGAGAGAGAGCTTCAGAAGATTTCTCGCATAGCTGTCGTGCAATCGCCGCGGGGTACAATTCTTAGAAGAAGAACCCCTCGTGCAGTTCGCGCGCCATTCAAGAAAGAAAGCATCCTGGCGAAGGTAAAGCCAAGCTCGCGAAGATTGAGTGAGACAAAGAACCTCGCACAGTTCAGAACTCAAAAGAACCTCGCGAGGCAACTCGCGAAGTCTAAGTAAAGAGAAGAGCTTGCGCAGTTCTCGCGCTGCTGCCCAGCGAAGACTAATCTACCGCGCGACTGCTTGAATTACAACCTCGCGATGCTTGAGACTGTGTTTTCTATTCAACCTCGCGAACTCCAACCCAGGGAGAGCTCAACTCTTTACCATGCGACCGCCTGAAGAACAAACCAAGGCAACCTCACGACGGCTGAAGCTTCAGTGTCAAATCATCCTAGCGAAGAGCAATGAGCTACCACGTGAGAAGTCTGGGAAACTGCAGCTACCTAGCGAGGCACTGAACCTAAACTTCCATCTCTTTAGCAGAGGGCATTTTGGAGATTTCCAGTGATTAGGGCATGCATTCCCACGCTTAAATCTCTGTGCACACACCTCGAGGCATCCAAGGATCAGTAGAAGGCCACGTGGCATCGTTAAAATTAGGGTTTCCTAACGCTAATGCGCCGCCACCCCACTGTTATATATACCCAGGCCTAGCTTAGGTTTAGGTATCTGGGAACCTATCTCAGATCGCTTTTCTTTTCTTTTCTCTTTCTTTTAGAAGTAAGTAGTTTTTCTTTTTCTTCTTTCTTTTCTTCTCTCCATAGTCCAGCAATTGCTGGCTATGACTTGTATATGTATTTGAGTTAGATTAATGGAAGTTTTGCAATAGGATTTATACTTTGTGGGATTGCTGTTTATATGTGAGATGCTTTGTGCAAGGCTGCTGTCTTGTGTTCCCCCATTGCCTAAGAAATGGAGGACTGACTTCAAGGGCCACTCAGATCCAAGTAACCTGTGTGTCTGGGCTATCATGGTCTTCCAGCCTTAGCCCCACCACAGGACCTACTAGATCTGAAATCCCCATGGGAGCTTAAGCTGGTAGCCTGGTGAACATGGTGGTAGCAGTAATAATCTTGTTTTGTCTTGGGCTCCGTGAGGAGGATAACCTCTGGGATAGTCTATGACCATTTAAGTGGACAGATTATAGCCTTAGGGTGATTCTGATCCACCGATCCAAGATGGATCCTTCTTCTTTTCACCTGAGCTTGTAGAAGCCTGGTGAGGGATTGTACAGAGGCAGACTCCCCCATATTTGTATAGATCTACCATCTGATGTTGGATCTGATCTGGTTATAGAGATTGTAGGCTGGTGACTGGACCATTGTAGCCTCTCTCAAGCAATGGATAGCTGGATCGAAGGTTGTACTCAATCGCTTGCTGGTTCTATGTGTCTGGGCTATCATGGTTTTCCAGCCTTAGCCCCACACATGGAACTTTAGAGGTTGAGGTTCCCTATGGATTCCTGAGCTAGTAGCCTGGATGAAATAGTGCCTGCAATGATTTATTTGTTATGTTCTGACCCATCCCTGGATAGTGGCTCCCCTATGGGATAGTCTGTGACCATTCAAGTGGACAGGTTATAGCCCTAAGGGTGGAGTCATGGCAGTAGAGATGGGTTGAATCCTTTCTCCTCAGAGGTGATAATGTAGCCTCTGAACAGGATTTCTATAACATCATATCTAAATCTGAGTTACAAAAACTCCTCTGATCTTGGCTCAATAACATATTTCTCACCTTTTTATAATTATTTTCCACACTCCATCCTTCCTCCCAATCCTTTCTGTAATTTAGTTATTAGAATACTTAGAATAAGTGACCTTAAACTCCCCTCCTTTTACTGCCGGATCGTGACCAGATGATCTGGAGGGACTACTAGAGACGGCTCCCTTGGAGCCTTAGATCACCTTTCCCTGTGGGACAATCTCTTACTTATCAAAACTTGCTACAAAGGACCCTGTATCTTGCAGGTCTACAAAGGATCTTCCAGATCTGGAGGGACTACTAGAGACGGCTCCCTTGGAGCCTTAGATCACCTTTCCCTGTGGGACAATCTCTTACTTATCAAAACTTGCTACAAAGGACCCTGTATCTTGCAGGTCTAGGATTTTCGAGTGGTGCTGATTCATCCCCTGTTTTATTCTATTTTTTTTGTTTTTAATTAATTTTCAACACCAACCAATAATCAAAGCACACTTGAGATCAACACCACTAAGCGCATAAGCTATAACATTTGCTTTCCCCGGATGATACTGGATGGTGGATGGTGTAGTCATAGTCCTCGAGAAATTTCATCCATCTCCTCTGCCTCAAATTGAGTTCCTTTTGGGTAAATAAGTACTTGAGGCTCTTGTGGTTTGTGAAAATTTCAAAGGTCTCACCATAGAGGTAATGCCTCCATATCTTCAAGTCAAAAATGATCACTGCAGGTTCCAGGTCATGTGTAGGGTAGTTTTTCTCATGGTCTTTCAGCCGTCTTGACCCATAAGCGACTACTTTATCATGCTAATTTAATACATAGCCAAACCTGTAATGGGAAGAATCATCGAACATAGAGAATCCCCCCACTACCTGATGGTAGGGTAAGTACGGGTGCAGAGGTCAATCTCTTTTTCAACTCTTGGAAACTCTGCTTGCATGATTCAGTTCACTCAAATTTAGAAGTCTTCTAGAAAAGTATGAACTTCGATTAAAATTTTGGGCAGCTCCCATTTCACTACCGCTTCAATCTTTGTAGGGTCCACTTCTAGCTGTAACATGCACAAGGAAGCATACTTGTTCCAGTAAGAACTCACATTTACTAAGCTTAGCATATAGCTATGATTCTCGCAGTGTCTAGAGTGTTAACCTTAAGTGTTGTTCATGCTCTTTTCTAGACCTTGAGTAGATGAGAATGTCGTCAATAAAAATAACGGCCCATTTATCCAAATAAGGCTTGAACACTCGGTTCATGAGATCCATAAAGGATACAAGCGCGTTGGTTAATCCGAATGGCATTACGAGAAACTCATAGTGGCCATATCAGGTTCTAAAAGCTGTCTTCGGAATATCCTCAGCTTTTACTTTCATCTGATGGTAACCCGACCTCAGATTAATTTTGGAGAAGAACCTCGCTCCTTGCAACTGATTGAACAGATCATCGATTCTGGAAAGCAGGTATCGATTCTTAACCGTCAGCTTGTTCAGTTGCCTGTAGTCGATGCACAGTCGCATAGACCCATCTTTCTTCGTGATGAACAACATTGGTGCTCCCCATGGAGACACACTGTGCCTAATAAATCCTCTATCAAATAACTCTTGTAACTGTTCCTTTAACTCTTTCAACTTGGCAGGTGCCATTCGATATGGAGCCTTTGACACTAGTTCCATGCCTGGAGCTACAACTATTGTAAATTCGACTTCTCTATCTGGTGGTAAACCCAATAACTCTTCAGGGAAGATGTCAGGAAACTCACAGATGAACGGTATGTTAGAAATGCCACCTTTCAGGTCCTTTTGTCCTTGTCTCTGTGCAAGGTATCTTTGGCATCCCTTACTGATTAGTCATTCGACTCGAATTGCGGATATGAAAGGCACAGTGGCAAGTCAGATACCAATGAATTTGAATGGCTTACCCCTCTTGGGGTAGAGAGTGACTACCTTCTCTAAGCAATCTACCTTAGCTCATGTTTGGTTAGCCAATCCATGCCAATAATTATGTCGAAACCTTGCATTTCGAGCAAGATCAGATCAGCCGTTGTTTGGCAATGGGCCATGGTGATGATGATTGATCGGCAGAAGGTATTCGTACTCACTAAATTTCCTGTTGGGGTAGAGATGGATAAGACAAAGGCTAAGGCCCAAGTGTGGTGGTTTGAATTGTTGTGTACAATTATTTTTATTATAAAAGTGTGGTAAAAATATGATAGCAGAACAAATCAAAAAAAGGGGATTGAAATGGAGTGAAACAGCACCAAAACAACAATCTAAACACACAGTCCTACAAGATCTAGAGTTGTTGTAGCAAGTTTTAATAAGTAAGAGTTTGTCCCGCAGGGAGTGATGATCTAAAACCCAAAGGTTGTATAGTAAATCTCCAGATCTGGCAACTCTAAACTTACACTAGAAAGCAAGGTAAAGAGAGGGTGTTTAGGTGTCACGAAACTAAATTAAACTAAAAATATAAATAATACTACAACTAAAAAAAGGGGATAAAGAAGAATGATGATGGTGTGGTAAAATAAAGTAAAATTGTGGAGAAGTAGACAGCTATAGGCTATTCATCACTGCAACTCAGATTAAGATATTGGATCTGCAGCTATCCGTCACTTGGCTACAAGCACAAGTGCGAAGTAGAAGAATCCAACCTAACCCAGAGGCATGAACTGATCTTAGGGTTGTATTCAATCCACTTAAATGGTCACAACATATCCCAGGGATTTTATCCAAGTAAAAGGTTAGAGCTGAAATAAGAAAATCATTACAGACACTATGTTTACAAGGCTACAAGCTCATGCAACCATAGGATCAAACAGTCCGTGAAAATCACTAGAAATCACTGATTGAATGGGGTATTGAAATTAGCTGGTCATTGCTACAATGTGGCTTGCAATGACCTAGCTCTCAAGTTTGCAATCTATGCAAGATCTCAGGTTCATTCATTGAAAATGGTGATGTAAAACAGAGGAGAAGTTGGCTTTGCAATAGTCCCTCATTTGGCTACAAGCCCAAAGGCAGGGAAAAAGAATCTGGCTCAGTCCTGTGATCTAGACCAGACTTTGGGTTATATTCCATCCACTTAAATGCTCATAGAACATCCCATAGATGAGGTCCAGTCATGGGGTTAAAATCTAGAGCAATAAACTTACTGTAGCCACTATGTGTGCATGGCTACAAGCACATGCATCCATAGGTGCATTAAACCCATACAGATCTATGTGAAAAACACAAGAAAAATACAGATTTAATGGAACTTTAAAAATGACATTTCATTGAATAAAAAGGACTTACAATGATTGGCCCTAAAGGCAGCAGTCCTTATAAAAATCTAAAATAGCTCGCAATGTTTTTACAAAACCCGATTACTGGTCACTATATTCTTACCTGCTACAAAGATATTTAACCCAACATTGATGCTGAGCTAAAGAGGAAGAAAGAAGAAAATAAAAAGAAACTAAAACCCTAAAGTAGAAATCCTAAAAGTGAGCTCAAGGTAATCCTGGCTCCCTTCCCGATACAACTTATAGTTGTATCTACACAATCCATACAGTAGTTAAATGTTTTAGCCAATCAGAAAAAAGAAAGAATAAAAATGTTTGGAGTTGCTATCGTGGCTCATTTGTGGCTAAATAATGCCTCGAGATGTGTGTGACAGCTCAGCACATTGGGGTGTTTGCCCTAGATGCTGTGAAATCTCAAAAATGCCCCTGTCGTTTGAATATGGCTGCTAGAACCCGTGCCTCGAGCAGATGAGCTTCATGAATTAATTCTCGAGCAGATCTTGAGAGGCTAGAATGCTTCAGATATTAATCTCGAGAGGCTATTGGCTTCAGATAATTCAACTCGAGAGACTCTCGATAGGATAAAAATAACATTTTTGTAGCTCGAGAGGCAGAAATAGCAGCAATAAATTGCTCGACTACTGAAATAGCAGCAATAAACTACTCAAGTTCTTTAAGGCAACAGTTGTGCTGCTTGTGGAGTTTAACATCCAGGCAAGGGCAGCTCGAGAGGATGGATTTTAAAGCATTCAAATGCTTGAGTATGCATAGAGCTTCAGATCTGCAGCTCAAGAGGCTGCTTGAGAGGCTAATCGACAGGTTGAAATAATACTCTACAGCTCAAGTGGTTGTTGCAGTAGCTCGATAGGTTGAAGCATCACTCTACAGCTCGAGTGGCTGCTGTAGCAACTCAACAGGTACATTGAATTGCTTGAGTGGGCTATTCAAAAGCATAAACCACTCAAGTTATATGTAGCACTTCAGATCTGCAGCTGCTCGAGAAAATGTTTATAACAATAACTGCTCGACTGTGTTACTGGCTTCAGGTAAGTGCTCGAGAAGTTGCTATTGCAGCCTGAACTGCTCGAGTAGCTTGGTTTCTCAGCATTTGTAGCTCGAGTAGCATGCCAGCTTTAGCAGTGTAACTTTAGAGGCTAGTCCAGAGGATGAATCAGCAGCTTGAGAGGATGGATTTCAGTGCATTCAAGTGCTCGACAACTACTTGCTACAGGTCATCAGCTCGAGAGGCGGGTTTACAATAGTAGCAGCTACTCGACAACCTGGTTTGTAGCATTTGAGTGTTTGAGTATATGTTACACTTTAGATCTGCAGCTAGAGTAGGTGGTTTGCTTGACAGGAGCTCTTGCTTTAGCAACAACAGCTCAATAGGCTTTAGGTTGCAGCAGGAACAGCTCGTAAGGTTTAAATTTGCAGGTCTACAACAAAGTTAGCTTCAACAAACAGCTTGAGTAGTTTAATAGCTTCAACTCTGTAGCTGCTCGACAGCTTGTTTGTTCAAAATTTGCAGCTGCTTGTGAGGTTGGCTGGCCTCAGTTTAAAGTGCAGCTCGAGTGGTCTAATGTGAAGTATGCTTTCATTCAGCTGCTCCACAAGTGGATTGCAACAACTCTACAGCTCAAGTGGTTGAATGGTTTCAGCAATGCAGTGCTTGAGGGGCTGGTGTTTCACTTGAGCTGCTGAAGGTGCAGTGTGCTGTAATGTTGAGAACTTAACTGCTACACACTGAAGGTGCAGTGTGCTGGTATGCTGCTTGGCTATTGCTCCTCTCGAACTGTTGCATAGCTGCACCCATGGTGTACTCAAACTGCTGATAGGTTCACTCTTCAAGGCATAGAGTTGCTCGAGAGAATGTTTGCTGAAGGTGCATAACTGCTATGTGCTCAATAGCTGCTCTCTATAATTTGCTGCAGCAGCACTCCACTATGCTTAGGCTCCACTTCTCTCTCTCAGTGGGACTTTTAGGGCCCCAATGCATGCAAAACACCCCCAATGGCGTACCATGGCGCAGTCATTGTAATTCCCATCAGCTCCACTTCTTATCTCAAAATTCTTTCTTCTTGGCTCATAAAATGATGGAATGTTGTATTAAGCTACAGTTTATTGTCATCTACAAAATCACGGTTAAAATGTCATTATTAACCAGCTCAAAGGTTCATTAAAGGCCAGGTTAGGAGGTACAAAATGGTATATTTCAGTGATCAACACACCCCCAAACCTAATATTTGCTAGTCGAGCAAAGATAAAATTAAAACAGTTATTCTAAAAAGTAAATGCCACTTTCGTATAGAGCACTGATGCATTTGGCTTATACATCAAGCCTTTTAAACCCCTAGGTGTTCCCTAGTGGAGGAGTGAAGTCTCCTGAGGGTTTTCAGTGAAGATACCCACAAATATCCCAATTAAAATAGTTTAGTGCAGCCAATGACAAAATAAATTTTAATAAATAAAGCATCATTCCACACCTATTGTTTAAAAATCAGAGGAGATTATAGCAATAATGCAAATAATTTAAACCCTAAATCAATATGTATTTACATCGCCACCCAATCAGTTTTCATCATGAATATAATGTGTAAAAATCAGTACGAGGCTTGCCATCAATTCAAAAATCAGGTTTAAATACTACCCCAATGAATTTAAATTTCAGACCCAATCCTCACCAGGGCTATCTCTCAACAATGAAAGTCCAAGGTGTTTACATTCTCATCAGCTCAAGATTAGCCACAAACCTCAAATAGGCTTGCAAGCATGAGCATAGGCATTGGTTCTAATTTTTGACATCCTTATGTACTTTTCACCATAGATTAGACATTTCCTTATCTTCACATGACAACTCACTTCACTTTGGATCAACAAGGTCATTTAGATGGGTTGTACTGTGCCTTATGGTTGAGGTTTAAAAAGAATAGGAGGGGTAGCAAGGATTCAAAATTGAGAAATCAGCAAGAGGAGGAGGTGATTCATGACTTCACCTTCTTCATTTCAGCAATGCTTCATCTTCTATCATATTTTTCAGATCCGAAGTGGCCAACTTCTTCTCTTTTTAATTTTCAGATGAAGTACTTCACTTGACTTCTCTTTCTTCTTGTTTTTTTATTTTTTAATTTTTTATGAAGTACCACACATATACCACTGCTACACTATTGTTTTTGGCTTTATTTTCTTCTCCTTCCACCAAATGTTGAACCCAGCCCACCTATCTTCAACTTCTTCTCATTTACCTTCTGATTTCTCAGAGTGAGGGTCAGGCTGAATCAGGGCAGGAAGTTTTGGTGCAAGTACTCTGGTGTTTGTTAAAGAAAAATTGAATTTTAAGGCTCGAAGAGTGTATGCGAAGGGCAGTTTAATGGGTATAAACTTTTAGGCTCAAACTGTCCAAATGAAGGCCTTAAATCATCTCCTTAGTGTCATGAGTACTGTCAATCAGTTTTAATTTGCGGTGATTAACTTCTAGTGAAAAGATATTGAATTAGTCATTCCTTAGAGGAAGAAAAATTACCAAAGACACCCTTTAAAGAAAATTGATATGCCCAAATCTCACTGGTATGGTCTTCAATTTAACTCACGAGGTGTATTTTCACCTTTTTCTCTCCTCTCTAGTTCACTAAGTACTAATTGAAAAAAATAAAAAAAATTTGGTGTTAACTTCATGGAGGTGTTAACTTTTCAAAGATTTTCAATTTTAAAGTGTCTACTAAAATTTTTAATTTCCTCTTTCTAACATGATTAGGTGGGAATTGACTTTATTTATCTCAATTCAACCAACACTGTTACACTAAAATTAACTATTCTATTGGCCAGCCACCCTGCCATACCCCTAAACTTAAGATAAACAGTGTCCTCACTGTTTCAGCAGACATGTATAGGGGCAGCATGGCTTGTAGAAGAAAAACAAAAGCACAACAAAAAATTAAAGAGAAAATAAAGTAAAAGATTGCAGAAAATTAGACTAAGAAACAGAAAAAGAGGATTTATACAAACTAACACTAAGAAGACACCATAGCCAGACAGACTCCTAAAACAGCAGCTAAGTATAATAGTAGTTATACCTAACTACAAGTAGTAATTAAACTAAAAATAGCAACTATGCTTAAAAACAACAAGTATACTAAACTCCTAAAACAGGAAATTCCTAAAACAAAAATTCCTACAATGGTCTTAGTATGAATCTAGAAAAAATATTAGATGACTGCATCCACACACAACAATACATCAACAATTATGACACACATTTTAATCAAGATTCCTCATAGCAGACCACATAAACAGGGTATATAAAGAATTTTAAAATACTAAAAATAGCTATGTTACATATGATATACGGGGTGAGATCAAATAACAGTGGAAGGTCTTAAAAGTAAATGGTTTCAGAGGCTCCACAGCATATTCAACATAGATTTTTAGCCTCTGATCATCAACCTTTGTGACTCTTCCCAAAATTAAGTTCCATGATGTCAAGAGTCCAAGATAGGGATGCATGAATGATAATAAATTGGTCATCCCATCTGGATCTCAGCTAAACTGAAAAGAACTTCAATATAAAAAATGAAAAGCCATACCTTTGCATTTACATCAAACCTGAGATCCTTCAAATCTGCAGTTTCAGTTGCATGAGAGATGCAGGGAGCAGCTCCAGCCCCTAATCGGGTGGGCAATTAATAGAGGGCTGAGGGAGAACATGAATGGGAGCCTCCTCAGTCCAAACTTTAACAATTTCACACACCACAATCCAGGTTTAGTAGTATGGGCAAGGTGTCCACCATCTCATCCTGGACAGCAGCTGCTTAACAATCCTCATTTACTCCAACAAAGCCTTCTCTTTGTAAGAAGGGAAAGGCTCTATAAAAGCATGAGGAAATGGGGCTCATCAAGGTAAAAAAAATTATTAATTTTCTTTTTATTATTTTATATTTTTTTATTTTATTTTATTTTATTTTATTTTTTTATTTTTTAACTGGGGCTCAACAGCAGCCCCATTATTCAACACCTGCTGCTCAACAGCAGGAACTCAGTCCTCTCTCTCTTCTGCACACCTTTTTCCATTAAAAACCTCTTGGTGTTCCACCACCTTTTCAGTCCTCAGGGCACGAATTGCCCTAGCTTTCTCATTGGTTGAAGAAGCTTCACCAATCATATATTGTCCTTTTAGAATGGTCACAGTTTGGATTGGGAGCCTGCCCTCATCCCTTCTTGTCAAAGCATTAGAAATTTGACCTAGCTGGTCTTCTATCTTTTTGAGGCTCTGACTGTGAGAGTTCACAGTCTGTGAGGGGGAGCTGAGGTTTTGTAATGAAGACAAAACCTGCTCCTCAAAGGAGGGGGCTCTTGATTGTGGTGGGGGCAAAGCTAACTGACTTAGTTGGGGGGACCTATGTGGGAATTGCTCTAGAGGGTATTGCTGAGTTGAAATGTGGGAATTCCCTACAATTGCTGAGTTGAATTGTAGGGAATTGCTCTAGAGGGTATAATTGTTTGAATCGTAGTGTTCATTGTATTGCTGGGTGTTTTGAACATTAGCTTGTCTCCAACTCAAATTAGGGTGGTTCCTTCAAGTATACCCAGCAGGCTGCTATCCAAATGATTGGACAACATTGGCATGCTCATTTGCTAAGTCTAGAAATGGACCAGCAGAGGGACAATCAAGATGTGAGTGTGTGGGTGAGTGGCATATCAGACATGCTTCTCCAACCTTTGTAGTCATGTGGGCCTGCAACACACTCAACACTTTATCAACCTTTTTAGCAAAATTATCCAGTTTCCTCTCTAAGTTATTGTATACAGTTAATTCATACAATTTCCCAGTAGAAGTGGGTTCTTTTGCACTACTAGCAACAGGCTCAGAGTCATATCTTGTCAAAGACTCCTGCTACATAGAGCTGTCACTTATCACATCAAATAAGTCCCAAGTTTCTACATCAGTCTTGCTGAGATAGGTTCCACCACATGATGCATCATCATGGATCTACTTTTAGCATCTATCCCCCAGTAGAAGCTTTGTACAAGCTGCCAGTTGGTGATCTGGTGGTGTGGACACTACCTCAACAACTCTTTAAATCTATCCCAAGCTTCATGAAATTGTTTAGTTGGGGACTGAGCAAAAGAGATTATGCTCCTCCTCAAGTGACTGGTTTTACTAATTGGAAATTTTTTTGCCTAGAATTGGCATTACAGATCATTCCAAGACTGTATGCTACTGGCTGAGAGCATGGTGAGCCAAGTTCTAGCCTTATCCTTTAATGAAAATGGAAAAAGCCTCAATTTGGTGGCTTCATCTCCCAACCCAGCAATGTTAAAGGTAGTACATAGAGAAAGAAACGCATCTAAGTGTTTGTAAGGGTCCTCATTGATTAACCCATGAAAAGATGGTAACATTTGGATGGTCTGAGGCTTAATCTCATAATTACCCACAACTGTAGGGAGTTGAATGCAAAAGGGGGATGAGTATGCCCTTGGTGCATAATACTCCCTAAGGGGTCTAGGTTGCTCTCCCATCGTAGATGTTTATAGATTTTCAACAACGGTGTGTGTTGCTGGCAAAGAGCTCAAGACTTTCTCTATTTCAGGATTCAAAGGTTGTCGCTCAGGAATGAGAGACCTTCTTCCCAGCATACAACACACGCGCAACAAAGAAAAAGACACTCACAACAAATAGAATAAAAAATACTAAAGACTAAACACAACTGCTGAAATTTAAGACTGCAAAAATGAAATAAAAACACGGGAGAGAGAGATGCAAATTAAGGCAAATTTGCTCCAGCTGCAGCTGATCTCTCCTATTTGCTACTACTCCAACTATGCAATAATAAAAAATTATAGCAGGAATTTATTCAAACACAAAATAGGCAATAAATCTAAAACAGAAAATAAAGAAAGACTGCAAAATCAAAGAAAAGATTGCAGCTATAATTTATTCAAACACTAGATCTACAACAAATAAATCTAAATAAAAAACTCAAATTTATTACCTAGATCAAAACTCCCTGGCAGCGGCATCAAAAACTTATTAGTTTGAATTGTTGTGTACTGTTATTTTTATTATAACAGTGTGGTAAAAATATGACAGCAAAATAAATTAGAAAAAGGGGAGTGAAAAGGAGTGAAACAACACCAAAACAGCAATCTAAACACAGTCCTACAAGATCTAGGGCTGTTGTAGCAAGTTTTAATAAGAGTTTGTCCCACAGGGAGTGATGATCTAAAATCCAAAGGTTGTATAGTAAATCTCCTGATCTGGCTATAGATTTAGCAACTCTAAACCGACACTGAAAAGCAAGGTAAAGAGAGGGTGCTTAGATGTCACAAAACAAAACAAAACTAATAACATAAATAAAACTATAGCTAATGAAAGGGGATAAAGAAGAATGATGATGGTGTGGTAAAATAAAGTAAAAATGTGGAGAAGTAGATAGCTATAGACTATTTATCACTGCAACTCAGATTAAGATACTAAATCTGCAGCTATCCTTCACTTGGCCACAAGCACAAATGCAAGGTAGAAGAGTCCAACCCAACCCAGAGGCATGAACTATTCTTAGGGTTGTATTCTATCCACTTGAATGGTCACAGCATATGTCAGGGAATTCATCCAAGCAAAAGGTTAGAGCTGAAAGAAGAAAACTATTGAAAATACTATGTTTGTAAGGCTACAAGCTCATGCAACCATATGATCAAATAGTTCATTAAAATCAAGTGAAAATCACTAGAAATCACAGATTGAATGGGGCATTGAAATTAACTGGTCACTGCTACAAAGTGTCTTGCAATGACCTAGCTCTCAAGTCTGTAATATGTGTAAGATCTCAGGTCCATTCATTGAAAATGGTGATGTAAAACAGAGGAGAAGTTGGCTCTGCAACAGTCCCTCATTTGGCAACAAGCCCAAAGGCAGGGAAAAAGAATCTGGCTCAGCCCTGTGGTCTAGACCAGCCTTAGGGTTATATTGTTAATCAGTGACAAATATCATTTTTCACCTCCTAACCTAGCCTTTACTAAACCATAGAGTTGTTTAATGAGTGTGTTTGAGTGTTGTTTTGTAGTTAGCAATAATCTGCAGTAATGTGCACAAAACTATGCAGCAGAAGCCAAAAGGAGGGAGATCTAAGTCAACCATTGACTGATGAGAAGACCCATGCATCACAAAGGGTTGTAACAGGCTGTCATCACCAGCAGAGGATCAGCGAAGTAGTGCTCGAGTAGTTGAAAAGAACCCCTCGAGCTGTTTCTAAAGCTGCTTTGATCTCGTCAAGGGGTTGCTTGAAGCCCTCTAGCAATTCACATTTAATGCCAGCAACCCCACGAGTTGAAGACTTACACTCAACAACCTTTCGAGTGGTGATCTAAAGAGTTTGAGCAATGTAGTGTCATGCATTAAGGACTCGAGCAGTTCACAGCCACCACATTGATCCATTCGAGCAGTTGAGCGAACCTCTTGAGTGGTTTACTAAAGCAAATGAAGAACTTGTCGACTTGAAGTCTTCAACTTGTCAAGATTTATACCTAAAGCTCATTCAACCTGTCGATAGTTACTCTGAATCTATCGACTTGATGATACCTGAAGTTTGTAACCTCTCGAACCCATGCCTGAACCTCTTGAGGTGCGATTACAGAAGCTCCAATTGATCAAATGAGTAACTTGAAACTTCAGTCACTCGATGCATGGGTTCAACAGCTGTCTGTCAGTTTTGGAGGGAATTTGTGGAACTTCAACAGATCAAAGGATACCTGATCTACCTACCCCACGTGTGCTGAACTGATCTAATAGAATTGGGGCAAGATTTGGAGGAAATGCAGCCACATCAGCAGGTCGATTAATAGAATTGATTCTTCTTTTTGTTGATTGGCCAAAACAGATCTGAGGCAGTTGGGAAATGTGAATAAATAGAGGGGAATAAGCTAGAGATATGGCATCCAGAGTTTTAGGAATTTTTGAATTACTTTCCCACCTTTTCAATTCTTCTTTTTCCTCTATTCTCTCCGTAGTCGAGCCATGCTTGGCTAAATCTTTGTAACAACTAGGGTTATTTGATTTGTAAATTGAGTTGTGAGAGCATTGTATGAAGTGTGGAGATTGCAGAAACTACAAATCTGAGAGTCAATTTGTTGTAAATTTTTATAGATCAATGAATGACTGGTCCTAATGCTCATTTAATTAGGATCTATTGGTTTTCAATAGATTTTTACAGATTTGATGTACCTATGGATGCCTGAGCTTGTAGCCTTGCATCCATAACATTACAATGGGTTTCTTGTTTCAATTCTTTCCCCCATGATTGGATTATATTCATGGGATACTCTGTGACCATTTAAGTGGATAGAGTATAGCCCTAGGACTAGTCCATATCTCAAGATAGATTTGGATCCTTCTACTTGCATTTGTGCTTGTAGCCAAATGAAGGATTAATGCGGATCCATCTTCTACTCTGCTGCTTTGCAAATAAATTTGTAATGAAAACTATCTCCTAGCTATTCATTCTCCATATTTGAATTTTATTTTACCAAAACATTTGCCATTTCTCATAATTCTCTCTTGTTGTTATCTCGGGTTTGGTTTTAAACTTTGTGTTTGATTAGATCTGATTTACAGCTTTTTGTTTTAAAGTGACAATCAAAACTCAAACTCTTTTCCCTGTTTTCCTGCTTTTTGTTTTAAAGTGACAATCAAAACTCAAACTCTTTTCCCTGTTTTCCTTAGTTTAAGTTAGAATAGGTTTAGGAGTTGCCAGATCTGTAGCAGATCTGGAAGATTTACTATCTTAGATCACAAATCTCTGTGGGACGATCTCTTACTCTTTCAAAACTTGCTACAATAGGTCCTGATCTTGCAGGCTATGTTTAAATCTGTGTGTAGATTTTCTTCTTTATTTTTTCCATTGTGTTTTGTCATTTTAATAAGCACACATAATATTAATCAACAAGTTTTTTGCGCCGCTGCCAGGGATCTGTTGATCTAGATTTGGTAAATCTGAGTTTTTCTTTACGTTAGGTTTTAGATCTGTTATTTGTCTGTGTTGTATTTGAATAATTATTGTAATTTTGTACTCTTCTAACTTTTTGCATATCTGGAGCTGTAGTCTGGAGAGGAGCAAATTGCTTGCTATTGGAGCAAATCTTGCTTGACTTTATATTTTTTTTTACTCTTTTGATTACATTATCATTTCTGTCATTTTTTAATTTAGCAGCAGTATTTGTATGTTTGATTTTGTCTGTTCTGTTTATTGCTACTGTAATTTATTTGCGTGTGTGTTGTATGCTTGGTAGAAGGACTCTTAACCCTGATATTTTACCTTTAAATCTTGAAGTTAAGAGCATCCTTAGAGCTAGACAACCAACACACATCCTTGATGATCATTGTATAACAACTAAGATGGGTGAAGCTCCTAGAACCTTGAGGGACTACTATGCACCTGGGGCATATTTATCCCCATTTTGCATTCAATTCCCTGTAGCTGATGGCAACTATGAGATCAAGGCTTAGACCATTCAAATGTTACCATCTTTCCATGGTCTGAGCAAGGAAGATCCACATAAACACATTGATGAGTTTCTTGCCCCGTGTACCACATTTACAATTGCTAGTCTGGGAGAGGAGGCCACCAAAATGAGGCTCTTTCCTTTTTCATTAAGGGCAAGGCTAGAAATTGGCTGAACATGCTCCCAGCAAACAACATTACTTCTTGGAGTGATTTGCAAAGCCTATTCTTGGCTAAAATTTTTCCTATGTGTAAGACCAATCAGCTGAGAAAGAGTATTATCTCTTTTGCTCAATTCCCAACTGAGGACTTTCATGAGTCATGGGAAAGATTCAAGGAACTGTTGAGACAATGTCCACACCATCAAATACCTAGATGGCAGCTTGTTCAAATCTTCTATCAAGGTATAGATTCTAAGTATAGATACATGGTAGATGCATCATGTGGTGGAACATATCTCAGTAAAACTGATGAGGTGGCATAGGATTTATTTGATGTGATTAGTGAAAACTCTACACACTAGGAGGCTATGTAAAGAAATGACATTGAGCCTATAGTTGCTAGAGTTACAAGAACACCCACTACATCTGGGAAATTGTATGAAGTAAATGTATACAATAACCTGGAGAAGAAAGTGAATAGCTTGTCAGAACAGTTTGATAAATTCCTGAGTGTGATGCAGCCCTCAAAAGTTGCACAAGTGCAGGAGGCATGCCTGATATGCCAATCCCCCACACTCTCTTCAAGATTATCCCTTTGCTAGTCAGTACCCTGAGTTTGTCATGGAGCAAGTAAATGTTGCTCAATCTTATGGGCAGCAGCAGCCTGTTGGGTATGCTTGGAGGAACCACCCCAATCTGAGGTGGAGACATGACAGTTTTCAACCCCAGCTGTAGCAGGCTATGCCCTACAGACCTGCCCAGCCATACCGGCAAAATTATGTCCCAAGGAATCATTTCTAATAGCAAATGGCTTAGCCAAGTCACCAAAGTTCACCAGCACCACCACCACAGGCAAGAGCACCTTTAGTTGAGGAGTAGGTTTTGCCGTCATTGGAAAACCTTAACTCCTTGTCACAAACTGTGCACTCTCACAGCCAGAGTATTAAAAAGATAGAGGACCATCTTGGTTAGTTATCTAATAGTTTGACAAGGAGAGAAGAGGTGTGCGACCATGGATTCTCTCGAACCCGTCGCGGCGATGCGCACACGATGGAATGAATGTAGAGTCGCCACCCAGAGCTTTTGGTGACCCGAGAAACCTTTAAATCAATATTTTCAGCACCGAAGTGCTAAATATGACTAAGATTTACCGGTTTTTGCCAAAGGTTCTAGGTAGGGGCTTCGGTTATCGATCGGGAAGGGTTTAGGCACCCGATCAACCCGCACGCAGCAGTCACTATCTATGGCCAAAATGAAAATAAAATGGGCGGCGCTTCCCCTTGCCCGAAGGCAATACGATTCTATCAAGCTTTGAGCCAAACTGAAATTTCAGCGGCGTAACGGCTTGAATCTTTGGACGGAGGAGACACCAAGAAGGTAGAGGAAAAGTGGGGTGAGCCGGAGCTCACGGTCCCTTGTGGCACAGTTGAAGGCCTTCGCTTTAGCATGCTTCCGATGGCTTTAAATGACTTAATCGGTAGGGGAATGGATTCTAATGCTAGGATTTGGTAGATGGGAAGTGTAGGATAAAGCTAGAGACTAAGTTTGACTAAAAAAAGAGTGATCTAATGGTTAAAAGGGGATGAAAGGGGTGAACTAAGCATGCTGGAATTCTGGTTGATGAATGCAAAATAAAATAGAATTTTTTCTCACTGGGGCTCTCTCTCTTACGCTTAACTTTCAACCTTAATTTTTCAACCCTTTGGGAAGAGAGGGTGCCTCTCTATTTATAGAGAAGAGGTGGGTTAGAGGGTTACTTAAGAGCTAATTGGTTTAGCAATTAGTTAATCCTCCATTTAAGGTTTTCTAGGTTTTTAGGGTCCTAGGGATCTGGGGAACCAATTTCAATGGCAGATGATGGGGTGAGACCATAGGTGACTTAAGGGTTGCAAATAAGCTCAAAGGGGGTGCAACCGATCTTATGACACCACCTCAACCAAGGGGATGGTCAAAAGGTCAAACCTAATGAAGGAATTTCGAGCATTTGATGACAGTTACTGTAGCTAAGCTGGGCGTATATATTACATACGCCCAATTTATGTACAGTGATTTCTATGAAAATCAGAGGAGATTTAGGAAGGTAGGTGTCCGCGGTGGACCCTACCTATGCTGGGCGTATGTATTATATACACCCGGCCAAATTTAGCCTAAAAATTCTAGGCGTATATAATATATACGCCTGACCAAAATGGGGCCAAATTTGCAGGGCGTATCTAATACATATGCCTGAGTAAAAGTTATGATTTTACGTGAAACTTCAATCGGCCATAACGTTCGAACCACAACTCCAAATTGGGTGATCTTTGGCCCACTGGAAAGCTGGAGAAGTCCTCCTTCCAATGGTATGTGTCTCATCCTTTGTAGTGATCTGTGTAAAATTTTGTAGCTCTTCTCCCATCAAATGCTCAAAAAGGTTTAAGTTGAGTTTGGGAAGGGATCCTAGGGTTTAAGGGTGATCTCTAAAGGTTGGGGGAATGGTTCTAAAGGGTTCAGGGTGATTCCTAAAGGTCTGGGTAGGTTCCTAAGGGTTCAGGGGTGCCATCAGAAGCACAGGGGTACATATCTTTCGGAGTACAGACTGATCGGGCCTTGGGCCGAATTTGGGTGTCTACAGATGCCCCTCTTTAGTATTCGATCACTAATGATCAGATGCCAAAGATAAGAGACATTCGAGGAGGTCCAAGGCACGTTTGATGGGTCCGCCTGGTTCAACTCAATTCTCAAACATTCATGGTGATGGTGAGTGTACGTAAGCCCTCTCATTTCGGGATATCGTCCATACCTCAAAGCTAACAGTCCCCAAGCGCATTGCGACATTACTGGGCATAACTGCAATGATCACAAAAAGTGTAAGCCCGCTAGCCGAGATATTGCCCACTTCCTGAGGGAAATTATGGGTCTGTAATGTCAAGTATTAATCTGAACCAGATAGCTCCATGAAACGGGGTGATCGATCTATGCTTCGGAATCGACGCGAAGTACATAAAGTGAAGGCCTAAACAATGTGTCCCATCCTATGGGGTATTGACCGCTCCATTGGATTGGCCATGGGTGCCCTTACCTAGGTAAGGCTCAGAGTTTTTGGGTGAACCCATCAACCTCGAGGTTGCTTTAGCATGATTTACCCGAGTTGAGCGAATATTGATGTCGCAACACTTCTTGGGAATGCGTGCCCATTTTCTGAGTAAATTTTGCATGTTATTTTCTGAATTTTCTTTTATTTCGAGGCCTCTAAGCAAAGCTCAAGGACCTCTGTCAATTTTATTCTTGCACAACTCTTTATGTGGATCAAATGCTAGTTGATATGCTTTAAGAGTGCGTGCGCTCTGTCGGGGATAGGTACACCTTGGGGATGTGCACGTTCTGATGGTGAGGTGCTCCTGATTCACATGAACCAGAGTGCCTTAACTTGAGACAAAGCTAAAAAAGATCGGGCTAGGACCAAACATCCATCGAAAGAGATGGTCAATTCTAGCCTCCATCCGTAATGAAATCACATCTTACTAACTATGCACAGACAGACACCCATCAAGGGCGATATGCAGTAAATAGGTGCAAACGGAAGCCTTGACCCTTAAGGTACAATTTACGAGGACAAACGACCATCCTGCGGATACCCAGACGCAAGTGCATACATTCAATAGGGACACCGTGCCTCTACAGGTTTTAAGCCTGTGTAAAAGGAAATAAAAGGGAATGAGCCCTTTGGTCTATATGTTTGCACATAGTTTGGTTGGTTGTAATTTCATTTTTGAAGGGTCAGTTTCAACTGACAATAAACTTTTCGAATGGTCTGAAGTCGGATGCACTCTTGGTCAACATAGATCCAAAGGTGAATGATCAAAGCCAAAGCTTGGAAGGTGGGGTCAACCTACTCAGGATTTTAACTACATAACAAAAGGTTGATACACCTCAAGGACGTGCGCATGCCGGTGATAGGTCTTTGGTTTGCCTGCCGGATCAGGTCCTGACTCCTGGGGATGCATGGTCTTGGTCTTTAAACAAATTAGACCCCACTATCCTGTTTAGGGAAGTGGGTTCGGAACCGGGTTCCTAATGGTCGGGGTAAACATGACCAGTATTTTGCCTGTCAGATCAGGCATGAGGTGTCCCTATGTAAAATAGGGTTCGAGAATTTTCGGGTGAACCTGATCGTTCTGAATTAATTTGACACGGCTCTCGGAGTGGGGCAAATAGGCATTGTGACGCTCTTTGAGAACTATTGTTGTGTTTAAGTTATTTCATGTGAACCTCTCTTCTTCCTCTTTTTTGGTTTTGAAAGAAAAAGTTTTTTTTTATTTTATGATTTTATGATTTTATGGGAGCACTCGGCGGGTGCTTATAGATCTAGATCCATTTATTATAGCACGGTCCCTATAGGCCAATCGAAGGGAGTTTGATGGGCCATTTGGGGATGCGTGCACCATCGCCAATGGTACGTGGGCCTCTAAGAGGGACCGGGCCTTGATCTAGAGCAATACATATGGCCCGTCGGGTCTCAAAGCCAAAATTGGCTGGGCGTATATAATATATACGCCTAGCAAATCTGCAGCGAAAATGGTCAGGCGTATATATTATATACGCCTGACCAAAATCTGGCAGTTTTAATATATACCGACCAAAATCGCGCTTTAAACCGCTGAAACTGAAACACAAAGGGGCCCTCTCTTCAAATTCCATCTTCTTCCCTCCTTCCTTCGCAAGTCCGGGACAGCCCCTCAGGGTTTTTGCATTTGATTTTGTTTGAGTTCTATCACCGGGAGTCGCGCGTGCCGATTAGAAGCGTTCACTCTCCGCCAATTTTTGGATCTATTTTTCCTCCTATTGAAGGTAATCACCAACCCCTCTTTTATCTTTCCTTTGAATTTTGATAATGTTGCTGCTATTTTTAGAAATGCTTGATGTTCTTTCTTTTTGTGTCGAAAGATTAATGTATATAATTTTTTTTTCAAGTATATGTGATCCTCATGCCTATGCTCCTCTCTTTTTTTTCATTCATCATTCGGTTTTTTTTTATTTTTATTTATTATATCAACATCCATCTTTCATCATTCACCCCACCCCCTTTTTTTTTATTATTATATCATCATCATTTATCATTCATCATTTTCATTTCATTTTTCTTTTTTTTCTTTTCTTTCATGACGGATTTGTGCCTTTTTCTTCTTTTTTTTTGTTATTTGTCTCTTTCACTTATTTTTGTTTGAAATGCTTGATGTTCTTCCTTTTTGTGGTGAAAGATTAATGTTTTTTTTTTTTGTATATGTGATTCCTTATGCCTATGCTCCTCTTTTTTATTTTTATATATCATCATCAATCATCATCATTCATTTTTCATTTTTTTGTTGTTTTTTTTTTTTTTGATGGATTAGTGCATTTTTTTTTTCTTCTTTTCACCCTCTTTTTTTTGGCTATAATCTGTCCACTTTAATGGTCACAGATCATCCTAGAGAATTCCTCCAAACCAAAGGTTTCAACCAGAGCATTAAAACCACTATAGATGCTATAATTTCTAGGTCACAGACATAAGAAATTACAGAGATATCAGATCTAGAGAGATCAAGTCGTATCCAAGAGGTCTACCAGTTAAGTGGGTGAGCTGATCAACGGACTCCTCTACACAAATCTGATCGAGCACCAAATGAAACCAAAGGAACTATAGATCCAATTAAAACAATAAAAACAACATTTACATTGTAATAAAACTCGCTCTATAATTAAATGCTCTTAGATCTGTAGTCTGTGTAGCAATTAACCCACAATAACACTCTCAACCATACCCAATTACAGATCTAACCTCTCTCCTCGCTGCTCCTAGGAAATTAGCCAACCATAGTTGAGCTAAAAGAGGGAAAATGGAATTTCGCTGCAAGCTCTGATCTGTAGAATTTGATCCAAATCTCGATCTCTCCCAATTGTAATTGGGGATCTTAATATATAGCTTTCTCTCTTGTTTTTCCCGCCAATATTCCCTTCTAGAAGGTCCTCAAAGTTTGTTAGAGTTTTGTTAGAGCACGTGGGTTGGTTAGGGTTTCCTAGGGCATCTTTTGGATCATCATGCCGGTCACTAATGTGCCTCGGTTTGCGTGCAGTAGGTCACCAAGTCATAGCATGTGAACAGCCTATTTTCTGAGAAGTTCTTCACACGATTTCGACAAGTTGGCGAAGCTTTCGATAGGTTCAAATGGAGCTTTTTAGTCCTTTCGCTAGGTTCTCAGATCTCTTTCATAGGTTCCGATAGGATGAGCCTTCTCTTAAAGCTTCAGCATTCTCAGCCCTTTTTCTGGAGCATTCGACAGGTTGGAGAAGCTTTTCGACAGGTTGGAGGACCATTTCGATAGGTCCAGCTCTGCATGCCATCATTCTGATAGGATTGCTCTCACTCCTATCGAAAGGCTCAAGCACCCTTCGGTAGGTTCAGTTCCAGCGTCTCCATCTCGATAGGTCCAAGACACCATCCGACACGTTCAGGAAACCATTCAATAGTTTCCCCTTACACCTCCGGCAGGCTTTCGATAGAATGGTTTCTTCCTTTCTTTCAGTTGCTCGATAGGTTCTTAGATCCTATCGAACTCCTCAATCCACACGAATCCATCCTTTCTCTGCCTTCAGATCCTATCGAACTCTTTCCAACTGCATGGATTGCTCAATTTTAGCTCTTAGCTCCTATCGAAGTCTTCAAATAACCTCTCGATAGGATGTTTTCAGCCTGTTTTCACTTCCTTCGCCTTGCCCTGCTATTGCCACGCGCTCTAAGGGCCCAATGGTGTGCAGCCCTCTGTGTGCCATTACTGAGTCTGCACTGTGCTGAGAGAAGGACTTCTTTGTGCAACATTTTTGAGTGGTTTTCTACACTACTCTTGTCTTTTATTGCTATCTACAAAATAGACTCAACAGGTGTTTATTAGTGTGATCACAGGTCCATCAAAGGTCAAGTTAAGGGGTGAAAACTGGCATTTTTCACTACTTAACACCACGCTAGATAAATTTTTGAGGCAACACATGGCCTCGCGCACTAAAGGTAAAGATTCAGCTCCGCATGTTTTCAGTGTGAGGCAGTTTGTTCTTCAGCGTGTCTGAATGTCTCACGGTCTTAAATGCCAACTACGCAAGAATTTTACTTCGCGAGCTCCTCTTGCCAACTCCGTGAACCGCAGGATTTGCTCTATAAACTCAGCAAGCCCCTCATTTTCTTCATTTCCTCTGTCTGCCCTAGTTTCTCAGCATAAGAACCGACGTTCCTTTCCCCTCCTTTCTTCTCTTCTTTGTAATCTACACTACCTCAGGCATTTTCCTCCCATCATTTTGTTCCCCAGCTACTCTTGGTTACTTTGAATGAGGTGTAGGGGGATTTGAGCTACTGTACATAATTTCAAGAGGAACCCTAGCTCTCAACTGGTATGATCTCCATTTCTCTGTCTACCATGTGCTTAATTTAGTTAGAAGATAAGAAGGGGAGAATTTGAAGATTTTGTGCTTACTCTGAGTGAGTGGTATTTTCTTAAAGTTGTAAACCCAAATTTTGCTAATCTGAGCACCTATGGCCACGGGTTCAAAATTTATAGATACCCTTGTTGCGATGCTGAACCCATCCATTAGTGGCAGCCCTATAGCCACTAGAAAGTCTACTAGGATTGCAGAGGCTTCAACATTAGAGACCTTTGAGGCTCCCTCACCTGTTGTTGAGCCCTCCATTCCGAAAGAAAAGAAGAAATCTGCTCCAAAGAAGAGGGCTAGAGAGCACCCACCTTTTAAGAGCCCTGGAATCAAAGAAGAAATAGAAAAAGGGCAAAGTTGTGGCCCCTGAGATCCCTGAGGTTGAGGAAGAAGAGACTATTGAACACCTCAGGGTCCCTTCTGAATTTGTGGAAGCAATTCAGTTGGAGGCTGAAACCATTTTCGATAAAGCCTATTTTGAGGAGCTACCTGAGACTTCTGCCTCCATTGAATATCTGGCGATGGCATCACTGTTGCCCCTATTGAGACCCTCAATGCAGCTGGTTTTCCCAAGATTGGTAAGATTATTTTATTAGAATATGAACTTAAAAATTGGTGATGATGGGAACCCAGCACTGCTAGTTTTAATTGATAATTTTGAGATGCTATTCAACCAGGCATACATTGCAAGGATACTAGAGATACCAGCCAGGTATAACCCTGAGTGGGGCTTGGGTCCTCCTTTGACAGCCACCATTACTAAGATAGCCAAAGAGTTAACTGGAGGAATCACTGCCTCAGGTGACTCAATCCGAAATAGGGAGCTGCACCCCAACCTCAGGCTAATGGATACTATGTTGTGGAAAAATGTATATTGCTCTGGGCATGAACAGGAGAGGAGGTACCCCATAGCTGATGCCCTCTTATCATTTCACAGAAACCACTACTTGGGTGCAACCAAGTTAGTTTTTAATGGGATTAGAGATTTATGCAAGAAGGTGAAGATAATGAAGAAACCTCATGCCCTTCCCTACTGCAGATTGATTACTGCATTATTGAAGTGGGAAAAGTACCCATTTCAAAGGGAGGAGACTGTGGCACTAAACTCCAAATAGAGTGGGAAGAAGCAATGGGGATTCAGTGGCACCATGATGATGAAGAAGAAGAAGAAGAGGGAGGAGTTACTAAGAGATGTAGCCCCCACCATTCAAGAAGTAGCTGCTATTACTGTTGCTGCTGCAACCTCTCCCTCACTTATGCCAACCAGCACCACACTTACCCCCTCATCCATTACCTTTACCCCCATACCAGCTATACCTTCCACCCCAGACATCACAGCCCATGACAAGCCCACTACCCTTACACGACCCTTCCATTACCTTTACCCCCATTGCAGGCCGTTTGTGCTAATGCCTAGCTGAATCTAAAGCCCTATTCAACCTGTTGCATGGTCCTTTTTGTGGGCACTAGTGAGTCGTTGGCCTTAGCAAAGCACTTAAGATCTTATGGGTTGGAATACCTATGGATGTCAATCAGGTCTGTGCGCAAATTTTGGGAGCTTGTAGCACTGACATTACATAGTGCTGTAATAGTATTCATGGCTTGATCTGGTTCAGTGGCTGGGAAAATGATCAGTCCACTCCTCTAGACTAGATGGGCAACTTTTGGTTTAACTAATGGGTTTTGATAGACTCTATAGGATAGGCTGTGACCATTTGAGTGGACAACCTATAGCCTTAAGAGCACCCCAAATGGCATGGGTTAAACCAGATATTTCTACCTTGTTGAGGCTTTTGATAACGTCTCAACAAGGAGCACTGCAGAGACAGACTAAATCTGAGTTATATTACTGTTAAACACTGAACTTAACCTACTTACTTCTCACCATTTTTTACATTTTATTTTGGTACACACTACCACCATCTTCTTCTTAACCCTTTCTTTAGGATAGGACTACAATTTTTTTCTCTATTTTTAGGATTAATTTAGTGTAGTCGTGACACCCAACTCTCTTTCTTTAGGATTGTCAGATTTGTAGCCAGATCTGGAGGCCTACTATTATAGCCCATTTTTGGATTCTTGATCAACTTCTCTGTGGGACAAACTCTTACTTATCAAAACATGCTACAGTAGGCCCTATATCTTGTAGGTCTAGGAGTACTCTAGCAGTGTTGATTCCATTCTTTTATTTCATTTTATTTTTAATTGGTTTCCACCACACAATGAATGAAAGCACAGCTGGCAAAAACTCTCCAACAAACATCCACTCGGGTCGGAGATGTTTCAGCTTCTACTTAACTAGCTTCATATCAGGGTAGAGAGGCAACTCATGCTCGACCAAATCAGTGTCTTGACCAGGCATGTCCTCATATGACCAGGCAAAAATGTCTTAATATGACCGAAGGAAATTGATCATGCTTTTTCTTTCTTCGGGAGACAACGACGTTTCGATTTTTATAATTCAGGGAATCTCCTCAGTCCCCAGATTAACGTCCTCGATTTCTTCGACGATGGGAGTAGGGCCTTGCTTAAATTTGGCAAACTGGTCAAGGAGCTCATTGGGGAGCTCCTCTAAAGGGATATCCTCGTCCAGATTCGTAACTCCTACCTCTTCTTATATTTCTACAGGAAAGGGGTTGATTTTGCGTGGGATGGGTATTTCAATTAAGGCATCCTTTTGTGGGATTTTATTTAGAATTTTAAATGACAATATTTTTGGACTTTGTATTTTTTCAATGTTTTTGGAATTTTTATTTTCTTCGGCGATGGACCTTTGGCTACACCAGTCTGTCTGTATACAAGGTATTGCCTGCCAAGGGCTTATCTCACTTTTTATAGGTTGTTGTTTTTTTTGGAAACGGGTGCCAAATGTTAGGCCACTCCCCACTTCTAGGGTTTTGGGAAAAGATGCTCAATTGGGTACTTGAGAGGCCGCTCCTTCTCCTGTTTGGATCGAGGGTGCTGACTGATACGGCTCTTCGGAGTCAGCCTCCATCATGTTGATCCCCATTTCATCTGAGCTGATATCCTCAAACATTAACACAATTTTGAGATGATTCACCACAGGGAGAGTTTGTTCAAGTACAGACCGTCGTTCCTCAAAGAGGGATAATGCGACCAAGTCTCTCTTGAGGCTGGGAAGGGTGATGTGGGGATTGTTGGAGTGAGCCGGTGCTGTGGGCTTATGAGGGGTTAAATGGGTTACCCCATTCCAGTCAATCTTCACAGCCCCAGCACTCATAAATGAATTTCTTATATGAAACCTGGGATGGGGCTTCTCCTCTATGTGGATCCCCTAGCTTTCACAGCTGCCATCGCGCAGGCATTTTCTTTAGCCTCTCGCACTTCTTCCTCTGTGGGTTTGTAACCTAGCTCGAATCTGACTTTTTAACGCCCCTTAGCTGTGACGGGCTCCTTCCGACCTTGCAGTCGAGGCCCAAGTCCCCTTCCTTTTTTATAACCCCACTTTTGGAGCATGGCCATTGTCGCTACCATTCCACCTTCGGTTCTTGGAATGATGCCCTCGATGGGCTCCAGGAGTATCGTCGACACCTCGTAATCAAAACTGTGGAGGTCGACGTCCTCAACAGTGGGTGATACATCTAGCACTTTGGGCTTTTCGACGCTATTGGTCACCTTCTCTTTCTCACTGTGCCCCTCACTAATGATGGTGATAATCTTATGCTCAGACACGAACTTGAGCTTTTGGTGCAATGTGGAGGGGATCTCTCCAACTTCATGTAGCCATGGGTGCCCCAATAATAGATTAAACGAGGATTTAATGTCCATTACCTGAAAAAATATGGAGAAGGTCATTGGCCCAATCAAAAGCTTAAGGTTAACTTCTCCCATTATCTCTCTCCAAGTATTGTCAAAATCTCGGGCACTGGTTCTCGTGAGTCTCAACATGCATGGATATACCTCGATCTTTGTGGCAGTTCTCAGTGGGCATATATTCAATGCAGACCCATTATCGATTAAAACTAAGAGGATTACCATATTTTTGGATTCAATAGTTATATTCAAAGACTTTGAGTGACTACTCCTTCCTCTGATAAATCAGCATCCGAAAATGAAATAGCATTCAGGGACATCACTTGACCGATTATCTGCCCGACTTTATTCGAGCTAACTTGAAGTGACACATGCATGTTCTTTAATGCCCCCATTAATGCTTGAAAATGAAGTGGGTACGTCATTAACAGACCTCACACAGTGATGTGAGCCGGCATCCTTCTCAGTTGAGTCTCCAGTATGTGTTCTCGACTCATTTTCTCAAAAGGATTCATGGCGTTATCTTTCTTTCCCTCCGGTTGGGCCTGTGCTGCTGTTGGTGCTTCTAGTTACTTTGAAATCTTCTTAGATCGGGTCACAAAGTCCACTGCCCCTTCTCTGTTGCTGCCAATGTTGATATATGTTTACTCATAACTCATAGGGACCTGATGTGGGTTATAGGTTGGTCCCAGAATCTGAAATGGTATGGTTACTGTTATCGGATGCTCTTGTGCTGCGAGCTTTGGAGGTTTGGGTAACACTTGGTTTACTTCAGTGATAGCTGGTTGGGTAGCAAAATTGGGTCAGACGGGGTGGTGAAGCTGGTGAGTGATGACACCGGGGGAAAAGGGGTAGGGGTAGGCCATTGGTAGCTGATAGGTGCTGGCGGGGGGTTGAGGGTATGATGGGCTATTGGGTAGTTGACGGGGGTGGTGGTGTATGGTTGATATGCATTTATATACACATAATTGACAAGAGTGGATGATGGAAAATAGACCTAAGATCTAAGGGCTCAAGTCGTGGTGCTAGGCTGGGAAAATAATCTGACAAGTTCAGGGGTTCAATCACCCCAATATTCCTTTCTTCACAGTTTCTCGGCAATGGTGCTACATTGCTCTCGAGATCACTGATGTAGTCTGATGGGTTAAACTTGAACTCCTCCTCACATTCTATCATTCCGATGGTGGGTCTTGGACCTGCTCCTCTGGTAGGATGTGGGGGTAACGACACCTGGTGGATATTTACATGCTGGTTCACTTGAGAAGGTGCCGGTAGAATGATTTTTCCTGCATCGATGAAATCTTGGATCGCGTGCTTTAATGTGAAGCAACAATCAGTCGGGTGACTCAGACCCTGATGAAAATTACAGTGAGTATTAGGATCATAATTCTTGGGTGTCGAGTGAGGAGGAGGTTACGATTGACGAATAGTAACTAATCCCTTTTCTATTAGTAAAGGCAAAAGTACACTTAGAGATTGCCTTAGGGATGTAAACACTCGGTCATAGCGAGCTCTCCTCTGTTTCAGAGTCATACGCATTTCTTATCCATTTCTTGCTCTCTGTATTTGCTCAGTTCTAACTAGTGCTGGCTAGGCTTCTTAAAATTAGAACAGGGTTATATTATTATTGGCCCTGGTATTGGTAATATTCTGGACATCGGCTCCTTTTCTCTTCTCATTCCTTTGTTTCGAAAACCTTCTAGTCCCACTGGCTCCAGTTGGTACATTTTTATTCAGGCGACTTTCCCTAATAGCATCTTCACTGCGATTGACGTTTCTCACCAGATCAGCAAAGCTAGACTACTGTTGGTACACTAAAAAGTTTGAGATTACTGGTAGAGTATTCTTGGAAATCATTTTGATCTGTTCATCGTCAGGTATCCTATTTCTGACTTGAGTTGCTAGTGCTCTCCATCACCCCAAATAGTCGCTGAAGGTCTCATTCATTTTCTACCTCAAACGGGCCAAGTCTGACTTACGCAGTTCAATTGTAGACATATTGTTCCTGAAACAAGTGCGTCAAGTCCTTCCAAGTTTTCATCATAGATGATTTCAAAGATGTAAACCATCTCAAGGCTTGACTGGTCAAACTCTTTTGAAAGACCTTTATCAATTGTCTTTCGTCCCCTCCATAGTAGCACATGTCCCCATAGTAGTTCTTCAGGTGTGTAATATGATTGTCGGTGTTGTTGTACTTATCAAAAGCCAACATTTTAAATGTTGGAGGTAAGGGGACCTCAGCAAACAAACATAAATTTGTGAAGTCCATGGCCTGGATTTCAGTACCACCCATTTTCAACAATTGCTTTTGTATTTTGTCTAACTGCTCTTTCGACTGCTCTGACTCCTTGGATATGGGGGCCACTTTCTCAGCAATTGGTTGGACTTAACTTTGGGCTACAAGGGGGTGGAAGATTATAGGAGGAGGGTTAAGGCTAGTCAATGCCCCAACAAAGGCTCCACTATTTCTAATCTCATCCTCTTCATACTGCTGGTCTATATAGGGTGTAGTGAGGAGGGGTTTCTCTTGCTGGTCCTGCATGGACTGGGTGGGAATGGCATGAGTAGGGGTTAGGTAAGTCCATTGGGGATGGGGGCAGGTTTGTTGGATGATGGGGTGAGTGGAAGTCAGATTTTGGGGTGGGGCCTGATGAGGCCATTGGGTCTGGGGAAAGGCTTGAAACTGACTTTGAGACGTTGGGATATGGGTGTATTGGGGTTGATGTAATGTATGGGTTTGAGCTGGGTATGAGGTTTGTGAATGGGTAAAATTCTGGAGGAATTTTGAAGGGTATGAGTGTGAGGCTCCAAGGTTTTACAGGGCTTGGGTTTGGGGCATGAATCCATGGGAGGGTTGGGTCACAAAGCCTAGGTCATGATAGGTTTGGGCCATGGGCCCTTGATGGGTCTAGGCCATGGGCCCTTGGAGGGTCTGGTTGATGGGTCTGGCCCATTAGGCCTTGATGGGTTTGGGTCATGACCCCTAAGGGGGTCTGACCCATTGGGCTTTGATGGATCTAGGCCATGGGCCCTTGGTGGGTCTAGGCCATGGGCCCTTTATAGGTATGGGCCATGGGGTTTTGGGCCATGGGGCCTTGGGCTATGTGGGGAATGGGGATTTGGGCTATTAGGCCTTGAGCCATGTGGGGAATGGGGATTTGGGATATTGGGCCTTGGGACATGTGGGAGATGGGGGCTTCGATAGTGTGTTTGATGGGGGGTTGATGGGGGTCATGGGGAAATGGGGCATGAAGGCTTGGTAGGCTATGGGATGGATCCATGGCTGTGTGATGGGGATGAGAGGGGATGTGTTGGGAGACCTTCCACTTGTTATATGTTTGGAACATTTCTTTCATCATGGCCATAGAAGGGGGATCAGATGGAGATGGGTTATTTGTGGTTGGAAGGGTATGGATGGGGTGTGTGAGGAGGAAAAATTAGGTATGGCCCCGATAGAATTGGGCATGACCCGAGTAAGAGGCGGGATATGGGGTGGATAAGAGAAATGAGGTGGGGCATGGGCGGATAGATTAGGCATGTATGGGGAAGATGTATGGGGCATGGAGGTGGAGAATGAGGGAGGAAAATTGGCCATGGCTTTGGAAAAGAAGGGCATGAGTTGGGTAAATGGAGGGATGTGTGAGGGATTGGATGTGGTGTGGATGGATGTGGATGGATTGGGTTGGGCGGATGAAAAATAGGGTAGGTTGGTTAGGGTAGAGGATGGGTTTTGAGTGGGTGTGGAAGGGAGGTGAGATGGGTTGGAGATGGCCATGGATGAAGGCATGTCTTGAAAAAATGATGGGAAGTTGGGATTTTTGGTATTTTGGAAAGTGGTGGAAGGAAAAATAGGGGCACTGTTAGGACCTGAGAAGTACCACTTTTCACCCCTTAACTTAATCTCTGTTGGACCCTTAATCATTTAATAAAAGTGTTTTAAGCATGTTCTGTAGGTAATGAACAATAGCTGCAATAAGGCCTTAATCCTGCTAAGGAGCCCACTTTTGCCCCAGAAGTCTCTCAGAAGAAGGGAAGCTGGATCCAAATGAGAACTTGACTGCATGAAGGCAAAGCACAGCAGCAACAGAGCAAGAAATGAGCCTCGCACAGTTGCCGCAAGCTTCAAAGGATTCAGAAAGTAAGCCTCGTGCAGTCCTACCGAGTTTTCCTAGGACTTCATACCAAGTGTCCGCGCTATTCTCGCGCAGTTTAGTGACAGAAGGGCTTCAGAATCATGAGTCGTGCAGCTCAAGAAAGCAGCACTCAAAACCTCGCGTAGTTCACTCAAATCAGTTGAGGAGAGAGAGGGCTCCAGGTATTTCTATGTGCTGCTATCGCGCAGTGGCCGTGGGATGCAAAACTGTAAAAAAACTTCTCGCGCAGGTTAGAGACCAATGCACATCACACCCTCGCGAAGATCCATTCGGGAACAAACTGCTCACGCAATTCTTGTGCCATTCAGAAGGAAAGTGTAATCCCACGAAGACCAGAGCAATCCAGCGAGGATTCAATGCTCTATTGCGCGACTGCTTAAGCTACAAACTAAGACAACCCCGCGACGGCTAGAATTTCAAGTTAATCCAATCTCGCGAGGACCATGCTACCACGCGACAGTCTTGCAAACTAGTGCTACCTGGCGAGGCTCTGGACTCTAACTCTCCCTCACTTCTACAGAGGACATTCTAGGAACTTCTAGCAATTAGGGCATGCATTCCAATGCTCTAATTTCCATTCACACTCCCCGACGCATCCAAGGAATAGTATTAGGCCACATGGCATCATTAAAATTTGGGTTTCCTAACCCTAATGCACCGCTAAACTGACTGCTATATAAACCTAAGCCTGGTTTAGGTTTAGGAGACCCCTCTTAGAATAGAATTTTGTTTTATCTTCTTCTTGTAGTAGTTGTAGATCTCTAATAAGGTTTAGGTAGATTTCTTTTTACTTTTTCTTCTCTCCATAGCCCAGCACTTGCTGGCTATGCCTCTGTATGCTTATTTGGTTTAGAATTAATGGAATTTCACGATTGGGTGTTTTACATGTATGGGATTGAAGTTTAAGATTGAGTTGTTCTGTACAAGGCTGCTGCCTTGAGATCCTCCATTGATAGGTTGTATTATGAGCAATGGAGGACTGTTTTTAGAGACCTATTTAGATCCAAGTGACCTGTGTGTCTGGGCTAACATGCTCCCATACAAGCCTAGCCCCACCACAGGGTCCACTAGATCTGAAATCCCCATTGGAGCTTGTGCTTATAGCCTTGTGAACATGGTGGTGACAGCAGTGTTCTTGTTCTATTTTGGTCCTCTGTAAGGAGGATAGCCTCTGGGATAGTCTGTGACCATTTAAGTGGACAGGTTATAGCCTTAGGGTGAGGCCAATCCACAGATCCAAAATAGATTCTTCTTCTCTGCACTTGTGCTTGTAGCCCTGTGAGAGATTGTGCAGAGCCAAACTCCCCTGTATTTGTATGGACCCGCCATCAGATGGCAGATCTGGTTTGGATCTAGAGATTGTAGGCTTGTGACTGGATCACTGCAGTCTTTCTACAGCAGTGGATAGCTAGACCTAAGATTGTACTCAAACTCTTGCTGGTTCTATGTGTCTGGGCTAACATGCTCCCATACAGGCTTAGCCCCACACATAGCACTTTAGTGGTTGAGGTTCTCTATGGATTCTTCTACTTGTAGCCTGGATGAAGTAGTTCTGACAATGATAGACTTGTTCTGACCCATGTCTGGACTGTGGTTCCCCAATTGGATAGTCTGTGACCATTTAAGTGGACATGTTATAGCCATAAAGGGGTTGGATCATGGCACAGAGATGAGTTGGATTCTTTCTCCTCAGTGGTGATAATGTAGCCATTAGACAGGACTTCTATAGTAGTAGATCTGAATTTGAGTCATGAAACCCATCAGATCTGAACCTAATAGCATACTTCTCACCCTTTTATATGTATTTTCTCATACTCCATCCTTCTTCTCAACCCTTTCTATAGTTAAATCATTAGATTACCAGAGAATGTAGAAATAAGTGACCTTAAATCACCTTCCATTTAGGACTGCCAAATATGTAGTCAGATCTGGAGTGCCTACTACTGATGGCTCCCTTGGAGCTTTAGATCAACTTTCCCCGTGGGACAAACTCTTACTTATCAAAACTTGCTACAACAGGCCCTGTATCTTGTAGGACTATGCATATTTTAGGCTTGCTGCTCTGTCATTTTCAATCCACCTTTCATTCATTTTCATTCACCCCATTCATATCACTGCCTCCAATAAAGTCAGTAGCAAGCATAAAAAATATTCCAACAAGTTTTTGGCGCCGCTGCCGGGGATCTTGATCTAATAGTAGACTCTAGAATTTTGTATTTTTTATTCTTTGGTAGCTATACTTGTGAATAATTGATACTGCTGATTTACGTTTGGAATTTTTATTGCAGATCTAGACCGTAGCAGAGAAGGAGATTGGAAATGCATAGAGAGTCTAGCTACCTCTGTTTGCACTTCTCTAACCTTCAAAACCTCAGTTTATTTCTCCTTTGAAGATTCCATAAGCAGTTAATTAGGATAGTTGTAATTTTCTTTTATGCAATGTGCTTGCGAACTGTTTCCCTTGCTGGCGGTGTGTGTGCATGTTAGGAAGGAGATCTCTTAGTCCTACTTTAGAGCCTACTAACCCTGAGATTGAAAGGGGTAGAAGACCGAGAAGGCACAGACACACCACAGTCGAGCCCCCTATTGAAATAGAGACAATAATTATGGGTGAAGAGCAACCTAGAACATTGAAGGAATTGAATGCTCCGGATGATTACTATTCTCCATTCAGCGTTCAATTCCCAGATGTTCAGGGTAATTATGAGATCAAAACTTCCATCATCCAAATGCTTCCCTCTTTCCATGGGCTTAGCAAGGAAGACCCTTACAAGCACATTGACTAGTTCTTGGCCCTGTGCACAACATTTTCCATTGCTGGTTTGGGACCAGAAGCCACTAGGCTAAGGCTCTTTCCTTTCTCCCTAAAGGACAAGGCCAGCAACTGGTTGTCTACTCTCCCAAACAATAGTATCACTACTTGGAAAGACCTCCAGACAAGATTTTTGTCTAAATTTTTCCTAGAGACCAAAACCAGCCAACTGAGGAAGGGCATACTTTCTTTTGCCCAATCCCCAACTAAAGATTTTAACCAATGCTGGGATAGATTTAAGGAGATGCTCAAACACTGTCCTCACCACAAGATCCCTGACTGGCAGCTTGTCCAGAGCTTCTACAATGGGATCGATGAGAAAAGCAGAGACATGGTAGATGCCTCTTGTGGTGGAACATACATGCATAAAATAGCTGATGAGGCATGGGACTTATTCGAGGTCATAAGTGAAAATGCTTTCCAGAAGATGTCCTCATCTAGAACTGTTCAAGAGCCTTCTCCTAAGCTGGGGGTCACCGAAACTTATAAAGGAAAGATGTATGAAGTTAGAGGAAACGATGACCTGAGAATGTAGATGGCCAATCTTACTGAAAGATTTGATAAATTTTTTACTGTGGTGCAGCCCAGAATGGCTGCACAAGTGATGGAGGCATGTCTGATATGCCAATCTCCACAACATACAGTGGAAGAATGCCCATCTGCAGGGCAATACCCTGAGTTTGTAATGGAACAGGCTGCTGCTGCCCAATCTTTTGGACAACAAAAATCTGGTGGCTACAATAAATAACCATATGGATACCAGCACCAAAATGCTGGTTACCAATGGAGAGACCACCCAAATTTGAGGTGGAGGCAGGACAAATATATGCAGCCATAGCAGATGTTGGCCTTACCTCAAAGGCCACAACAGTAATTTAACCAGGGTTATGCCCAAAGGTTGAATTTCCAACAATAGCAGCCTCAGCAATAAAATCAATTGGTAGTTCCCCCACCTCAGCCCCGAAGTGCTTCTTTCGAGGACCAGGTGTTGGCCCAATTGTAAAGCCTTAGACCCTTAAATCAGACTGTGACTTCTCACAGTCAAACCATTAAGAAAATAGAAGAGCAGCTTGGCCAAATAGCCAATGCTCTGGCTAAGAGAGAGGAGGGCAGGTTGCCAAGCCAACTAGTAGCCAACCCAAAGGGCCAGTATTCCATTGGAGAAGGCTCCTCAAATTTTGAGGGGGCCAATGCCATCACAGCCTTAAGGTCTGGCAAGCTGGTAGACAAACAGGTGGGAAAAGAACAAGGAGAGGTCTACCCTAAGGAAATATCAAGTGAAAATGATAAGGACTTTATTAGAACACAGGGTAAAGAACTGCCTGCTACCCTTGCAGCTGAGGAACCAGCAGTACCTCAGCTGCCATTTTCTCAAGCTTTGAGTGGCCCTGCCCCTTTTGATAAGGGTCAAGCACAGATAGAGGAAATGATGGAGACCTTTAAGCAGGTTAAAATAAATTTACCCCTGCTTGATGCAATCCCACAAGTCCCAGCCTATGCAAAGTTTCTGAAGGACCTCTGTACTCAGAAAAGGAAGGCCAGAGGCCATTTGTCCAAAAAAGTCTTTACAACTGATACAGTTAATTTTGTATTAACTATGATAATACCTGAGAAGTTGCAAGACCTAGGGATACCCACTATTCCCTGTATTATTGGTGACCACACGATTGGAAGGGCCCTTTTAGACCTTGGAGCCAGTGTTAACCTGCTGCCATACAGTGTATATCAGCAGTTAGGTTTGGGGGAGCTGAAGCCCAACCCCATTGTTCTATTGATGGCTGATAGGTCTGAGAGGAAACCCATGGGAGTGGTTGAGGATGTCCGAGTGGGGGTAGACAAGTTCTTCTACCCTGCAGACTTCTTATTTTGGACATGGGTTTAATAAAAGTACATCTCCGATACCTATTATCCTGGGCAGACCATTTTTGGCCACTGCCAATGCATGTATTCAATGCAGGTTTGGAATCATGGAGGTCACTTTCGGACATATGAAAGTTGAGCTTAATGTACAACTAAGCAGAGGAATGCTTTGATGTACTAGAAGAAATTGTTGATGAAGAACTGCCCACTCTGCTGGAGTGGGGCAACATTGTCGCTAATTTAACTGAAGTTTGGAACTTGGTGGAGGAAGAAAGCCTAGCTTTAATGCCAGAAGACATGCCCCCAGTGAGGTCTTCTGTGGGCTTAGTGCAGCATTCCAATTGGAAACCTACATTACTGCCCCTTCCTCCAACCAACAATACACCAATCTTGCCATCCATACAACAAGCCCTTGATATGGAGCTCAAGAAGCTACCAGAGATATTAAAATACACTTTTCTCAAGAAAGAAGAGAAACATCCTGTAATTATCTCCTCTTCTCTAACTTGTGAGCAAGAGGAGGAATTGCTAACAGTTCTGAGGAAGCACAAGAAAGCAATTGGCTAGACCATTGCTAATCTGGAAGGGATTGATGCATCAATCTGTATGCATAGGATTCATCTAGAGGAGGGCTCAACACCCTCCAAGGAAATGCAGAGGAAATTGAATCCTCACATGCAAGAAGTGGTTCTGAAAGAAATCATTAAGTTGCTGGATGCTGGGGTAATTTACCTCATCTCTTATTTTGAATGGGTGGGACCAATCCAGGTGGTACCCAAGAAGTCTGGCATCACAATGATCACAACCGACTCTGGAGAGTTGAGACCAGCCAGGGAGACCACTGGCTGGAGAGTTTACATCGATTATCGAAAACTCAACTCTAAGTCCAGAAAAGACCACTTCCCGTAATTCTTTTTTTGGAAAGAACCTTGCTTGTACAAGTATTGTGCAGACCAAATCATTCGAAAATGTGTCCCTGAAAGTGATGTCCCTAGTATTCTAGCCATGTGCCAAGAAAATGCCTGTGGGGGTCACTTTAGTGAGAGAAAAATAGCTGACAAAGTGTTGCATTGTGGGTTCTATTGGCCTTCTCTTTTCAGAGATGCCAATACACATTGCAAAACCTGTGAAAGATGTCAGAAACTAGGAGGGCTATCTAAACGAAATTCAATGCCTTTACAGCCCATCCTTGTTGTAGAACTGTTTGATGTGTGGGGTATTAATTTTATGGGCCCCTTTCCTCCTTCAAATGGTTTTCATTTCATCTTAGTGGTAGTAGACTATGTTTCCAAATGGGTAGAAGCCATTGCCACAAGAACTAAAGATAATCAGGTGGTCCTCAAGTTCATAAAGCAAAATATCTTCTCCAGATTTGGTACCCCTAGACCCATTATCAGTGACGGGGGGAGTCATTTCTGTAACAAAAATTTCGAGAGCTTGCTCAAAAAATATTCTGTCACCCACAGGATTGCTACTCCCTACCACCCACAAACCAGTGGGCAAGTTGAAATTTCAAATAGGGAGATCAAGCATATCCTTGAGGAGACTGTGAGGACTGATAGGAAGGATGGGGCTGACAAGCTTAATGATGCATTGTGGGATTATAGGACTGCCTATAAGACCCCCATCGGTATGTCCCCTTTTAGACTGATCTATGGCAAGGCCTGTCATCTGCCAGTGGAGTTATAACACAGGGCCTATTGGGCCATCAAACATTTAAATCTAGATCTAACTTCTGCTGGTTTTCACTGGTCGCTGCAGCTGTCGGAATTGGAAGAACTAAGGATGGATGCATATGCCAATACCAGGATCTAAAAGGACATGTTCAAAGCTTTCTTTGACAAAGGGCTGTTGAGAAAGAGTTTCATCGTTGGTGCTAAGGTTTGGTTGTTTACCTCTAAACTTAAATTTTTTTCAGGTAAATTGAAATCCAGATGGGAAGGTCCTTACATTGTCATGCATGTTTCCCCATCTGGTGTTGTGAAAATCAAGGATCCTAAGTCTGGGAGACTCTTGAAGGTGAATGGTCAGAGGCTTAAGCCTTGTTTTGAAAAACCTGCCGACCTTTTGGACACCATTCACTGTGAAGGGGATCCTTCTTCAAACTGATTCCATAGGTGCGTCATTACTGTATCATATGTACTTAGTTTTTGGTTGATTTATCTTGCTTTCTTTAGTTTCTATTCTCTAGGAATTGCTAGTGGCCTTATCTGAATTTTGCCCTATCTGTTTTGAACCTTTGATGCTTGGCTTGATTCTTACTACTTTTGAATTGATAGCTTATGTTGAATGCCTAAGGTGGGAGGTCATTTTTGTTGTCCTTAAGTGTATGATTGAGTTTACATGCGTCTAAAGACAGTCGTAGGAGAGGGTAATGCCTAGGATTCAACCACAGCAAGCATGCAAAGGGGCAGAACAGAGAGCACATGCTCTCTGCGTTAATACCTTACTGTCGCCAGGTTAAAGAGGAAGCCTGGGAAACTATCACGAGATTTGAAAGCTCTCGCGAGGTTAAAGAGGAAGTCTGGGAGAAGTTCACACAGTTCACCTAGACACATTCTATTTACTATCGCGAGATTCATGTGTATCTGAAAACCTGTTGCGCGATTCACATAGAGCCACACATTACCTGCCACGCGATTCATGTACTCTAGTGAACCTCTCGCGCCATCCCCATAGTGATTCAAAGGTTGTTGCGGGATTTAAAATGAACCCAGGAGATGCTCACGCAATCCACATGTATTCATCTTAAACTGTCGCGTGCTCCAAAATCCACCTGGGAGATTGTCGCGCAATCCAGATTGATGCAAAACCTTCGCTAAGTTCATTCCCAACCCCGCGACCAGAGGGTCCAAAGTGCGCCAAGCTTCGCGATAGGTATTTCAACCCCACATTTTGCTCCTTTCCCAGTACTCTTTCCTTTCTTCCCCCTACAAAACCCTAGCTCCTGGCACTCTCTCCCTTCTCTCCTCCAGCATCACTCCTACAGCTCATCATTCACTCCAAAAATCTATACAAGTGTTCCTAGCATCACCCTCATCTATTACCCTCTGCTCAGAGATTTTGAGGTGCCCTGTGCGTCCAATCAAACCAAAGCCTAGATCTCAGTCTCCATTGCTCATACTAGAAGACAAAGTTCAAAATGGCTCCCAAAATTGCACAAAAGAGAAAGGGAAAGAGCAAGGACCCTGCAGAGACCACCCCTAAAAAGGCCAAGACTTCAAAGTCCCCCAAAAAAGGAAAGGAAGTGGTTGAGGAGGCGACGGTACCAACCACAAAGTTCTCTACTCCTTCTAAGCTCATGGAGTCAATTCCATTAGAGCCTCAAAGAGCCTTTGATGTACCATTTTTTGAAAAAGAACCTCTCTCTGCCCCTGCAATACAATTTCTGAGCAAAGCAGGCCTGATGCCATTGATAGGAGGAATTCCAGCACTAGCCTACCCCATGCTAGTGCAGCTGTTTTATCAGCACATCAAGGTCAAGAGGGACAATGATAGATAAGGGTGCTTGCTGGTAATGATTGACGACTTTGATATGTTAGTGGGCCCTAAGATGATCGCTGAAGTGTTGGGCATCCCAGCAGCATTCAATCTTAACTGTGGATTTGGCCCCCCTCTGACTACATCGATTGATACAATTGCACAAGCCCTAACTAGAGGAATAAAAGCCACCGGGGACTCAATCAGAAGGAGAGAACTAGAACCTGAACTGATGTTCATCGACCAAGTCCTGTGGAAGAACATATATTGCTCAGGACATTAGCAGGAGAGGAGAACCCCCACTGCAGATGCTGTCTACTCCTACCTCATGGACCATGGCTTCCATGCAGCATGGTTAATTTTTGAGGCAATGAAGGACGTAGTGGTGAAGTTAGGATCAAACAAGAAGCCTCACACTCTACCCTATGCAAGAATCAGTACCTTACTGCTAATCAAGGGGGGATACAAGATAGGAAAGAATGAGCAGACCACAACCCTTTCCCCTACTACCTTTGCCAAGAGGAAATGGAGAATCACCAGGAGCTTGATGGAGACCCAGAAGAAAAAGAAAGTTGAGGCTCAGGCTCTGCCTAAGCAAGCAGAAGAGGGAGCCGGATCAGGGTCCATCCCTGCTACAAAGGAAGTACCCCCAGACCCTGACAGTACCATCACTGCAGCAGAACCCATTCCCCCTCCACCTTTTACTTCTGCATCCACTACCCCTCTTTCATCCATCTCTCACCCCCCTCTGTTTCCATTCTCCATTCCCACTCCCCCTTCACCTGTGCTTGGTTCCTGGGAGGACTCACCATCCCCTACCTTACCTCAGTACACAGCCACAATTCCCCCCTCATTTCCACCTAAGCCTGCCAACCCCCCACTCATCTCATACAAAAAATGAAAAACCACTGAGACCAGTCTAACCATCTCCCAGATACCACCCTCAATCCCTTCTATCCCCATTGACCCACCCCACCCTGAAGAAACTACCACCCCAGCCATATCCACTACATTCCCTCTCCCAAACATTGACTAACCCTTAACACATCCATAGGCTTCCAAGCCTTCATTTCCACCTTCCTTGAAACCATGCCTACCTACTACACCCCTCTGTCAGACTCCCCAACTACCTCATAGCCCCATTCCCCAGAACCCCACTCTTCCCCTCCCTCCACTTTCCATCATGCTCCCTCCTCCCCCTTCCAACTAGTACCCTCTTCTTCCCAAACCCAACCTCCTAACTTTGACACACTTACCGTCATCCTACCCCTTATCCAAGACATACATGCCTAATTATCCCCCAATACCCAAAAATAGGACTAGATGCAGGCTGAACTCACCTCCATCCAATCTACCCTACACACCTTAACCACTCCACCCATCCCCCCACCACCCACTTCACCCCCCCTGGTCCTGTTCACTGACAAAACTACCCAAACTGACCTCCTTCCTGAATCATTAATCCCCCCACCATCACCATTACCTCTTCCCCACCCCTTTCCTTTACTCCCTTTCACCTTTCCAATTTTCCATCCCCCATCACCCCCAACTCTTGTTGAGCCTACACCCTTCACCTTTCCCCCTATACCCTCAACCCCCCTCTTATCCTACCCCCTCCCACCTTCTCTGCCAAATCTACACAAACAGACCCAAAACTTGACCCCATTCCTCCACCACTTGACTTCCCTACTATCATCCCCCCTCCTCCCCTCCAGGACCAAGCACAATCTGCCCCTTCCACCTCTTATCTTCCCATTACCCCAAAACATCATTTTTACAACCCTCCCTACCTCACCATCCTCCATCACATGAGGGATAATGCTTACCTGAGGAAGGATGTCCTTAGGGGCATGGCCAAGCTACGCCAATCAATTGAGACCCCCCTGCTGGAGAAGATTGATGAGATGACGGAGGCCCACAGAAAACAAATGCTGGGCATCTCCTCGGGGTGGCAAAATATCCTGGAGGATTTTCAGAAGGCTAAGGATACAGCTACTTATCATTAGATCAATTGGGAGTACGAGAAATCAAATGCTGTTGCAGTGAATGCTCGGGCTAGAATGCTTGAAAAATGACTTAACAATGCCCAGGAAATCTAAAAAATTCAAAAGGAGATCCATGAGATTGACGCCCTCAAATTTCATATCAAGATAGCCTCATTGGAATCCGCATTGGTTGCTGCCCGTAATGAACCTTACCATCCGACCCCCATCTTTGTTCATGTGCCTACGCCTGCGCCAACTAATACTCCAGCTCCACCTGCCCAGTCTGAGGAGTCACCATCTCAGCCCCAGAAAGCTAAAAGAAAAGCTCCTGCTTCACCTCCTAAGGAGCAGCCTCCAACTACAGAGCAGCCTCCACCTCCCAAGGCCTCTGCTGCACCTCCACAAGAGCAAACTTATCCTTAAAGGAAGAAAGTCACTGCCAAGAGGTCTGCTCCCAAAGTTGTCCCCTTAAAAATTGGCAAAGAGCCTGCTGCCCAGTCCGAAGAGGCACAGTCCCCTGCCAAACCTGAGTCCACTGGTAAAGGAAAGTCACCAGTGGTCCCCACTGTGGAACCCACAGCTAAAGGACAAGAAAAATCCCCAGTGGCCCCCCCTGCAGAAACTAAAGCCAGAAGCACAGGTAAAGGAAAATCCCCTGCCATCCCCCCTGCTAAAGCTGAAGCCAGAAGCAAAGGCAAAGGAAAATCCCCTGCCACCCCCCCTGCTAAGCGCAAAGGAAAAGCCCCTCAAGAACCCAAGGAACCAAAGGCTCCCAAGGCACCAAAAGTAAGGGTGAGGGCACCTAAAGCTCCATCTACAGCGAAAACACTAGCCGAAAAGAAAAAGGAGAGGGAGGAAAAGAAGAAACAAGACAGAGCTGCCCTTAAGGCATAGGCTAAAAAGATGGGCTGGGATTTCCTTACAGATTCTGATTCAGATTAGATCCTAGCTTCTAGATTGTATCTTAGGTTTTTCTTCTTGTAATTCCACTTGTAACTATTTTTATTACACTTTAATAGATATTCTAGTTTTGTCTATTGCTCTATTCTGTGTGTTTCTTTTTTATTGTTTGGTACTTTTGATTTTGTTCTTTTTGCCATTCATGGGAGAGGAGTTTTTGGGAGGATATTTTTCGTTGAACCGGTAATCCATGTAGCGGATATATGTCATTGGTGGCTGAATAAAATTTGTGCAATACCTACCTTAGGAATTTCAATGGCTTCCTCTTCAAATTGATGTGCCATGTTCAGTGTACCTCGTGAAGATCCCCAGCTCAGCTGCGCGAGACATGCCCTTCACTCATCACTGCTTGCTCTTCACGAGGATCCCCGCGCGATACATTTACCTCTTTAAATACCATGCCTCTCTTTGGACATTCATTTAATGCTACTTCCCTTTTCCAAAGAGCCAGTTGTGTATTTTCTTCTTTCCCCACATAACACTCATTTATTTCCAAGTGTGAAAAAGAGCACAATTTCAATTCCGCCGATTCAGGTTCCCTCGTCCCTCTCTTTTAAACCGGCCCTCAGTCCCTTTTCATCTCATCTCTCCTCTTCTAACCATAGAAGTCCATATCTCCTCACACAAATGGCAGATGACAGCCCCTTCGGCTTCCCAATAAAAATTTTCCCCATCTGGGAAGATCCCCCACCACAGAAGGAGCCGGACCCCTTGCAATTTCTCTGGGATGAGTATGATGAGGTCCAGCGGATTCGGGCCAAGGAGGAAAAGAAAAACAAAAAAAGAGAGAAGCGAGAGAAAAAGAAGAAGAAAAAAATGGCACCACTTGCATCTCCCCCTCCATCTTCCTCAACCCCTCCCCCGGCTACACATTAACCCCCCCCATTTTCTCTTTTCTTTTTTCCATCTTTTTGTCATATTTTCTTTTTATTTCAATGAAAGTTTCTTTTACTTCTATACTGTGCAATTTGCATTCTCTGTTTCTCTATCTTCTTCTGTGTTTATTTTTGTCTGACTGCTTGGATTCTACTGCTTTTTATCACCTCTGAACCAGTGAGGACACTGCTCCAAATGGTTTGGGGGTGTGGCAGTCTGCCAATAGAATATTTAATTTTAGTGCAATAATGGTGGCATAACTGAGGTGAATAAAGCTAATTTCCACTAAACTTGATACAATGAGGAAACATGTAAAAAAATTTTAAACATTTTTGCAGACTTTTGGAAACAGAAAAAGTTGAATTTTGACACCACCGTGAAGCTAATATTAGAAAATTTTTGAGTTAAGTACTCAGTGAGCCTAAGAGGAGAGAAACAGACGAAAATACAACCCATGAGTTAAATTTGAAGACCATACCTAGTGAGATTTGGGCTCAAAATTTTCTTTTGAAGAGTGTTTTTGGCATTATTTCTGCTCTAAGGACTGATTGAATCAAGACTTTGTCACTAGAATTTGTGCAACTCCAAATCAAAACTAATTGACAGCACTCATGAGACTAAGGAAATGATCCAAGGCCCTCATTTGGATAGTTTGAGCCTAAAAATCCAACCTTTTAAAATCTACCCTTTTGCATATACCAGTTGAGCCTTAAAATCATACTCTTCTTTCACAAACACCAGAACACTTGCACCTTAACCTCATTACCTGAGTTTACCTTAACCTCACTCTGAGAATTCAGAAGGTAAAGGAGAAGGAAGAAAAGATACTGAGAATGGTCCAATATTCTGTGGAAGGTGAAGAAAAGCATCTTGTGAACAGCTGTGTATCAATGACAGTTGAGTGGCATTTCATCAAAAGAATGAATAAAGAAAATAAAAAGTGGAAAAGAAAGAGAAGTCTAGAGAACATCATCATCTAAAAAGTGAAAAGAAGAGGAGAAGCTGGCCACTTTGTCTCTGAAATAGAAGAGAAAGATGAAGTTTTTACTGGAATGAAGGTTGTGAAGTCATGAACCACTCCTGACCTTGCTGATTTCTCAATTTGGATTCCCTTTACCCTTTTATTATTCATACACCTCACCATAAGCCACATTACAACCCATTCGAAAAAGACCCTGTGGATCCAAAGTCAAATGAACTGTCATGTGGAGATGAATAGTTGTCAAATCTATGGCGAAAATCTTTGAAGATGTCAGAAATTAGAAGCTTGGCCTATGCTCATGCTTGCAAACCCATTTGGGGTCTGCAACTGCTCTTGAGCTCTTCAGAATGTGAACACCCTCAGGATATTAATGTTGAGAGATAGCCCAAGTGAGAATTGGGTCTGAATTTTAACCCCATTGGGATTGTATCCAACCTAAATTTTAAATCAAAGGCAAGCTGGGTACTAATTTGTATACATTGAAATTCTAATGTTAAATGAATGATGGTCAGGCAAACACATGTTAAATAAATTTACTGTGGAATGAAACTTTAAACATTTGAATTTGTGTTGTCACTATCTGCACTATACTTAACTGACTCTAATGGTGAAGTTTGTGGGTGCCTTCACTGAAAACCCTCAGGAGACTTCACTCCTCCACTAGGGATCACCTAGGGGTTTAAAAGGCTTGGTACATATGCTAAATGTATCCGTGATCCCTACGAAAGTGGCATTTATAGCTTTGCTAAGGGACTAGCAAAGATTAAGTTTGGGGGTGTGTTAAGACCTGAGAAGTACCACTTTTCACCCCTTAACTTAATCTATGTTGGACCCTTAATCATTTAATAAAAGTGTTTTAAGCTTGTTCTGTAGGTAATGAACAATAGCTGCAATAACGCCTTAATCCTGCTAAGGAGCCTGCTTTTGCTCTAGAAGTCTCTCAGAAGAAGGGAAGCTGGATCCAGACAAGAACTTGACTGCATGAAGGCAAAGCACAGTAGCAACAGAGCAAGAAATGAGCCTTGCGCAATTGCCGCAAGGTTCAAAGGATTCAGAAAGTAAGCCTCGTGCAGTCCTCGCCAGTTTTCCCAAGACTTTATACCAAGTGTCCGCGTTGTTCTCACGCAATTTAGTGATAGAAGGGCTTCAGAATCATGAGTTGCGCAGCTCAAGAAAGCAACACTCAACCTCACGCAGTTCACTCAAATCAGCTGAGGAGAGAGAGAGCTCCAGGTATTTCTACGCGCAGCTATCGCACAGTGGCCGCGGGATGCAAAACTATAGAAAAACTTTTTGTGCAGTTTAGAGACCAATGCACATCACGCCCTTGCAAGGATCCTCGCGAAGATCCATTGAGGAACAAACTGCTCACGTGATTCCCTTGCCATTCAGAAGGAAAGTGCAATCCTGCGAAGACCAGAGCAATCCAGCGAGGATTCAATGCTCTATCGCATGATTGCTTAAGCTACAAACTATGACAACCCCGCGATGGCTAGAATTTCAAGTTAATCTAATCTTGTGAAGACCGTGCTACCATGCGACAGTCTTGGAAACCAGTGCTACCTGGCGAAGCTCTGGACTCTAACTCTCCCTCACTTCTGTAGAGGACATTCTGGGAACTTCCAGCAATTAGGGCATGCACTTCAATGCTCTAATTTCTGTGCACGCACCTTGAGGCATCCAAGGAATAGTATTAGGCCACATGGCATCATTAAAATTAGGGTTTCCTAACCCTAATGCACCGCCAAACTGACTGCTATATAAACCTAAGCCTGGTTAAGGTTTAGGAGACCCCTCTTAGAATAGAATTTTGTCTATCTTCTTCTTGCAGTAGCTGTAGATCTCTAGTAAGGTTTAGGTAGATTTCTTTTTACTTTTTCTTCTCACCATAGCCCAGCACTTGCTGGCTATGCCTCTGTATGCTTATTTGGTTTAGAATTAATGGAATTTCATGATTGGGTGTTTTACATGTATGGGATTGAAGTTTGAGATTGAGTTATTCTGTAAAAGGCTGTTGCCTTGAGATCCTCCATTGATAGGCTGTATTATGAGCAATGGAGGACTATTTTTAGAGACCTATTTATATCCAAGTGACCTGTGTGTCTGGGCTAACATGCTCCCATACAAGCCTAGCCCCACCACAGGATCCACTAGATCTGAAATCCCCATTGGAGCTTGTGCTTGTAGCCTTGTGAACATGGTGGTGACAGCAGTGTTCTTGTTCTGTTTTGGTCCTTTGTGAGGAGGATAGCCTCTGGGATAGTCTGTGACCATTTTAGTGGACAGGTTATAGCCTTAGGGTGAGGCCAATCCATAGATCCAAAATAGATTCTTCTTCTCTGCACTTGTGCTTGTAGCTCTGTGAGAGATTGTGCAGAGCCAAACCCCGCTATATTTGTATAGACCCGCCATCAGATGGCAGATCTGGTTTGGTTCTAGAGATTGTAGGCTTATGACTGGATCACTGCAGTCTTTCTACAGCAGTGGACAGCTAGACCTAAGACTGTACTCAAACTCTTACTGGTTCTACGTGTTTGGGCTAACATGCTCCCATATAGGCCTAGCCCCACACAGAGCACTTTAGTGGTTGAGGTTCTCTATGGATTCTTGTGCTTGTAGCCATGATGAAGTAGTGCTTACAATGATAGACTTGTTCTGACCATCTCTGGACTGTGGTTCCCCAATTGGATAGTCTGTGACCATTTAAGTGGACAGATTATAGCCATAAAGGGTTTGGATCATGGCACGGAGATGAGTTGGATTCTTTCTCCTTAGTGGTGATAATGTAGCCATTGGACAGGACTTCTATTATAGCAGATCTGAATTTGAGTCATGAAACCCATCAGATCTGAACCTAATAGCATACTTCTCACCCTTTTATATTTATTTTCTCATACTCCATCCTTCTTCTCAACCCTTTCTGTAGTTAAATCATTAGATTACCAGAGAATGTAGAAATAAGTGACCTTAAATCACCTTCCATTTAGGACTGCCAGATCTGTAGTCAGATCTGGAGAGCCTACTACTGATGGCTCCCTTGCAGCTTTAGATCAACTTTCCTTATGGGACAAACTCTTACTTATCAAAACATGCTACAACAGGCCCTGTATCTTGTAGGACTGTGCATATTTTAGGCTTGCTGCTTTGCCATTTTCAATCCACCTTTTATTCATTTTCATTCACCCCATTCGTATCACTGCCTCCAATAAAGTCAGTAGCAAGCATAAAAAATATTCCAACAGGCACTGAATGGGCCGGTTATGGTGAGGGTTGATTGGGAAAAGGGGGTGGAAGTAAAGGCTTCTTCGGTATGGGAAAGGGTTGGAGAATCTGGTGGGGATGAGACGGGATCGGCATAAGCCGGGTCCACTGCCCACGACATATCTTGGTATCGGGTTAGGTATGGGTTCCTCGGATGGGGCCCGTAAATCTTCCTCCTTCTTCCCCTACGGGATGACGGAGGGTATGATGATGCCATTGTGCCGGCACCAATCAAGACTCTATTTTTGAGTTTTTTATTTTTAATTAATTTAATTTTTTTTTTTAAATTTATCAAAAAAGAAATGTGGATTTCGGGGCCTTTTGAATTCCCTTCTTGAGTGGCTCTCGTACCCTAAATAGGTCTCGCATCAATGGCTCCGAAGTGCTTCGGAAGAATCAAAGGAAAACCCCTTAATCTATTGAAAGCATGAAACCCGATGCAAATAACCTGATCCCCCGAAACGAATAAAAAGGAAGTTACCTTCTTTTGACAGACGAGAGCATATTGGGTATAAAAAATTATAGGGCCTAAACAGAGGCACTACACACACTGATCGGGGAGTCCGAGATGTGAAATAGGCCATAGATTCAGACCAGGGCAGCTCAGAACCAACCTGGCGCAACTATTAGTGGCGCCAGAGAAAAAGATCCCAGAATAAAGCTGGCACAAGTAATAGTTGTGCCAGTGTTCTTTGCAGGTATTTTGCATTGGCGCGACTATTAGTGGCGCCAGAATAAAAGGGCTCTCCAATTTGCTTGATAGCAGCTGGCCTAGTCCAAAATGGGTCTCCAAACTGGCTTTTGGTGGAAGTTATGCTTCCAGGGATTGGCTGTTTATATGATCCACTCTCTTCCTCACCAAACCTAAGGGTTTAAGGCCAAATTGGGTTCACTATCGCTCTCTTTTTCCCGGATTTTAAGCTTGGTAACGAGAAGGTTACTCATCCGATATACCTCAAGTGCAAGCACTTTTCTCAGGTACTAGGTGGGCTGTGACTTTTCCAGATCATCACCACTAGGGGCTGCCGCCATACTAAGACCCAAGTGTTTGTATGTGTGCCTAAATAACCCAACTCTTTAAAATCTACCCCGCAAAAATTAAATTTAAATCCCCTTTATTGGTTCAATTTTATTTTTCACTTTTAAGAAAATTTTCTTAAGTTCAAAAACCGAGGGTGATGATCCTGTGCCGCCTCTACGGGCCGGTGTTCACTGGCGGAATATGATTGCGAAATTAAAAGCGCAAGTAGGCCCGCCAAATGACTAAGGCACTTTAAATGATGAAAATATAAAGAAATTAAATGACAATGCACAAGTAGATCCGCCGATCGGCTAAGGTGCTTATAATGACGGAATCGTAAAGAAATTGAATGCGATGCGCAAGTAGACCAGCCAATCAGCTAAGACTCGTAAATGACGTAAAGTAGGGGTAAGTAAAATGACATAATCAGAGGGGTGAGTAAAAAAATAGAAAAAATAAAATAAAAAATAGCAATAAAAGGTTAGTAAAATAAAAAATAAATAGGTCATGTTTAAGGGGAAACTCTACTAGCTACTCCCTAGCAGAGTCGCCATCTATGCAACCGCGGGATTTTTGACGATCCTATCGTGACGATACATTCTCTAATAAAATATTCAGAATCGCCACCCAAAGTTTTTGGTGTGCCAGGAAGCCTAGATCATTTTTATAAGCACAAAGTGCCACAAATATGACTCTGAATCGGTCTACGCCAAAGGCGCTTAAGTAAGGGCTTCGGTTATCGACTGGGAAGGTTTTAGGCACCCAATCAGCCAACTAAATGCGGTCTTTATTAATGGAAAAAAATAAAAATAATATAAAAGAAAAGAAAAAGGCATTCTCTTGCCCAAAGGGGCTTAAATTCTTATTTGTGCCCCTCCGTTCCTACCGAGAATTCAGCGGCGTAACGGCACAAATGGGAGGATGGAGGAATAACTGAGAAGGTAGAGGAATAGAGGGGACAGCTGGAGCTCTCGAGCCCTTGTTGCACAGCTATGGAGCCTTACGTTGGATTGCTTCGGTGAGATTTTGAAGGCTTACATGATGAGAAATGGGATTCTAACTCTTATGGGTTGATAGCTAAGAGGTTGAGAGGGAAGGATAGGGGGTAACACACATCTAACCTCGAGCTTATGGGAGTCTAAAGGGATTTTTTAAGTGCTAGAATTTGTATGGGAATGGTGCACTAGAAGAGAGAGAGAGAAGGGATTCCTTAATCTATTAATTACAAATTTTTTCAAGCCATTTTCAAGGGGGGGTGCCTCTCTATTTACAGGAAAAAGAGAGGTTAGGAGGGTTCTTAGAGGCTAATTGGGATTAGCAATTAGGTAATGGGCCATCTAAGGTTTCCTAGGGTTTTTGGAGTCTTGAAAAATGTGAAGAGTTGCTCTAATAGTGGATGATAGGGTGAGGCTTTAAACCACTTAAGGGGTTGCACATAGATAGTAAATGGGTGTAACAGAATTAGTAAAATACACTCCAAAGGTCAAGATGGCCAACAAGTCGAACCCCAATCTCGATTTTTGAGGCAAAAACCCTGAGTTACTCTTCATATGCCTGGTGCAGCTATTAGTTGCACCAAGCATATGTACAGTAAAATAGTAGTGCACAGTGGCTTTGGGAAGTCGACTGCCCGCAGGGGGACCCGCCTATAATTGGCGCAACTATTAGTTATGCCAAATCCCTAGGGGGGTTCAACTGATTTTACCTTTCTGTCCCTAGTCTTCGAAACGTGATATCTTTACATGTATAGCTCCGATTGGGGTGATTCTTGGCCTGTTGGAAAGCTAAAGACTTCTACATTTAAATGATATGAGATTTGATCATAGTAGAAGGTCATAGCTAGTCACAGTGTACCACTCTTCATCCATTGCTCGAGAAAGCTAGGTTTTGGTTCGGAATGGGTTCTAAGGGTCGAGATGGGTTCCTAAATGATCTAAGGTGATTCTTAAGAGTTTGGGATAGCTCCTAAGGTTACAAAAGGGTTCCTAAGGGTTATATACATGCCCTCAAAAGCTAAGAGGTGTGCCTCCCTCAAAATGTGTTTCGATCGGGCCTTGTGCCAAATTTGGGTGTCTACAGATGCCCCTCTTGGGTATCCGATTACTAATGATCGAATGCCAAAGAAAAGAGACACCCGAAGAGGCCCAAGGCATTACTAATGGGTCCGCTGTATTTAGAACGAACTTCAAATATCAGATGAGTAACATGATGAGAAAATAGAAGCCCTGTATATCGAGAAAAACTATCATTTCTCAAGGTAATTGGTCCTCAAGCGGTTAGCGACATTACTGGGTTTTGAATACAAAATGCACGAGTTCGGGTAGTAAGGGCATATTTTTGAAAATATTTTCTCCCCCTCTCTTCAAACGGAAAATCGGCCTCCTCTAGGGTTCCTTTACATCGCGTCTACGCGTGCCTCATTGTTGGCATTTGCTTACACTGATTGATTGTCCACACTGCACTAGATCAAAGACCCTGAGTATCAATCTTCAAATAAAATTGAACAGATCCAGCCAAAATTGGGTACCTATCGAAGGAGGCACTCAATCTTGGTCTCCATCAACGATGATCTTATTATCGAATAATTATGCAAAAACATGCATTCATCAGGGGTAGATAAAACAAAGGGGAATGGATGTCTCGACCTAGAACCTATCTGAGTATAATTTATAAGAACAAATGACCATCCAACGGATACCCAGACGCAAAGCGTACACTTTATAGGGAAACTGTACAAATGCAAGTTTTAAGCTTGCAACCTAAAATGAGCCCTTTAAAATGCATATTTGAACAAAGTCATTCAATACGTAATTTCCTTTTTGACAGGTTTGTTTTAACCAATAATTTACCTTCCTCTGAGGAATCTTCTTAAGACACTTAAGTTCACATGAAACCAAAAATAGAGTGCTTAGCTCGAAGATTTAGCAGTGGAATCAACCTGATCGAAACATTGATCGCTTGATCAGGATTTACACAGTTGCTCCTACTTTAGTAGGATCCAGAGATCTAAGGCAAACCTTAAACTTAGGACATTAATTTAGCACAACTGCGTTGTCGATAAAATATTGACATTTTACCGCATTAGAGCACGCATGTGCGTGGCAAAAAGTACGATAACAATGCATCTATCTTTTTTTATTTTTAAAATGATTGCTTTTTTTTTTTTTTTTTAATAGGCTGATCATCTATGGAGAGATGCTTTATTTGATCTGTCCATCACCAAGAGGTTGCCTTCCTCGAGGTTTTGGGCCATTTGATGTTCCTGCACATTTATGAAGAAAACGTCAGTCCCTTTTTGTTTATATGGGTAATAAATATGTATCCTAAGTAACAGAAGGAGCAACAAACTTTTACCTACACTTTTTTATTTTTCAAAATATATATACTTTTTTAGTTTTTTCTTTTTAGAGATTTTTTGTTCTTTTTTCTTCATTGTTGAAATGGAAGTACAATGCTGTAAATAAGTACATGGAAAAGTGTATAAATATAGAATTTTTTTATATTTAGAATTTTCTTGATATTTTTCTTTTTTTAGTTTTTCTTCTTTTTTTTGTTTGATGCCTTATCAGTGAGACGAAGTGACGGGTCCCTTTTTTAGCATAGCTGAACTCGTTCATGCAATTAGACCTGAGTGAGGTTCAGAATTTTCCAAGGTCGAAATGTCCATCCCTTTGGATCGAATTAACCTTTTCTCCTTACCTTGGGTCATACGTTTGACGATGTAGCCTGAAGATATTCCTGGTCAGAACTTGATTTGAGCTAACATGAGCGGCCCAGTTGGCGATCAGATAACACAAAGATGTAACCAAAGGAAGTGACTGAATGATTTTCTTCTTCTTTTTTAACATTTTTACTCATAGCGCCCAAGACAGGTTTTCGCCGTGCCCATTGTTACCCTTTTTTTACCCATAATGCCCTTTCGAGTTTTCATTACGTCCATGGGTATAGCTCTCTTACCCCAAGAGCCCTTTCAAGTTTTTACCTGATCCGCACAAGTTCGCTGTTTTTACTTGTAGCGCCTTTTCGGGTTTCCACTACGTCCATCTTGCTTTGAGCTTGTATTTTTATTTTTTTATTTTTTTTTTTCAAAATCCATGACATAGACATTGATTCATTCATAGCCGGCTAGATGGGGTTTTGGAGTCGTCTCTCAACTAAGCTCGTGTTGATTTAATAGATACTATGACTGCTTGTGAACCAAAAAAGAGGGCTTTCTTTAGGGTGTAGCTTGGCCATGGGTCAGGTTAGGATTTGAAGGTATGCTGGGGGCTAAAAAGGGTTTCCTTGACACGGTCTCAGTTTTTCAAAACATACTTTCTTCCTTGGGGGATTTTATCGTACATGCCCTATAATTCTTCTATATATATATATATATTTCTTTGTTTTATTTCAAGCAATCTCTTTTTGGGTTTTGGCTTTTCTAATTTTTTTGGATTTTGATTTTACATCCCCTTTTTTATATATTTACTCGCCTTTTCTGTTCTCTTTTTTTTAGGGAAGGGGTTCGTTGAAAGAAAGGCCCAGGCTCAAAATGGGGTAGCAAAGGATATCATCATTTTAAGGAATACTTTTTGGCTATTGTGCTTGGAATGATGGTCTCTTTTGGGGGGTTCTTAAACAGTCACATATTTATTTTACCAACACTTACCTTATCGCGATAGACTAAGAGTAGAACCGTCAGACGTATCCAGCGTTGATGGGCTCAGGAAGATGATCTTCGTCCATGGTGCGGCGGATGGCGTATCTCGGTAGCACTTCTCGGACGATGTAAGGTCCCTCCTAATTCAACTTGAATTTCCCTCTTAAATCGATGTGGAGGGATGGGAAGATCTTCAGCATAGTGTCTCCCACCTTCAGATCTTGACCACAGACATGTTTATTGTAAACACGTGCGATTCGCCCCTGGTAAACTTGAGTATGATACAAGGCTAGGAGTCTTTTCTCATCTAGTAGATTCAATTCTTCAAAGCGAGATCTCTCCCTTTCTGCTTTAGGTAAGCCTGATTCCATGAGGACTCAGAGCGTGGCTACCTCAACCTCTATCGGTAGGACGACCTCAGTTCCATACACAAGGGAGAATGGTGTTGCCCCTATAGCGGTACAGATCAATGTTCTGTAAGCCCATAAAGCAAATGGCAGCATTTTGCTCCAATCTTGATAAGTAACAACCATCTTTTTGAGGATGCGAACGACCATCTTGTTCGCAGCTTCCACGGCTCCATTAGTTTGACGACGATAAGGGGATGAGCGATGGTGCTTGATTTTGTATTGCTCGCAGAAGGCTCGGATGAGCTTATTCGTAAAGTTTGTTTCATTGTCCATGATAATATCTTTAGGTACTCTAAATTAGGGCACAATATTGTTTTTAAGAAACTTCTCGACGTGACTGGCCGTGATGTTGGCATATGGCGCCGCTTCTACCCACTTGTAAAAGTATCGAATGGCGACGAGGATGAACCGATATCCTTTGGATGGTTTTGGATTAATCATTCCGACGACGTCAAGGCCCCAAGCAGCAAATGGCCAAGGAGTGGTCATGCAATGTAGATCTATGGCAGGGGCATGTATCAGGCTAGAGTGTTCTTGACACTTGTAGCATTTCTAAACATGTTTGCAACAATCTGATCCCATAGTGGTCCAAAAGTATCCTTTCCATAGAATTTACTTAGCGAGCATGTGAACGCTGGCGTGGGCACCGCATACTCCCTCATGGATCTCTTTCATGATGTTGATCGCTTCATTTTCTGTAAGGCACTTGAGTAAGATGTTGTTATAGGATCGCTTGTAAAGGCATTCCCCATAAATGATGTAACTTGCTGCTAAACATTGAATGGTTCGTCGGTCCGTCTTGGACGTACCCTCAAGGAAAGTTAGTGTCTCGAGGAAGTTCTTGATATCTGAGAACTAAGGTGGCTCATCATCAGGCTTTGTAGGTTCCTCAATTTGGAGGCAGAAGGTCGGCTCATTCCTTTGCTCGATCATGATCGGCTTCATCTCAGCACCATACAGGATTTCTTTCATTGATGCCAACGTTGCTAGTGTGTCAGCAAAGCGATTCCTTATCCGAGGGGCATATGAGAATGTCACGTCTTTGAAGCAAGCTATCAGATCCTTGAGGTGTACATGATTAGGGATTAGTTTCTCATCTTTCGTCTTTAAATCACCATTCATCTGGCACATGATCAACTGCGAATTACCAAATACTCGGAGGTGAGTTATATTTAGATCGAGAGCCACTTGTAGGCCTACGACACAAGCTTCGTACTCGGCCATGTTGTTAGTGCAAGGGAAGTTGAGCTTGATGGAGACTGGTAAATGGGATCCTTTCGGCAAAATCAGAATGGCACCAACTCCTTGACTTTCAGCATTTGCTGCCCCGTCAAAGTGCATTATCGAAGATTCCTCTGCGTCTCAGTATCATCCTCCGTCATGAATAGGATGTCCTCATTGGGGAACTCAGTTCTCAAGGGCTCATAATCTGGCAAAGGATTATCGGCAAGATGATCGGCGTGTGTCAACCCCTTGATCGACTTCTGAGTGACGTACGTGATGTCAAACTTAGACAATAAAAGCTGCCATCATGCAGTTCATCCAGTGAGAGCCGGCTTCTTGAATAGGTATTTCAATGGGTCCATTCGGGCCAGCAGTAGACTGGCTTGGGATAGCAAGTAATGGCGGAGCCTCTGAGTAGCCCAAACAAGAGCCTGGCATGCTTTCTCCAGATGAGAATAGCACTTCTCGTAATCAGTAAACTTCTTACTCAGATAGTAAATGGCCTGCTCTCTTCTTCCCATCTCGTCATGCTGCCCTAAGACACATCCCATCAAGACTTCCACCATGGAGAGATACATCAGGAGTGGTCTCCCCGGCTCAAGTGGTACCAAAATAGGTGGGTTAAGGAGGTAGATTTTGATTTTATCGAACGTTGCCTGACAGTCATTGCTCCATTCAATGGGAGCATTCTTCCTTAGTAGCTTGAAGATCTGCATGCAAATCGACGTTAGCTGTGCAATAAACCGACTAATATATTATATTTTGGCCAAGAACCTTCTAACTTCTTTCTCAATAGATGGTGGTGGCATTTTGGTGATAGCTTTGACTTTGATTAGGTTGACCTCGATCCCTCTCCTGCTAATGATGAATTCTAATAGTTTCCCGGACATAGCACCGAATGTGCACTTCTGTGGATTCAGACGTAACCTGTACTTTCTCAACCTCTGAAACAACTTCTGAAGGTTTACCTAGTGAAGGGACAACCTCACTAGCTGTCAAAAGGCCTGAACTGAAGAGGCAAAGACCTGGTCTCAACCCAGAAAAGAAATGTGGAGCAATTCGAACAGAAGAATGCACTACAGAGTGCTTTTCGAAAAGAACCTGAACTCTGCGAAAAGAAATAAAAGCTCCAAGCTTAGTTTTCGAAGAGCACCTGAACTCTTCGAAAGGATGATTGACCTATTCAAAAAGAAGAGAACTCCTTGCGAATAGAACTTGAACTTTGCGAAAAGAGCTTCAGGAGTCACAGTACCTTGCGAAAAGTTCCCTAAACTATGCGAAATGGTATTCTGGAGATTCCTAGCTTCTGCAAGGGTAATTCAGTAATCTTTTACACGCGTCCCAATGCATTTAAAAACCTAGGGATGTTCCAGAAGATTCTAAGCACGAAGCGAAGGCATATTCCACCCCATGTGAGCACCCGAAGATGAAATTACTTGGCGGGAACTTCTAGAAGCTCTAACAGATTTTCAAATTGCATAACAGAATTGATGCTTAAGTCGCCTGATTGGCTGAACCAGATCGAGCAATTCTGATTGGCCAAAACAGATGTGGATCCTTGTGCTCGACTATCATTGGTTGATACAGATCTTAGCACTTCTGATTGGTCGATACGCATCTGAGCTAGACCTGGGGAAAACTATAAATAGATGAACCATCTGCCCAATTGGGGCATCCAGATTTTGAGTTTCATTCCTATTCCCCCATTTCCAGATCAGCTAGCCTGTCTGAAACCTTGTAATAGCATAACTCTTACTTTCAATTGAGAGCTGTGAGATATCTCTGTAATTCAAAAGAGGATTGTATTCAAGACTACAAATCTGAGAGCTATTTAAGTTGTGCTTTGTAATTGTAAATGTGAATTTGAAAAGGTTGCTGTAAACCGTACGTTCTCAATTGGATTCGTGTTAAGGGTTCCCTCTGATCTCCTTATTGCACTAGACTCCTTTAGATTTACTATTTTTCATGCAATTTCCCTTGATTCATTAACCCAGTGGGAATTAGTGTTTGTAACCTAATCTCTCACAGCATTTGTAGTGATATTTCTTATTCTGAATTAAGGGTTTAGATTAAAGACTATTGGATGGTCTGTGGCCATTGAAGTGGACAAACCATAACCATAAGCCAAACTTTAATCCTTGAGTTAGATTTATTTCTCTTGCATCTGTGCTTGTAGCCAGATGAAGATTGAATCATCTCTCATTTGACCTGCAGTCATTCTCATTGTGTTTCAAGGACCAAATCAAAGTTAGATATTATTTCTCCATTTTTATAAATTTACATCAAAATTCCCCCAACTCAGATCTGGATCATTTAGTTTAACTTTTACTTTTATCATTTAGTTAATGTGACAAATTCAAACTCCCATCTTATGTGCTCTGTAGATAGGATAAGAGGCCAGATCTGGTAGCTCAGATCTGGAGGTTTATCTTGCATTTTAAACAAATTCTCTGTGGACGATCTTTTACTCACTTACATTTAAAACTTGCTACAATTGGCCCTGATCTTGCAGGCTAATTCACTTCTCTCTGTGCTGATATTTCTTTATTTTTTTTCCTAGATTCAGTATAACTTAGCATTTGCAAACCTGTTTTCAAAACACAAATAAATCATGCACACTCAGAACACCAACAAGTTTTTCGCACCGTTGTCGGGGAATTTGTTTTAAAATAGGTAGACCTAAGTTTTCATTTTTATTTTTACAACAGTGCTAAACTATTCTATTGTTTATATCTGTGCAGTTATTCATATCCATTTTGAAGAGGAGAATTTACTTTAAAAGGAATTCTGAAGGTTTGCTGTGCATAATCTGATTCTCTGTTCTGTGTTGTATGTTTGGTAGGAGGACTCTCAGCCCTGAGATTGTCCCTCTAAATTTAGAAGTTGAAAGGCTATTACGAACGGACAAAGCATGCAATTCTCTTTAGCGATTACTATGGGTGAAGAACCTCGACTTTTGAGGGATTACTTTGCACCTGGTGCTTATAATTCTCCCTTTTGCATTCAATTTCCTACTGTTGAAGGAAATTATGAGATCAAATCATCGACGATCCAAATGCTTCCTTCCTTCCATGGGTTGAGTAAGGAAGATCCATACAAACATGTGGATGAATTCTTGTCTCTTTGCACCACATTTAACATAGCTGGACTTGGTCCAGAGGCAACCAAGCTTTGGCTCTTTCCTTTTTCATTAAAGGACAAAGCTAGAACATGGTTGTCTATGTTAGCACCAAATAGTATCACTTCTTTGAATGATTTGCAGTGTCAATTTTTAGCCAAATACTTCCCTATGTCTAAAACAAGCCAATTGAGACAAAGTATTATTTCCTTCTCACAAAACTCAATTGAAACTTTCCATGAAGAATGGGAAAGGTTTAAGGAACTTTTAAGGTAATGTCCTCATCATCAAATTCCCCGATGGCAGCTTGTTCAAAGCTTCTATCAAGGAATTGATCCAAAAGGCAAGGATATGATAGATGCTTCCTGTGGAGGCACTTACTTGCAAAAAACAGTTGAGGAGGTTTGGGACTTATTTGAAGTAATTGGTGAAAACTCAACTCAACAGGAATCTTTGTCAAGAGATATTGAGAATCCTGCTAGGTTGAACAATCAGCAAACCACCAAAGGAAAGATTTATGAGGTGAATGAGTTGGAAGAAAGATGGATAATTTAACCACAAAGTTTGATAGATTGATGGACTCACTTAAAAATCCAATGGTTGCAAGAGTAGAGGAGGCATGTCTGATATGCCAGTCCCCTACTCATTCACTTGACCAATGTCCCGCTGCACCACAGTTCCCAGATCTAGTGGTGGAACAAGCACATGTTGCCCAATCATTTGGACAGATGCAGTCAAAAGAATATCCATGGAGAGGGCACCCCAATTTGAGGTGGAGCCAGGGGAATTATCAATCACAGCAATGACAACCAAAGAACCAAATGCCTTTCAAAGCGCTCGACCTTATCGGCAATGATTTTATGCCAAGCCAAATTTTCGGTGGCCATTCCACAACAACTGCATGAAATCTGCTCGGTTCAAGTCCCTTCCTGGTCCCCTTCTTTTAAAGATCAAGTCCTAAATTCACTCTAGAATTTAGGATCTTTAACTCAGGCATCGTGAACTTTCACAGAGCATAAAGAAGATTGAAGAAACATTGGGTCAACTTTCAAATACTTTGGCCAAAAGAGAGGAAGGAAAGTTACCCAGCCAACCTTTGAACAATCCCAAAGGACAGTTCATGGTTGGAGAGGCTTCTATTTCACATGAAGAAGTAAAAACTGTCACAACTTTGAGAAATGGAAGAATTATAAATAACAAAGTGGGTACTGAAGAAGAAAAAAGTGAGGAAAATGATAAAGATATCGGCAAAGCGACATAATGTTAGCAGTGGGGGTTCTGATGTACCTCAGAAAAATCAAAAAAATGAAAAACAAAAAAATCAAAAAGATTCTGATAATGCTTCTAAAGTTGTAGATGAAAGACTAGTTCCTCATTTACCATTTCCTCATGCCATGAAATCTGTATCCCATTTTGATAAAGGGAACACAAAAACAGATGAAATGATGGAGACTTTCAAGCAAGTCAAGATAAATCTACCTTTGCTTGATGCAATCAAACAAATTCCAACATATGCAAAATTTTTGAAAGATATTTGCACTCACAAAAGATAGTCTAGGATACAGTTATCCAAGAAGGTCTTTGCTGTGGAAAGAATTAATTAGGTGTTGTCTATTACCACACCTCCTAAACTTCAAGATCCGGGAATCCCCACAATCCCTTGCATTATTGGGGAACATACCATTGAAAAGGCTTTATTAGATTTGGGTGCTAATGTCAACCTGCTTCCATATTCTGTATATGAGAAACTAGGTTTGGGAGAATTAAAACCCACTCATGTGGTGTTACAACTAGCAGACAGATCTGAAAGAAAGTCAGTTGGGATGATTGAGGATGTATTGGTAGGAGTAGATAAATTTTTCTATCCTGCTGATTTTCTAGTTTTGGACATGGAACCTACAAAAAGTAAAACTTCCATCCCTGTCATTTTGGGAAGACCATTCCTAGCTACAGCAAATGCTTGCATTCAATGCAGGTCTGGTATTATGGAAGTCTCTTTTGGAAATATGAAGGTGAAATTAAATATTTATAATGCGATCCTGACCTCAATTCAGCTCTGAGGAATGTTTTCATGTTGATCTATTGGATGAACTGGTGGAAGGGACTTTACAACAGTTTTTACAGTGTGAAGATTTAACCACAGATTCTAAAGATGCTTGGTGAAATACGGAGGAAGAAATATTTTGTACCTCAAAGTCTGAGGAAGTAAATGTTGTGCAAGGAACTCATAATCAATCAGCAAGTTTCTCTTCTTAGAAACCTGCTATTCTTCCCCTTTCACAAATAGCTAAGGTACCTTTGCTACCTTCTTTTCTCAGCCCACCTTATGTAGAACTGAAGCAGTTGCTAGAAAATTTGAAATATGTGTTTTTAGGAGACCATAAATCATTGCCTGCGATTATTTCTTCCTCCCTCACAAAGGAGCAGGAGGAAGAGCTGTTGATTGTTTTGAAACAACATAAAAGGGCAATTGACTGGACTATTGTTGATTTGGGAGGAATCAGTCCAGCTGTTTACATGCATAAAATCCATTTGGAAGAAGATGCAAAGCCTTCTAGGGAAATGCAAAGGAGGTTGAACCCTCATATGCAAGAAGTGGTCATGAAAGAGGTTGTTAAGTTGTTGGATGCAGGGGTCATTTACCCCATTTCAGATTTAGCTTGGGTGGCACCTACACAGGTGGTACCTAAGAAATCTAGGATCACTGTTGTAACCACAAATTCTGGTGAGCTTATGTCAACCAGACAAACAACTGGTTGGAGGGTCTGTATTGATTACAGAAAATTAAATTCAATGACCAGAAAAGACCATTTCCCTCTCCCATTCATTGATCAAATTTTAGATAAGCTAGCAGGAAAAGCTTATTACTGTTTTCTTGATGGTTACTCTGGTTACAACCAGATTCCTGTGTACCCACAAGATCAGGAAAAGACCACATTCACTTGCCCTTTTGGCACTTTTGCCTATAGGAGAATGCCTTTTGGTCTTTATAATGCTCCTGCTACCTTTCAAAGATGCATGTAATCCATTTTCTCTGATATGATTGACCAATTTATGGAGATTTTTATGGATGATTTTTCAATCTATGGAGATAGTTTTGCCCAGTGTTTACATCATCTCAAATTGGTGTTACAGAGATGTGAAGAAACCAATCTAGTTTTGAGCTGGGAGAAGAGCCATTTCATGGTCACCCAGGGCATTGTCCTTGGCCATGTTGTCTCCCACAAGCGCATTGAGGTAGAAAGAGCAAAAATTTATTTAATTGCACATTTACCACCTCCAAAAATAGTTAAACAGATCAGACGCTTTCTGGGACATGCTGGATTTTACAGAAGGTTCATTAAGGACTTCAGTAAAATAACCAAGCCTCTTTGTCATTTATTGTGCCACGATGTCCCTTTTGTTTTCAACAATGAATGCATGAAGGCATTTGAATTCTTAAAAAACTGTTTGATTTCAACTCCAATATTACAGTCTCCAGATTATTCACTACCTTTTGAACTGATGTGTGATGCATCAGATTATACTTTGGGAGCTGTACTTGGACAGAGAAAGGATAAGCTGCCCCATGTCATAGCTTATGCCAGTAGATCAATGATTGATGCACAACTCAATTACACAATAACTGAGAAGGAGCTGCTGGCAATTGTTTTTCCTTTAGAGAAATTCAGGTCGTATGTCATGGGTTCACAAATAGTGGTGTTCACTGACCACTCTGCCTTGAAATACCTTCTGTCTAAGAAGGACACCAAACCAAGATTAATCAGGTGGATCCTCCTATTACAGGAATTTGATTTATAGATCAAAGATAAAAAGGGTGTGGAGAATGTGGTGGCTGATCACCTGTCTAGAATTTTAACTGCTAAGATTGATAGGTTGCCTATCAATGAATCTTTCCCTGATGAGCAATTTTTTGCTATTAGTATACACACCCCTTGGTTTGCAAACATAGTCAACTTTTTGGCTACTGGAAGAATTCCTCAACATTGGAATAAAATGGATAAAGATCTTTTCTTCTCAAAGGTTAAACATTTTATTTGGGAAGATCCTTATCTGTTTAAGATTTGTGCAGACCAAATAATAAGAAGATGTGTCCCTGAAGAAGAATTTCATAGCATACTTTCTATGTGTCATGAACAGGCCTGTGGAGGTCATTTTAGTGGAAACAAAACTGCTGTAAAGGTTTTGCAGTGTGGATTTTATTGGCCTATACTTTTCAAAGATGCTCTGCAGCACTGTAAGTCTTGCCAGAACTACCAGAAATTGGGCAGCATTTCCAAGAGAAACTCAATGCCTTTATAGCCCATTTTGGTAGTTGAATTGTTTGATATTTGGGGGATAGACTTCATGGGTCCCTTTCCTCCTTCCAATGGGTGTTATTTCATTTTAGTAGCTGTGGATTATGTATCCAAATGGGTTGAAGCCACAGCCAATAAAACCAATGATCACAGAGTGGTTCTGAAATTTTTAAAGGATAACATTTTTTCCAGGTTTAGTTTTCCCAGAGCTATTATCAGTGATGGGGGAAGCCATTTTTGTAATAAACATTTTGAAGCTTTACTGAAAAAATACTCTGTGACTCATAGAGTAGCTACTCCATATCATCCACAAACCAATGGACAAGTGGAGATTTTCAATAGAGAAATCAAACATATACTAGAAAAGACTGTGAAGAAGGACAGAAAGGATTGGCCCTTTAAGTTGAATGATGCATTGTGGGCATATAGGACAGCCTATAAAACCCCAATTGGCATGTCCCCATTCAGATTGGTCTATGGCAAAGCATGCCATTTACCAGTGGAGTTAGAATATAAAGCCTTGTGGGCCATTAAAACATTGAACATGGATCTGACTACTGCTGGTAAACACAGGAAACTGCAACTTGCTTAGTTGGAGGAGCTGAGAATGGATGCATACACCAATTCAAGATCTTACAAAGAGAAAGTCAAAGTCTTCCATGATAAAAATTTGTGGGGAAAAGAGTTCATAGCTGGCTCTAAGGAGCCTGTGTTGACCATCTATCATCAAGAACCTCCCCAAATCTGATGGTACACAACTGTACAGTATGTTTTTGTTCTGTAGTTTTTGCATAGTTTTCTTTTTCTCTGTTTTTAGTCATGTTTGTTCTCTTTTTGAGAAGTTTAAATATGTGAAAAATTAATTCGCAAAGTAAAAATTGTCATTTCGCAAAGTTCAATTTTCTTTTCGAAAAGGATTTGGATTTGTAACGAATTACTCGAAAGCAATGATTTGCTTTTCGAATAGTTGTTTCTGAAGCTATTTGCTTTTCGAAAAGGTGTTTCTGAAGCTATTTGCTTTTCGAATAGTTGTTTTTGAAGCTATTTTCTTTTAGAAAAGGTGTTTCTGAAGCTATTTGCTTTTCGACAAGTTGTTTCTGAAGCTATTAGCTTTTCGAATGGTACTGATGCCATTCTCTATTGTAAAAAGGACTGTTTTGGAACTTTTCGAAAACTTAAAAATTACTTTGTGAAAATAACTTTGAGCATATTTAAACCCTTTCGAAGTAAGGGTTTCATATTCGAAAGCTTTCTGAGAACGTCCTGTTTCACAGAAACCCCATTTCTTTCTTTCCTTGCGTGATTTTAGAATTCAGCCACACTTTTCTTCCCATTTGTTCGATCATGTAAGCTTGAAGAGAGGGATTTTAGCTTCTGGTTCTGGTGGATTTCAGCGAGCAAGCAACACGTTCAACCAAAACCCTAGATTTTGGTATTTTTCTGTGCATTCCCTCTATTTATCATTTGCAAAGTTTGATTTGGTGTCAGCATTTGTTGTGGGAGTGTTTATACAAACTTGAGAATGGGGAAAGCTGAAAAATCACTAGCTGCCATGTTCCCAAAATCTTCTGCTAAGAAAATTAGCAAACCAACCCCAAAAGGAAAAACTAAAGCTTCAGCCAAAAGTAAACTATCAATGGATAGAGCTGATAGGATTGAGAAAGGGAAGAAGGTTAGACATGAGGAACCCATCCCAACAGCTGCTAGTCCTGAGCCTGAGCTTCCTCCTCTGCCTATGCATTTGGTACTCCCAAATCCATTCATTGAAGCTCAGAAGCTGATTCCTGAGCTTATCGTGGATGAAACTTTTTTCGTCAACAAACCGGACTGTCAGCTATCTTTAAAATACATTAGGGATGACTCACTGAGCAATATCCTTACCCCTCTGCTAGAGAAAATTTATCCACGAATGGTGAAATTATGGTACCAAAACCTGGTAAAAGTGACAGAGAAAGATGCTGATGTCCCTACTCTCGTTATCTTTATTGATGATTGTGATCTAACTGTCACATATGAAGACATTGGGAATGCTTTGGGGATACCTTTTCAATATGATCCTGCTGGTCCATTGGCTGCACCAGAAGCAACATCTTTCAGAGAAATGGCTGCACATTTAACCAAAGGGATCGTTGGAACTGGATAGTCCATAATGAGGAGAGACCTAGCACCTCAATTTTTACTGATGGATTCAATTTTGAGGGGAAGTTTTTATGTCACTGGGCACAGCCAAGAAAGGAGGACACCAATTTTAGAGGCTCTCTTTCATTTTTCTAAGGGGCAATTTTTCAATGCCCCTATGTTAATTTTTGAAGCCATGGCTGATATTAGTGCCAAGTTGAAAAAGGAGCAGAAATTAGCTGAAATTCCATTTGGTAGGCTGATCACAGCCCTACTAAGAGCTAAGTTTGACATTGATGACCAGGAGCCATTTGAAGTTATAGCTCCTCATACTTTTGGGAAAAAGGCTTGGACTACAAGCCAAGCAATGCTGAACAGAATGAGAGAGGAAGGTGAGCCTGCACCTGCAATTGCTACTGAGCCTGCATCTGCAGCTGCTAGTGGACCTGCCATACATGAACCTGCCCCTGCAGCCACCTTAGAACCTGTTTTGGCAGATCCTGTGGTGACCAGCTCTTCAGCTGCACCCATTCTTGAAGAAGTTGTCCTTCCTGTGGTGACCAGCTCTTCAGCTGCACCCATTCTTGAAGAAGTTGTCATTTTACCCTCCGCACCTAGTCCAGCTCCTGCCACTTCACCTATTCCAGCAGTCCCATCTCTCATACCCACCATTATCCCAATTGCAGACTCCCCCTTTACACCAACCACTCCAGCCATACTCACACCACCAATTTCTCCCACCAATGCCCAAGACCTGGCCACAGATTTTATTGAACAATCTCCTAGCACTCCTCTTCTCCAAAGCCTCTCAAGTTCACCTGCTCCTTCAGCCCACACACCTGAAGTAACCCACACCCCTGAACCTGAGATTTTCACTACAGAGGCTTATTCATCATTGATGGGGTCTATTTTTGAAAACATTGGGCTTGAATCTGCCCCTATACCTGACCCTCCTCATTTCACTCACTTGGCTACTTCTCCCTTTACAGTCATTTCACGCATTGCACCTCCACCATCCACTTCAGTTTTACCAGCCCCTACTATGCATACTACACCCACACCTGAATCTATTAGCCAAATATTTACCTTTCTCCAATCCATCCAAGCCCAACTACAGATCAACACAGATAATCAGTCTGTGACCAATGACCTTCTCCAAACCTTAGGCTCCACATCCCACACAACTACTTTAGCCACTGTACCTGCTGTTGATGACCAGGCTACCCAAACAGAACCTGAGGCAGTATTGGTCGATCCACCCACCCTCACCACTACTGCCCATGCTACCCAAACTGAACCTTAGGTAGCTCTTGTTGAGCCCCTTTCACCTCTCCTCACTTTCTCTGATCAAGCCAATCAGACCGACCCTGAGGTCATCCTTCTGGACCCCTCTTCTCCCACTCCCACAGCTGGGATACCTTTGGTCCCCTACCATTCCATTCCCATTCCCAGATTTGCCGCTCTCAAAAGGGCTATGGAAGAGAATCCATATATCTGTCGAGATGTCCTCAAGGGGTTAGCTGATTTGCAAGCTTACATTAGAACCCCTTATGAAAACCAGATTCGGAAATTGGAGTTATTCATGAAATTTGAGAGAGAGAAAATGAAGGACCTGCTGGGTCAAACTTTTCAGATGGTTAGGAGTGAGCAGCACAAGGTGACCATGTTGCAAGCACAGCTTGAACAGGAAAAACTGAGGACTACTAGACTTGGAAAGTACATTGGCCTCACCAAAAAGATCAAATCAGAGGAATACACTGAGCTGCAAAACACAATCCAGGAGAAGGCTAAATCGAGTTCAGACTCTAATACTGATTCTAGTTCCGACTCTGACAGTGACTCCAGTTCTGATCCCATTGAACCAACTTATGATACAGATTTTGACCCCAGTTACTAGATCACATTGTACTTATCTGTGTTATGAGTTTGTAATATAAAATTCTGGTTTTTCTTGTGTAACTACTGTGCATTTCTGTTCTTTCTTCTTATCATTATGATTTCTGTTTGATTGTTTCTTTTCTTTGCTACGGACCAGTGCGGACCCTACTCACCATAGGTTTGGGGGTGTGGCAGAAATGTCAATAATTGAGTTAACATCAATGCAACTTATGACCAGCAGAATTTTTGAAAATGAAGTGATTTCCCACCTGTTTTTTTTTTTTTAAAAAAAAAAAAAGAAAAAAAGAGAGGAAGTTAAAACTTTTTAAAATTGAATTCTAGTCTAATTCTAATACTTTCATGAAGTGGATGTCAAAAAATTTTCAAAAGAAAATTGATGTTGTAGTAAACCTAAAAAGAGAGAAAACAGTGATGATATACTTCAGGAATTTGATAGAAAACCACACCCAGTGAGATTTAGGCTTGCAGAAATGTATTCTTTGGAGGTATGAATTGACAATTTTTTCTGCTCTTGGGACTGCTTGAACCTGCGTATTTTCACTAGAAGTTACACATATTCAAATTAAAATAACTTGATAGCAATCATGATATTAAAGACATGATGTAAGGCCTCATTTTGGACAGTTTGAACCTTACAAAGCCCCACCTTTTGAAATTGCCCTTGATACACACCATTTGAGCTTTATAAATCTAAGATTTCTTCGAAACCTCATCAACCTCATTTAGCTTAATCCTCACTCTGAGAAGTCAGAAGATAAAGGGAAGGAAGCTGAAGAAAGGGGAATTGGGTAACAGTTTGGTAAAAGAAAAAAAAGAAAAAAAAGAAAAAAAAAAAGAAGTCATTTCATTGGAAGTTTGGAAAAGAAAGAGAAAAAGATGGCCACTTTGGCTCTGAAAATTCAAAGAAGAAGATGAAATTGTGCTGAATTGAAGAAGGAGTGTCTATCACCTCCTTACCTTGACTGACTTCTCAATTTTGAACTCCATTCCACCCCTGTATTCTTGATAAATCTCACCCATGAGCCACATTACAACCCAAGTTAAAGTCCTTACTGATCAATGATGGATTGAGTTGTCACATAGAGATAAGGATTTGTGCAATCTATGGTGAAAAGAGCAGTGAATTCAGAACTAAAAAAGCAATGCCTATGCTCATGCTTACAGTCCTATTTGAGGGCTGTAACTGCTCTTGAGCCGTGTGAAATAGTACAACCCTCTTACTTGCATGTTGAGTGAAAATCCTAGAGAGAGTTGGGTTTGAAATAAACTCATTGGGGTAACATCGAAACTGAATTCTCAAATAGAAGGCAAGCTTTTCATTAATTTTTCTTTAAAAAAAAAAAAACAAAAAAAAAACTTTTTGACACAAATCGAGTGAATGGTAAAAGAATTACAACAGAATTTCAGTTTTGAACTGATGTTTTCTTGAGAATCCTCTTATAGCTTGACTGATGGAGGTATGAATAATTTGATTGGATGAAAGTTTGTTTTAACAGAACTGCATTGATCTTAACTATTGGAGAAATTTGTGGGTACCTTCACTGAAAACCCTCAGGAGACTTCACTCCTCCACTAGGGATCACCTAGGGGTTTAAAAGGCTTGTTGCATATGCTAAATGCAACTGTGCTCCCTACAAAAGTGGCTTTCTACTTTATTTTTAATTTTGTCTTTGCTCAGGGACTAGCAAAGCTTAGGTTTGGGGGTGTGTTGAGAACTAGAAAATACCATTTTTCCATCCTTTAACTTGGGCCTTGATAGACCCTTGAGAGAACTAAATAAGTGTTTTAAATTGCGTATTCTAACAATAAAGACAAAGCTTAACCATGAAAGCACCTAAAAGTGCCAAAAGATGATAATCCATATTGATCCAAAGGAAGAAAGAGAAGGACAACCTCACCGTCAAAATGCTACAGGTGAAGAAGCAAGACACGGTCTCAACCCGGAAGAAATGTGGAGCAATTGAGCAGGAAAAATGCATTACAGTGCTTTTGAAAGAACCTGAACTCTGCGAAAAGAACCAAAAGCTCCAAGCTTAGTTTTCGAAGAGCACTTGAACTCTTCGAAAGGATGATTGACCTATTCGAAAAGAAGAGAACTCCTTGCGAACAGAACCTGAACTTTGCGAAAAGAGCTTCAGGAGTCACAGTACCTTGCGAAAAGTTCCCTAAACTATGCGAAATGGTATTCTAGAGATTCCTAGCTTCTGCAAGGGTAATTTAGTAATCTTTTACACGCGTCCCAATGCATTTAAAAACCTAGGGACATTCCAAAAGATTCTAAGCATGAAGCGAAGGCATATTCCATCCCATGTGAGCACCCGAAGATGAAATCACTTGGCGGGAACTTCTAGAAGCTCTAACAGATTTTCAAATTGCATAACAGAATTGATGCTTAAGTCGCCTGATTGGCTGAACCAGATCGAGCAATTCTGAATGGCCAAAATAGATCTGGATCCTTGTGCTCGACTACCATTGGTTGATACAGATCTGAGCACTTCTGATTGGTCGATACGCATCTGAGCTAGACCTGGGAAAAACTATAAATAGATGAACCATCTGCCCAATTAGGGCATCCAGATTTTGAGTTTCATTCCTATTCCCCCATTTCCAGATCAGCTAGCCTGCCTGAAACCTTGTAATAGCATAACTTTTACTTGCAATTGAGAGCTATGAGATATCTCTGTAATTCAAAAGAGGATTGTATTCAAGACTACAAATTTGAGAGTTGTTTAAGTTGTGCTTTGTAATTGTAAATGTGAATTTGAAAAGGTTGTTGTAAACCGTACGTTCTCAATTGGATTCGTGTTAAGGGTTCCCTCTGATCTCCTTATTGCACTGGACTCCTTTAGATTTACTATTTTTCATGCAATTTCCCTTGATTCATTAACCCTGTGGGAATTAGTGTTTGTAACCTAATCTCTCACAGCATTTGTAGTGATATTTCTTGTTCTGAATTAAGGGTTTAGATTAAAGACTATTGGATGGTCTGTGGCCATTGAAGTGGACAGACCATAACCATAAGCCTAACTTTAATCCTTGAGTTAGATTTATTTCTCTTGCATCTGTGCTTGTAGCCAAATGAAGATTGGATCATCTCTCATTTGACCTGCAGTCATTCTCATTGTGTTTCAAGGACCAAATCAAAGTTAGACATTATTTCTCCATTTTTATAAATTTACATCAAAATTCCCCCAACTCAGATCTGGATCATTTAGTTTAACTTTTACTTTTATCATTTAGTTAATGTGACAAATTCAACCTCCCATCTTATGTGCTCTGTAGATAGGATAAGAGGCCAGATCTGGTAGCTCAAATCTGGTGGTTTATCTTGCATTTTAAACAAATTCTCTGTGGACGATCTTTTACTCACTTACATTTAAAACTTGCTACAATTGGCCCTGATCTTGCAGGCTAATTCACTTCTCTCTGTGCTGATATTTCTTTATTTTTTTTCCCAGATTCAGTATAACTTAGCATTTGCAAACCAGTTTTCAAAACACAAATAAATCATGCACACTTAGAACACCAACAATGAGAAACATGCATCATATTGCTTGATGGCCTCGTCTTTAGTTTTCAACATCCACTCAAGTCAGAGACGTCTCAGCTTCTGCTTAACCGACTTCATATCAGGGTAGAGAGGTAACTCTTGCTTGACCAAATTAGTGTCCAGACTAGGCACATCCTCGTATGACCAAGCAAAACATCTTGGCATGACTGAAGGAAATCGATTATGCTTTTCTTTTCTTCAGGAGATAATGACGTTTTGATTTTGGTAATTTGGGGTATCTCCTCACTCCCCAGATTAATGTCCTCAGTTTCTTCGACAATAAGGTAGGGCCATGCTCAAATTCGGCAAACCAGTCAAGGAGCTCATTGGGGAGCTCCTCTAAAGGGATATCCTCGTCCAGACTCATAACTCCTATCTCTTCTTATATTTCTATAGGAAAGGGGTCGATTTTTCATGGGACGGGTATTTCGATTAAGACATCTTTTGTGGGATTTTATTTAGCATTTTAAATGGCAATATATTTGGACTTTGTATTTTCTCAATGTTTTTGGAATTTTTATTTTCTTCAAAGACGGACCCTTGGCAGCACCAGTTTGTGTGCATACAAGGTATTGGCTATCAAGGGCTTATCTCACTTTTTATAGGTTGGTTTTTTTTTAGAAATGGGTGCTAAATGTTAGGCCACTCCTCGCTTCTAGGGTTTGGGGCAAAGATGCCTAGTTACATACCTGAGAGGCCGCTCCTTCACCTGTTTGGATGGAGGGTGCTGACTGATACGGCACTTCGAAGTCAGCCTCCATCATGTTGATTAACTGCAGGGGGAGTTTGTTCTAGTACGGGTCGTTGTTCCTCAAAGAAGGATAACGCAGCCAAGTCTATCTCGAGGCTGGGAAGGGTGATGTGGGGTTTGGTTGGGTGAGCCGGTGCTTTGGGCTTATGTAGGGTTAAACGGGTTACCCCATTCTGGTCAATCTTCACAACCCCAGCACCGACAAATGAATTTCTGATGAGGCCTGGCACGGGGCTTCTCCTCTATGTGCATCCCCCTAGCTCTTCAGCTGCCATCGTGCGGGCCTTTTCTTTAGCCTCTCGTACTTCTTCCTCGGTGGGCTTGTAACCTAGCCCGAATTTGACTTTTTGGCCCACCTTAGCTGTGACGGGCTCCTTCCTACCGTGCAATTGAGGCCCAAGTCCCCTTCCTTTTTTATAGCCCCACTTTTGGAGCATGGCTACTGTCGCTACCATTCCACCTCCGGTTCTTGGAATGATGCCCTCGAGGGGCTCCGAGAGTATCATCGACACCTCGTAATCGAAACTATGGAGGTCGACGCCCTCAACGGTGGGTGATACATCTAGCACTTTGGGTTTTTTGATGCTATTGGTGGCCTTCCCTTTCTCACTGTGCCCCTCACTAATGATGGTGATGATCTTATGCTCAAACATGAACTTGAGCTTTTGGTGCAATGTGGAGGGGATCTCTCCAACTTCATGTAGCCACGGGTGCCCCAATAATAGATTAAACGAGGATTTAATGTCCATTACCTAAAAAAACATGGAGAAGGTCATTGGCCCAATAAAAAGCTTAAGGTCAGCTTCTCCCATTATCTCTCTCTTAGTATTGTCAAAATCTCGGGCACTGGTTCTCGTGGGTCTCAACATGCATGGATCGACCTCGATCTTTGTGGCAGTTCTCAATGGGCATATATTCAACGCAGACCCATTATCGATTAAAACCAAGAGGATTACCATATTTCTGGATTCAACAGTTATATTCAAAGACTTTGAGTGACTACTCCTTCCTCTGATAAATCAGCATCCGAAAATGAAATAGCATTCGGAGACATCACATGACTGATTATCTGCCTGACTTTATTCGGGCTAACTTGAAGTGACACATGCATGTTCTTTAATGCCCCCATTAATGCTTGAAAATGAAGTGGGTACGTCATTAACAAATCTCACACAGTGATGTGAGCCGGCATCCTTCTCAGCTGAGTCTCCAGTATGTGTTCTCGACTCATTTTCTCAAAAGGATTCACGGCGCTATCTTTCTTTCCCTCCGATTGGGCCTGTGCTGCTATTGGTGCTTCTAGTTACTTTGAAATCTTCTTAGATCGGGTCACAAAGTCCACTGCCCCTTCTCTGTGGCTGCCAATGTTGATATATGTTTGCTCATAACTCATAGGGACCTGATGTGGGTTATAGGTTGGTCCCAGAATCTGAAATGGTATGGTTACTGTTATCGGATGCTCTTACACTGTGAGCTTTGGAGGTTTGGGTAACACTTGGTTTACTTTGGTGATAGCTGGTTGGGTGGCAAAATTGGGTCAGACGGGGGTGGTGAAGCTGGTGAGTGATGGCACCAGGGGAAAAGGGGTAGGGGTAGGCCATTGGTAGCTAATAGGTGCTGGCGGGGGGTTGAGGGTATGACGGGCTATTGGGTAGTTGATGGGGGTGGTGGTGTATGGTTGATATGCATTTATATACACATAATTGACAAGAGTGGGTGATGGAAAATAGACCTAAGGTCTAAGGGCTCAACTCGTGGTGCTAGGCTGGGAAAATAATCTGACAAGTTCAGGGGTTCAATCACCCCGATATTCCTTTCTTCACAGTTTCTCGGCAATGGTGCTACATTGCTCTCGCGATCACTGATGTAGTCTGATGTGTTAAACTTGAACTCCTCCTCACATTCTATCATTCCGATGGTGGATCTTGGACCTACTCCTTTGGTAGGATGTGGGGGTAACGGCACCTGGTGGATATTTACATGCTGGTTCACTTGAGAAGGTACTGGTAGAATGATTTTCCCTACATCAATGAAATCTTGGATCGCGTGCTTTAATGTGAAGCAACAATCAGTCGAGTGACTCAGACCCTGATGAAAATTACAGTGAGTATTAGGATCATAATTCTTTGGTGTCGGGTGAGGAGGAGGTTACAATTGATGAATAGTAACTAATCCCTTTTCTATTAGTAAAGGCAAAAGTACACTTAGAGATTGCCTTAGGGATGTAAACACTCGGTCGTAGCAAGCTCTCCTCTGTTTCAGAGTCATCTACATTTCTTATCCATTTCCTGCTCTCTGCATTTGCTTAGTTCTAGCTAGTGCTGGCTAGGCTTCCTGAAATTAGAACGAGGTTATAATATTATTAGCCCTAGTATTGGTAATGTTTTGGACATCGACTCCTTTTCTCTTCTCATTCCTTTGTTTCAAAAACCTTCTAGCCCCACTGCCTCCAGTTGGTATATTTTTATTCAGGCGACCTTCCCTAATAGCATCTTCACTGCGATTGACGTTTCTCACCAGATCAGCAAAGCTAGACTACTGCTGGCACACTAAAAAGTCTAAGATTACTGGTAGAGTATTCTTGGAATTCATTTTGATCTGTTCATCGTCAGGTATCCTATTTCGGACCTGAGTTGCTAGTGCTCCCCATCGCCTTAAATAGTCACTGAAGGTCTCATTCATTTTCTGCCTCAAATGGGCCCAGTCTGACTTATGCAGTTTAATGTCTATGTTGTAGACATATTGTTCCTGAAACAAGTGTGTCAAGTCCTTCCAAGTTTTCATCATAGATGATTTCAAAGATGTAAACCATCTCAAGGCTGGACCGGTCAAACTCTTCTGAAAGACCTTTATCAATTGTCTTTCGTCCCCTCCATAGTAGCACATGTCCCCATAGTAGTTCTTCAGGTGTGTAATAGGATTGTCGGTGCCGTTGTACTTGTTAAAAGCCAACATTTTAAATGTTGGAGGTAAGGGGACCTCAGCAAACAAACATAAATCTGTGAAGTCCATGGCGTGGATTTCGATACCACCCATTTTCAACAATTGCTTTTATATTTTGTCTAACTACTCTTTCAACTGCTCTGACTCCTTGGATATGGGGGCCACTTTCTCAGCAATTGGTTGGACTTAACTTTGGGCTACAAGGGGGTGGGAGATTATAGGAGGAGGGTTAAGGCTGGTCAATGCCCCAACATAGGCTCCACTATTTCTAATCTCATCCTCTTCATACTGCTGGTCTATATAGGGTGCAGTGAGGGTGGGATTCTCTTGCTAGCCCTGCATGGACTGGATGGGAATGGCATGAGTAGGGGTTAGGTAAGTTCATTGGGGATGGGGGCAGGTTTGTTGGATGATGGGGTGAGTGGAAGTCAGATTTTTGGGTGGGGCCTGATGAGGCCATTGGGTCTGGGGAAAGGCTTGAAACTGACTTTGAGACGTTGGGATATGGGTGTATTGGGGTTAATGTAATGTATGGATTTGAGCTGGGTATGAAGTTTGTGAATGGGTGAAATTCTGGAGGGATTTTGAAGGGTATGGGTGTGAGGGTCCAAGGTTTTGCTGGGCTTGGGTTTGGGCCATGAATCCATGGGAGGGTTGGGTCACAAAGCCTTGGTCATGATAGGTCTGGGCCATGGGCCCTTGATGGGTCTAGACCATGGGCCCTTGGTGGGTCTGGTTGAAGGGTCTTGCCCATTAGGCCTTGATGGGTTTGGGTCATGACCCCTTGGGGGGTCTGGCCCATTGGGCTTTGATGGATCTAGGCCATGGGCCCTTGGTGGGTCTAGGCCATGGGCCCTTGGTGGGTCTAGGCCATGGGCCCTTGATAGGTATGGGTCATGGGGTTTTGGGCCATGGGGCCTTGGGCTATGTGGGGAATGGGGATTTGGGCTATTGGGCCTTGAGCCATGTGGGGAATGGGGATTTGGGCTATTGGGCCTTGGGACATGTGGGAGATGGGGGCTTCAATAGTGTGGACGATGGGGGGTTGATGGTGGTCATGGGAAAATGGGGCATGAAGGCTTGATAGGCTATGGGATGGATCCATGGCTGTGTGATGGGGATGAGAGGGGATGTGTTGGGAGACCTTCCACTTGTTATATGTTTGGAACATTTCTTCCATCACGGCCATAGAAGGGGGATCAGATGGAGATGGGTTATTTGATGGCTGGAAGGGTATGGATGGGGTGTGTGAGGAGGAAAAATTAGGTATGGCCCCGGTAGAATTGGGCATGACCCGGGTAAGAGGCAGGATATGGGGTGGATAAGAGAAATGAGGTGGGGCATGGGTGGATGGATTAGGCATGTATAGGGAAGATGTATGGGGCATGGAGGTGGAGAATGAGGGAGGAAAATTGGCCATGGCTTTGGAAAAGAAGGGCATGACTTGGGTAAATGGAGGGATGTGTGAGGGATTGGATGTGGTGTGGATGGATGTGGATGGATCGAGTTGGGCGGATGAAAAATAGGGCAGGTTGGTTAGGGTAGAGGATGGGTTTTGAGCGGGTGTGGAAGGGAGGTGAGATGGGTAGGAGATGGCCATGGATGAAGGCATGTCTTGAAAAAATGATGGGAAGTTGGGATTTTGGGTATTTTGGAAAGTGGTGGAAGGAAAAATAGGGGCACCGAATGGGCCGGTTATGGTGAGGGTTGATTGGGAAAAGGGGGTGGAAGTAAAGGCTTCTTCGGTATGGGAATGGGTTGGAGAATGTGGTGGGGATGAGACGGGATCGGCATAAGCTGGGTCCACTGCCCACGACATATCTTGGTATCGGGTTGGGTACGGGTTCCTCGGATGGGGCCCGTAATGCTTCCTCCTTCTTTCCCTACGGGATGAAGGAGGGTACGATAATGCCATTGTGCCGGCACCAATCAAGACTCTATTATTAAGTTTTTTATTTTTAATTAATTTAATTTTTTTAAAAAATTTATCAAAAAAGAAATGAGGATTTCGGGGCCTTTTGAATTCCCTTCTCGGGTGGCTCTCGTAACTTAAATAGGTCTCGCATCAATGGCTCCGAAGTGCTTCGAAAGAATCAAAGGAAAACCCCTTAATCTATTGAAGGCATGAAACCCGATGCAAATAACCTGATCCCCCGAAACGAATAAAAAGAAAGTTACCTTCTTTTGACCGACGAGGGCATATTGGGTATCAAAAATTGCAGGGCCTAAACAGAGGCACTAAACACACTGATCGGGGAGTCTGAGATGTTAAATAGGCCATAGATTCAGACCGGGGCAGCTCTGAACCAACCTGGCGCAACTATTAGTGGCACCAGAGAAAAAGATCCCAGAATAAAGCTAACGCAACAAATAGTTGCGCCAGTGTTCTTTGCAGGTATTTTGCATTGGCACGACTATTAGTTGCGCCAGAATAAAAGGGCTCTCCAATTTGCTTGATAGCAACTGGCCTAGTCCAAAATGGGTCTCCAAACTGGCTTTTGGTGGAAGTTATGCTTCCAGGGATTGGCTGTTTATACGATCCACTCTCTTCCTCACCAAACCTAAGGGTTTAAGGCCAAATTGGGTTCACTATCGCTCTTTTTCCCGAATTTTAAGCTTGGTAACGAGAAGGTTACTCATCCGATATACCTCAAGTGCAAGCACTTTTCTCAGGTACTAGGTGGGCTGGGACTTTTTCAGATCATCACCACTAGGGGCTGCCGCCATACTAAGACCCGGGTGTTTGTATATGTGCCTAAATAACCCAACTCTTTAAAATCTATCCCGCAAAAAATAAATTTAAATCCCCTTTATTGGTTCAATTTTATTTTTCACTTTTAAAATTTTTTTCTTAAGTTCAAAAATCGGGAGTGATGATCCTGTGCCGCCTCTACGGGCCGGCGTTCACTGGCGGAATATGATTGCGAAATGAAAAGCGCAAGTAGGCCCGCCAAATGACTAAGGCACTTTAAATGATGAAAATATAAAGAAATTTGATGACAATGCACAAGTAGATCTGCCGATTGGCTAAGGTGCTTATAATGACGGAATCGTAAAGAAATTGAATGCGGTGCCCAAGTAGGCCCGCCAATCAGCTAAGACTCGTAAATGACGTAGAGTAGGGGTAAGTAAAATGACGTAATCAGAGGGGTGAGTAAAAAAATAGAAAAAATAAAATAAAAAATAGCAATAAAAGGTTAGTAAAATAAAAAATAAATTGGCCAAGTTTAAGGGGAAACCCTACTAGCTACTCCCTAGCAGAGTCGCCATCTGTGCAACCGCGGGATTTTTGATGATCCCGTTGTGACGATACATTTTCTAATAAAATATTTAGAATCGCCACCCAGAGTTTTTGGTGCGCCAGGAAACCTAGATCATTTTTATAAGCACAAAGTGCCACAAATATGACTCTGAATCGGTCTACGCCAAAGGCGCTTAAGTAGGGGCTTCGGTTATCGATTGGGAAGGTATTAGGCACCCAATCAACCCACTAAATGCGGTCTTTACTAATGACAAAAAACAAAAATAATATAAAAGAAAAGAAAAAGGCATTCTCTTGCCCAAAGGGGCTTAAATTCTTATTTGTGCCCCTCCGTTCCTACCGAAAATTCAACGGCGTAATGGCACAAATGGGAGGATGGAGGAATAACCAAGAAGATAGAGGAATTGAGGGGAGAGCTGGAGATCTCGAGCCCTTGTTGCACCACTATGGAGCCTTATGTTGGATTGCTTCGGTGAGCTTTTGAAGGCTTCCATGATGAGAAATGGGATTCTAACTCCTATGGGTTGATAGCTAAGAGGTAGAGAGGGAAGGATAGGGGGGAACACACATCTAACCTAGAGCTTATGGGTGAAATGCTAAGGTCTAAAGGGATTTTTTAAAGTGCTAGAATTTGTATGGGAATGGTGCACTAGAGGAGAGAGAGAAGGGATTCCTTAATCTATTAATTACAAATTTTTTCAAGCCATTTTCAAGGGGGGGTGCCTCTCTATTTACAGGAAAAAGAGAGGTTAGGAGGGTTCTTAGAGGCTAATTGGGATTAGCAATTAGGTAATGGGCCATCTAAGGTTTCCTAGGGTTTTTGGAGTCTTGAAAAATGTGAAGAGTTCCTCCAATAGTGGATGATAGGGTGAGGCTTTAAACCACTTAAGGGGTTGCATATAGATAGTAAATGGATGTAACAGAACTAGAAAAATACACTCCAAAGGTCAAGAAGGTCAACAAGTCGAACCCCAATCTCGATTTTTGAGGCAAAAACCTTGAGTTACTGTTCATATGCCTAGTGCAGCTATTTGTTGCACCAAGCATATGTGTAGTAAAATAGTAGTGCACAATGGCTTTGGGAAGTCGACTGCCCGCAGGGGGACCCGCCTATAATTGGCGCAACTATTAGTTATGCCGAATCCCTAACGGGGTTCAACTGATTTTACCATTCTGCCCCTAGTATTCGAAACGTGATATCTTTACGTGTATAACTCCAATTGGGGTGATTCTTAGCCTGTTGGAAAGCTAAAGACTTCTACTTTTCAATGATATGAGATTTGATCATAGTAGAAGGTCACGGCTAGTCACAGTATACCACTCTTCATCCATTGCTCGAGAAAGCTAGGTTTAGGTCCGGAATGGGTTCTAAGGGTCGGGATGGGTTCCTAAATGATCTAGGGTGATTCCTAAGGGTTTGGGATGGCTCCTAAGGTTATAGAAGGGTTCCTAAGGGTTCTATACATGCCCTCAAAAGCTAAGAGGTGTGCCTCCCTCGAAATGAGTTTCGATCGGGCCTTGGGCCAAATTTGGGTGTCTACAGATGCCCCTCTTTGGTCTTCGATTACTAATGATCGAATGCCAAAGAAAAGAGACATATGAAGAGGCCCAAGGCATTACTAATGGGTCCGCTGTATTTAGAACGAACTTTAAACATCAGATGAGTAACATGATGAGAAAATAGAAGCCCTGTATATCGAGAAAAACTGTCGTTTCTCAAGGTAATTGGTCCCCAAGCGCTTAGCGACATTACTGGGTTTTGAATTCAAAATGCCCGAGTTCAGATTGGGTGCCTATCGAAGGAGGCACTCAATCTTGGTCTCCATCAACGATGATCTTATTATCAAATAATTATGCAAAAACATGCATTCATCAGGGGTAGATAAAACAAAGGGGAATGGATGTCTCGACCTAGAACCTATCCGAGTATAATTTATAAGAACAAATGACCATCCAACGGATACCCAAATGCAAGGCGTACACTTTATAGGGATACTGTACAAATGCAAGTTTTAAGCTTGCAACCTAAAATGAACCCTTTAAAATGCATATTTGAACATAGTTGTTCGATACGTAATTTCCTTTTTGACAGGTTAGTTTTAACCAATAATTTACCTTCCTCTGAGGAATCTTCTTAAGACACTTAAGTTCACATGAATCCAAAAATAGAGCACTTAGCTCGAAGATTTAGCAGTGGAATCAACTTGATCGAAACATTAACCGCTTGATCAAGATTTACACAGTTGCTCCTACTTTACTAGGATCCAGAGATCTAAGGCAAACCTTATACTTGGGACATTAATTTAGCACAACTGCGTTGTCGATAAAATATTGACATTCTACCGCATTAGAGCATGCATGTGCGTGGCAAAAAGTACCATAAAAATGCATCTATCTTTAGGGTTTATTTTTAAAATGATTACTTTTTTTCATTTTTTTTTAATAGACTGATCATCTATGGAGAGATGCTTTATTTGATCTGTCCATCGCCAAGAGGTTGCCTTCCTCTAGGTTTTGGGCCATTTGATGTTCCCGCACATTTCTCAAGAAAACGTCAGTCCCTTTTTGTTTATATGGGTAATAAATATGCATCCTAAGTAACAGAAGGAGCAACAAACTTTTACCTACACTTTTTTATTTTTCAAAATTTATATATACTTTTTTAGTTTTTTGTTTTTAGAGATTTTTTGTTCTTATTCTTCATTTTTGTAATGAAAGTACAATGCTATAAATAAGTACATGGAAAAGTGTATAAATATAGAATTTTTTTATATTTAGATTTTTCTTGATATTTTTCTTTTTTTGGTTTTTCTTCTTTTTTTTGTTTGATGCCTTATCAGTGAGACGAAGTGACGGGTCCCTTTTTTAGCATAGCTGAAGTCATTCATGCAGTCAGACCTGAGTGAGGTTCAGAAGGTCGGAATGTCCATCCCTTTGGATCGAATTAACCTTTTCTCCTTACCTTGGGTCATACGTTTGACGATGTAGCCTGAAGATATTCCTGGTCAGAACTTGATTTGAGCTAACATGAGCGGCCCAGTTGGCGATCAGATAACACAAAGATGTAACCAAAGGAAGTGACTGAATGATTTTTTTCTTCTTTTTTTTGAACATTTTTCCTCATAGCGCCCAAGACAGGTTTTCGTCATGCCCATTGTTACCCTTTTTTTACCCATAATGCCCTTTCGAGTTTTCATTACGTCCATGGGTATAGCTCTCTTACCCCAAGAGCCCTTTCAGGTTTTTACCTGATCCGCACAAGCTCGTTGTTTTTACCTGTAGCGCCCTTTCGGGTTTCCACTACGTCCATCTTGCTTTGAGCTTGTAATTTTTTTTTATTTATTTTTTTGCATTTTTTTCAAAATCCATGACATAGACATTGATTCCGTCATAGCCGGCTGGATGGGGTTCTGGAGTCGTCTCTCAACTAAGCTCGTGTTGATTTAATAGATACTATGACTGCTTGTGAACCTAAAAAGAGGGCTTTCTTTAGGGTGTAGCTTGGCCATGGGTCAGGTTAGGATTTGAAGGTATGTTGGGCTAAAATGGGTTTCCTTGACACGGTCTCAATTTTTCAAAACATACTTTCTTCCTTGGGGGATTTTATCGTACATGCCCTATAATTCTTCTATATATATTTTTTTCTTTGTTTTATTTCAGGCAATCTCTTTTTGGGGTTTGGCTTTTCTAATTTTTTTGGATTTTGATTTTACATCCCCTTTTTTATATATTTACTCACCTTTTCTCTTCTCTTTTATTTAGGGAAGGGGTTTGTTGAAAGAAAGGCCCAGGCTCAAAATGGGGTAGCAAAGGATATCATCATTTTAAGGAATACTTTTTGGCTATTGTGCTTGGAATGATGGCCTCTTTTGGGGGGTTCTTAAACAGTCACGTATCTGTTTTACTGACACTTACCTTATCGCGATAGACTAAGAGTAGAACCGTCAGACGTATCCAGCGTTGATGGGCTCAGGAAGATGATCTTCGTCCATGGTGCAGCGGATGGCGTATCTCGGTAGCACTTCGCGGACGATGTAAGGTCCCTCCTAATTCGACTTGAATTTCCCTCTTGGATCGATGTGGAGGGATGGGAAGATCTTCAGCATAGTGTCTCCCACCTTCAGATCTCGACCACAGAAATGTTTATTGTAAGTACGTGCGATTCGCCCCTGGTAAACTTGAGTATGACACAAGGCTAGGAGTCTTTTCTCATCCAGTAGATTCAATGGTTCAAAGCAAGATGTCTCCCTTTCTGCTTCAGGTAAGCCTAATTCCATGAGGACTCAGAGCGTGGCTACCTCAACCTCTACCGGTAGGACGGCCTCAGTTCCATACACAAGGGAGAATGGTGTTGCCCTTATAGCGGTACGGATCGATGTTCTGTAAGCCCATAAAGCAAATGGCAGCATTTCGCTCCAATCTCGATAAGTAACAACCATCTTTTCGAGGATGCGGATGACCATCTTGTTCGCAGCTTCCACGGCTCCATTAGTTTGGGGCTGATAAGGGGATGTGCGATGGTGCTTGATTTTGTATTGCTCGCAGAAGGCTCGGATGGGCTTATTCGTAAAGTTTGTTTCGTTGTCCATGATAATATCTTTAGGTACTCCAAATTGGGGCACAATATTGTTTTTAAGAAACTTCTCGACGTGACTGGCCGTGATGTTGGCATATGACACCGCTTCTACTCACTTATTAAAGTATTGAAAGGCGACGAGGATGAACCGATGTCCATTGGATGCTTTTGGATTAATTATTCCAATGACGTCAAGGTCCCAAGTAGCAAATGGCCAAGGAGTGATCATGCAGTGTAGATCTATGGCAGGGGCATGTATCAGGCTAGAGTGTTCTTGACACTTGTAGCATTTCTAAACATGTTTGCAACAATCCGATTCCATAGTGGTCCAAAAGTATCCTTGCCATAAAATTTACTTAGTGAGCATGTGAACGCTGACGTGGGCACCGCATACTCCCTCATTGATCTCTTTCATGATGTTGCTCGCTTCACTTTTTGTAAGGCACCTGAGTAAGATGTTGTTATAGGATCGCTTGTGCTGCTAAACATTTAATGGTTCGTCCGTCCGTCTTGGACGTACCATCAAGGAAAGTTAGTGTCTCGAGGAAATTCTTGATATCTGAGAACTAAGGTGGCTCATCATCAGGCTTTGTAGGTTCCTCAATTTGGAGGCAGAAGGTCGGCTCATTCCTTTGCTCGATCATGATCGGCTTCATCTCAGCACCATACAGGATTTCTTTCATAGATGCCAACGTTGCTAGTGTGTCAGCAAAACGATCCCTTATCCGAGGGGCATATGAGAATGTCACGTCTTTGAAGCAAGCTATCAGATCCTTGAGGTGTTCATGATAAGGGATTAGTTTCTCATCTTTCGTCTTCAAATCACCATTCGTCTGGCATATGATCAACTGTGAATAACCAAATACTCGGAGGTGAGTTATATTCAGATCGAGATCCGCCTGTAGGCCTACGGCATAGCTTCGTACTCGGCCATGTTGTTAGTGCAAGGGAAGTTGAGCTTGATGGAGACTGGTACATGGGATCCTTTCGGCAAAATTAGAATGGCACCAACTCCCTGACCTTCAGCATTTTCTGCCCCGTCAAAGTGAATTACCGAAGATTCCTCTGCTTCTCAGTATCATCCTCCGTCATGAATAGGATGTCCTCATTAGGGAACTTAGTTCTCAAGGGCTCATAATCTAGCAAAGGATTATCGGCAAGATGATCGGCGAGTGTCTACCCCGTGGTCAACTTCTGAGTGACGTACGTGATGTCAAACTTAGACAATAAAAGCTGCCATCATGCAGTTCATCCTGTGAGAGCCGACTTCTCGATTAGGTATTTCAATGGGTCCATTCGGGCCAGCAGTAGAGTGGCTTGGGATAGCAAGTAATGGCGAAGCCTCTGAGTAGCCCAAACAAGAGTCTGGCATGCTTTCTCCAGATGAGAATAGCACTTCTCATAATCAGTAAACTTCTTGCTCAGATAGTAAATGGCTTGCTCTCTTCTTTCCGTCTCGTCATGCTGCCCTAAGACACATCCCATCAAGACTTCCATCATGGAGAGATACATCAGGAGTGGTCTCCCTGGCTCAAGTGGTACCAAAATAGGTGGGTTAAGGAGGTAGCTTTTGATTTTATCGAACGTTGCCTGACAGTCATCGGTCCATTCAATGGGAGCATTCTTCCTTAGTAGCTTGAAGATCGGCGTGCAAATAGGCGTTAGCTGTGCAATGAACCGACTAATATATTATATTTTGGCCAAAAACCCTCTAACTTCTTTCTCAGTAGATGGTGGTGGCATTTTGGTGATAGCTTTGACTTTGATTGGGTTGACCTCGATCCCTCTCCTGCTAACGATGAATCCCAATAGTTTCCCGGACATAGCACCGAATGTGCACTTCTGTGGATTCAGACATAACCTGTACTTTCTCAACCTCTGAAACAACTTCTGAAGGTTTACCTAGTGATCACTTTGCTCTGATAACTTGGCTATCATATCATCAACATACACTTTAATTTCTTGGTGCATCATGTCATGAAACAGCTTAGTCATAGCTCTTTGGTATGTTGCGCCGGCATTCTTCAGCCCAAACGGCATGACTCTGTAGCGAAAGGTTCCCCATGGAGTGATGAACGCAGTCTTCTCTCGATCTACCTCTGCCATCTTAATCTAATTATATCCAGAGAATCCATCCATAAAAGAAAGCATCCCGTGCTTAGCAGTGTTATCGACCAAGATGTTGATGTGCGGTAATGGGAAGTCATCCTTTGGGCTCACCCTGTTCAAATTGTAGAAATTGATACACATGCAGACCTTTCCATCCTTCTTTGGCACAGGCACAATATTGGCTAGCCACTGCGGGTATTTGGATACCATGAGAAACATGCGTCATATTGCTTGATGACCTCGTCTTTGACTTTCAACATCCACTCAAGTCAGAGACGTCTCAGCTTTTGCTTAACCGACTTCATATCAGGGTAGAGAGGTAACTCATGCTTGACCAAATCAGTTTCTAGACCAGGCATGTCCTCATATGACTAGGCAAAACATCTTGGCATGACTGAAGGAAATCGATCACGCTTTTCTTTTCTTCGGGAGATAGCGACGTTTCGATTTTGGTAATTTGGGGTATCTCCTCACTCCCCAGATTAATGTCCTCAGTTTCTTCGACAATAAGGTAGGGCCATGCTCAAATTTGGCAAACCAGTCAAGGAGCTCATTGGGGAGCTCCTCTAAAGGGATATCCTCGTCCAGACTCATAACTCCTACCTCTTCTTATATTTCTATAGGAAAGGGGTCGATTTTACATGGGACGGGTATTTTGATTAAGGCATCTTTTGTGGGATTTTATTTAGAATTTTAAATGGCAATATTTTTGGACTTTGTATTTTCTCAATGTTTTTAGAATTTTCATTTTCTTCAAAGACGGACCCTTGGCAACACCAGTTTGTGTGCATACAAGGTATTGGCTATCAAGGGCTTAGCTCACTTTTTATAGGTTGGTTTTTTTTTTTGAAATGGGTGCCAAATGTTAGGCCACTCTTCGCTTCTAGGAATTGGGGCAAAGATGCCTAGTTACATACCTGAGAGGCCGCTCCTTCCCCTGTTTGGATGGAGGGTGCTGACTGATACGACACTTCGAAGTCAGCCTCCATCATGTTGATTCACCGTAGGGGGAGTTTGTTCTAGTATGGACCGTTGTTCGTCAAATAAGGATAACGCAACCAAGTCTATCTCGAGGTTGGGAAGGGTGATGTGGGGTTTGGTTGGGTGAGCCAGTGCTATGGCCTTATGTAGGGTTAAATGGGTTACCCCATTCTGGTCAATCTTCACAACCCCGGCACCCACAAATGAATTTCTGATGAGGACTGGCACGGGGCTTCTCCTCTATGTGCATCCCCCTAGCTTTTCAGCTATCGTCGTGCGGGCCTTTTCTTTATCCTCTCGCACTTCTTCCTCGGTGGGCTTGTAACCTAGCCCAAATCTGACTTCTTGGCCCACCTTAGCTGTGACGGGCTCCTTCCTACCTTGCAATCGAGGCCCAAGTCCCCTTCCTTTTTTATAGCCCCACTTTTGGAGCATGGCCACTGTCGCTACCATTCCACCTCCGGTTCTTGGAATGATGCCCACGATGGGCTCTGGGAGTATTGTCGACACCTCGTATTCAAAACTGTGGAGGTCAACATCCTCAGCGGTGTGGGGTACATTCAGCTCTTTAGGTTTTTTGACGCTATTGGTGGCCCTCTTTTTCTCACTGTGCCCCTCACCGATGATGGTGGTGATCTTATGCTTCGACACGAACTTGAGCTTTTGGTGCAACGTGGAGGGGATCGCTCCAACTTCATGTAACCACGGGCGCCCCAATAATATATTAAATGAGGATTTAATGTCCATTACCTGAAACAATATGGGGAAGGTCATTGGCCCAATCAATAGCTCAAGGTAAACTTCTCCCATTATCTCTCTCCTCGTATTGTCTAAACCTCGGGTACTAGTTCTCGTGGGTCTCAACATGCATGGATCTACCCCGATCATTGTGGCGGTTCTCAGTGGGCATATATTAAACACAGACCCATTATCGATTAAAACCAGGGAATTACCATATTTCCATACTCAAAAGTTATATTCAAAGACTTTGAGTGACTACCTCATTCCTCTGGTAAATTAGCATCCAAAAATGAAATAGCATTCGAGGTAATCACTTGACCGATTATATGCCCGACTTCATCCGGGCTAACTTGAAGTAACACATGCACGTTCTTTAACGCCCCCATTAATGCTTAAAAATGGAGTGGGGACGTCATTAATAGATCCCACACAGTGATGTGAGCCGACATACTTCTTAGCTAAGTCTCTAGTGTGAGTTCTCGACTCATTTTCTCAAAAGGATTCACGGCGCTATCCTTCTTTCCCTTCGGTTGGGCCTATGCTGCTACTGGTGCTTCTGGTTACTTTGAAATCTTCCCGGATTAGGTCATAAAGACCACTGCTCCATCTCTGTTGCTGTCAGTGTTCACATTTGTTTGCTCATAACTCAGAGGGACCTGATGTGGGTTATAGGTTGATCCCGAAATCTGAAATGGTATGGCTACTGGTATCGGATGCTCTTGCACTGCGGGCTCTGGAGGTGTGGGTAACACTTGGTTTACTTCAGTGATAGCTGGTTGGGTGGCAAATTTGGGCCAAACGGGGGTGGTGAAGCTAGTGAGGTGGCGCCGGGGGAAAAGGGATAGGGGTAGGCCATTGGTAGCTGATAGGTGCTGGCGGGGGGTTGAGGGTATGATGGGCTATCAGGTAATTAACGGGGGTGGTGGTGTACGGTTGATATACATTTATATGCACATAATTGACAGGAGTGGGTGACGGAAAATAAACCCTAAGATCTAAGGGCTCAGCTCGTGGTGCTAGGCTAGGAAAATAATCTGACAGTTTAGGCTGAGAAAATAGACCCTAAGATCTAAGGGCTCTCTCGATCACTGATGTAGTCTGATGGGTCAAACTCAAACTCGTCCTCACATTCTATCATTCCGATGGTGGGTCTTGGACCAACTCCTCCAATAGGATGTGGGGGTAATGGCACCTAGTGGATATTTTCATATTGGTTCACTTGAGAAGGTGCCGGTTGAATGATTTTATCCACATCGATTAAATCTTAGATCGCGTGATTCAATGGGAAGCAGTGATCAGTTTGGTGACTCAGACCCTGATGAAAAATACAGTGAGTATTAGGGTCATAATTCTTGGGTATTGGATGAGGAGGAGGTTGCAGTTGACGAACAGTAACTAATCCCTTTTCTATTAGTAAAGGCAAAAGTACACGTAGAGATTGCCCTAGGGGTGTAAACACTCGGTCATAGTAGGCTCTCCTCTATTTCAGAGTCATCTGCATTCCTTGTCCATTTCCTGCTCTCTGTATCTGCTCAGTTCTAACTGGTGTTGGCGAGGCTGCTTAAAATTAGAATGGGTTTATATTACTATTGGGCCTAGTATTGTAAATGTTTTGGACATCGACCCCTATTCTCATCTCATTCCTTTGTTTCAAAAACCTTCTAACCCCACTGGCTCTAGTCGGTACATTTTTATTCAGGTGACCTTCCCTGATAGCATCCTCACAATGATTTGCATTTCTCACCAAATCAGCAAAGATGGACTGCTGCTGGTACACTAAAATTTCTGAGATTACTTGTAGAATATTCTTGAAAATCATTTTGATCTGCTCATCGTCAGGTATCCTATTTCTGACCTGAGCTACTAGTGCTCTCCATCGCCCTAAATAGTCGCTGAAGGTCTCATTCAGGTTCTGCCTCAAACGGGCCAAGTCTGACTTACGCGATTCACTGTCTATGTTGTAGACATATTGTTCCTGAAACAAGTTTGTCAAGTCCTTCCAAGTTTTCATCATAGATGATTCCAAAGATGTAAACCATCTCAAGGTTGAACCGGTCAAACTCTTCTGAAAGACGTTTATCAACAGTCTTTCGTCCCCTCCATAGTGGCACATGTCCCTCTAGTAGGACTTGAGGTGTGCAATAGGATTACAGGTTCCATTGTACTTGTCAAAGCTAGCATTTTAAATTTTGGAGGCAAAGGGACCTCAATAAATAAACATATATCTGTGAAGTCCGTGGCATGGATTTTCGCACCACCCATTTTCAACAACTGCTTCTATATTTTGTCTCATAGCTCAATCAACTGCTCTGACTCCTTGGATATGGGGGCCACTTTCTCAGCAGTTGGTTGGACTTCACTTTGGGCTATCAGGTGGTGGGAGATTATAGGAGGAGGGTTAAGGTTAGTTAATACCCCAGCGTAGGCTCCACTATTTCTAATCTTGCTGTCTTCATACTGCTGGTCTATATAGGGTGCAGTGAGGGCAGAATTCTCTTGCTGGTGCTGCATGGACTAGATTGGAATGGCATGAGTGGGGGTTGGGTGAGTCCATTGGGGATGAGGGCAGGTCTGTTGGATGATGGTATGAGCGAAAGTCAGATTTTGGGGTGGGGCCTGATGAGGACATTGGGCCTTGGGAAAGGCTTGAAACTGACTTTTAGACGTTGGGATATGGGTGTATTGGGGTTGATGTAAGGTATGGGTTTGAGTTGGGTATGAGGGTTGTGAATGGGTGAAATTCTAGAGGAATTGTGAAGAGTATGGGTGTGAGGCTCCAAGGTTTTACTGGGCTTGGGTTTGGGCCATGAAGCCTTGGGAGGGTTGGGCCACAAAGCCTTGGTCATGATAGGTTTGGGCCATGGGCCATTGATGGGATTGGGCCATGGGCCCTTGGTGGGTATGGCCCATTGAACCTTGATGGGTCTGGCCTATGGGCCCTTGGTGGGTCTAGGTCATGGGCCCTTCATAGGTATGGGTCATGGGGTTTTGGGCCATGGTGCCTTGGGTCATGTGGAGAATGGTGATTTGGGCTATTGGGCCTTGAGCCATGTGGGGAATGGGGACTTGGGCTATTGGGCCTTGGGACATGTGGGAGATGGGGGCTTGGATAGTGTGGATGATAGGGGGTTGATGGGGGTCATGGGGGAATGGGGCATAGAGGCTTGATAGGGTATGGGATGGATCCATGGGATGAGAGGGGGTGTGTTGGGAAGCCTTCCACTTATTATATGTTTAAAACATTTCCTCCATCATGACCATGGAAGGGGGATCAGATGGAGATTGGTTATTTGATGGTTGGAAGGGTATGGATGGGGGTGTGAGGAGGAAAAATTAGGTATGGCCCTGGTAGAATTGGGCATGACCCGAGTAAGAGGAGGGATATGGGGTGGATTGGAGAAATGAGGTGGGGAATGGGTGGATGGATTAGGAATGTATGGGGAAGATGCATAGGGCATGGAGGTGGAGAATGAGGGAGGAAAATTGCCCATGGCTTCGAAAAAGACGGGCATGACTTGGGTAAATGGAGGGATGTGTGGGAGATTAGATGTGGTGTGGATAGATGTGGATGGATCGGGTTGGGCGGATGAAAAATAGGGCATCTTGGTTAGGGTAGAGGATTGGTTTGGAGCGGGTGTGGAAGGGAGGTGAGTGGGGTTGGAGATGGCCATGGATGAAGGCATGGCTTGGGAAAATGACGGGAAGTTGGGATTTTGGGTATTTTGGGATGTGGTGGAAGGGAAAATAGGGGCACTTAACGGGCCGATTATGGTGAGGGTTGATTGGGCAAAGGGGGTGGAAGTAAAGGCTTCTTCGGTATGGGAATGGGTTGGGGAATGTGGTGGGGATGAGTCGAGATTGGCATAAGCCGGGTCCACTACCCATGACATATCTTGGTATTGGGTTGGGTATGGGTGCTTCGAATGGGGCCCGTAAAGCTTTCTCCTTCTTTCCGTATGGGATGACAGAGGGTACGATGATGCCGTTGTGCCGGTACCAATCAAGACAATATTTTTAGGTTTTTTTTTTTAATTAATTTAATTTTTTTTTAATTTTTATAAAATAAGAAATGAGGATTTTGGGGCCTTTTGAATTCCCTTCTCGAAAATTACAGGGCCTAAACAGAGGCATTAAAAACACTCATCGGGGAGTCCGGGATGTGAAATAGGCCATAGATTCGGACCGAGGCAGCTTAAAACCAACCTGGCGTAACTATTAGTGGTGTCAGAGCAAAAGATACTAGAATAAAGCTGGCGTAACTAATAGTTGCGCCAGTGTTCTTTGGGGGTATTTTGCATTGGCGCGACTATTAGTGGTGCCAGAATAAAAGGGCTCTCCAGTTTGCTTGATAGCACTAGGCCTTGTCCGAAATGGGTCTCCAAATTGGCTTTTGGTTGAAGCTAGGCTTCCAGGGATTGGCTGTTTATATGATCCGCTCCCTTCCTCACGGAACCTAAGGGTTTAAGGCCAAATGGGGTTCACTATTGCCCTATTTTTCCCAGGTTTTAAGTATGGTAATGAGAAGGTTACCCACCCGATATACCTCAAGTGTAAGCACTTTTCTCAGGTACTAGGTGGGCTGGGACTTTTCCAGATCATCACCACTAGGAGCTGCCGCCGTACTAAGACCCGAGTGTTTGTATGTGTGCTTAAATAATCTAACCCTTTAAAAATCTATCCCATAAAAAATTAATTTAAATCCCCTTTGTTGGTTCAATTTTATTTTTCACTTCTAAGAAAATTTTCTTAAATTCAAAGACAGAGGGTGATGATCTCGTGCCGCCTCTATGGGCCGGCATTCACTAGCGGAATATGATTGCTGAATTAAAAGTGCTAGTAGGCCTGCCAAACGACAAAGGTACTTTAAAAGACAGAAAGGTAAAGAAATTAAATGACAATGCACAAGTAGACCCGCCGATCGACTAAGGTGCTTACAATTACAGAATCATAAAAAAATTGAATGCGGTACACAAGTAGGCCCGCCAATTGGCTAAGGCTCATAAATGACGTAAATTAGGGATAAATAAAATGACAAAATCAAAGGGGTGAGTAAAAAAATAGTAAAAATAAAATGAAAAACAGCAATAAAAGGTTAGTAAAATCAAAAATAAATAAGCCAAGTTCAAGGGGAAGCTCTACTAGCTACTCCCTAGCAGAGTCGCCATCTGTACAACCATGGGATTTTTGACGATCTCGTCATGAAGATACACTCTCTAATGAAATTTTTAGAGTCCCCACCCAGAGCTTTTTGTGTCCCGGGAAACCTAGATCATTTTTATAAGCACCAAAGTGCCACAAATATGACTCTGAATCTAGTCTACGCCCAAGGCTCTAGGGTAGGGGCTTCGGTTACTGATTGGAAAGGTGTTAGGCACCCAATCAACCTACTTAATGCGGTCTTTACTAATGGCCAAAAACAAAAATAATATAAAAGAAAAAAAAAAGGCTTCCTCTTGCTCAAAGGGGCTTAAAATCCTATTTGTGGCCCTTCGTTCTTGCCGGAGATTCAGCGGCATAATGGCATAAATGGGAGGATGGAGGAATAACCGAGAAGGTAGAGGAATAGAGGGGAGAGCTGGAGCTCTCGGGCCTTTGTTGCATCACTGTGGAGCCTTGCGTTGGCTTCCTTCGGTGAGCTTTTGAAGGCTTGTATGATGAGAAATGGGGTTCTAACTCCTATGGCTTGATAGCTAAGTGGTAGAGAGGGAAGGCTAGGGGGTAACACACCTCTAACCTAAAGCTTATGGGTGAAATGCTAAGGTCTACAGGGATTTTTAAAGTTCCGGAATTTGTATGGGAATGGTGCACTAGAGGAGAGAGAGAGAGAGAAGGGATCACTTAATCTCTTAATTGCAAATTTTTTCAAGTCATTTGCAAGGGAGGGTGCCTCTCTATTTATAGGAAAAAGAGAGGTTAGGAGGGTGCTTAGAGGCTAATTAGGATTAGCAATTAGGTAATGGGCCATCTAAGGTTTCCTAGGGTTTTTGGAGCCTTGAAAAATGTGAAGAGTTGCTCCAATGGTGGATGATAGCATGAGGCTTTAAACCACTTAAGGGGTTGCACATAGATAGTAAATGGGCACAACAGAACTAGCAATACACACCCCAAAGGTCAAGATGGTCAACAAGTCAAACCCCAATCTCAATTTTAGAGGCAAAAACCCTGAGTTACTGTTCATATGCCTGGTGTAACTATTAGTTGTGCGAAGCATATGTACTGTAAAATAGTAGTGCATAGTGGCTTTGGGAAGTCGATTGCCCGCGGGGGGACCCACCTATAACTGGCGCAACTATTAGCTGCACCAAATCCCTAAGGTGGTTCAACTAATTTTACCATTCTACCCTTGGTCTTCGAAATGCCATATCTTTGCGTGTACAGCTCTAATTGGGGTGATTCTTGGCCTGTTGGAAAGCTGAAGAATTCTACTTTTCAATGGTATGAGATTCGATCATAGTAGATGGTCACAGCTGGTCCCGATGTACCAATCTTTATCCATTGCTCAGGAAAGCTAAGTTTAGGTTCAGAATGGGTTCTAAGGGTCGGGATGGCTCCTAAGGTTACGGAAGGGTTCCATACATGTCATCAAAAGCTCGGAGGTGCGCCTCCCTTGAAATGTGTTTCAATCGAGCCTTGGGACAAATTTGGGTGTCTACAGCTTCAGAGAAGAAAAGAGAGACTGGTCAGGACTTAGCCGATCAGTCAAAAGTGCGATACACAGAATAAAGAAAACTGAGCAGAATTACTCGATCGACCCAATCTGATTCGTTCAGTCTGATAATTAAAGTAAAGAGAATCTTCTGTGGGTCATCATCTACCTGGAGAAGAAAAGTGAACTCGACCGATCAATTCTCCAAACTCGACCGGTCTAAACAACTATTTCTGGGTAATAATTCAAGCGCGCAACAGCTGTGGATATCCTTGAACGCTAAGATCTTCTCCAAAAATCTCTTTAACAAGTTGGATAACTCTCAATCTGCATGGATTTCCTTTCCAAATTCATATCCTTGGAGGATTTTTAAGATCTATAGATATTTCCCGCCATACACAAATGTAAAGGAAGGGGGGGACCTAATGTTTTATATATAGGGACCTCAGGGTTCAAGAGAGGGGAGATGAATTTTTGGGGGAATAGAAGGACAAGGGCAGTTTGAAGTGTGAAAGGCAGATGGATTCAGTAACAGAGAAGATTTCTGGCCCATTGCACGACTAAACACTCCAGGCGAGAGTCTCTTGTAAATCACAAATGAGTGCTTAATAAATATCTATTTCCTCCTTTATTTTGAGTTCCATTTACAGTACGATTGCATGTTCGAGGTTATGATTAGATCGAGAACGTGATGGTAACACTGCAATCTTATTTAGTTTAATTCAGTGGCCTTGTAGGGATTGGGTTAACCTAGATAGGGTATTCACTAACAAGATAGGCCTTGTATGGTAGTTTTGTCAGTTCTTGCAATGATACTTTGACAATTAGGATTTCCTAATTCATTTACGAAGAGACTGAGCTTATAGCCAGGAGAGGGGGTACTAGAGATTCTTTATAAAAGGAAAGTAGATTTTTATTTTACGCAAGTGTAGGATTTAAAGAGAGACTCTAGTCTGCATCTTCACATTGTTATTTCAAATCGGTTAGATTTAGTTAACAAACTTTAGAAACTTTAAAACCGCGCATACCTTTTATATTAATAATATAAAACTTAGAGTAAATAGGCGACAGGTCCCTATGGTTGGTGTTGATTTTATATTGTTGTGTTGCGTTCTTTATATTATAAAACTGATAAAGGTATGGCAGCAATAAAGAATAGGCAAAATAAGAATAAAAAGGGGATGAAAATGGATTGAATATTGCAGCAAAACAACCACAGTCCTGCAAGATCCAGGGTTGTTGTAGCAAGTTTTGATAAGAGTTTGTCCCACTGGAATTTATGATCTAAAAACAATAGTAGACCTTCAGATCTGCTACAGATCTGGCAGCTCTAAACCTAAACTAGGAAAGCAACGTAAATAGTGGGTGTTTTTGGTTGTCACTAAACTAAAAATTGAAATAAAAATGAGAATAAAAATAGCAATAAAAGAAAGGGGGCTTAGAGAAGGATGAAAATGGCTTGGTTAAATAAATAGAAAATGTGGGAAGTAAATACCTAGGGACTGATTTCTACTGAAAAAGACATTGCAAGGTAGAGCAAGAGTTGGATTTGCAGCTGTCCTTCATCTGGCTATAAGCACAAATGCAAGGTAGAAGAATCCAACTCAAGCCTGAGATATGGACTAGTCCTAACGCTATATCATGTCCACTTAAATGGTCATAAGATATCCCATGGATATATTCCAGTCATGGGGGTTAAAAGCCAGAACAAGAAAATCACTGCAACCACTATGTTTGCAAGGCTACAAGCTCATGCATCCATAGGTGCATATAATCTATAAAAATCTAAATGAAAAGCACAAGAACATTACAGATTGAATGGAACAGTAAAAATAGCTTTTCATTGCTTAAAAAGGAACTTATAATGGTTTGCCCTCAAGGTTGCAGTCTCTGCAAGGCTCCAGACCCTTTACAATGCTATTACATAGTCCTTTTACAGCTTATCTCAGCCCTAAGTATTACAGAGACTTAGCCGAACATGCTGAGCTAAGTAAAGAAGAAACGAAAAAGAAGATGATCTAACCTAAGAGATGAACTAAGGCAAGAATATACTGGCTGGTTCCCTTGCCTAGCTCCTTTTTCTGAATACTTTACATCCTATATATACAGTCCATAAAGTAGATTTCTACCATGGCCAATCAGAGAAGTGGAGAATCAAATTAGTTAGGATTCTGTTGATGTAGGTCATTTGTAGCTAAGTATTTTCCCTGACAGTTAGGAAAAGTACAACACATTAGCAAATATGCTCCATGTACTGTGGAAGTTCCGAAATACCCTTGAAGTAAGAAAATATCTACTGGAACCCGAGCCTCGAGTGGATGGAGCTTCAGGTGGATAATCTCGAGCAGATCTCGAGTGGATAGAGTACTTCTGAATGGTTCTCAAGTGGCTGAAGTCTTGAATGGATAGAGCTGCTCGAGTGGATAGAGCTTCAGGCAGCTTTAGGCATAAAGTCTCGAACAGATCTCGAGTGGATAAAGGCTTCAGCCATGTAATCTCGAGCAGATGGGATGATTTTTGAAGGAATCTCTATAGCTTGCTGATAGGTAGGATCTGAAGGCCTCGACGGGTTTAGCAGGCACTCGACAAGTTGCAGCTGCAATTTGAACTGCTCAACAGGATGGGATGCAGGTTTCTGATCTACTCGAGTGTGCTTGAGTTGATGCTTCTGAAGCTGCTGAACTACTTGAGACACCTCTTGCTACAACATTGATGTGCTCGACAACTACTCGAGTGTGCTTAGCAGCTGCTCGAGTTTAGATTTCTGATTCTCTATAGTTTTATCCACTCTACTGCAGTACTCCTCCAGGCATGGACCCCACTTCTCTTTCACTGCAGGACTTCTACGGGTCCAAGGCAGGCTGAAAGGTCCATATGGTGGGAGCCACCATGGTTCAAACTCTGTAATTCCATCAATTTTAATGTTGGATCCTCATTTCTCTCTTTTTGGCAGTTATTAGATGGATTACTGCAGTAAGCTGCAGATTATTGCTAACTATAAAATCACAACTAAAAATCAGTTATTAAATAGCTCTAAGGTCTATTAAAGGCTAGGTTAGGAGGTGAAAAGTGGTATAATTCAGAGATTAACACACCCCCAAACCTAATCTTTGCTAGTCCTCAAGCAAAGGAAAAATTAAACAATTATTCTAAAGTTTAAAATGCCACTTTTGTAGGGAGCACGAATGCATTTAGATTATGCATCAAGCCTTTTAAACCCCTAGGTGATCCCTTGTGGAGGAGTGAAGTCTCCTAAGAGTTTTCAGTGCAGATACCCATAAACTTCACAATAAAATAGTTAGGTATAGTGCAAATAGTGACAAGTAAGATATCAACACATAAAGCTTCATGCCACACCTTAATCATTCAAATTTAGAGGAGTTTAAAACAGTAATTGCAAATAGTTTAACACTTAAATCAGTATGTATTTCAATCACAACCAATTAGCTTACATCAAGAGTGTAGTGTGTGAAAATCAGTATTAAGCTCACCATTAATTCAAAAATCAGGTTTAAATATTGCCCCAATAAATTTAATTTCAGACACAATCCTCACCAGGGCTATCACTTTGAAATGAAGCTCAAGGGTGTGTCACACTTATTGTAGCTCAAGATCAGTTACAGACCTCAAATAGGCTTGCAAGCATGAGCATAGGCATTATTGCTAATTCCTGACATCTTCATGTTCTTTTCACCATAGATTAGACATCCCTTTATCTCCAAATGACATTTACTTCACTTTGGATCATTGAGGACTTTTAGATGAATTTTAATGTGGCTTATGGTTAAGGTTTAAAAAGAATAAAAGGGGTAGAAGGGGTTCAAAACTGAGAAATCAACTAGGAGGTAGGAGGAGATTCATGACTTCACCTTCTTCATCACAGCATTGCTTCATCTTCTTTGATGTTTTTTAGATGAAGTACTTCTCTTGAATTTTCTTTTATTATTTATTTTGTTTATAATGGATTGCCACTACTATACAACTGATACATTGCTTCTTTTAGATCTCTTCTCTTCTCCTTCCACCAAATTTTGAACCCTGCTCACCTATCTTCAACATCTTCTCCTGTACCTTCTGAAATCTCAGAGTGAGGGTAAGGCTGAATCAGGTCATGAGATTTAGGTTCAAGTACTTTGGTGTTGGTTAATGAAAAATAGATTTTAAAGCTCAAACAGTGTAAACAAAGGGTAGCTGAATGGGTAGGTCTTTTTAGGCTCAAACTGTCCAAATGATGGCCTTAAATCATATCCTTGGTGTCATGAGTACGGCCAAACAGTTTCAATTTGGGAAGCCTAACTTCTAGTAAAAGGGTATTAAATCAGTCATTCCTTAGAGCAGAAAAAATTTCCAAAGACACTCTTCAAAAGAAAAAAAAAACTTATAGGCTTAAATCTCACTGGGTATGGTCTTCAATTGAACTCATGGGGTATAACTTCACCTTTTTCTCTCCTCTCTAGTTTACTAAGTACTGATTGTGAAAATTTTTCTTGATGTCAACTTCATTGAAGTGTTAAATTTTAAAAAGATTTCAGTTTTAAAATATCTGCCAACAGTTTTAATTTCCTTTTTCAAAATTGTTTAGGTGGGAATTAACTTTATTTATTTTAATCTAACTACATTGCTACACTAAATTTAACTGCTTCATTGGTCTACCCTGCCATACCCCCAAACCTAAGGTAAATATTGTCCTCAATGTTTCAATAGACTTGTATTGAGGGGCAGGAGGGTATGGAAAGAAATTACACATTCAGCAAAAAATTTACATTTAGTAAAAAATAAAAAGAAAGGAAACTAAGCACAATTCAAGTTTGGCACTAAAAGAAATTTTATTCACACCATTTAATATATTACAAAGGAGAAACTTGTTCTAAAATGACAATTACAAGAAACAGAACACAATTACAAACACTCCTAAAAACAACAACAGAAAACAACTAAAAATGTAACTATAGCAACTCCTAAAGGTGGTCTGAATTAGAATCTAGATCAATGGGTCTCCTGCAAACTTCTCCTCGCCCTTCTTGGCATTTTCTGCTTTTGTGGCACCAGCTTTTGTCCTTGAAGCTGTTGGTTTCCATGGTTTGGTACTATTCTTCTGAAGTATAGGATCTTCAATTTTAACTCCCTTAGCTTCTGCTAGAGGCTGTATAACTTTAACACCCAAGGACATGAGAGTGGCTGATAGTGAATCACGCAGACTGAAATTTTTATTAACCCTCTATTCATAAATTTTATATATAGCTATAGCAATGTCAAATTTTTCTTGCATGGCCCTCAACTCCTTATTATAATCCAGCATAATTACCTCCAATGATTTCCAATAAAGAGGCTTCATTAGGGCTAGCTATTCCTCACAAGTCTGAAAAACATTATTGCTCACAAAGTCTACTAGCTGGCACACATCCTTAGCCAAATATGCATTGGCCTTCATAAAGGCAGTGAGGGTGGGTATTGGAGGTTGTGGAAGTGGGTAAGCTAGGACAATGGTCTAGTTAGGAGGATCATTAACAGAAGTGGAGACAATAGCAAGCTCAGTACAAGTTTGGGTAGATGGGGAGGGAATGGGTGGTAGGGCAAGGTTCAGCTCATCCTCAGTGGTTTCAATTTGGGTGAAGGTTGAGGATGTGAAAAGCAAGACCATAGCCAGCTCTTCAGAGTCAAAGTCAGTTTGGGTGGCCGCATCAACTATTGCCATAGATGTAGAAGGTTGCTGGCATGGAGGAGGGGTAGGGATTGGGTTAGGTGTGGGTGGTTGGGGTGGTGGGATAAAAGTTTGAAGGGTGGATTGGATGTAGTTAAATCTTGTTTGGATGGAGGCTTAGTTCTCTGTGTTGGTATGGATTTTGGATTAGAGAGAGGTTAGGAGGGAAATGATTTGAGTTAGAGGGTCAAGTATGATTGGGGTTACAGGTTGGGTCGGAGGGATTGGTTGGAATGGTAAGGTAGGGGCATGGTTAAATGGGTATGGGTGTGGGGATTCAGGGAGAGGGGTGTAGTTATGCCGAATATCCCCCATAATGGAATCTATTAAGGCTGAGTACCCTTTTGTTGTGAATTGGTCTTGGGTCATATGAAATTGTTCTTGGTTAAGTGAAAATGGAGGGGAATTGGTAGGAGAGGGAATTGGGTCAATTGGCTCAATGGGGTTATTTGGTTTAATGGCAATAGCCATTGGCTCACTGTCATCATAGGTAAAAGGGGAAGGTGGGCCTAGTGTTGGGCTTGGTATGTCAGTGGGTTTTGTAGTGGATGGGCTTGGTTTTGTGGTTGGGTGGTGGGTTTTCTTTTTGTATGTTTTATGGATTGGGGGTGTGAGAAGGTTGAAAGGGAAAAGTATAGGAGTGGGAGCTGACACTAGAATGGAAGTGGTGGTGGAAAGTATTAGAGGTGATAAGGCTGGAACAGTATGTAGGATAGGAGGTGGTGAAGGTTGTACAGATGCAGGAATAGAGCATAGGGTGGAAAGTGGTGAGGCCGATATGGGAGGTATAGGAGTGGAAGGAGTTGTGGAGGGTGGTATTGGTGCTGGAATGGGAGGAAGGGTGGAAGGTGGAGGGCTACTAATGTGACTGCTAGGGGTGCTGCAGAGGTGACTAGGGTGGTTGTAGCAATGGCTGTAGAGGCTTCTGCGGGAATGCTTGTTGCTAGCTCCTTCTTCTTCTTGTTCATCAATGTCATACTGGTGCTCCACTGCTTCTTTCCAAATAAAGCTACTGGTAGCTCATCAGTGGGCTCCCCCATTTTTCAAACATACCCTCCCTTCTTGAGGAAGGCTGTGATCAACCTGCTGTAGGGTAGACCTTGTAAATTTTTCTTGTTCTACAATTTTCCATGTATGTCCTCCATCCCTTAAAATATCAGCTTGACAACATTAAAGAAATGCCCCTTAGAGAAGGAGAATAATGCATTCGCTATTGGGTGCCTCCGTTCCTGCTGATGATCAGTCACAAAGATATTTTTTCTCAAAATGTTGTCCATAAAATGCAAGTTTGGGTTAAAATCACTTCTCATTACTGAATCCCCTGATGCCTTCTTCTCTTGAGTTAACAACTAGGCAATCTCCTTCATGGAAGCACTGATTGGGGCACCCAAGTTACAGGATGGGTCATATGATGTTGGGATGCCTAATTCCTATGCTATGTCAGTTGTGTCCACAATTGTCTCAAAATCATTAATGAGAATTACCATCACTGGATCCTCCCCCTTTGGTCCTCCTCCAGACTTCTTCATTTTGATGTTCCAGTACCATAACCTCACCTATCTAGGGTAAACAAGTTCTTCCAGAGGCTTTAACAATGAATCTAGGGAGGCATTGGTAAAAATTCTATGGCTTCCTTAGCCAGGTCTTCCTTAGTGAAGAATGCCTTATGAAAGGTTGTTTCTAGTACCTGACTGAGGGTAGCCACAAATTCATTTGGGGTAGTGAAGGGGTAACTTCAAGTGCTCATTTACCCTTTTTCTGCTTCTTGAATTTAACAATTTAAGGATCTTGGGTGCCAGCTTAAAATTTTTTCTTTAGGGCTACTAAGACACCCGAAACAACTTTTCTCTTAGGGTTTTCCACAGGAGCCTCAGGGGTTGAGGATGAGGCTCTCCTCTGGGATTTTCAAGGTTGAGTAGGGGGATGGGGTTGGGCAGGGCTCAGCAAGTCTTGTAGGGTTTCTCTAAAATCCAAAATTTTAGCCATTAAACCCTAATTTCTATTAAATAAATACAAACCCTAGGTATTCCCAAAAACTCAGCAATCACTTAATCCACTAAATGGGGATGAAAAGGCAACTAACCCCGAGCAACAATGACGCAATCCAGTAAAAATATTCAGAGAAATGAAGAGGACTGAGAAAAAACTTAAAAACTTATCCAAAACTAGGGTATTGTTGAGGATCGTGAACAGTGAATCAAATCTGTAGCTTCTTGGTGTGCAATGAGTGGATTGAGTAGCTTAAAAAAATGGTTGAGGCAATGGGTAAATGGTGGAGCAGATGGTGCAATTAAGAAGAAAGAAGAAATTTGGGTCGGGTGAGTGTGTTTGAGTGTTAGAGCAAAAATCTGAAATGAGAGAGATGACTTGCACAACAGGTTTATAAGATAAGGACCCACGCTTCGAGAGGCTGGGTTCTCAGAAAAAATAGCTCAAGAGGATCTTGAGCAGATGACAGTTATGCAAATGAGCCTATCGAGCTTGTATGCTGAGAATATGAACTGCATGAGAGGTTGGGTTTTCAGCACAAATAGCTCGAGAGGATCTCGAGCAGATATCATTTATACACATAGCCTTTCGAGGCTGGTATTTACTTCAGGTGAAGTGTCTCGAGAGGATGCTTTGCAAGGCATGATCTTTTTGAGAAAGCCAAATACACATACAAAATGCCTCGAGAGAATGCCTGAAGGCTCCTGATTCTCTCGAGAAAGCTAAAATCAGCTCTGTTCAACTTGTGCTAATAGGTACACTCTCATATAGCAAAGATCAAGGATTCCTAATGCTAAATACATACATCCACACATAACAGCATAGCACATTGCACAAAACAACACACAACAACACTCATCAAGATTCATGAAAATAGACCACAAAACAAAGACAATATTTACAGAAATTTAAAACACAAACAACAACTATGATACACATGATATAGGGCTAGAGATCATACATCAGTAGGAGGTTCTTGAAAGTGAATGGTTTCAGAGGGCTCCATAATATTCTCAACACAGTTTGAGCCTCTGACCATTGACTTTCATGACCCTTCCAGAAGTAGGGTTCATGATTTCAACAACACTAGATGGGAATGCATGAATGATAGTAAATGGCCCATCCCATCTAGATTTTAACTTGCCTGGAAAAAACTTTAGCTTAGAATTGAAACGTCATACCTTAGCTCCATCAGCAAAGTCCTTCCTAAGAAAGTTATTATCAAAGAAGGCCTTGGCTTTCTCCTTGTAAATTTTAGGATTTGAATAGGCATCCAACCTAAGTTCTTCCAGCTCAGATAGCTATAGCTTCCTATTCAAACCAGCAGAAGTTAGATCCCTGTACTCTAACTCCTCAGGGAGATGACAAGCTTTGCCATAAACCAGTCTGAATGAGGACATCTCTATAGGGGTATTATAAGTTGTCCTATAGGCCTACAATGCATCAATCAATTTTAGGGATCAATCCTTCATGTCTGTCCTAACTATTTTCTCCAGAATGTACTTGATTTCTCTATTAGAAATCTCCACCTGCCCACTGGTCTGTGGGTGGTATGGAGTAGCAATTCTATGAGTAATAGAATACTTTTTGAGCGAGCTCTCAAAGTGCTTGTTATAGAAATGGTTCCCCCATCAGTGATGAAGGCTCTGGGGGTGCTATATCTAGAGAAGATATTTTCTTTTACAAACCTTAGGACAACTCTGTGATCATTTGTCCTTGTGGTAATAGCTTCCACCCATTTGGAAACATAGTCAACACCCACAAGGATGAAATTAAAGACCATTAAAGGAGGGAAAGGACCCATGAAATGTATCCCTCAGACATCAAATAGCTCAACAACAAGGATGGGTTGCAATGGCATTGAATCCCTTTTTCATATGCCCCCCATCCTTTGACATCTCATGCAGGCCTTACAGTGCTCAAAAGCATATTTGAACAAGGATGGCCAATAGAAACCACACTGCAGCACCTTAGCTGCTGTCTTTTTCCCTCCTAAGTGACCCCATAGGTATTTTAATGACACATGGTTAGAATACTATGAACTTCACTGTCAGGGACACACTTTTTGATCACCTGATATGCATAATATTTATAGAGGTAAGGATCCTCCTAGGAAAAATACTTGACTTGTGAAAAGAACAAGTCTTTGCCCATCTTGGACCAGTGAGAAGGGATCCTACCTACATCAAGGTAATTTACAATATTTACAAACCAAGGCAAACTTGACTTGATGGCAAACAATTGCTCATCAGGGAATGAATCCTTAAGTGGTGTTACAGCACTTTCATTAATCACAATTTGGGATAAGTGATCAGCTACCACATTCTCTACCCCTTTCTTGTCTTTGATCTCGAGATTAAACTCTTGTGGGAGTAAGATCCATCGAATCAGCCTAGGTTTTGCATCTTTTTTTACCAGCAAGTATTTCAGGGCAAAGTGGTCAGTAAAAATTATAATTTTAGACGCTAGTAAATAAGGTCTAAACTTATCCAAAGCAAACACTACAACCAGGAGCTCTTTCTCGGTGGTTGTAAAATTTAGTTGAGCTTCTATGAGTGTTTTGCTGGCATAGTAAACTACACAGGATAGTTTCTCTCTTCTCTATCCTAAAACAGCTCCAATAGTAAAATCAGATGCATCACACATCAATTCAAAGGAGAGAGTATAATATGGGGCCTAGATCACTAGGACAGAGGTCAAACATTTTTTTAATATCTTAAATGCCCTCACACATTCAGCATCGAACACAAATGGCACATCTTGACAAAGCAAGTGGCACAATGATTTGGAGATCTTGCTTAAATCTTTAATGAACCTTCTATTAAAACCAGTATGTCTTAAAACTGATCTGACTGTTTGATGGTTTTTGGTGGGGGCAGATGCGAAATCAGCTCAATCTTTGCCTTCTGGGATACCACATGGCCAAGCACAATTCCTTGGGTGACCATAAAGTGGCTCTCTTCCCAACTCAAAATCAAGTTGGTTTCTTCACACCTTTGAAGCACAAGAGAGAGGTGATGCAAATATTGACTGCAATCATCCTCATAGACTGAAAAGTCATCCATGAAGATTTCCAAAAACTTATCAATCATATCAGAAAAATGGCATACATGCACCTTTGAAAAGTAGCAGCAACATTGCACAGTCCAAATGACATCCTTCTATTGGCGAAGGTGCCAAATAGACAGGTGAAAGTAGTCTTTTCTTGGTCTTAAGGATACACTGGCACCTAGTTGTAACTAGAATAACCATCAAGAAAGCAGTAATAGGCTTTGCCTACCAACTTGCCTAAAATCTGTTCAATAAAAGGCAAAGGGAAGTGGTCCTTTCTAGTCTTAGAGTTCAATTTCCTATAATCTATGCAAACTCTTTAACCAGTGGTCTCTCTGGTTGGCATCAACTCTCCAGACTCATTTGGTATTATTGTGATTCCAGTTTTCTTAGGGACCACCTGGATATGTGATACCTACTTAGAATCAGAAATAGGGTAAATGACTCCAGCATCCAGTAATTTGATAATTTCTTTCATGACTACTTCCTGCATGTAAGGGTTCAGCTTTCTCTTCATTTCTCTAGAGGGTTTGGAACTCTCTTCTAAGTGAATTTTATGCATGCAAATAGATGGATCAATTCCTTCCAAATCAGTAATTATTCATCAAATGGATTTCTTATGATTCCTGAGGACACAAAGTAATTCCTCCTCCAGCTCCTCAGTGAGAGAGGAGGATATAATTACAGGCAGTATTTTATTCTATCCCAGGAATGCATATTTCAAAGAATCTGGGAGCTACTTTAGCTACAGGTTTGGTGGACTTTCCACAGAAGGCAGCAAAGGTGCCTTGGAGGGTTTAGGGAGGGGCAACAAGGTAGGTCTCCATGTAGAGTGCTGCACTAGGCCCACTAAAGAATCCAGTGTGTTCATTTCTTCAGCAACTAGAGTGGGGGCCTCCTTCTCAACAACCTCAATCCACACTTCCTCAAAATCATCTGACACCTTATCCCATTCCAGTAGTCTGGGTAAGGTCTCTTCCACCAATTCTTCTATAACATCTACTACAAAATAGTCCTCATTATCAAATTGAGGCTGGTTGGCAGCATTATATACATTAAGCCTAACATTCATATTTTCAAAAGTGACTTCCATCACTCCATACCTGCATTGAATGCAAGCATTGGCAATGGCCAGAAATGGCCTGCTCAAAATGATAGGTATTAGAGTGCTGCACTTGGTAGGTTCCATGTCTAACACTAAAAAATTAGCTGGATAGAAAAATTTATCTACTCCCACAAGCACATCTTCCACAATGCCCATAGGTTTTTTCTCAGACCTATCAGTCAATTGGAGGACCATAGCTGTGGGTTTTAGTTCCCCCAAACCTAGCTTCGCATACACTAAGTATGGAAGCAAGTTGACACTAGCTCCAAAATCCAAGAGAGCTCTTCCTATGGTGCGGTCACCTATGATGTAGGGGATGGTAGGTACCCTTGGGTCTTGAAGCTTAGCTGGTGTAGTTATGGACAAAACCAATTTTACTTTTTCAGCAGCAAAACATTTCTTAGACAAATGGATCCTAGCTTTTCTCTTTTGAGTGCACAAATCCTTAAGGAACATAGCATAAGCCAGGACCTACGTGAAGGCATCAAGCAAAGGAAAATTGATTTTCACCTGCATGAATGTGTCCAACATCTCCTCCATTCTGGCATTCCCCTTATCAAAAAGAGAAGGTCCTTTGAAAGCTTGAGGAAATGGCAGATGGCGTACTACTGGTACCTCAACTGCTAGCCTAGCATCCACATCACTATTTTTGGTCTTTTTATTTTTTTTTAACTGTTGGGGCTCAACAGCAGCCCCATTATTTTTCTCCTATTGCTCAACAACAGGAACTGAGTCTTCTCCTTCTGCACTCTTCTTTGCCTCACAACCTACTTGGTTATCCACCACTTTAGCACTCCTCAAGGTGGTGATGGCATTAGCTTCCTCATGAGTTGAGGAAGTTTCACCAATCATAAACTATCCCTTGGGGTTGGTCACTATCTGACTTGGATGCCTATCCTCTTCTCTCTTAGTCAGAGTGTTTGAAATTTGGCCTAGTGGTCTTCAATCTTTTTTATACTCTGACTGTGAGAGTTTACAGTCTGTGATAGGGAGCTGAGTTTTATAGTGAGGACAAAACCTGCTCCTCAAAGGAGGGGGCCCTGGTCTGTGGTGGTGGTGTTAGGGACAACTGATTTGGCTATACCACGGACTAAGGAAATTACTATCTCTGAACATAACCTTGATTGTACTGCTGGGTGGGTCTATAGGGTAGTGCCTGCTGCTGCTGGGGTTGCTGAAAATTATCCTGTCTCCACCTCAAATTAGGGTGGTTCCTCCAAGGATACCCAGTAGGCTGCTACCCATATGATTGGGCAGCATTAGCATGCTCCATTACCAACTCAGGATATTGTCCAATAGATGGACAGTCCAACAGTGAGTGTGTGGGTGATTGGCATATCAGACATGCTGTTGTCGCTCCAAGTGTGCCATAATTGTGTGCATTATGAATCAAAAATTAAAGAATTAAAGAATGCTAAGTTATATGGATGTTAACTTATGAAAGGGATATCAGCACATTGGGGCTAACACTGGCCTGCAAGATCAGGGCCAATTGTAGCAAGTTTTAAAAGTAAGTATTTCAAGATCGTCCACAGAGAAGTTTGTCTAAACTGAGAGATAAACCTCCAGATCTGTGCTACCAGATCTGGCTCTATAATTATCTATAAAAAAGAATAGATAAAAGAGAGTGTTGGATTGTGTCACATTTAACTATAAGCAAATAAAGAAAAGAACTAACTACATGATCCAGATCCGAGTTGGGGAGATGTTTAAAATAAGATAAAAATAATAGCTTCATGTACTTTAGCCTCTGAATTTTAATGGAGAATCACGTAGTTCAACAGAGCGATTCAATCTTCATCCTGCTACCAAAGACAGGATGTAAGAGAAATAAATCGAATTAAGGAATAGGTGATCACATCCACTTAAATGGTCACAGATCCGTCACTAGTCATGGCCTATTCTTTAGTTCGTAACATGAACATCAGAAATCTTTGCTTGAATTAGGTTACCAACGCTAATTCGCACGAGGATGATGAATTAAGGGAAGTTGGATGCGGATAAGTGAATCTAAAGAAGTCTAATGCACTAAGGTGAACATTCGGAACCCTCGACATGACTCCAATGGAGAAGACACAAATTACGACAACCTTTTAAAATCCACGTTACAATTACAGAGCACGGCTTAGAGAGCCCTCGGACTTACGATGAGCTTCTCGAGAGCCCTCGATTCTGATCTTGAATCCGAACTTGGAAGTACAAATCACTCACAATGGCTCTCAAAGGTAAACTACAAGAAGGGATTACGGGGTTCGGATAAACTATCCGGGGAATGAGAAGCAGAGATGAAAACTCTTCTAAAATGGATACCCCAATTGGGCAAATGTCTTCTCAATTTATAGCTTTCCCTCTATCAGCACAAGGTGAGTTGACCAATCGAAGTGCTCGGTCTGGATTGCCCAATGGCCGTTGAGCACGAGGATCGGATCATTACGGCCAATGAAAATGCTACGATCTGGTTGATAATCGAGCGTTAGAAGCATCAATTACATTATGGAATTCAAAAGTACATTTGAGCTTCTAGAAGTTCCGCCAAGTGATTTCATCTTTGGGTTTTCACGTGGGGTGGAATATGCCTTTGGTTTGTGCTTGGAATCTTAGGAATGTCTACGGGCTTTTAATTACATTAGGCGCGTCTGAGTTCTTGAAATGCCCTTCAAAGTGGTATAAATCCCAGTATGCCATTTCATGAGTTTAAGGGTCTTTTCCATAAAGTAATTTGGCTCTGAAGCTCTTTTTTCGTGGGGTTTTGATTCATTCGAATTAAACTTTTCTTCTTTTACAAAGGTCATTCTTCTATTAGAGTGTTTTCTTCTTTTCATAAAGTTCAAGGTTCTTCTGCGAATAGTAGAAGTTCTTCTTGAATTGAACTCTAGGCTCCCATTCTTCTTTCTTGAATTGACTTTTAACTTGATTTTTCCTTTGCGAATAGTAGAAGTTCTTTGCGAATTGAGCTTTAGCTTCCATTCTTCTTCTTGGTCTTTTCTTGCTCTTTTAGGACCTTTTAGCCATTCTTTGAGGCTATTTCTTCACTCCCTCTTTGAGCTTGACATGCGTTGTCGACTTTTTGATCATTTAGAATGGTTTTGATTTGGACTGTCTTTTGGTTAGGCAATATGAACACTAAAGCACTTATTTAGTCCTCTCAAGGGTCTTTCAAGGCTCATGTTTAGGGGTGAAAAATGGTATTTTCACTACTTATCACACCCCAAACCTAAGCTTTGCTAGTCCACGAGCAAAGAAACATAAAAACAAAGTAAAGAGCCACTTTTGTAGGAAGCAGTGCATTTAGCATATGCAACAAGCCTTTTCAACCCCTAGGTGATCCCTAGAGGAGGTAGAAGTCTCTGAGGGTTTTAAATTGAAGAGTACCCACAAACTTCTCCATGAAGCGAGTTAATCATCAGTGCAATATTATCAAATGAGCAATCAAGGCGAGAGTTAGTTACTCTTGAATCAATGATGAAGCAGAAAATTTGATTATTGTTTGCAGGAATTTAAACATTTATAAACCTCATGAATGTTTCAATATTTCCAATCTGTGAGCAGTCATAGAAAATCATACAAATGTGCGGTGATAAGCTCATCCTATGGATAAAAATTAGGTTATAAGTCATACTTAAGGTGCTCAAGTTCCAACCCAAACACTCACGGGGTATACTCTCATCGGTGTTTTTGTTGAGGGTTCATTTTCACTCAAGCTCAAGGCGATTACATCTCCCAAATGGATGTAAGCATGAGCATAGGCATGATTCTTAGGCAATGGCATCATTGACATCTCCTCACCATAGATTAGGTCACTTCTTATCTCCACATGACTCACTCAACTTTGGATCACAAGGGCTTTTAATCTAGGTTTGTTTGTATGGCTTATGGGTGGAGTTTCAAGGAAAGGCGGTTTGAGCAGAGGTTTGAATTTGAGAACTCGGGAAGTGCGGGAGATGGTTCATGACTCCACCTTTTGAGTTTAGCTTCTTTCTTCTTCTTTTGAGATTCTCACATTCACGGTGATCAGTTCTTTCTTTGATCTTGCATTTTTCAACATAAGGTCCCTTTTTGCCTTTTTGCTTGCAACTTTTTCACATTGTTTGTCTCTTCTTTTCTCGGTCACCATATTGCTGTTTTTGAGGTATTTTCTCTTCATTTTCTTGATGTTGCCGAAATGGTCCATCTTGATTCTTTCTCCTTTACCTCCACGAATTCTCGAGTGAGGAAGGCTGAATTAGTTCCATAGGTTCGGTGCAAGTACTTTTGAGTATTTTGATGAAGAATTGTAGGATTCTGACTCAAATGGGGTACAAAGCAGGGCAGATTTTTCTTGGTTGGTTACATGTTAGGTTCAAAAGTGTCCAAAGAAGGCCTTGATCTTTTCCTCGGTTTCATGAGTCTTTGTTACTTGTTTTAATTTGGAGTTTCCTAACTTCTAGTGGATCTAATGCCTCGGCCAATCCTTTGAATCGAAAAAATTGCCTCAGTCACTCTTCAACGAGATGGAAAATATATGGGCTCAATTCTCACTTTGGTTATGGTTTTCCTTGAGCTTTTAAGTATATCTTTACCTTTTCTCTTCCTTTTGACTTACTACGTCTTTGATACCGGTATGTTTTATGGTGTAATCATCATGGAAATGTAGAATATCGCAAGGTTTAGAATGTCTAAATTTGGCAAAGGAATTTTAAATTTTCTAGTTGTCATGATTCTAAAGTAAATTAATACATTTCCTAATTACTTAGGTGATTACTGCCCTTATGTTAACTATTCCTAGGCGGGGACTTGTATGCCACACCCCAAACCTATGGGGAACAGTGTCCTCCTTGGTTCAAAGGTGGCATGGTCACTTTATCTGGGAAAAATTGAAACAAAGCAACAATAAGAAGAAAAAAAAAAATAAGCATGAGAAAATGACATGGAGAATGGGAGAAAGTAAAGTTTATTAACTAGAAATATTTTACATAAAAAGAAAAATAAAAAAACAGAATAGGACGGTGTTTTAGGGGAGGGTGGGGCGGTGGAGGGTGGAAGTGGCGGGAAGGTTGATTTTTTTTGTTTTTTCCGAGGAGGTTGGAGTTGGGCCTCCTTTCTTTGGCCAAAATCGCGAGGACCTCTTCAAATTCGTCCCGGAGGGGGCGGATCGCACCTTCGGTGGGGTGGGTCCGACCACATGGGGTAAAAGCGGTGTGGTGGCTTATTGGCTTGGTCGCCGGCCATTTTGGAAGGGTGGGGAAAGATGTGGGGAATTTGGTGAGGTTGGTTATTTATAGGTAAGGTGGGGAAGCGAAGGGTGGGACTTGAATGGGAGGGCATTGGGAATGCTCATGGCCCGAGGAATCGGCGTGGGTCATTAAGTAGCATTAGATGCGTGTGGGAGCAGAAGTAACTACGCATTTAATTCCCCAATAAGTGAGTAACAACCTGGAAATTGGGGGAAACGTGTGAGGAACCGTGTCCTCACTTGTTGTTGTAAGGAAAAAACAAAGAAAATAGCAGGCTCACTACAGATCTAAATGGTAGAATTTATGAAAACAGAAACCGAAAAAAGAAAAAAAATTAGCTGAAAGCAGAAACTAAGAAGCAACAGAAACAAATGCATGCATACAGCTGGGTTTAAAAAAAAAAAAAAAGACTAGGGGCAACAGGGTAAAAGACGAAAGAAAAACTAAGAACAGAAAAAATCTAAACTATATGCAGCAGAAAATAAAAATGTAAAACTGAAGATATGAGCAAGGAAATGGAAAACAAGATATACAAATGCAAGAAAAATCAACAAAACAATGCTAGAACTGCTAAATAAAATCTAACAAATAGAAGGATTACTATGCAAATGAAAGGAAACTAATGCTAATAACAGAGAAATAGTAAAAGCAAGGTAAGGGACTGAATACAAAGTTAAAAAAAAAAAGAAAAAGAAAAGTGTTGATACAAAAACAGAATTTGTGAATGCAAAATAGGGAAACAAAGTTAAAAACTAACTGTACTCACAGAAAAATGACGAAAATTAGTAAAACTGGCTCCAGGAAGATCTTTTCGCAAAGGACTTCTCCCCAGATTTTCTATTCGAAAAGGAAATTTTAACTATTCGAACAGAACATGGTTCTTTTCGAGTAGTTCATTACAGCTCCAGAATCAATTCGAATAGAACTTTGAACTTTTCGAAAAGTACTTTTTACTTTGCGATTTGAACTTTGAAGTGTATTTACACTATCAAGAAAAATACAGATGAAACAAAAAATCGAAAAACAATGTTGTACAAACATATTATACACTTTTCTACCATCGATTTTGAAGATTCATGATGATAGGTGGGCGCAAGGGCTCCGGTGTTTTCAATGCATGGTTTGAGCCTCGACCATTTACCTTGAGTATTCTTCCATCCTTGGGATCTGAAATATCCACGACTCTGAGGGGAGGCCTTGATGACAGATGTATGGCCCTTCCCATACGGATCTCAATTTGCCGAGAAAGAATTTAAGTTTAGAGTTGAATAACCATACCTTGGACCCGGTATGAACTCTTTTCTCATGAGGCTCCTATCATGGAATGATTTGACCTTTTCTTTGTGAGCTAGTGTAGGCATCCATCCTCAGTTCTTCCGATTCGGTGAGTTGAAGCTTCTGTGGTTACCAAAGCAGCAGTTAGATCCATATTAAAAGTTTTGATTGCCCACAAGGCCTTATATTCTAATTCTCTTGGTAGATGGCATGCCTTGCCATAAACCACTGAAGGGGACATCCTATAGGAGTCTTGTAGGCGCTGTATGCCCACAAAGCATCATTAAGCTTAAAGGACCAGTCCTTTACATCCTTCTTCATAGTTTTTCAAAATGTGTTTGATCTCTCTATTTGAAATCTCCACCGTCCCTTTGGTTTGTGGATGATAGGGAGTGGCTACTCTGTGAGTGAGTACTTTTTAATAGAGAGTCAAACCGCACTGTAAAAGTGGCTTCCCCATCACTAATGATGGCTCTGGGAATCCAAATCGGAAAAAATGTGGTCTTTGAGGAATCTTAAAACCACTTTGTGATCATTGGATTTGGTAGCTATGGCCTCAATCCACTTGGAGACATAATCCACTACCAAGATGAAATTGTTTCCATTAGAAGGAAAGGGCCCATAAAATCTATGCCCCAAACATCAAACAACTCAACTACCGAGTTGGCTGCGAGGGCATTGAGTTTCTTTTGGAAATCTTGCCTAGTTTTTGGCGATTCTGGCAAGATTCTGATGTTGTAAGGCATCTTTAAAGATTGTGGGCCAATAGAAACCACCTGCGAGAATTTTTGCATTTGTTTTATTGCCCGAAATGGCCTCCAGAGCCTATTCATGACACATTGACAATATGCCGAGGAATTCATGGTCCGGACACACTTTCGATCACTTGGTGCACAATTCTTGAATAGATAAGGATCTTCCCAAATGAAATGTTTAACTTGTGAGAAGAAAAGATCTTTATCCATTCTATTCCAATTTTGAGGAATCATCCAATAGCCAAGAAGTTGACTATGTTTGCAAACCACGATGTGGGTATTGATGGCAAAAGTTGCTCATCGAAATGATTCATTAATGGGTAAGCTATCATCCTCGGATTGAGAATTCGGATAAGTGACCACCACCACATTCTCCACTCCTTTCTTATCCTTAATCAGTAGATCAAACTCCTGTAATAGGAGGATCCACAGATTAATCTGGGCTTGGTATCCTTCTTAGGCGGAAGGTACTTTAGGGCGAGTGGTCGATAAAATTTGTGAACCTAAAACATAAGGCCTAAATTTTTCCCAATGCAAACACAATGGCAGCACTCTTTCTCGGTTGTTGTGTAGTTGAGCTGGGCATCTATCATGGATCTGGCATAAGCTATGACATGGGGAAGCTTATCCTTTCTACGCCCTAGGACAGCTCCTAGGGCATAGTCGATGCATCACACATCACTCAAAGGGCACTTTGAATAGTCAGGACTGCAAGATGGGAGCTGAAATCGAGACATTTCTTAAGGACCTCAAAGGCTGTCATGCATTCATTAGTAAACACAAAAGGAACATCTTGACACAAGAAATGACAGAGTGGCTTGGAAATTTTTCGAAATCCTTGATGAACCTCCTATAAAATCCTGCATGCCCTAAGAAACTTGATTTGCTTAGATTGGGAGGAGGCAAATGTGCAATTAGATCAATTTTGCTTGGTCCACCTCTATGCCTTTATGGGAGACCACATGTCCTAGGACAATGCCTTGGGTGACCATAAAATGACTCTTTCGACTTAGAACCAAATTGGTTTCTTCACATCTTTCCAACACCAACTTGAGGTGGTGTAAGCATTGGAAAAAGTCATCTCCATAAATTGAAAAGTCATCCATGAAGATCTCCATGAATTGATCAATCATGTCGGAAAAGATGGCATACATGCATCTTTGAAAAGTAGCAGAGGCATTGCAAAGACCAAAGGGCATCCTCCTATAGGCAAAAGTGCCAAAGGCGGTGAAGGTGGTCTTTTCTTGGTCCTGTGGGTACCTGAGGATCCTGGTTGTAACCAGTACCCATCAAGGAAGCGATAGTAAGCTTTGCACGCAAGCTTATCAAGGATTTGGTCAATGAAGGGAGGAAATGGTCTTTCCTTGTCATGGTATTTAATTTTCTGTAGTCTATCAGACCCTCCATCCAGTTGTTTGTCTGGTGGACATAAGTTTACCAGATTCAAATTTGCTACTTGATGATGCAGATTTCTTAGGCACCACACGTAGGTGCTACCAAGCAGAATCTGAAATGGGGTAAATGACCCAACATCTAGCGACTTGACAACTTCCTTCATTACCACTTCTTGCATGTGAGGATTCAACCTTCTTTGCATTTCTCTAGAAGGCTTGGCATCCTCTTCAGTGGATCTTATGCATGCATACTAGGTTTATTCCTCCTAAAAGCAGCAATGGTCCGACCAATTGCTTTCTTGTCTTTGTTTAGAACTACCAACATCTCCTCTTCTTGCTCCTTTGTAAGCGAGGAAGAAATAATCACAGCCAGTGTTTGCTGATCTCCCAAAAACACATATTTCAGATTTTTGGGGAGCTGTTTGAGTTCCAATTCAGGTGGGCTGAGAAAAGAGGGCAGCAAAGGTACCTTGGTAACTTGTGGAAGAGGGAGAGGAGCAGGTCTCCAAGAGAGAGAACTTGATGACTGTTGGTGAGTGCCTTGCACAAAGCAGACTCCCGTTGAATTTGATCTCCCTTTTCCTTCTTTCTCAGTGGATCCCCAATCATTTTTAAATTCTGTGGTGGAGTCTTTACCTTGCAGAAATGTTTGTAAAGACTCCTCCACCAGCTCATCAATGATGTCAACATGGAAACATTCCTCAGCAGAGAATTGAGGTTGAGTAACAGCATTATACATATTCAATTTAACTTTCATATTTCCAAAAGACACCTCCATGATGCCAGACCTGCATTGAATGCATGCATTAGCTGTAGCCAGGAATGGTCTTCCCAGAATGACAGGGATGGCAGTGGTACTTTTGGTTGGTTCCATGTCCAAAGAAACAAACCCAAAAGCCTGAGATACTTATGAATCTAAGTGATTATAAAAATGATTAGCAGGAATACAGTGAAAAGCAAGATTCATAAGATTGACCCCTTTGTTGATGATGTGTATGAAAAAAAAAAAAAATAATGAAGCATGGGAGCACATATTAAAAACAGGGTTCACACACAGCTGAGACCCCTTTATGATGAAGAAATCTCGAAGGAAAATAAAATTAGTGGGTCCATTGAATATTCAAAACAGCCTATGATTCACTACTCATTATCCTACATGATTCCTAAAAAAAAAAAATGATCTCAGCAGGTCCAGATGGGAAAAGTGGATGCAAATGGAGAAAAACAGCCCATCCGGAAGATATCCATATTGTTTTTATAATTTTTTATTTTTTTATTATTATTATTATTATTTTTACTTGTTTTGATCAGCTCAACAAGAGCCCTTATTTACTATCTGAAAATAATGAGAAACAACTCGGAGAATTTCTATTTGTGTTTTCAGCTTCTTTTAGTTTGTATTTGGTTTTGTAAAAAAAAATAAAAAATCAGCATGCCCAAAAGACAGCAGAACTTACAATCAAAACAAACATTAAACACAGCAGCATTGCTGGTTCTCAACAATCTAAAAATAGAAAATGAATGCAAAGGAGAAGGATGCAAACTCAAGCGAATCTGCTCGACCTTTGGTCCAGATGCTCCTTGTTGATTTGCTCGGATCTGCAAACATCCAAAACTGCAGCAGTACCTTATTCAAGTATTGACAAAATAAAAAACTCAAAGCACGCCCAAATTTGACAAAAGACAAAAGAGTGGCAAGCAACATTTATTCAAATAACTAGAAGGCAAAGAATAAAACTCGAAAAAAAAAAATAAAAAAATAAAAAATTTGCTGCATAAAGTTTTCTATACAAAGCTCAGAGACATTTAATCAAGCACTTGGAATGTAAAGTGTGGGTTTAAAGCAAAATTAAAATAAATAAAATAAACATAGGTTTATCTATTTTAGAACAAACTTCCCAAGCGCGCCAAAAACTTGTTGTCGCTCCAAGTGTGCCATAATTGTGTGCATTATGAATCAAAAATTAAAGAATTAAAGAATGCTAAGTTATATGGATGTTAACTTATGAAAGGGATATCAGCACATTGGGGCTAACACCGGCACGCAAGATCAGGCCAATTGTAGCAAGTTTTAAAAGTAAGTATTTCAAGATCGTCCCACGAGAGAAGTTTGTCTAAAGCGAGAGATAAACCTCCGGAATCTATGCTACAGATCTGGCTCTATAATTATCTATAAAAAGAATAGATAAAGAGAGTGTTGGATTGTGTCACATTTAACTATAAGCAAATAAAGAAAAGAACTAACTACATGATCCAGATCCGAGTTGGGGAGATGTTTAAAATAAGACAAATGCGAAATAATAGCTTCATGTACTTTAGCCTCGAATTTTAATGGAGAATCAGAGTTCAACAGGCGATTCAATCTTCATCGCTACCAAGATAGATGTAAGAGAAATAAATCGAATTAAGGAATAGGTTTAGACTTATGGCTGTGATCATCCACTTAAATGGTCACAGTCCTGTCACTAGTTGTGGCCTATTCTTTAGTTGTTGAACATGAACATCAGTAAATGCTTGAATTAGGTTACCAACGCTAATTCGCACAGGGATGATGAATTAAGGGAAGTTGGATGCGGATAAGTGAGTCTAAAGGAGTCTAATGCACTAAGGTCAACATTCAGGACCCTCGACATGGCTCCAATGAAGAAGACACAAATTACAAAGAACCTTTTAAAATCCACCGTTACAATTACTGAGCACGGTCTTAGAGAGCCCTCGGACTTCTGATCAGCTTCTCGAAGAGCCCTCGATTCTGATCTTGAATCCGAACTTGGAAGTACAAATCACTCACAATGGCTCTCAAAGGTAAACTACAAGAAGGGATTACGGGGGTTCGGATAAACTATCTCAGGAATGAGAAACAGAGATGAAAACTCTAAAATCTGGATGCCCCAATTGGGCAAATGTCTTCTCAATTTATAGCTTTCCTCTATCCCGCATAATTGAGTTGACCAATCGAAGTGCTCGGATCTGGATTGCCCAATGGTCGTTGAGCACGAGGATCCAGACCTACGGCCAATGAAAATGCTCGATCTGGTTCACCAATCAGCGTTAGAAGCATCAATTTGTATAGAATTCAAAAGTCTGCTTGAGCTTCTAGAAGTTTCCGTGATTTCATCTTTGGGTTTTCACGTGGGCGGAATATGCCTTTGGTTTGTGCTTGGAATCTTCCTAATGTCTCGGCTTTTAATTACATTGGAAGCGCGTCGAGTTTACTGAAATGCCCTTCAAAGTGGCTGTAAATCCCCAGTATGCCATTTCGCAGAGTTTAAGGGTCTTTTCGCAAAGTAATTTGGCTCCTGAAGCTCTTTTCGTGGGGTTTCAGTTCTGTTCGAATTAAACTTTTCTTCTTTTCGCAAAGGTCATTCTTCTATTCGAGGAGTGTTTTCTTCTTTTCACAAAGTTCAAGGTTCTTTGCGAATAGTAGAAGTTCTTTGCGAATTGAACTCTAGGCTCCCATTCTTCTTTGCGAATTGACTTTTAACTTGATTTTTCCTTTGCGAATAGTAGAAGTTCTTTGCGAATTGAGCTTTAGCTTCCATTCTTCTTCTTCAGGTCTTTTCTTGCTCTTTTAGGACCTTTTAGCCATTGCTGAGGCTATTTCTTCACTCCCTCTTTGAGCTTGACATGCGTTGTCAGCTTTTTGATCATTTTAGGATGGTTTTCGGATTTGGACCTGTCTTTTTGGTTAGCTGCAATATGAACACTAAAGCACTTATTTAGTCCTCTCAAGGGTCTTTCAAGGCTCATGTTTAGGGGTGAAAAATGGTATTTTTCACTACTTATCACATGCCTCTCCATCGTGTACAAATATTTGGGGCTACAACACACTCATCACTTTATCAAATTTCTGAGATAAACTATCCACTTTCTTTGCTAGGTCATTGTACACATTTACTTCATACAACTTTCTTTTAGAAGTGGGTTCTCTTACAGCTATTGCAGCATGCTCAATGTCATTTCTTGGCAGAATCTCTTGTTGCATAGAGTTTTCACTAATAATATCAAACAAGTCCCAAGCTTCTTCATTAGTCTTGCTGAGATAAGTGAAAGCATCCACCATATCTCTACCTTTAGAATCAATCCCCTAGTAAAAGCTATGAACAAGCTGCCACTTTGGGATTTGGTGGTGTGGGCACTGCCTTTGCAATTCCTTAAATCTTTTCTAGGCTTTATGGAAATCTTCAGTTGGGAACTGAGCAAAATGATGCTCTTTCTCAACTGACTGGTTCTACTCATAGAAAAAAATTTAGCCAAGAACTGACACTGTAGGGAATTCCAAAATGTTATGCTATTAGGTGGGAGCATGTTAAGCCAAGTTCTAGCCTTATCCTTTAATAAAAAAGGAAAAAGCCTCATTTTAGTGGCTTCATCTCCCAGGCCAACAATTTTAAATGTAGTGCACAAGGAAAGAAACTCATCATTGTGCCTGTAAGGTTCCTCTTTACTTAATCCATGAAAGGATGGTAACATTTGGATGGTCTGAGGTTTAATCTCATAATTACCCTCAACTATTAGGAATTGAATGCAAAAGGGGGATGAATATGCCCCCGGTGCATAGTAATCACTCAGGGGTCTAGGTTGCTCTCCCATCTCAAATGGCTCTATAAGTTCAACAGGGGTTTGTGTTGTTTGCCCGAGTCTAAGGACACTCTCTATTTCATGATTCAAAGGTTCTAACTCAGGATTGAGTGACATTCTTCGCAGCATACAACACTCATAGCAAGTAAAAGGTAACTTACAGCAAATATAAAAAAAATGCTAAATACTACTGCTGAAATCAAAGAAAAACTTAAATGAAATTAAAATAAGGGAGAAAGAGATACAAACTAGGGTAGATTGTGCTCCAGCTATAGCTATTTGCTCCCCTCTTTGCTACAGTTCCAGATCTGCACAAATCCCAAAAATACAGTAGTAATTTATTCAAACACAGGAACTACAACAACCAAATCTAAATGAAAACATAAAGAAAACTTTGATCTACTACTTAGATCTAAAATCTCCAACAGCGGCACCAAAAACTTGTTGATTTTGTATTGCTGTGCTATGTTCTTTTTATTATAAAATTGATAAAGGTATGGCAGCAATAAATAATAGGTAAAATAAGAATAAAAAGGGGATGAAAATGGATTGAACACAACAGCAAAACAGCCACAGTTTTACAAAATCCAAGGCTATTGTCGCAAGTTTTGATAAGTAAGAGTTTGTCCCACAGGGATTTATGCTCTAAAACCAATAGTAGACCTCCAGATCGGCTACAGATCTGAAAAGCTCTAAACCTAAACTAGGAAAGCAAGGTAAAGAGAGGGTGTTTTTGGTTGTAACTAAACTAAAAACAGAAATAAAAATAAGAATAAAAACAACAATAAAAGAAAGGGGGTTTAGAGAAGGATGAAAATGGTTTGATAAAATAAATAGAAAATGTGGGATGTAAATATCTAGGGACTGATTTCTACTGAAAAAGACACTGCAAGGCAGAACAAGAGTTGGATCTGCAGCTGCCCCTCATTTCGCTACAAGCTCAAATACAAGGTAGAAGAATCCAACTCAACCCTGAGATATGGACTAGTCATAGGGCTATATCATGTCTACTTAAATGGTCACAAGATATCCCATGGATATACTCCAGTCATGGGGGTCAAAAGCCAAAACCAAAAAATCACTGCAGCCACTATGTTTACAACGCTACAAGCTCATGCATCTATAGGTGCATTCAATCTATAATGATCTAAATAAAAAACATAAGAAGATTATAGATTGAATGGAACCGTAAAAATAACTTTTCATTGCTTAAAAAAGAACTTACAATGGTTTGCCCACAAGCTTGCAGTCTCTGTAAGACTCCAAACCCTTTACAATACTATTATACAGTCCTTTTACAACTTATCTTAGCCCTAACTATTACATAGACTGAGCCAGACATGCTGAGCTAAGGAAAGAAGAAAAGAAAAAGAAGATGACATAACCCTAAAAGATGAACTAAGGCAAGAATATCCTGGCCCGTTCCCTTGCCTAGCTCTTTTTCTGCATACTTTACATCCTATATATACAATCCATAAAGTATCTTTTTGCCTTGGCCAATCAGAGAAGAGGAGAATCAAATTAGTTAGGATTTTACTAATGTGGCTCATTTGTAGCCAAGTATTTCCCCTGATAGTTAGGAAAAGTATAACACATTGGGAAATGTGCCCCATGTGCTATGAATGTTCTAAAATACCCTTGAAGTCTAAAAATATTTGCTAAAACTCGAGCCTCGAGTGGATGGAGCTTCAGGTGTATAATCTCAAGCAGATCTCGAGTGGATGGAGAACTTCTGAATGGTTCTCGAGTGGTTGAAGCCTTTAATGGATAGAGCTGCTCGAGTGGATAGAGCTTCAGGCAGCTTCAGAGATAAAATCTCAAGCAGAGCTCTAGTGGATAAAGGCTTCAGCCATTTAATCTAGAGCAGATGGGATGCTTTCTAAAGGAATCTCGACAGCTTGCCGACAAGTAGGATCTAAAGGCCTTGACAGGTTCTGCAGGCACTCGACAAGTTCTCTGTAGGCACTCGACAGGTAGCAGCTGCAGTCTAAACTGCTCGATAGGATGGGATGCAAGTTTCTGATATGCTCGAGTGGATGCTTCTAAAGCTGTTGAACTACTCGAGACCTCTTACTGCAGCATTGATGTGCTCGACAGCTGCTCGAGTTTGGATTTCTGATTCTCTGCAGTTTTGTCCACTCTGCTGCAGCACTCTTCTAGGCATGTGCCCCACTTCTCTTTCACTGCAAGACTTCTAGGGGTCCAAGGCAGGCTGAAAGGTCCGTATGGTGGGAGCCACCATGGTTCAAACTCTGTAATTCCGTCAGCTTTAATGTTGTACTCTCATTTCTCTCTTCTTGGCATTTATTAGATGGATTGCTGCACTAAGCTACAGATTATTGCTAACTACAAAATCACAACTAAAAATTAGTTATTAAACAACTCTAAGGTCTAATAAAGGCTAGGTTAGGTGGAAAGTGGCATAATTCAAAGATTAATAGTTCGACACTCTTGTACTTGCCTAAGTACATCGAACTTGTGCACTTGCAAGGTTTGAAATTAAAACGATCAAGTTTTTGGCGTCGTTGCCGAGGACTTCGGTTTAATTTTCTTAAGAATCTATCTTATTGTACAAATTTGTGTAAAGTATTAACCAACATATTGTGACTGCCTTTGTTTTGAAGGGTTTGGAAATTCCAGTGGAGTGAAGGTCATCAGAGCTCCCCAAGGAACATCATAAGAGGCCAAGGTGTGTTTTCATTTTCCATTAGACTAAATTAAGTAATTTCATTATGTTAGGAAGAGAAACACCCTTGACTAAAACACTGAGGGAACATCATGCACCACCTCTACTTATTTCTACCTTGTGCATCCAATTTCCCATTGCTACGGGTAACGGGTCTTTCATTATTAAGCCCACCCTGATTCCGATGCTTCGGATCTTTTGTGGGCTCAATAACGAAGACCTTTATCAACACGTGACTGCTTTCCTAGAAATCTATACCACGGTAAAGCCTATTACTCTAACGAAAGACGCTATGCAAATGCGGCTATTCCCTCTTTCTCTCAAAGACAGAGAAAAGCAATGGTTGAATACTCTACCCTGTGATTCAATTACAACATAGGAGGCTTTACAAAGCATATTCATTGTGAGGTATTTTCCCATTGGTAACACAATTTAGATCCGAAAGGCCATAACCTCATTCCAACAGCTGTCAGAGGAGTTCTTCCATGAGAGTTGGGATCGCCTCAATGAACTTTTATGCAAATGCCCTCATCATAAAGTTCCAAAATGGTAAATTGTGCCGCATTTCTATGAGGGATTGACGGAGCGAAACCGGGGTACAGACTGATTCTTCTTGTGGAGGCATGTTCTTCAAAAAAATCGATGAGGAAGATTAGGAGCTTTTTAAGCACTTAAGCGAGAATTCAATGCACCGTGATGCATTGTGTATTACTAACCCCAAAATTTCATTGGATAGACCTTCCGAGCAAGAGGGGGCAGACTCAATGAATCCACTAACAACTATTCTAACCAAAAATGAAGCTCTACAAAAAAATTAGAAAGTAAGATAAATGAACCATCACACCCAACAACTTGTTCGAGTAAAGCATGCAGTATTTGTCAGAGCCTCACTCACGAAGTACTTAAGTGTCCATCGACTCCACTTTATCCTGATTTGGTAAAAGAACATGTCAAGACAACATTTTCTTACCAGCATCTGAACACCAATGCTAACAATTTAATTAACTCAAGTAGGAAAGATCATGTTGAGTAAACCAATAGAGAGCAGCAATCCCAACCATCGAAACCCGGCAATCCAGAGGGGATCATGCTACTGATAGTCGGAAACAATAGTTCCAGCAACAACATGGGCTCATTTAAACAACATTAGCTCAAATTGGACAACAAACCGTTGCTTTATCCCAGAGGATAGACAGCCAAGTACCACACCAACCTATAAGCACTCCTACTTACAAACCAGTCAACGAAAATATTTTGCCTCTTGATCGAGTCCAGGGCATAACCACCCTAAGGAGTGGGAAAGAGGTAGATAATGGAGTTGAGATGCCAACAGATTTAGGAAATGTGAGGCCAACTAGGGATAACAATTCAATTGGAAATGAACTTGAACTTGAGGTTCATCCACGACGTGAAGAACTGTCTTCCCCTTAAATAAATTCCCCAAGGCTACCAATGAGGTACCATATGTGCCTAGAGAACCTTTCCCCCAAGCCTTGAGCAGGCCGTTACCTTTTGACAAAAATAGTATGCGGATGGAGGAAATGATGGAAACATTTAAACAAGTGAAAATAAATCTCCCACTCTTAGACGCTATCATGCAAGTTCCAGCATACACTAAATTCCTCAAGGAACTTTGTACCATTAAGAGAAGATCGCGATCTCGTCTTTCGAAGAAAGTTTTCCTTACTCAACAAATTAGTTATGTGCTAAACAGTGCAACCCCTCTTAAAGGAAAAGATCTAGGAGTGCCTAAAATCCCATGCGTCATTGGCAACCACACCATTAATAAGGCGCTCTTGGACCTTGGAGCAAGTGTGAATTTTCTCCCTTATTCAGTTTACCTTGAGTTAGGTTTGGGGGAATTAAAACCTACATCCATAACTCTTCAGTTGGCTGACCAGTCAGAAGACGGCTAGTCTGGATCATCGAGGATGTTATGGTTGGTGTGGAAAATTTTTTCTTCCCAGTTGATTTCCTAGTCTTGGATATGTAACAAACTCGTAACATTGCCAATAATATCACCCTTTATTCTCAACCGACCCTTCCTGCCAACTGCCAATGCATGCATTAATTGCTGAACGGGAGTGATGGAAGTATCTTTTGGTAATATGAGAGTTCGGTTGAATGTTTTTTCTGCTGCACAAGGAATACCCACCGAGGTGGATGAGGATTTTTTTCTTATAGACGATATTGCCAATTGTGTGGAATGAGCAATGCCGACCCTGATTATCAAAGACCCGATTGCAACAGTTATGTGTTACTTGGGAATGGATGAGCTAGAGATTGAATCATCATTTGAAGAGGTCAGTACTGCAACAAATCTCCGTAAGGATTTAAATCCAACCCCATGGGCACCTCATTTTGAAGCACTTCCCCCTTCAAGTGGGAATTTGATAAAACCTTCAGTACATGAACCTCCAGCACTGAAACTAAAGAAGCTGCTCGACAATCTCAAATATATTTTCTGGGATCAAATGACTTGCTCCCAATCATGATTTCGGCCACCCTCACAAGTATTCAAGAAGGAAGGCTCACTCACGTCTTGAAAAAACATAAGCGTGCAATTGGATGGTCCATTGCCGATCTGAAAGGTATTGACCCTTCTATTTGTATGCATTGCATTCATGTAGAAGAGGATGCCCGTACATCTCGGGAAATGCAATGCAAAGTTAATCCTAATATGAGGGAAGTGGTTATGAAGGAAGTTGTGAAGCTGTTTGATGTGGGTATTATCTACCCTATCTCTGATAGTCAGTGGGTCAGCCCTACCCAAGTTGTACCTAAAAAATCTGGCATCTCTGTGAAAGCTAGTTCTAATGGAGAGATGGTCGATATGAGAGAAACAACAAGGTGGAGGGTTTGTATTGACTATCACAAGCTCAATACCATGACCTGCAAAGATCATTTTCCTTTGCCATTTATTGATGAGATCCTTGAAAAATTAGCAAGATAGGAATATTACTGCTTTTTGGACGGATACTTGGGATATAATCAAATCCCGATGTTTCCCCCTGACCAAGAGAAGACAACTTTCACATGTCCTTCTGGTACATTTGCTTGTAGGAGGATGCCCTATGGGCTATGAAATGCACCTGCTACATTTCAATGATGTATGATGTCAATCTTATCAGATATGGTTGACAAATTTCTAGAAATCTTTATGGACTATTTCTCTGTCTTCGGAAATTCTTTTTATTCTTGCTTACAAAGCTTAGAGCTCGTTCTTCAATAGTGTGAAGACACTAACTTAGTCTTAAGTTGGGAATGAAGTCACTTCATGGTCCGTGAAGGTATTGTCTTGGGACATGTGGTCTCTAGTCAGGGATTGTAGTGGATAAAGCTAAGGTTGAACTGATTGCAAACTTACCCCCACCTTCTTCGATGCGACAAATCTGATCGTTTTTGGGCCACACTGAATTTTATAGAAAGTTCATTAAAGATTTCAGTAAAATTGCCCAACCTTTGTGCCACCTTTTGGCATAAGATATTTCTTTTGTTTTTGATCAAGAATGTCTTGATTCTTTCCTTAAACTTAAAGAACTTTTATCCACAGCACCAATTATAAAGTCTCCCAATTACTCACTTCCATTAGAAATCATGTGCAACGCGTCCGATTATGAAATTGGTGTTGTACTAGGCCAAAGGGCTAGGCGTGAACCTTATGTTGTTTATTACGCAAGAAAAACCCTTTCTAATGCTCAATTGAATTACACCACTACGGAAAAGGAGTTGCTAGTTGTTGTTTCCACATTGGCTAAATTCCGATCTTACCTGCACTAAAATACCTTCTCTCCAAGGACACTAAACCTCGACTCATTCGATGGATTCTCCTCCTTCAAGAATTTAACTTTGAAATACAAGATAAAAAGGGGTAAGAAAATGTTGTTGCTGACCATTTGTGAAGGATTGTGGTTGAAGGGGTAAATGACAATCTTCAGATCAAAGATTCATTCCCCGATGAGCAACTTTTTGCCATTAACACAAAATCAGCCCCATGGTATGCGTATATGGTAAATTACCTGGTCACTGGCAAGATTCCCCTCCACTAGGATAAACATGCCAAAGACCTATTCTTCTCTAGGATTCGAGCGTACATTTGGGAAGATCTTGAAGTCTTCGAAGTCTGTCTGGACCAAATTATCCGATGAAGTGTCCCTGAGGAGGAATTTCAAAATATCCTAACATTTTGGCATTCCCATGCCTATGGTGGGCACTTTAGTGGGAAGAAAACTTCTGCAAAAGTCTTACAATCCTGTTTTTATTGGTCTAGGCTCTTTAAAGATGCTTATAATTTGTGTAGAACTTGTAGCCAATGCAAGCGTACGAGGGGCCATGTCATGATGTGATATGATGCCTTTGAATTCGATTTTAGTAGTGGAACTATTCGATGTCTGGGGCATCAACTTTATGGGACCATTCTCACAATCTCATGGTAATTTTTACATTCTGGTCACCGTTGATTATGTCTCCAAATGGGTAGAAGTCGTTGCTACTAAGACAAATGACCACAAGGTCATTATACACTTCATTAAGGACCACATTTTCTCTTGTTTTGGAACACCACAGACTATTATTAGTGATGGCGGTACCCCTTTTTGCAATCGCCACTTTGAAAACTTGCTTAGGAGGTATTCGATTACACATCGCATTGCTACACCTTACCATCCTCAGACTAGTGGACAAATTGAGGTCTCCAACCGAGAAATCAAACGCATTATCAAAATGACAATTCAACCTGACCGTAAAGATTGGTCCTTGCGCCTCAACGACGCTTTTTGGGCTTATCAGACTACATATAAATCCCTCATTAGAATGTCCCCTTACCAATTGGTTTTCAGTAAAGCGTGTCATTTGCCTGTCGAACTAGAACCTCGGGCCTATTGGGCGATTAAACAATTCAATTTTGATATGAAAAATGCAGGTTCTCATCGACGTCTCCAAATAGACGAACTTGAGGAACTGTGAAATGAGGCATATGAAAATGCCAAGCTCTATAAGGCACAGACTAAAGACTTTCATGACCGACATATCGCTTGGAAAACCTTCTCTACAGGATAGCGGGTATGGTTGTTTAATTCTAAATTGTGCCTTTTTCTTGGTAAGCTTCGATCCTGATGGGATGGCCCGTACATTGTCACTGAGGTGGCTCGCTTTGGTGCGATTATGATCTTAGATCCTCGGGATAACAGAATGATAAAAGTTAATGGGCAACAGCTGAAATTGGTGGCAGATTAAGAAGCATTATCTGGGACTGAGCGCATTGATCGACTTATTTTATGTATTAAAATTATGTTAAATTCAAGTCTTAACCTATTTCAAGTGCACAATGAAAATCATAGTACTAGCATAGGATCGTTCCCATGAGGAAGTTTGTCTATCTAATTACTTCTTATTTATATCTTCTATTTAAATCCTTATTTTAAATACTTCTATTTATCTTTAAGATCTAATCTACTGGAGAAATATGAATAAAAGAATTTATTTTAATGTAAAATGCATAAAATAAATCTAAATCCTCCTTCTAATTGAGGTCGTCAATCCCAATCTTCAGCTATCGGATATTTATGAATTAAAATAATACCATTACACCATATCTCTAGTTTCTTAGCATTGGTCATCAATCAAGTCTAAGATCCTATCAATAAAGATTTAATCTAATTAACAACTTCTTAAAATCTGGGCGTCAATCAAACCTTAGAAAACTAAAGATGGAAAAGTAAAATTCGTTACACTAATCTGCAAATTCTAACCTGAGTCATCAATTCAAATTAAAACTTGGAGATGTTTACAAAGCTGTAAATTGCATAAAATAAAATTTAAACTAAAAAGCAAAGTAAAATATATCCTTCCCCGCTCAGTCGCAGTCGTCAATTTCTCCTGAGAAACTACAGATATCTAATTTAATCTTCAGCACTCAATTATAGTCATCAATTGCTCTTGAGAAACCTTGGATATCTAATCTATTCTAACTATTTTATACTACTGATCAGAAGAAAATCTAACCTCAGGCGTCAATTGATGCTGAAATTCTTCGATGATTATTCTTATACCAAGGTCTCTTATTTATAGATCATAAGGAGTCGGTTTACAAGTTCTAAATCTAATACAAGAAGTATAAACTATCCTAATATAACTCTACTTCTAATTTCATCTTTTCTTCACTTTCTTTAGTTGATGCGCTTCTAGAAGGATCTTTAATATTCAGCAGCAGATGTTGAGCACTGAAAAATACCACTTTCCATGGTGGAGCTTATGGCTTTACAATGAATGCACCATGGTGGTTCACACCATTGGGGGAATTTAGCATGCTTTGAAGCCTTTGAAGGCCTGTTGATACGAAAGGTGGAGCCAAAGTATGGAGTGCTACTGCTTCATACATTCAAGCCACATAGCTAGAGCAGCAGTGCTGCTGTGCAACAGTCTATACTTGAAGCCAACAGCTGAAGAAATGCAGCAGTGTGTGTGGGATACAACAGTTGAGAGCGGCTGCAGATTTGAAGATTTAGAGAACTCAAGCAGCTGCAATACAAAAGCCCAAAGCAGCATTAGTGTAGTGCATTGTTGCACTCGAGGAGTCACTGCTGAGTATTAAGCTTCACGAGTTGTAGACATGCACCATTTAAGGCCTAGAGCAGGTATTGCAGCATTAAAACCAAACCTCTGAAGATGTGAAGTTATGAACCCCAAGTCCTATTTTTGTTGTTGCACCATGCATTCGAGCACATTTCAGGCAAGCTGCAGCAAATAACAAACAATATGCAGCAACATATACATGTACCTGTGGAGTAGTAGCAGTCATGCAACCATTTAAGGCCCTCGAGCAGATTAGGGGTTATGCTTTATGCACTCAAGCATTTCAAATGTAAACCATTCACCTCGAGCAGCTGCCTCAAACCTGTCAAGCTATGGATGCTGAAGGAAGCTTGGAGCTATGCACATGAAGCTCCTCGAGCATTTTAATGTGCTGATGCATGGACATCGAGCAGTTCAGCCGCAAAGCATGAACTCGAGTAGCTGAAAGTAGCCACCCGAGCAGCTGTGTTGAACCTGTCAATCTTTGAATGCTGGAGCAGCTGGAGATCTCGAGCAGTCCATTTATTGAACTCGAGTAGTTCTGCATCCCCTCGAGTCGTTCAAATCCCAATAGCAATGAAACTGTCAAGCCCTCTTTGAACCACTCGAGCTGAATTTTGCTGAATTTAATGTAGTTGAGTGGTTCACATTTAAACCTATCGAGCCCCACTTTAACTGCTCGAGCAGTTCAAGAAACAACCCTCATTTCAGCCTATCAAGTAGCTAAAATAGCCTATTTTTATCTTGGATAGATCCTCACAAGATCCTAGTGAGCTGCAACTTCTGAAGATGCTGAAGTTTCCATCTACGTGAGATGAAAATTCTAAAGTTGCATCCTTACGAGGCAAGGGTTCCAATAGCTATTTTCAATATCCAAGGATATTTTGGGGATTTCACAACTTCTAGGGCACACATCCCAAAGCATCCAATGGCTGCAAATAAGCCACTACAGTAGCCCCACACATTCTATTTTCTGATTAGCTAAAGCACATAGCTGCTGCTATGGATTGTATAAATAGCTATAATTTGTCTTGTAAAAGAATCCAGAATAGCTGGATCAAAATAGATGTTTAGAATTAGGGTTAGTGTTTAGTTTCCCTTTTTCATTTCCCGTTCTTCTTTTCTTAGCTCAGCTGCAAAGTTGGGTTAAAAGCTTACTGTAGCAACTAGTTTATTTCAGTTTTTGCAATCGGGTTTTGTTTAAGCATAGAGAGCAGTTTTGGGTTTTTGCAAGGATTACTGCCTTGAGGGTACTCATTGTAAGTCCTTTTTAATCAATGAAATACCATGTTTTTAATGCTCATTAAATCTATATTTTGCCTATGTTTTCTTACATGGATTTTTATAGGTTTGATGCTCCCATGGTTGCTTGAGCATTTAGCCCTGCAACCATGGTGACAACAGTATTATTAATGTTCTATCTTCAACCTCTGTGATTAGGATAACCTCTAGGGTATCCTGTGGCCATTCAAGTGGACAGGGTATAGCCCTAAGGCTGGTCCAGACCAAAAGGCTAAGATGGATTCTTTTTCTCTGCACCTGACCTTGTAGCCAAGTGAGAGACTGTTGCAGAGCCAAACTTTCCTCTGTCTTGCATCACCATTTTCAGTGTTTAGATCTGAGTTTTTTTTGCACAGATTACAAACTTGTGAGCTGGGTCATTATAGGCCTTTTTATAGTAATGACCACCAGAGTTTAAAGCCTCATTCATCCTTTGATTTCTTGTGGTTTCCACCTGGTTTTCAAGGATTGTTTGCTCCTATGGATGCATGAGCTTGTAGCCTTGCAAACATAGTGTCTGCAATAAGTTTCCTATTTTGATTTAATCCATTGACTGGATGAAATCCCTAGGGTATTTTGTGACCATTTAAGTGGATAAAATATAACCCAAAGATCAGTTCATTCTTTTGGGTTAGGTTAGATTCTTCTACCTTGCAGATGTGCTTATAGCCATCTGATAGACTGCTACACATTCATCTCTTGAACTGAGTTGCAGTACTGATCTACTTCTCATCTTTTTACTTCATTTTACCACACCATCATCATCATTCTTCTTCCCCCTTCTTTAGCTGCAGTTTATTCTTTTTTTTAGTTTTATTTTAACTTTGACACCTAAACACCCTCTCTTTACCCTGCTTTCTAGTTTAGGTTTAAAGTTGCCATATCTGTAGCTAGATCTGGAGTTTACTATACGCCCTTAGGTTTTTAGATCATCACTCTCCATGGGACAAACTCTTACTTATTGAAACTTACTACAACAGCCTTGTATCTTGCAAGACTGTGAGTTTGATTTTGTGCTGTGTTCAATCCATTTTATTTTGTTTTATTTTTTCTTTTCTTTCTTTTCTCTTTATCATTTTTATAATAAGAACATCACAATCAAAGCTCCCAACAAGTTTTTGGCGCTGCTGGTGGGGAGTTTTGATCTAAAGCTGAGTTTAGGTTTTATTCTTTGTAGTTGTAGTGTTTGAATAAATAATAGCTATAATCTTAGGAGTTTTTGCTATTTTTTTATTTTCTATTTTAAATTTGTTATTATTTAGTGTTTGAATAAATTCCTACTGAACTTATTGATTTTTGCAAGCTTGGTGCAATGCCAAATAGGGAAATTTAGCTGCAGCTGGAGCATTCCTGCATCAGTTTGCATCTCTATCTCTCCTATTTTTGTTTCATTGTTACAGTCTTAATTTCCAGTAGTGTGTTACTTTGTATTTTCTTTCGCTATTTGCTGTAAGCTACCCGTGTTTTACTGGTGTTGTATGTAAGGCAGAAGGTCTCTCAATCCTGAGTTGGAACCTCTAAATCCTAAGATTGAGAGAATCCTGAGTCCTAGGTCAACAACACACCCCTGGTAAAAACTTAGTAATAGCTAAGATGGGTGAGCAGCCTAGACCCCTTAGGGAATACAATGCACCAGGGGCATACTCATCCCCCTCTTGCATTCAACTCCCTAATGATGTGGGTAATTATGAGATCAAAGCCTCAACCATCCATATGTTACCAAGTTTTCATGGGCTGAACAAGGAAGACCATTACCAACATATAGATCAATTTCTTTCTTTATGGACTACCTTTAATATTACTAGTCTGGGAAAGGAAGCCAGCAAGCAAAGGCTTTTTCCTTTTAATCTAAAGGATAAATCCCGAACATGGCTCACCTTGCTCCCACCAAGCAGCATATAGTCTTGGAATGACCTCCACTGTCAATTCTTGGCCAAATTTTTTCCAATTGGTAAAACCAACCAGTTGAGGAGGAGCATTATCTTTTTTCTCAATCCCCAACTGAACAATTGCATGAAGCTTGGGATAGATTTAAAGAGTCGTTGAGGCAGTGCCCTCACCACCAGATCCCTAGGTGGCAACTTGTAGAAATCTTCTACCAGAGGCTAGATGCCAAAAGTAGAGCTATGATTGATGCATCAAGTGGTGGCACATACCTCAGCAAGACCAATGTAGAAGCATAGGATCTGTGTGAGCTTATAAGTGAAAATTCTCTCCAGCAGGAGGCTCTGTCAAGATATGACAATTAGCCACCTGATAGAGGTGCTAAAGAACCTACGTCTTTTGGAAAATTGTATGAAGTGAATGTTTACAATGATCTGGAGAGAAAAGTGGACACATTGTTGAAAAAGTTTGATAAAGTTTTGAGTGTGTTGCAGACCCATATGGTTGCACAAGTTGGAGAGGCATGTTCGATATGCCACTCACCCACACACTCCCATCTAGATTGTCCCTCTGCTGGTCCATTTCCAGAATTAGTAAATGAGCAAGCCAATGCTGTCCAATCACATGGACAGCAGCCTGCTGGGTACACTTGGAGGAACCACCCAAACTTGAGGTGGAGACAAGTTGATTTGCCTCAAACCCAGTAATAGCAAGCTTTGCCCTACAATTCCAACCAGCAGTCCTACCATGGTTATGCACCAAGACAACAATTTTCTCATCAGTCCCCCAACTAGGTCAGTTAGTTGTAGCCCCACCTCCACCAAGAGCCCCCTCCTTTGGGGAGGTGGTTTTGACTTCATTGGAAAACCTCAGCTTCATTACACAAATTGTGGATTCCCACACTCAGAGCATCAGGAAAATTGAGGACCAGCTTGGTCATATCTCAAATGCTTTGATGAGAAGGGACGAGGGTCAGTTCCTGAGCCAAACTGCTAACAATCCCAAAGGGGCACACTTGATTGGTGAAATCTCTTCAAGTCATGAAGAAACTAGAGCCATCAATGCCTTGAGGGATGGGAAGGAGGTGGCTAACCAAGATGTTGTTGATGGCAAAAGGTTGTGCATTTGACGAGAAGCTAAATAAATAGGGGTTGTTGTTTAGCTCCATATGAAAAATAAAAAGTTCCAAAATATAAATAAAAATATAAAAATATATATATATATATAAAATAAATATATATATATATATATATATATATTTTGTGAATGACAAGTCCGCAGATGAGGACCAGCAGTACGTCATATGCCATTTCCTCATGCATTTTGAGGTCCTTCTCCTTTCCACAAGGAGAAGGCTTTGATGGAGGAAATGAGGACTGTTTAACAGTTGTTATCATTAATGAGATTGTGGAATATACCTTGCCCTCAATGCTAGAATGGGCTGAGGTGTGTGCTGAAATTTTTGAAGTATAGACTGAGGAAGCCCCCACCTATGTGCTGAAAAAGTACTCATTTTGGGATTCTTAGTAAGGCTAGTACAGAGTCCATTTGTTCACCTGCCCTGATGTCCCTCCCTCAGCCTATTTTTGACTATCCACTTGATGTGGAGCTAGAGCTACTCCCTGCATCTCTCATGCAACTGCAAAGGTGTGAGTGGAAAGAACTAAGGTTTGATGCAAATGCGAAGGTATGGCCTTTCATTTTTATATTGCAATTCTTTCCAATTCAGCTAAGGTCCAAATGGGTGATCAATTTTTGTCATTCATGTACCCCCATCCGGACTGTTTTGTAAATATTGTGTTTGTGTGATCTGATGTTGTATGGATCCTGCTTTCAAATGTGTGCTACTAATGTTGGAAATTCTTTACCATTAATTTAGATTCATACTCAGATCATTTTTAGGTAGTTGTGTTTAGGATATTTTCTGTTTTAGGAGTTAGTATACTTGTTGTTTTACGCATATTTGCTGGTTTTAGTGTAATTACTATTGCAGTTAGGTATAACTATTTTTGTACTTAGCTGCTGTTTTAGGTGTCTGTGTAGCTATTGCGTCTTTTTAATTGTCATTTTTGTATATATTCTCTTTTTCTCTTTCTTACTCTAATTTTATGCATTCTTTTAGTTTTTTTTTCTCTTTAATTTTCTGTTGTAGTTTAGTGTGTTTTTCTGTTTTAAACCCTGTTGTCCCTATACATGTTTGATGAAACAGTGAGGACACTATTTAACTTAGGTTTGGGGGTATGGCAAGGTAGGTAGGCCAGGAAAATAGTTAATATTTGTGCAGTTGTGGTGGTTTAATTGAGATAAATAAAATCAATTCTCACCTAACCATGATATAGAGGAAATTTTAAAAAATTTGCAGGCATTTGAAACTTAAAATCCTTGAAAAACTAACACCACCATGAAGCTAACATCAAGAATTTTTTTTTTTTTCATTTAGTGCTTAGTGAACTAGAGAGGAGAGAAAAAGGTGAAAATACACCCCATGGGTTAAATTCAAGACCATACCCAGTGAGATTGGGGCCTATCAAATTTCTTTTGAAGAGTGTTTTGGCATTTGTTCTATTCTAAGGAATATTGGAATCAACATCTTTCCACTAGAAGTCAGGCATCTCCGAATTGATACCGATTGCTAACACTCATGACACTAAGGAAGATGATCTAAGGCCTTCATTTGGACAGTTTGAGCATAAAATTTCTTACCCATTCAACTGCCTTTTGCTTACTCTTTGAGCCTTTAAAATCCTATTTTTCTTCAACAAACATCGGAGTACTTTCACCGTAAATTCATGACCTGATTCAACCTAACCCTCACTCTGAGATTTCAGACGGTAAATGAGAAGAAGTTGAAGATAGTCGAGAGGGGTTCAACATTTTGTAAAAGGAGAAGAGAAGCAACCTATAAACAACAATGTAGTGTTGTAACATCTAAGTGTGCTTGTTTTATTTGTTGATGGTAAAAACAATTTAAAATCAAAGAAAGAGTAAAATAGGGGATGGAATCAGCACAACTGAGAAATCCTAGACCTGCAAGATACAGGGTCCATTTGTAGCAAGTTTTGATAAGTAAGAGTTTGTCCCACAAGGAAAGGTGATCTACAGCTCCAAAGGAGCCATCTCTAGTAGTCCCTCCAGATCTGACTACAGATATGGCAGTCCTAAAAGGAGGGGAGTTTAAGGTCACTTATTCTAAGTATTCTAAGATAGCCTAATGAGTTAACTACAGAAAGGGTTGAGAAGATGGATGGATTGTGGAAAATAAATATAAAAGGGTGAGAAGTAGGTTATTGAGTCTAGATCAGAGGAGTTTTGTAACTCAGATTCAGATCTGATGTTATGGAAATCTTGTCCAATGGCTACATTATCACCAAAGAGGAGGAAAAATTCAACTCATCCCTGTGCCATGATCCAATCCCTTAAGGTTATAACCTATCCACTTAAATGGTCATTGACTATCCCATAAGGGAACCACAGTCTAGAGATGGGTCAAAACAAATTAATCATTGTAGGCACTACTTCATCCAGGCAACAAGCTCAGGGAATCCATAGGGAACCTCAACCTCTAAAGCCCTATGTGTGGGGCTAAGGTTGTGTAGGACCATGATAGCCCAAACACGTAGAACCAGTAAGAGATTGAGTGCCACCTTAGATCTAGCTGTCCATTGCTTGAGTGGGGCTGCAATGGTCCAGTCATAAGCCTACAATCTCCATAACCAGATCAGATCTAACATCTGATGGCGGGTCTATACAAATATATGGGGAGTCTACCTCTGCACAATCTCCTACCAGGCTTAACAGCTCAGGCTCGGGGAAGAAGGATCCATCTTGGATCGGCGGATTGGATTCACCCTAAGGCTATAGCCTGTCCACTTAAATGGTCATAGACTATCCCAGAGGCTATCCTCCTCACGGAGCCCAAGACAAAACAAGTTAATTGCTGCTACCACCATTGTCACAAGGCTACCAGCTCAGGCTCCCATGAGAATTTCAGATCTAGTGGATCCTGTGGTGGGGCTAAGGCTGTATAAGACCGTGATAGCCCAGACACACAGGTCACTTGGATATGAGTGGATCCTTAGAATCAGTCCTCCATTGCTTTGAAACACAGCCAAAGAAATGGTGGATCACAATGTAGCAACCTTACACAAAATAGCTCACAAATACATAAATCCCATAAGAGTACAAATCCTATTATAAAAACTCCATTAATCTAACCTCAATAGACATACAAAGGCATGGCCAGCAAGTGCTGAGCCATGGAGAGAAGAAAAATAAGAAAAAGAAAACTACTTACTGTTACAGGAAGAACAAGAACGAAAAAGAAAATTACAAAATCTGAGATAGGAGTTCCTCTTCTAAATTCTAACTCCAAGTCTCCCTTCTTCTTCTCTTCCTTAAACCTAAACCAGGCTTAGGTTTATATAGCAGTGGTGTGGCGGCACATTAGTGTTAGGAAACCCTAATTTTAACGATGCCACATGGCCGAATAATGATCCTTGGATGCCTCGGGGCGCATGCACAGAGATTTGAGCATGGGAGTGCGTGCCCGAATCCTTGGAAATCTCCAGAAAGTCCTACAGAATGATGGAAGTTGGAGTTCAGAGCTTCGCCAGGTTGCAGTCGATTCCCAAACTTGTCGCGTGGTAGCTCTAGTCTTCGCGTGGTTGAGTTTAACATTAAAGCTTCAGACGTCGCGTGGTTGCAGCTTCTTGATGCTTTGAGCAGTCGCGAGGTAGACAGTTAAGCCCTCGCTGGGTTGGGCTTCGCGCAGTTCGATTGATAATTGTGAATAGTGTGGGATCTACACGAGCTTTCCACTTCACTTTGCGAGGCTAATTCTGGCTTTCGCGAGACTGCTTTCTTTCTGAACAGCGCGAGAACTACGCGAGAAGTTCACTTCTTAACGGATCTTCGTGAGGATCCTCGCGAGGCGTTAAGGCTTTTCTGAATATGACATGTGTTCTCTTGATATTTGCATCCCTGGCTCTTGCGCGGCTGTCGAGGAAGGATTCAAGCTCTCTCTCTCATTTTGCGGCGAAAGCGTAACGAGGGTAAGAGGGGTCTTCTTGAACTGCGCTGGAGCTGTGCGACCATTAACTTCTAAACTTCGCGAGAGCTGTGCGACTCAAGGCTTCTGAAGCTCTTCTGTCACTCTACTGTGCGAGAACTTGTTTGTGAAGTGTTGGGACTTCGTGAGGACGACACGAAGTGTATTTTTCTGAATCCTCTGGAGCTTTGTTAGCTACGTGAGGCTCTTCTATGGTCTGGATTCATGGTTCATTCTTCTGAGGGACTTCTGGTGCCAAAACAGGCTCCTTAGCAGGAATCATGGCCTTATTGCCCTACTATTTATTACCTACAGAAAACACTTAACAAGCATTTATTAGATGGCTAAGGGTCTAATCAAAGGCTAAGTTAAGGGGTGAAAAGTGGTACTTTTCAGGTCTTAACGCACCCCCAAACCTAATCTTTGCTAGTCCCTTAGTAAAGCTACACTAAATCAACTATAGAATTTAAATGCCACTTTCGTAGGGAGCACGGATACATTTAGCATATGTACCAAGCCTTTTAAACCCCTAGGTGATCCCTAGTGGAGGAGTGAAGTCTCCTGAGGGTTTTTAGTGAAGACACCCACAAACTTCTCAATGATACAGCTAACAAAAGTGCATTATTATCAAGTGATCAGTCAAGAAACATAGTTAGTTCACCTTTGAATTAGTGAAAAAATAAGAAACTTAAACACATTGGCTGCACAGACATTTAAATAGTGTAAGCTTCTCATGAAAGCACAGCATTTCCAATCAGTTTACACCAAAGACACTACACAGGAGTGTCAACACTGAGCTCATCACTGGATCAAAATGTAGGTTATAGGTCACACCTAATGCATTCAAGATCAGACCAAAAACTCTCCAGGGCATACTCTCATAAAGAGAAACTGTTGAGGGTTTCATTTTCTCTCAAGCTCAAGAGCACTTACGTCCCCCAAATGGGTTTGTAAGCATAAGCATAGGCATAGCTGTGAAGTTTTGGCATCATTGACAGATCCTCACCATTGATTGGATAACTCTTAATCTTCACATGACAGCTCACTCAACTTTAGATCACAAGGACTTTTAACTGGGCTGTAATGTGGCTTATGGAGTGGGGTTGAAAGAATGGAAGGTTGAAAAGGGGTTCAAAATTGAGAAATCAGTAGGTGATGGAGGTGATTCATGACTTCAGCTTCTTTAATTCAGTTCCTTTCATCTTCTTTGAGGTTTTCAGATTTGAAGTGATCAGTTTCTCTTCTTGATTTTGATTTTTCCAATGAAAGTTCCTTGTTGACTCCTCTCTTACTCTTCATTATTGTTTTTTTTTGTTTCTTTTTTATGCAATTTTCTTCTTTTTATTTTATTTTTGCTTTTCTAGAATGCCACCATTTTCTCAGTTACCATACTACCAGAATTTGAGGTACTTCTTCTTTATTCACCTAATGTTGACCATAGCTAGTCCATCTTCAACTCTTTCTCCTTTACCTTCTGAATTCTCAGAGTGAGGGTAAGGTTAAATTAGATACATAGGTTCAGGTACAAGTGCTCAGGTGCATTTTTTAAGAAATTTAGGATTTAAAGTTCAAAGGGGGTATGGCCAAGGGTAGTTGCTTAAGGTCGGTCTATTTAGGCTCAAACTGTCCAAAAGAAGGCCTTGATCCTTTCCTAAGTCTCATGAGTGTTGTAAGCTATTTCAACTTGGAGTTGCCCAACTTCTAGTGAGCATAGTGACTCAGCCAGTCCTTAGAGCTAAAAGAAATTGCCTTAGTCACTCCTCAAGGAAAAAATATTTGTATAGGCCCAAACCTCACTGGTTATGGTCTTCCTTTGAATTCTTAAGTATGTCCTTACCTTTTTCTCTCTCTATTGATTCACTAAGTGCTGATACAAGTAAGTTTCCTTGGTGATCTCATCATGGAAATGTGAAATATTACAAGATTATAATGCCTAAAGTTTGGAAACAATTTTAAATTTCATTATTTTTCATGATTCTCTAGTGAACATGGTTCCATTTCCATATTACTCACAAGATTCTGCTGCACTAAGGTTAATTATTCCATTGGTAGGATCTGCCTGCCACACCCCCAAACCTATGAGGAGCAGTGTCCTCACTGGATCAAAGGTGTGCGTGCAGCAGATTTATGAAGGACATAAGAAAAGGTCATAACAGGGAACAAAGAAAACAACCAAGAACAGAGAGCTGTACAAAATAACAGAAAAAGAAAATTTCATTAAGACTAAGAAAAAGAAAATTACAAAAAGAAAGAAGAAAGGAGAGAGGGATCAAGGATGGGGGGGCTGAGAAGGTGGTGGAAGGGGTTGAGTGGAGGGGGCAGGGGATGGGAATGGTTCTATCTTTTGCTTTTTCTTCTGTGGTTGGAGCTTTTCCTCCTCCTCCTTAGCCAGGATCTGCTGAACCTCCTCGTATTCATCCCAGAGGGGTTGTAGGGGGTCCGGCTCTTTAGGTGGGGGCGGTTCCAACCACATCGGGTAAAACTTATTAGGCAGCGCATTAGGTTTGTCATCTGCCATTGTTAGGACTAGGGAAGGACCGCTAGGGTGAGAGGAGAAAGGATGAGATGAATATGAAAGGGGCTCCCTGTGTATTTAAAGATGAGGATGGTGGAAGATGAAACGGTGGAATAACATCCAAGTCTCCGCAATTAATTGAGAGTGAGTTGGGAAGTGACAAGTCCCAGCAATCAGCATGGGAAATGACAAATGCATTTAACTCGCGCAGCTGGGCAAGGGGGTCGCGAGATAGGAACAAAATCTCGCGATGATGAATGTTGTTGCTTGTAGTGTGAGAGAGTTTCCCAAATCTCAAATTGGAATGCGCAAGGCTTAGTACTAAAAAGGGAGCAATTCATGCAGTTCAACATTCAATTCTAAAATCAGCAAATTGCAGAAGAAGAAGTAATCATACCAACCCCCACCAAAACTCTATCAGACCCCACAGACTCTGACCCCATCGAGACACTACAGTTTCCTAAAAACTATTGAAGAAACTAAAGCAGTATAGTACAACATGGACACAACTGTGGGTCATGTAGATGAAGGGGTCCCTTGAAAATGAATAGTGTTCATAGGATCGGCAGGTTTTTTGAGACAAGGCTTAAGCCTCTGACCATTCACTTTCAAGGTCCGCCCAGATTTGGGATCCTTGACTTCCACAGCACCAGATGGGGAAACATTTATAACAATATAGGGACCTTCCCATCGAGATTTTAGTTTGCCAGGAAAGAATTTTAGTCTGGAGTTAAATAGCCAAACCTTGCCACCAGGGATGAAGTTCTTTCTCAGTAAGCCCTTATCAAAGAAAGCTTTTGATCGTTCCTTGTAGATCTTGGCATTGGCGTAAGCATCCATCCTCAACTCGTCCAATTCAGCCGGCTGCAGGGACCTATGATGACCAGCAGAAGTTAGGTTCATATTTAAGTTTTTAATGGCCCAATAGGCCTTGTGTTCTAATTCTACTGGGAGATGGCAAGCCTTGCCATAGACCAGTCTGAATGGGGACATTTCAATGGGAGTCTTATAGGCAGTCTGATAAGCCCATATTGCATCGTTGAGCTTATCAGCCCAATCTCTCCTATCAGTCCTCACTGTTTTCTCAAGGATGTGCTTGATCTCCCTATTGGAAATTTTAATTTGCCCACTTGTCTGTGGGTGGTAGGGAGTAGCAATCCTATGGGTCACATAATATTTCATGAGCAAGCTCTCGAAATTCCTGTTGCAGAAATGGCTACCCCCATCACTGATAATAGCTCTAGGGGTTCCAAATCTTGAAAAAATGTTCTGCTTTACAAATTTGAGGACCACCTGGTTATCATTGGCTCTTGTGGCAATGGCTTCTACCCATTTGGAAACATAGTCCACTGCCACTAAGATGAAATGGTAACCATTAGAAGGAGGAAAAGGGCCCATGAAGTCTATACCCCATACATCAAACAATTCTACGACAAGGATGGGCTATAAAGGCATGGAATTTCTTTTGGACATCCTGCCTAATTTTTGACATCTCTCACATGCCTTGCAGTGTGTATATGCATCTTTGAATAAAGAAGGCCAATAAAACCCACACTGCAGGACCTTGTCAGCTGTTTTTCTTCCACTAAAGTGGCCTCAATAGGCATTTTCATGGCACATGGCTAGAATACTGAGGACATCACTTTCGGGAACACATCTTTGAATGATTTGGTCTGCACAGTACTTGTATAGGCAAGGTTCCTCCCAGAAAAAATATTTGACCTGTGAGAAAAATAGGTCTTTGTCCATTTTGGTCCAGTGGGCAGGAATCTTTCCTATAACAAGATAGTTCACAATGTGTCCAAACCAGGGGACCAAGGATTGGATGGCAAATTGTTCCTTCGGGAAGGCATCATTTGGAGGATCATCAAGACATTTCTCCAACACAATTCTAGACAAGTGGTTAGCCACCACATTCTCCACACCCTTTTTGTCCTTGATTTCGATGTCAAACTCCTGCAGCAGGAGTATCCATCTAATTAGCCTGGGCTTAGCATCTTTTTTGGACAGTAGATACTTCAATGCTGAGTGGTCAGTGAAGATTATAGTTTTAGATCCCAACAGGTAGGATCTAAACTTATCGACAAGATACACCACTGCCAGCAGCTCTTTCTCAGTTGTGGTGTAATTCAGCTGAGCTTCAGCAAGTGACTTGCTGACATAAGTAATGACCACAGGCAACTTATCCTTTCTTTGGCCCAAGACAGCACCTATTGCCAAATCTGATGCATCACACATTAATTCAAATGGCAGGGTATAGTCTGGTGTCTAGAGTACAGGGGCAGAGGTAAGGTAGATTTTCAAAGTCTCAAAAGCCTTTAGACATTCAGCCGAGAAATCGAAAGGCACATCCTGGCAAAGCAGGTGGCACAATGGCTTAGCAATTTTGCTGAAGTCCTTAATAAACCTCCTATAGAATCCTACATGCCCAAGGAAAGATCTGATTTGTTTGACTTTTTTTGGAGGGGGCAGATTGGCAATGAGGTCAACTTTGGCCTTGTCTACCTCAAGCCCTTCTTTAGAGACTACATGGCCTAACACAATGCCTTGTGTTACCATGAAGTGGCTCTTTTCCCAGCTTAAGACCAGATTGGTCTCCTCACATCTTTGCAAAACTAGGTTGAGGTGTTGTAGACATTGGCCAAAACTGTCCCCATAGACAGAAAAATCATCCATAAAAATCTCCAAAAACTTGTCAATCATATCAGAGAATATGGCATACATACACCTCTGAAAAGTGGTCAAGGACATACGTCAAAAGGCATCCTTCTGTAAGCAAAGGTGCCAAAAGGACAGGTGAAGGTGGTTTTCTCTTGGTCTTGAAGATGCACAAGGATCTGGTTGTACCCTGAGTACCCATCAAGAAAACAGTAAAAAGCTTTTCCAGCCAATTTGTCTAAAATTTGATCAATGAAGGGGAGAGGGAAGTGGTCCTTTCTGGTCTTAGAGTTGAACTTTCTATAATCAATGCAAACTCTCCAGCCAGTGGTCTCCCTGGCTGGTCTCAATTCTCCAGACTCAGTTTTAATAACTATTATGCCAGATTTCTTGGGCTCCACTTGGATAGGTGCCACCCAGTTAGAATCAGAGATGGGGTAAATTACCCCTGCATCTAGCAATTTAATGATTTCCTTGAGGACCACTTCCTGCATGTGAGGATTTAACTTCCTCTGCATTTCCCTGGAGGGTAGTGATCCTTCCTCAAGATGAATCCTGTGCATGCAGATTGATGCATCTATTCCTCCCAGATCTACAATGGTCCAGCCAATTGCCCTTTTGTGCTTCCTCAAAACTGTTAGTAATTCTTATTCCTGCTCATTGGTAAGAGAGGAGGAGATAATCACAGGAAGCTTATCACCTTTCTCAAGGAAGGCATATTTTAATGCTTCTGGAAGCTTCTTGAGGTCCAGATCAGGGGTTTGTTGGGTGGATGGCAACATTGGTGCATTGGTGGTTGAAGGAAGAGGCGGCAATGTAGGTTTCCAAATGGAATGCTACACCGATCCCACAGAAGACTTCAATGTGGTCATGTCTTTTGGTATCACAGCTGGGCTTTCTTCCTCCACCATATCCCATACTTTAACTGAATTCCTAACATTGTTGCTCCACTCCAGTAGATTGGGCAATTCTTCATCCAAAATTTCATCTAATACATCCACTGCAAAGCTCTCCTCATTGTCCTCGTGAGGGTACTTTGCACTGTTGTACACATTCAGCTCAACTTTCATATGTCCGAAAGTTACCTCCATAACTCCAGACCTACACTGAATGCATGCATTGGCAGTGGCCATGAATGGCCTGCCCAAGATAACAGGTATGGGGTTAGTACTTTTGCTGCAACCCATGTCCAAAACTAGGAAGTCAGCAGGGTAGAAGAATATATCTACCCCTACCAGGACATCCTCAATCAATCCCATAGGCCTCCTCTCAGATCTATCAGCCATCATTAGCACAATGGGGGTAGGTTTTAGTTCCCTCAAACCTAGCTGCAGATATACATTGTATGGCAGCAGGTTAACACTAGCTCCCAGGTCTAAAAGGGCCTTCCCAATTGTATGGTCTCCAATTATGCAGGGAATAGTGGGGATTCCTGGATCTTGAAACTTCTCAGGCATTGATATGTTAAATACAGAATTCACGGTATCAGTGGCAAAGACTTTTTTGGACACATGGCCTCGAGCTTTTCTCTTTTGGGTACAGAGGTCTTTCAGGAACTTTGCATAGGCTGGGACCTGTTTAATTGCCTTAAGCAGGGGCAAATTGATTTTCACCTGCCTGAAGGTCTCCATCATTTCCTCCATCTGGGCATTCCCTTTATCAAAAGGGACCGGACTACCCAAAGCTTGAGGAAATGGCAGCTGAGCTTCTGTTGGTTCCTCAGCTGCTAGCCCATGACTAAACTTCTGTTTCTTTCTTTTTTCATGTTTTTCTCCCTGCTGAGGCTCAACTACAGCCTCTTTATTTTTCTCCTGCTGTCGGGTAGCAGGCAATTCTTGGCTTTGTGTTCCAACAACATCTCTATCACACTCATTCGAATAATTTATGGAAATGACCTCTGCTAGTCTGTTACCCACCTGGTTGTCTATCAGCCTGCCAGACCTTAGGGTAGTGACAGCATTGGTTCCCTCAAAACTTGAGGAACCTTCTTCAATTAAAAACTGACCCTTGGGGTTGGCATTCGGCTGGCAGGGCAACCTCTCCTCATCTCCCCTAGCCAAGGCATTTGAAATTTTGCTTATATGCTCTTCCATGGCATGGATGCTCTGACTGTGAGAGCTCACGGTCTGAGCAAAGGACCCCAAGTTTTTTAATGAAGTCAAGACCTAGTCCTCGAAGGAAGCATTTCTTGGCTGAGGTTGGGGTAAGATCAACTGATTTTGTTGCTGATGGGACTGCTGCTGGTGCTGGAAATTGGACCTAGGGGCATATCCTTGATTGAACTGCTACTGTGGCCTTTGAGCTAAGGCCAACATCTGTTGGGGCTGCAGATAGTTGTCTTGCCTCCACCTCAGATTTGGGTGGTCTCTCCATTGGTAACCAACATTTTAGTGCTAGTATCAATATGGCTGTCTGTTGTAGCCACCAGATTGTTGCTGGCCATAAGATTGCACAACACCAGCATGTTCCAAAACTAATTCAGGATACTGTCCTGTAGATGGACATTCCTCTACTATGTGTTGTGGGGACTGGCATATCAGGCATGCCTCCACCACTTGAGCAGCCCTTCTAGGTTGCATCACAGTCAGTAATTTGTCAAACTTCCCTGAGAGGTTAGCCATCTGCAGCTGCAAGTCATTATTCCCATACACCTCATAAACTTTTCCTCTTGACAAAGCAGCAAGCCCCACTTTTGACTCAGACTCCTGACTAGTTCTTGTCAGGGATGGTTTTTGAAAAGCATTTTCACTAATTACCTCAAACAATTCCCATGCCTCATCAGCGGTCTTGTGCATGTAGGTTCCACCACAAGAGGCATCAACCATATCTCTATTTTTCTCATCAATCCCATTGTAGAAGCTTTTTACAAGCTGCCAGTCTGGGATCTTGTGGTGGGGGCATTGTTTGAGCATTTCCTTAAACCTATCCCAGGCTTGATTAAAGTCCTCAGTTGGGGATTGGGCAAAAGCAAGAATCTCCTTCCTCAACTGGCTAGTTTTGGTCTCAGGGAAGAACTTTGTAAGGAACTTGGTCTGCAGGTCTTTCCATGTAGTGATGCCATTGTTGGGAAGAGTAGCCAACCAGGTACTAGCCCTATCCTTCAGAGAGAAGGGAAAGAGCCTGAGCCTAGTAGCCTCAGGTCCCAAACCAGCGATATTGAAAGTGGTGCACAAGGCTAAAAATTGGTCAATATGCTTATAAGGGTCCTCCTTGCTGAGCCCATGGAAAGAGGGCAGCATCTGGATGATTGAAGTTTTAATCTCATAATCCCCTTGAACATCAGGGAATTGAATGCTGAATGGAGAGTTATAGTCATCTGGAGCATTCAACTCCTTGAGAGTTCTAGGTTGTTCTTCACCCATGAATACTGTCTCAGATTTAGTTGGGGGCTCTACTGTGGTGTGCCTATTCCTTCCCAGTCTTCTACCCCTTTCTAGCTCAGGGTTGAACGGGTCTAAAGTAGGACTAAGAGATCTCCTACCTAGCATGCAAACACCCCACTAGCAGGGACAACTCCTTGTATGCACATTGCACTTGATTCAAAGAATTTTTTTTAATAAATTTACAGCTAATTTAAGAAGACATACATTTACAACTATATTAAACAACTGCTATGTAATTTTCAAAGAAACTAGACTGAGTGTTAAAGGTTAGAGAATTGCAAACAGAGGTAGCTAATCTCCAAATGCAGTCCAGTGTCCTTCTCTGCTATTGTCTAGATCTGCAAGAAAGATTCAAAATTATATCAGCAATATCAATTATTCACATTTACAAAGAATACTAAAAATACAAAAACTAAGGGTCTACTAATAGATCATCTCTCCCCCGGCAACGGAACCAAAAACTTGTTGTGACATCTCAGTGTGATTGTTTTATTTGTTGATGGTAAAAACAATTTAAAATCCAAGAAAGAGTAAATAGGGGATGGAATCAGCACAACTGAGAAATCCTAGACCTGCAAGATACATGGTCCATTTGTAGCAAGTTTTGATAAGTAAGAGTTTATCCCACAAGGAAAGGTGATCTACAGCTCCAAAGGAGTCATCTCTAGTAGTCCCTCTAGATCTAACTACAGATATGGCAGTCCTAAAAGGAGGGGAGTTTAAGGTCACTTATTCTAAGTATTCTAAGATAGCCTAATGAGTTAACTACAGAAAGGGTTGAGAAGATGGATGGATTGTAGAAAATAAATATAAAAGGGCGAGAAGTAGGTTATTGAGTCTAGATCAGAGGAGTTTTGTAACTCAGTTGATTCGATGTTGAAATCTCCAATGGCAACATTATCACCAAAGAGGAGGAAGAATTCAACTCATCCATGTGCCATGATCCAATCCCTTAAGGTTATAACCTGTCCACTTAAATGGTCATTGACTATCCCATAAGGGAACCACAGTCCAGAGATGGGTCAAAACAAATTAATCATTGTAGGCACTACTTCATCCAGGCAACAAGCTCAGGGAATCCATAGGGAACCTCAACCTCTAAAGCCCTATGTGTGGGGCTAAGGCTGTATAGGACCATGATAGCCCAGACACATAGAACCAGTAAGAGATTGAGTGCCACCTTAGATCTAGCTGTCCATTGCTTGAGTGGGGCTGCAATGGTCCAGTCACAAGCCTACAATCTCCATAACCATATCAGATCTAACATCTGATGGCCGGTCTATACAAATATATCGGGAGTCTGCCTCTGCACAATCTCCTACCAGGCTTAACAGCTCATGCTCGGGGAAGAAGGATCCATCTTGGATCGGCGGATTGGATTCACCCTAAGGCTATAGCCTGTCCACTTAAATGGTCACAGACTATCCCAGAGGCTATCCTCCTCACGGAGCCCAAGACAAAACAAGTTAATTGCTGCTACCACCATTGTCACAAGGCTACTAGCTCAGGCTCCGTTGAGAATTTCAGATCTAGTGGGTCCTGTGGTGGGGCTAAGGCTATATAAGACCGTGATAGCCCAGACACACAGGTCACTTGGATCTGAGTGGATCCTTAGAATCAGTCCTCCATTGCTTTGAAGCACAGCCAAAGCAATGGCGGATCACAATGCAGCAACCTTACACAAAATAGCTCAAAATACATAAATCCCATAAGAGTACAAATCCTATTATAAAAACTCCATTAATCTAACCTCAATAGACATACAAAGGCATGGCCAGCAAGTGCTGAGCCATGGAGAGAAGAAAAATAAGAAAAAGAAAACTACTTACTGTTACAGGAAGAACAAGAACGAAAAAGAAAATTACAAAATCTGAGATAGGAGTTCCTCTTCTAAATTCTAACTCTAAGTCTCCCTTCTTCTTCTCTTCCTTAAACCTAAACCAGGCTTAGGTTTATATAGCAGTGGTGTGGCAGCACATTAGTGTTAGGAAACCCTAATTTTAACGATGCCACGTGGCCGAATAATGATCCTTGGATGCCTCGGGGCGCATGCACAGAGATTTGAGCATGGGAGTGCGTGCCCGAATCCTTGGAAATCTCCAGAAAGTCCTCTATAGAATGATGGAAGTTGGAGTTCAGAGCTTCGCCGGGTTGCAGTCAATTCCCAAACTTGTCGCGTGGTAGCTCTAGTCTTCGCGTGGTTGAGTTTAACATTAAAGCTTCAGACATCGCGTGGTTGCAGTTTCTTGATGCTTTGAGCAGTCGCAAGGTAGACAGTTAAGCCCTCACTGGGTTGGGCTTCGCGTAGTTGGATTGATAATTGTGAATAGTGCGGGAACTACGCGAGCTTTCCACTTCACTTTGCGAGGCTAATTCTGGCTTTCGCGAGACTGCTTTCTTTTTTAACAACGTGAGAACTGCACGAGAAGTTCACTTCTTAATGGATCTTCGTGAGGATCCTCGCGAGGCGTTGAGGCTTTTCTGAACTGCGTGATAGGTTCTCTTGATATTTGCATCCAGAGCTATCGCGAGGTCGATTCTCGAAGTTTTCTCACTCATTCGGCGAATCGCGAGGGTAAGAGGGGTCTTCTTGAACTACGCTGGAGCTGCGCGACCTTTAACTTCTAAACTTCGCGAGAGCTGCGCGACTCAAGGCTTCTGAAGCTCTTCTGTCACTCTACTGCGCGAGATTTTGTTTGTGAAGTCTTGGGACTTCGCGAGGACTACGCGAAGTGTATTTTTCTGAATCCTCTGGAGCTTTGTCAGCTGCGCGAGGCTCTTCTATGGTCTGGATTCATGCTTCATTCTTCTGAGGGACTTCTGGTGCCAAAACAGGCTCCTTAGCAGGATTCATGGCCTTATTACCCTACTGTTTATTACCTACAGAAAACACTTAACAAGCATATATTAGATGGCTAAGGGTCTAATCAAAGGCTAAGTTAAGGGGTGAAAAGTGGTACTTTTCAGGTCTTAACATGTAGCAGCGGTATATGTGTGGCAATACATTAAAAAAATAATAATAATAATAAATAAATAAATAAATAAGAAAAAAGAAGAGAAGTCAAGTGAAGAACTTCATTTGAAAATTAAAAAGAAGAGAAGAAGCTAGCCAATTCGAATATGAATAATATCAAGGAAGATATAGTTGTGTTGTAATTAAGGTTGTTGTTGGTTGATTTTAAATTAGTTATGCTTTCTTTATTAGTTTGAAAACGGATGTGGAAAGAATCACACATAAAATATAAAATAAAATCAAATCAAAAGATAGAATGAACACACAAAAGCACCAAACCAAAACCCACAGACGTGCAAAAATCTAGGGTCTGTTGTAGCAAGTTTTAATAAAGTAAGAGTTTGACCCACAAAGAATATTGATCTGAACCACAGGGGTTGTATAGTAACCGCTAGATTTAGCTACAGATCTGGCAACTCTAAATCTAAAGGTAAAGAGAGGAAGATTAGGTATCACAAAAACTAACCTAAAACTAAGAAAAACATAAGTAAAAACTACAGCTAAAAGGAAGGGAAAAAGAAGATGGATGTAGTGTGAGAAAATAAAGTAAAATGATGAAGAAGTAGACAGCTAAGGTTAAACCAGTTATGCAACTCAGATCTAGAAATGGAAGTGTAGCAGTCCTTCACTTGGCTACAAGCACAAGTGCAAGGTATAAGAATCCAAATCAACCCATGTCATTTAGGCTGCTCTTAAGACTATAATCTGTCCACTTAAATGGTTACAAACTATCCAAAAGAGATGGTTAAATCCCATTGATTAACTAAGAAATCTAACTCAACCCAAAAGAATAGATTGATCTTAAGGCTATAATCTGTCCACTTAAATGGTCACAGACTATCCAATAGATTTCCTCTGTTCAATTGATCTAATCAACACACGAAAACCATTGCATACACTATGTTTGCAAGGCTACAAGCTTATGCATTCATAGGAGTAAATAGATATAGGATTTTAAGTGGAAACCACCTAAAATCTCAGGCTGAATGGGGACTTAAGCTTAGCTGGTCATTGCTACAAAAGGCCCACAATGACTCAGCTCACAAGTCTGCAATCACGGCAAAACTCATATCTAACCTCTGATAATGGTGATGCAAAACAGATGAGAGTTTGGCTCTGCATAATCTCTCACAAGGCTACAAGCTCATGTGCGGAGAAGAAGAATCCATCTCAGATCTGTGAGGAAGACCTTCCTTAAGGTTATAGTCTGTCCACTCAAATCGTCATAGACTATCCAAGTGGCTACCTTCCCCAATCCTTGCTGAGACAGAACAATAAAACTATTGCTACCACCATGGTCGCATGGCTGCAAGCTCAGGCAACCATGGGAACATCAAATCTATAAAGATCTGTGTGAAAATCACAGTGAAAATACGAATATATTGGAGCTTTAAACATGGCACTTCATTGATTAAAAAGGGAACTTACAATGATGGCCATTAAGGCAGCAGCCTGTGCAAACCCCAAAACTACTCTCTATGCTTAAACAAAATTGATTGCAGTATATGAAATAGAACCTAGCTATTACATAGAACCTATCCCAGCCTTGCTGCTATGCTAGGGTAAGAAGAACAGGGAAAAAGAATGGAAAAAATAAAATCCTAACTCTAAAAGAAAACCTAATTTGAGCCAGCTATCCTGGATGCAAACCATAGATGAACTAGGCTAATCCTTACTGATTTACAAAATAGAAAATAGGATATTTATAGGCAATCCCTACTGCCTTAATGTGCACAGACAATCAAAAGCATGTGATTTAGAGCTGATTCCATGGCCCATCTTTGGCTCTTGGATGCTTTGAAGTGTGTGGCACTGATTGGAACCTCGGGGTGTGTGCCCTAGAAGTAGGAAATAGCCAAAACATCCCTGAACATTGAAATAGGTGGCTGAGAAGTTGGGGGCCCGAGCTTCGCGCAGCTGGAGTTGCTTCAGGTGCTCACTCGCTAGGCTATCACTAAATTTGAAGTCTTTGCTCTCGTGACACCTTGGGTCCACCTTCCTCTCATCCACTGAACTTCTAGGACCAACCTTGGCATGCAATATGGTCACCATGGCGTGTGCCACCATGGTGCATTCTCTGGTTTTACCTTAGCTCCACAGATTGGCATTAAAACTCTCATCTTTGGCCCACAAAGGGTGGATTGCAATATTAAGCCCTTATTTCCTATTTTCTATAAAAATACAACTAAAATATCATTATTAACATGCTCAACGGTCCATCAAAGGCTAGGTTAAGGGATGAAAAGTGATACTTTTCAAAGATTAACATACCCCCAAACCTAATCTTTGCTAATCCTCAAGCAAAGGCAAAATTAAAAACAATAAAACATGCCACTTTCGTAGAGAGCACGGATTCATTTAGCATATGCACCAAGCCTTTTAAACCCCTAGGTGATCCCTAGTGGAGGAGTGAAATCTCCTGAGGGTTTCCAGTGAAGATACCCACAAACTTCACCAATAAAACAGTTAACAATAGTGCATCAATGACAAAACATAATTTAATGAATAAAACATCACTCCACACCCATTCTTTAAAAAGCAAAGGAAATTACTGCAATAATATATGCTATTAAAACTCATAGTTAGCATGTAATGCATCACCACCATTCAATTCACATCAGAAATACATTGTGCACAAATCAGCACTAAGCTCACTAGTGATTCAAAAATCAGGTATGTATACATCCCCAATGAGATTAAAATTCAGACCTAATCCTTACTGGGGCTATCTCTCACAATGAAAACATAAGGGTGTTCACATTGTCAACAGCTCAAGATCAGTCACAGCCCCCAAATGGGACTGCTAGCTTGAGCATGGCCATTGCATCTAAGTTCTAACATCCTCAAATATTTTCACCATAGATTAGACAACTCCGCATCTCTACATGACAGCTCATTTCACTGAGGATCATCAAGGTCTTTAGTGGGTTGTAATGTGGCTTATGGGTGAATTTTATAAAGAATGAAGGGAGTACAATGGATCAAAATTGAGAAATAAATAAAGTAGGGAGTGATTCATGACTTCACAACCTTCATTTCAGCACAACTCCATCTTCCTTAATATTTTCCAGAGTCAAAGTGGTTAGCTTCGTCTCCTTCTAATTTCTAGATGAAGTAGTTCCCTTTACTTCTCTTCTATTTATTTTTTTTTCTTTTATATATATTTTTAAATTTTGGTGATGGTTTTCCCCACATAACCACTGCTACACTACTGTTTTTCAGTTGCTTCTTCTTCTCCTTCCACAAAATGTTGAACCTATCCTACCCATCATCAACTTCTACTCCTTTATCTCTTGAGATCTCAGAGTGAGGGTAAGGTTGAATTAGGTCAAACAGGTTTAGGTGCAAGTACTCTTGTGTTTGTCAAAGAAAAATAGGATTTAAAGGCTCAAAGAGTGTAAGCAAAGGGCAGTTTTAAAAGGATAGGCAATTTAAGCTCAAACTGTCCAATTGAAGGCCTTAACTCATTTCCTTACTGTCATGAGTGTTGTCAATATATTTTGATTTGGAGTGCCTAACTTCTAGTGAAAAGTGATTGAATCAATAAGTCCTTAGAGCAGAAAAAATGCCAAAACACTCTTCAAAAAGAATTGGATAGGCCCAAATCTCACTGTGTATGGTCCTCATATTAACTCATGGGGTGTATTTCTACCTTTTTCTCTCCTCTCTATTTCACTAAGTGCTAACTAGAAAAAAATTCTAATATTAGTTTCATGATGGTGCTAAAATTTTCAAAGATTTTCAATTTTAAAAGTTTGCAAAATTTTTAAATTTTTACAAATTTCCTCATTTTCAGGTTAGGTGGGAATTGACTTTATTCATTCCATTAAACCACACACTACTGCACAAGAGTTACCATTGGTAGGTCTACTCTGCCACACCCCCAAACCTAAATTAAACAGTGTCCCAATTGTTTCATGCAACATGTGTATAGGGGCAGTAGGGTAAACAACAGATAGACACCTTAAATTATAGCAGAAAATTAAGAAAAAGCTAAACAAAAATTCTACAAATTAAAGTAGAAAGAGAAAAATAGATGGTATATACAGGTGTGACACTACGAGAACAATACTACGACAGAAATTACTAAAAATAAAAAGTAAAAATAGTAGAAATTATTGAGAACTAGAAAATACCATTTTCCACCCTTTAACCTGGGCCTTGATAGACCCTTGAGAGAACTAAATAAGTGTTTTAAGTGCTTGTGTTACAGCTAACAATAAAGACAGGCTTAACCATGAAAGCAGCCTAAAAGTGCCAAAAAGATGATAATCCATGTCGATCCAAAGGAAGAAAGAGAAGGGACAACCTCACTAGCTGTCAAAATGCCTGAACTGAAGAGGCAAAGACCTGGTCTCAACCCAGAAATGAAATGTGGAGCAATTCGAACAGAAAAATGCACTACAGAGTGCTTTTCGAAAAGAATCTGAACATTTCAAAAAGAACCTGAACTCTGCGAAAAGAACTAAAAGCTCCAGGCTTAGTTTTCGAAGAGCACCTGAACTCTTCGAAAGGATGATTGACCTATTCGAAAAGAAGAGAACTCCTTGCGAACAGAACCTGAACTTTGCGAAAAGAGCTTCAGGAGTGGACAAGACTTAAAAGTTCCCTAAACTATGCGAAATGGTATTCTGGAGATTCCTAGCTTCTGTAAGGGTAATTCAGTAATCTTTTTCATGTGTCCCAATGCATTTAAAAACCTAGGGACATTCCAGAAGATTCTAAGCACGAAGCGAAGGCATATTCCACCCCATGTGAGCACCCGAAGATGAAATCACTTGGCGGGAACTTCTAGAAGCTCTAACAGATTTTCAAATTGCATAACAGAATTGATGCTTATGCCGCCTGATTGGCAGAACCAGATCGAGAAATTCTGATTGGCCAGAACAGATCTGGATCCTTGTGCTCGACTACCATTGGTTGATACAGATCTTAGCACTTCTGATTGGTCGATACGCATCTGAGCTAGACCTAGGGAAAACTATAAATAGATGAACCATTTGCCCAATTTGGGCATCCAAATTTTGAGTTTCATTCCTATTCCCCCATTTCCAGATCAGCTAGCCTGTCTGAAACCTTGTAATAGCATAACTTTTACTTACAATTGAGAGCTATGAGATATCTCTGTAATTCAAAAGAGGATTGTATTCAAGACTACAAATCTAAGAGCTGTTTAAGTTGTGCTTTGTAATTGTAAATGTGAATTTGAAAAGGTTGCTGTAAACTGTACGTTCTCAATTGGATTCGTGTTAAGGGTTCCCTCTGATCTCCTTATTGCACTAGACTCCTTTAGATTTACTGTTTTTCATGCAATTTCCCTTGATTCATTAACCCTGTGAGAATTAGTGTTTGTAACCTAATCTCTCACAGCATTTGTAGTGATATTTCTTGTTCTGAATTAAGGGTTTAGATTAAAAACTATTGGATGGTCTATGGCCATTGAAGTGGACATACCATAACCATAAGCCTAAATTTAATCCTTGAGTTAGATTTATTTCTCTTGCATCTATGCTTGTAGCCAGATGAAGATTGGATCATCTCTCATTTGACCTGCAGTCATTCTCATTGTGTTTCAAGGACCAAATCAAAGTTAGATATTATTTCTCCATTTTTATAAATTTACATCAAAGTTCCCCCAACTCAGATCTGGATCATTTAGTTTAACTTTTACTTTTATCATTTAGTTAATGTGACAAATTCAACCTCTCATCTTATGTGCTCTGTAGATAGGATAAGAGGCCAGATCTGGTTGCTTAGATCTTGAGGTTTTTCTTGCATTTTAAACAAATTCTCTGTGGACGATCTTTTACTCACTTACATTTAAAACTTGCTACAATTGGCCCTGATCTTGCAGGCTAATTCACTTCTCTGTGTGCTGATATTTCTTTATTTTTTCCCAGATTCAGTATAACTTAGCATTTGCAAACTTGTTTTCAAAACACAAATAAATCATGCACACTTAGAACACCAACAAGTTTTTGGCGCCGTTGCCGGGGAATTTGTTTTAAAATAGGTAGACCTAAGTTTTCATTTTTATTTTTTACATCAGTGCTAAACTATTCTATTGTTTATATCTGTGCAGTTATTCATATCCATTTTAAAGAGGGGAATCTACTTTAAAAGGAATTCTGAAGGTTTGCTGTGCATAATCTGATTCTCTGTTCTGTGTTGTATGTTTGGTAGGAGGACTCTCAGCCCTGAGATTGTCCCTCTAAATTTAGAAGTTGAAAGGCTAAACAAAGACAGAATTACTAAAACAAGCTTACTATGGGTGAAGAACCTCGACTTTTGAGGGATTACTTTGAACCTGGTGCTTATAATTCTCCCTTTTGCATTCAATTTCCTACTGTTGAAGGAAATTATGAGATCAAATCATCGACTATCCAAATGCTTCCTTCCTTCCATGGGTTGAGTAAGGAAGATCCATACAAACATGTGGATGAATTCTTATCTCTTTGCACCACATTCAACATAGCTGGACTTGGTCCAGAGGCAACCAAGCTTAGGCTCTTTCCTTTTTCATTAAAGGACAAAGCTAGAGCATGGTTGTCTATGTTAGCACCAAATAGCATCACTTCTTGGAATGATTTGCAGTGTCAATTTTTAGCCAAATACTTCCCTATGTCTAAAACAAGCCAATTGAGACAAAGTATTATTTCCTTCTCACAAAACTCAACTGAAACTTTCCATGAAGCATGGGAATGGTTTAAGGAACTTTTAAGGCAATGTCCTCATTATCAAATTCCTCGATGGCAACTTGTTCAAAGCTTCTATCAAGGAATTGATCAAAAAGGCAAGAATATGGTAGATGCTTCCTGTGGAGGCACTTACTTGCAAAAAATAGTTGAGGAGGTTTGGGACTTATTTGAAGTAATTGGTGAAAACTCAACTCAACAGGAATCTTTGTCAAGAGATATTGAGAATCCTGCTAGGTTGAACAATCAGCAAACCACCAAAGGAAAGATTTATGAGGTGAATGAGTTGGAAAGAAAGATGGATAATTTAACCACAAAGTTTGATAGATTGATGGACTCACTTAAAAATCCAATGGTCGCAAGAGTAGAGGAGGCATGTCTGATATGCCAGTCCCCTACTCATTCACTTGACCAATGTCCCGCTGCACCACAGTTCCCAGATCTAGTGGTGGAACAAGCTCATGTTGCCCAATCATTTGGACAGATACAGTCATATGAATATCCATGGAGAGGGCACCCCAATTTGAGGTGGAGCCAGGGGAATTATCAATCACAACAAAGAAGAAGAACCAAAGAACCAAATGCGCTAGAATTGTTATGCCAGGCCAAATTTTCAGCAGCCCATTCCACAACAACCTGTACTGCAATCTGCTCCAGTTCAAGTCCCTTCCAGGTCCCCTTCTTTTGAAGATCAAGTCCTAAATTCACTCCAGAATTTAGGATCTTTAACTCAGACTGTGAACTTCCACAGTCAGAGCATAAAGAAGATTGAAGAAACATTGGGTCAACTTTCAAATACTTTGGCCAAAAGAGAGGAAGGAAAGTTACCCAGCCAACCTTTGAACAATCTCAAAGGACAATTCATGGTTGGAGAGGCTTCTATTTCACATGAAGAAGTAAAAACTCTCACAACTTTGAGAAGTAGAAGAATTATAAATAACAAAGTGGGCACTGAAGAAGAAAAAAGTGAGGAAAATGATAAAGATATGCAGCACGAGCAACATAATGTTAGCAGTGGGGGTGCTGATGTACCTCAGGAAAATCAAAAAAATGAAAAACAAAAAAATCAAAAAGATTCTGATAATCCTTCTAAAGCTGTAGATGAAGGACTAGTTCCTCATTTACCATTTCCTCATGCCATGAAATTTGTATCCCCTTTTGATAAAGGGAACACAAAAATAGATGAAATGATGGAGACTTTCAAGCAAGTCAAGATAAATCTACCTTTGCTTGATGCAATCAAACATATTCCAGCATATGCAAAAATTTTAAAGGATATTTGCACTCACAAAAGACAGTCTAGGATACAGTTATCCAAGAAGGTCTTTACTATGGAAAGAGTTAATCAGGTGTTGTCTATTACCACACCTCCTAAACTTCAAGATCCTAGAATCCCCACAAACCCTTGCATTATTGGGGAACATACCATTGAAAAGGCTTTATTAGATTTGGGTGCTAGTGTCAACCTGCTTCCATATTCTGTATATGAGAAACTAGGTTTGGGAGAATTAAAACTCACTCATGTGGTGTTACAACTAGCAGACAAATCTGAAGGAAAGCCAGTTGGGATGATTGAGGATGTATTGGTAGGAGTAGATAAAATTTTCTATCCTGCTGATTTTCTAGTTTTGGACATGGAACCTACAAAAAGCAAAACTTCCATCCCTGTCATTTTGGGAAGACCATTCTCGCTACAAAGAAATGCTTGCATTCAATGTGTGTCCTGTATTATGGAAGTCTCTTTGAAAATATGAAGGTGAAATTAAATGTTTATAATGCATACACCTCAATTCAATTTCTCGGAGGAATGTTTACATGTTGATCTCTTGGATGAACTGGTGGAAGGGACTTTACAACAATTTTTGCAGTGTGAAGATTTAACCACAGATTCTAAAGATGCTTGGGGAAATTTCGAGGAAGAAGCTTTGTACCTCAAAGTCGAGGAAGTAAATGTGCAAGGAACTCATAATCAATCAAGAAGTTTCTTCTTGAAACCCGCTATTCTTCCCTTCCACAAATAGCTAAGGTACCTTTGCTACCTTCTTTCTCAAATTCACCGATATAGAATCAAGCTGCCAAAATATTTGAAATATGTGTTTTAGGAGACCATAAATCATTACTGATTATTTCTTCCTCCCTCACAAAGGAGGAGGAAGAGCGTTGATTGTTTTAAAACAACATAAAGGGCAATTATCGGACTATTACCGATTTGAGAGGAATCACCCAAATTGCTTGCATGCATAAAATCCATTTGGAAGAAGATGCAAAGCCTTCTAGGGAAATGCAAAGGAGGTTGAATCCTCATATGCAAGAAGTGGTCATGAAAGAGGTTGTTAAGTTGTTGGATGCAGGGGTCATTTACCCCATTTCAGATTCAGCTTGGGTGGCACCTACACAGGTGGTACCTAAGAAATCTGGGATCACTGTTGTAACCTCAGATTCTGGTGAGCTTATGTCAACCAGACAAACAACTGGTTGGAGGGTCTGTATTGATTACAGAAAATTAAATTCAATGACCAGAAAAGACCATTTCCCTCTCCCATTCATTGATCAGATTCTAGATAAGCTAAAGGTGAAAAGCTTATTACTGTTTTCTTGATGTTTACTCTGGTTACAACCAGATTCCTATGTACCCACAAGATCAGGAAAAGACCACATTCACTTGCCCTTTTGGCACTTTTGCCTATAGGAGAATGCCTTTTGGTCTTTGTAATGCTCCTGCTACCTTTCAAAGATGCATGTACTCCATTTTCTCTGATATGATTGACCAATTTATGGAGATTTTTATGGATGATTTTTCAATCTATGGAGACAGTTTTGCCCAGTGTTTACATCATCTCAAATTGGTGTTACAGAGATGTGAAGAAACCAATCTAGTTTGAGCTGGGAGAAGAGCCATTTCATGGTCACCCAAGGCATTGTCCTTGGCCATGTTGTCTCCACAAGGGCATTGAGGTGAAGAGCAAAATTGATTTAATTACACATTTACCACCTCCCAAAACTGTTAAACAGATCAAAAGTTTTCTGGGACATGCTGGATTTTACAGAAGGTTCATTAAGGACTTCAGTAAAATAACCAAGCCTCTTTGTCATTTATTGTGCCAAGATGTCCCTTTTGTTTTCAACAATGAATGCATGAAGGCATTTGAATTCTTAAAAAACTGTTTGATTTCATCTCCAATATTACAGTCTCCAGATTATTCACTGCCTTTTGAACTGATGTGTGATGCATCAAATTATGCTTTAGGAGCTGTCCTTGGACAGAGAAAGGATAAGCTGCCATGTCATAGCTTATGCCAGTAGATCAATGATTGATGCACAGCTCAATTACACAACAACTGAGAAGGAGCTGCTGGCTATTGTTTTTGCTTTAGAGAAATTCAGGTCATAAGTCTTGGGTTTACAAATAGTGGTGTTCACTGACCACTCTGCCTTGAAATACCTTCTGTCTAAGAAGGACACCAAACCAAGATTAATCAGGTGGATCCTCCTATTACAGGAATTTGATTTACAGATCAAAGATAAAAAGGGTGTGGAGAATGTGGTATTTGATCACCGCCTAGAATTTTAATCCGAGATTGATAGGCTGCCTATCAATGAATCTTTCCCTGATGAGCAACTTTTTGCTATTAGTATACACACCCCTTGGTTTGCAAACATAGTCAACTTTTTGGCTACTAGAAGAATTCCTCAACATTGGAATAAAATGGATAAAGATCTTTTCTTCTCAAAGGTTAAACATTTTATTTGAGAAGATCCTTATCTGTTTAAGATTTGTGCAGACCAAATAATAAGAAGATGTGTCCCTGAAGAAGAATTTCATAGCATACTTTCTATGTGTCATGAACAGGCCTGTGGAGGTCATTTTAGTGGAAACAAAACTGCTGCAAAGGTTTTGCAGTGTGGATTTTATTGGCCTACACTTTTCAAAGATGCTCAAAGATCAGAAGTCTTGTCTTGCTAGAACTGCCACAAATTGGGCAGCATTTCCAAGAGAAACTCAATGCCTTTACAGCTCATTTTGGTAGTTGAATTGTTTGATATTTGGGGGATCGACTTCATGGGTCCCTTTCCTCCTTCCAATGGGTGTAATTTCATTTTAGTAGCTGTGGATTATGTATCCAAATGGGTTGAAGCCACAGCCACTAAAACCAATGATCACAGAGTGGTTCTGAAATTTTTATAGGATCACATTTTTTCCAGGTTTGGTTTTCCCAGAGCTATTATCAGTGATGGGGGAAGCCATTTTTGTAATAAATATTTTGAAGCTTTATTGAAAAAATACTCTGTGACCCATAGAGTAGCTACTCCATATCATCCACAAACCAGTGGACAAGTGGAGATTTCTAATAGAGAAATCAAACATATACTGGAAAAGACTGTGAAGAAGGACAGAAAGGATTGGTCCTTTAAGCTGAATGATGCATTGTGGGCATATAGGACAGCATATAAAACCCCAATTGGCATATCCCCATTCAGATTGGTCTATGGAAAAGCATGCCATTTACCAATAGAGTTAGAATATAAAGCCTTTTGGGCTATTAAAACATTGAACATGGATCTAACTACTGCTGGTAATCATAGGAAACTGCAACTTGCTGAGTTGGAGGAGCTGAGAATGGATGCATACACCAATTCAAGATCTTACAAAGAGAAAGTCAAAGCCTTCCATGATAAAAATTTGTTGAGAAAAGAGTTCATAGCTGGCTCTAAGGTATGGCTATTTAACTCAAAACTTAAGTTTTTCTGAAAGTGAGATCCGATGGGAAGGGCCATATCGTCATTCATGCACCTTCCTCATGAAATTTTAGACCCAAGTGATGGAAGAATCTTGAAAGTAAATGGTCAACTCCCCAAATCTGATGGTATACAACTGTAGAATATGTTTTTGTTCTGTAGTTTTTGCATAATTTTCTATTTCTCTATTTTTAGTCATGTTTGTTCTCTTTTCGAGAAGTTTAAATATGTGAAAAATTAATTCGCAAAGTAAAAATTGTCTTTTCGCAAAGTTCAATTTACTTTTCGAAAAGGATCTAGATTGGTAACGAACTGCTCGAAAGCAATGATTTGCTTTTCGAATAGTTGTTTCTGAAGCCATTTGCTTTTCGAAAAGTTGTTTCTGAAGCTATTAGCTTTTCGAATGGTACTGATGCCATTCTCTATTGTAAAAAGGACTGTTTTGAACTTTTCGAAAACTTAAAAATTACTTTGCGAAAATAACTTTGAGCATATTTAAACCCTTTCGAAGTAAGGGTTTCATATTCAAAAGCTTTCTGAGAATGTCCTGTTTCACAGAAACCCCATTTCTTTCATTCCTTGTGTGATTTTAGAATTCAGCCACACTTTTCTTCACATTTGTTCGATCATTTAAGCTTGAAGAGAGGGATTTTAGCTTCTTGTTCTGGTGGATTTCAGCGAGCAAGCAACACGTTCAACCAAAACCCTAGATTTCGGTATTTTTCTGTGCATTTCCTCTGTTTATCATTTGCAAAGTTTGATTTGGTGTCAGCATTTGTTGTGGGCATTTTTATACACAACTTTAGAATGGGGAAAGCTGAAAAATCACTGGCTGCCATGTTCCCAAAATCTTCTGCTAAGAAAATTAGCAAACCAACCCCAAAAGGAAAAACCAAAGCTTCAGCCAAAAGAAAACCATCAATGGATAGAGCTGATAGGATTGAGAAAGGGAAGAAGGTTAAACATGAGGAACCCATCCCAGCAGCTGCTAGTCCTGAGCCTGAGCTTCCTCCTCTGCCTATGCATTTGGTACTGCCAAATCCATTCATTGAAGCTTAGAAGCTGATTCCTGAGCTTATCGTGGATGAAACTTTTTTCGTCAACAAACCGGACTGTCAGCTATCTTTAAAATACATTAGGGATGCCTCACTGAGCAATATCCTTACCCCTCTGCCAGAGAAAATTTATCCGCGAATGGTGAAATTATGGTACCAAAACTTGGTAAAAGTGACAGAGAAGGATGCTGATGTCCCCACTCTTGTTATTTTCATTGATGATTGTGATTTAACTGTTACATATGAAGACATTGGGAATGCTTTGGGGATACCTTTTCAATATGATCCTGCTGGTCCATTGGCCCCACCAGAAGCAGCTTCTTTCAGAGAAATGGCTGCACATTTAACCTAAGGGATCGTTGGAACTGTACAACCCATAATGAGGAGAGACCTAGCACCTCAATTTTTACTGATGGATTAAATTTTGAGGGGAAGTTTTTATGTCACTGGGCACAGCCAAGAAAGGAGGACACCAATTTTAGAAGCTCTCTTTCATTTTTCTAAGGGGCAATTTTTAAATGCCCCTATGTTAATTTTTGAAGCCATGGCTGATATTAGTGCCAAGTTGAAAAAGGAGCAGAAATTAGCTGGAATCCCATTTGGTAGACTGATCACAGCCCTACTAAGAGCTAAGTTTGACATTGATGACCAGGAGCCATTTGAAGTCATAGCTCCTCATACTTTTGGGAAAAAGGCTTGGACTACAAGCCAAGCAATACTGAAAAGAATGAGAAAGGAAGGTGAGCCGACTGTAATTACATCGAGCTCATCTACAAATGCTAGTGGACTGCCATACATGAACTCCCGCCTCAGCTCCCTTAGAACTCCGCTTTTGCAGACTCGAGGTGACCAAAGCTCTTTAGTGCACCCATTCTTGAAGAAGTTGTCCTTCCTGTGGTGACCAGCTCTTCAGCTGCACCCATTCTTGAAGAAGTTGTCATTTTACCCTCCTCACCTAGTCCAGCTCCTGCCACTTCACCTATTCCAGCAGTCCCATCTCCCATACCCACCATTATCCCAATTGCAAACTCCCCCTCTACACCAACCACTCCAGCCATACTCACACCACCAATTTCTCCCACCAATGCCCAAGACCTGGCCACAGATTTTATTGAACAATCTCCTAGCACTCCTCTTCTCCAAAGCCTCTCAGGTTCACCTGCTCCTTCAGCCCACACACCTGAAGTAACCCATACCCCTGAACCTGAGATTTTCACTACAGAGGCTTATTCATCATTGATGGGGTCTATTTTTGAAAACGTTGGGCTTGAATCTGTCCCTATACCTGACCCTCCTCATTTCACTCACTTGGCTACTTCTCCCTTTCCAGCCATTTCACCCATTACACCTCCACCATCCACTTCAGTTTTACCAGCCCCTACTATGCATACTACACTCACACCTGAATCTATTAGCCAAATATTTACCTTTCTCCATCCATCCAAGCCCAACTATAGATCAACACAGATAATCAGTCTATGACCAATGACCTTCTCCAAACCTTAGCCTCCACATCCCACACAACTACTTTAGCCACTGTACCTGCTGTTGATGACCATGCTACCCAAACAGACCCTGAGGTAGTATTGGTTGATCCACCCACCCTCACCACTACTGCCCATGCTACCCAAACTGAATCTGAGGTAGCTCTTGTTGAGCCCCCTTCACCTCTCCTCACTTTCTCTGATCAAGCCAATCAGACCGACCCTAAAGTCATCCTTCTGGACCCCTCTTCCCCCACTCCCACAGCTGAGATACCTTTGGTCCCCTACCATTCAATTCCCATTCCCAGATTTGCCGCTCTCAAAAGGGCTATGGAAGAGAATCCATATATCTGTCGAGATGTCCTCAAGGGGTTAGCTAATTTGCAAGCTTACATTAGAACCCCTTATGAAAATTAGATTCGGAAATTGGAGTTATTCATGAAATTTGAGAGAGAGAAAATGAAGGACCTGCTGGGTCAAACTTTTCAAATGGTTAGGAGTGAGCAGCACAAGGTGACCATGTTGCAAGCACAACTTGAACAGGAAAAACTGAGGACTACTAGACTTGGAAAGTACATTGGCCTCACAAAAAAGATCAAATCTGAGGAATACACTGAGCTGCAAAACACAATCCAGGAGAAGGCTAAATCGAGTTCAGACTCCAATACTGATTCTAGTTCAGACTTTGAGAGTGACTCCAGTTCTGATCCCATTGAACCAACTTATGATACAGATTTTGACCCCAGTTATTAGATCACATTGTACTTATCTGTGTTATGAGTTTGTAATATAAAATTCTGGTTTTCCTTGTGTAATTACTGTGCATTTCTGTTCTTTCTTCTTGTCATTATGATTTCTGCTTGATTGTTTCTTTTCTTTGCTTCAAACCAGTGCGGACCCTGCTCACCATAGGTTTGGGGGTGTGGCAGAAAGTTAATAATTGAGTTAACATCAATGCAGCTTATGATCAGCAAAATTTTATTTTTTGAAAATGAAGGAATTTCACACCTGTTGTTTTGAAAATGAGGAAGTTAAAATTTTGTTTTTAAAATTGATTTCTAGTGTAATTCTAATACTTTCATGAAGTGAATGTCAGAAAATTTCCAAAAAAAAAAAAAAATTTGATGTTGTAGTGAACCTAAAAAGAGAGAAAACAGTGATGATATACTTCAGGAATTTGATAGAAAACCATACCCAGTGAGATTTGGGCCTGCAGAAATGTATTCTTTGGAGGTATGAATTGGCAATTTTTTCTGTTCTTGGGACTGTTTGAACCTGCTTCTTTTCACTAGAAGTTACACATTTTCAAAGTGAAATAACTTGACAGCAATCATGATATTAAAGACATGATGTAAGGCCTCCTTTTGGACAGTTGAACCTTACAAAGCCCCACCTTTTGAAACTGCCCTTGATACACACCATTTGAGCTTTATAAATCTAAGATTTCTTTGAAACCTCATCAACCTCATTTAGCGTAATCCTCACTCTGAGAAGTCAGAAGATAAAGGGAAGGAAGTTGAATAAAGGAGAATTGAGTAACAGTTTGATAAAAGAAGAAGAATCATAATTGAAGGCAATAATGTATCAGCAGAAGAAATGTGGCATTCCAGTCAATGTTACCTTGAAAAAAAAAAAAAAAAAAAAAAAAAGAAAGAATGAGAAGGCATTTCATTGGAAGTTTGAAAAAGAAAGAAAAAAAAGATGGCCACTTTGGCTCTGAAAATTCAAAGAAGAAGATGAAATTGTGCTGAATTGAAGAAGGTGTGTCTATCACCTCCTTACCTTGACTGACTTCTCAATTTTGAACTCCATTCCACCCCTTTATTCTTGATAAATTTCACCCATAAGCCACATTACAACCCAAGAAAAGTCCTTGCCGATCAATGATGGATTGAGCTGTCACATGGAGATAAGGATCTGTGTAATCTATGGTAAAAAGAGCAGTGAATTCAGAACTAAAGAGCAATGCCTATGCTCATGCTTACAGTCCTATTTGAGGGCTGTAACTGCTCTTGAGCCGTGTGAAATGGTACAACCCTCTTATTTGCATATTGAGTGAAAATCCTGGAGAGAGTTGGGTTTGAAATTAACTCATTGGGGTAACATCAAAACTGAATTCTCAAATAGAAGGCAAGCTTTTCACTAATTTTTCTTTTAGAAACTTTTTGACACAAATCAAGTGAATGGTAAAAGAGTTACAGCAGAATTTCAGTTTTGAACTGATATAAAATCATCTCATAACTTGACTGATGCAGGTGTGAATAATCTGATTGGATGAAAGTCTGCTTCAACAGAACTGCATTAATATTAACTAATTTATTGGAGAAGTTTGTGGGTACCTTCACTAAAAACCCTCAGGAGACTTCACTCCTCCACTAGGGATCACCTAGGGGTTTAAAAGGCTTGTTGTATATGCTAAATGCAACTGTGTTCCCTACAAAAGTGGCTTTTTATTCTATTTTTAATTTGGACTTTGCTAAGGGACTAGCAAAGCATAGGTTTGGGGGTGTGTTGAGAAATAGAAAATACCATTTTACACCCTTTAACCTGGGCCTTGATAGACCCTTGAGAGAACTAAATAAGTGTTTTAAGTGCCTGTCTTACAGCTAACAATAAAGACAGGCTTAACCATGAAAGCAGCCTAAAAATTCCAAAAAGATGATAATCCATGTCGATCCAAAGGAAGAAAGAGAAGGGACAACCTCACTAGCTGTCAAAATGCCTGAACTGAAGAGGCAAAGACCTGGTCTCAACCCAGAAAAGAAATGTGGAGCAATTCGAACAGAAAAATGCACTACAGAGTGCTTTTCGAAAAGAATCTGAACATTTAGAAAAGAACCTGAACTCTGCGAAGAGAACTAAAAGCTCCAGGCTTAGTTTTCGAAGAGCACCTTAACTCTTTGAAAGGATGATTGACCTATTCGAAAAGAAGAGAACTCACTTAACAAAACGAACTTTGAAAAGAGCAGGAGTCACGACTTGCGAAAAGTTCCCTAAACTATGCGAAATGGTATTCTGGAGATTCCTAGCTTCTGCAAGGGTAATTCAGTAATCTTTTTCACGCGTCCCAATGTATTTAAAAACCTAGGGACATTCCAAAAGATTCTAAGCACGAAGTGAAGGCATATTCCACCCCATGTGAGCACCCGAAGATGAAATCACTTGGCGGGAACTTCTAGAAGCTCTAACAGATTTTCAAATTGCATAACAGAATTGATGCTTATGTCGCCTGATTGGCTGAACCAGATCAAGCAATTCTGATTAGCTAGAACAGATCTGGATCCTTCTACTCGACTACCATTGGTTGATAGAGATCTGAGCACTTCTGATTGGTCGATACGCATCTGAGCTAGACCTAGGGAAAACTATAAATAGAAGAACCATTTGCCCAATTTGGGCATCCAAATTTTGAGTTTCATTCCTATTCCCCCATTTCCAGATCAGCTCACCTATCTGAAACCTTGTAATAGCATAACTTTTACTTGCAATTGAGAGCTGTGAGATACCTCTGTATTTCAAAAGAGAAGTGTATTCAAGACTACAAATCTAAGAGCTGTTTAAGTTGTGCTCTGTAATTGTAATGATGAATTTGAAAAGGTTGCTGTAAATCATACATTCTCAATTGGATTCGTGTTAAGGGTTCCCTCTGATCTCCTTATTGCGCCAGACTCCTTTAGATTTACTGTTTTTCATGCAATTTCCCTTGATTCATTAACCCTGTGAGAATTAGTGTTTGTAACCTAATCTCTCACAGCATTTGTAGTGATATTTCTTATTCTGAATTAAGGGTTTAGATTAAAGACTATTGGATGGTCTGTGGCCATTGAAGTGGACAGACCATAACCATAAGCCTAAATTTAATCCTTGAGTTAGATTTATTTCTCTTGCATCTGTGCTTATAGCCAGATGAAGATTGGATCATCTCTCATTTGACCTGCAGTCATTCTCATTGTGTTTCAAGGACCAAATCAAAGTTAGATATTATTTCTCCATTTTTATAAATTTACATCAAAATTCCCCCAACTCAGATCTGGATCATTTAGTTTAACTTTTACTTTTATCATTTAGTTAATGTGACAAATTCAACCTCCCATCTTATGTGCTCTGTAGATAGGATAAGAGGCCAGATCTGGTAGCTCAGATCTGGAGGTTTATCTTGCATTTTAAACAAATTCTCTGTGGACGATCTTTTACTCACTTACATTTAAAACTGACTACAATTGGCCCTGATCTTGCAGGCTAATTCACTTCTCTCTGTGCTGATATTTCTTTATTTTTTCCCATATTCAATATAACTTAGCATTTGCAAACTTGTTTTCAAAACACAAATAAATCATGCACACTCAAAACACCAACAGAAATGAAATTAAAAATAGCAGATATAGACAAAACAAAAACTAACTAAACGCCTAAAAACAGAGAAATCCTAAACCTAACTACCTAACATGATCTGGGTATGAATAAAAATGATGGCAAAAAATTTCAGCATTGAAAGTACACATTGGAAAGCAGGATTCATACAAAATATCATATCAGTCCACACAATATATATAAACAGTTCGGATGGCGGGGTACATGAATGATAGAAATTTTAATTTCCCATCTGGACTTCAGCTAAACTGGAAAGAACTTTGTAATGTAGGAGTTAAAAACCATACCTTTGTAGCTGCATAGGCATCAAACCTGAGTTCTTCCCACTCACAAATATTTAGTTGCATAAGAGGTGCAGGGAGCAGCTCCAGCTCCTAGCAGATGCATGGTCAAAATCAAACTGAGGGAGGTCAGTAGGGCAGGTGTCCAAATGGACTGCTACACTAGCCCTACTGAGCAGCCCAAGGTGGTATATTTTCAGCACATAGGGGGGGGGGGGCTCCTCAGTCTATATTTCAAAATTTTCAGCACACACCTCAGCCCATTACAGTAGTGCGGGCAAGGTGTATTCCACTATCTCTCAAAAGGGCAACTGATCATGGTAAAAAAAAATATTCATTTTTTCATTAAATTTTCTTTTTTATAGTTTTATGTTTTCATTTTATTATTTTAGGTTTTTTTTAGTTGGTGCTAAGCAGCCCCATTTTATTTAGCCTCTTTCCTTATGCACAACCTCTTTGCATCTACATAGTCCTGGGTAGCCACCTCCTTCCCATTCCTCATGGCATTGATTGACCTAGTTTCTTCACGGCTTGAAGAAACTCCATCAATCAAGTGTGCCCCTCTTGGGTTGTTCACTGTTTAGCTCGGGAGCAAGCCGACCCCTCTTCCCGTCGCGTTAGAGCATTTGAAATATGACCAAGCTGGTCTTCAATTCTTCTAATGCTTTGTGTGTGGGAATCCACAATTTGTGCAACAGAGCCTAGGTTTTGTAAAGAAGACAAAACATGCTCCTCAAAGGAGGGGGCTCTAGGGTACTAGGGTGCTACAACTATCTTGGCTGGGAGGGCTGATGAGAAAATTGTTGTCCTTGTGCAGGACCTTGGTAAGATTGCTGGTTATAACTGTAGGGCAAAGCCTACTGCTACTGGGTATGAGGTGAATCAGCATGTCTCCACCTTAGGTTTGGGTGGTTCCTCCAAGTGTACCCAGCAGGTTGTTGCTCATATTGTTGGACAACATTGGCTTGCTCATTAAAAAATTTAGGGGACAAACTAGTAGAGGGACATTGCAAATGGGATTGCGAAGGTGAGTGGCATATGGTGCACACCTCTCTAACTTGTGCTGCCACGTGGGGCTACAACACACTCAAAACTATAAACATTAACTTCATACAACTTCCAGGAAAACATGGGTTCTCTTGCACCTATAGTAGGTGGCTCAATGCCATAACTGGGCAAAGCCTCCTACAGGAGGGAATTTTCACTAATCAGCTCAAATAAATCTCATGCTTCCTCAGCAGTTTTGGTAAGGTATGTGCCATCACTCAATTCATCAATCATCGCTCTACTCCTGGCATCAAGTCCTTGGTAGAAGCTTTGTACAAGCTGCCACATAGGGATCTGGTGGTGCGGGAACTGCCTCAACAACTCTCCAAATCTACCCCATGTCTCATGCATTGGTTCAGTTAGGGATTGAGAAAAAGAGATGATGCTCTTCCTCAACTGGCTCGTTTTACCGATTGGGAAAATTTTGGCCAGAAATTGACATTGAAGATCGCTCCACGACTGTATGCTGTTTGGTGGGGCTTTATCCTATAGGTAAAAAGGAAAAGGCCTAAGCTTGGTAGCTTCCTCTCCCAACCCAGCAATATTAAAAGTGGTGCATAATGACAAAAATCGGTCTATGTGCTGGTGCGGTTCTTCCTTGCTCAACCCATGAAAAATTGGTAGCATTTGGATGGTTGAGGCTTTAATCTCGTATTGCCCACAACATTAGGGAGATGAATATAAGAGAGGGATGTACATGCCCCTGGTGCATTGTGCTCCTTAAGTGTTTTAGGCTGCTCTCCCATCTCAGTTTCTACCAGATTTTCAGCCGGGGTGTGTGTTGGTGAACCAGGACTTAGGACTCTCTCAAACTCGGTATTTAATGGTACAAGTTCGGGATTGAGAGACCTCTTCCTTGCATACAAAACACACTCAGCTGGACATGAGGTAACTTACAGCACACTGATAAATAAATAAAACTACTACTACTACTACTACAGAATTTTAAAGAATGCAGAATTGAAAAAATAGCAGGGGGGAGAAGAGAATGCAAACTCAGGCATAATGTGCACTAGTAGCAGCTGTACTTTCCTGATTGCTATTGCTCCAGACCTGCAAAAATTAGCAAAATTCAACAAGAATTTATTAAAGCTACAAAATTAAAAATAGAAAATAAGCAGAAACTAAAATGATGCCAACTGTATGTTATTCACACATACCCATTACAATAAAAAGTCCTAAAAAAAATAGAAAACAAACAGAGAAACTAAAAAATTCTAGAAAACTACAACTGGCGTTTCTTTAAATACTAACTCTACAATGAATAAAACTAAATACTACTAAAACGCAACTAAGACACAAAATACCTAAAACTGAAAAATAAAGACTAAAAGCAAAAATCAGACTCGAAATACAGCTATACTTATTCAAACCCTACAAAGAAACTAAATTCAAACCCTACATCTACAAAGCATAAAAAGCTACGGGTGACCAGGGTTCGATCCTCGGCAACGACGCCAAAAACTTGTTGGTTGAGTTTAATTTAGTTTTGCTTTCTTTATTAGTTTGAAAATAGATGTGAAAGAATCACACATAAAATATAAAATAAAAACAAATCAAAAGATGGAATGAACATACAAAAGCACAAAACCAAAACCCATAGACCTGCAAGAATCTAGGGTCTGTTGTAGCAAGTTTTAATAAAGTAAGAGTTTGTCCCACAGAGAGTATGGATCTGAACCACAAGGGTTGTATAGTAACCTCCAGATCTAGCTACAGATCTGGCAACTCTAAATCTAAAGGTAAAGAGAGGAAGTTTAGGTGTCACAAAAACTAACCTAAAACTAAGAAAAATAGAAGTAAAAACTACAGCTAAAAGAAAGGGGAAAAGAAGATGGATGTAGTGTGAGAAAATAAAGTAAAATGATGAAGAAGTAGACAGCTAAGGTTAAACTAGTTATGCAACTCAGATCTAGAAATGGAAGTGCAGCAGTCCTTCACTTGGTTACACGCACAAGTGCAAGGTATAAGAATTCAAATCAACCCATGCCATTTAGACTACTCTAAAGGCTATAATCTCTCCACTTAAATAGTCACAGACTATCTAATAGAGATGGTCAAATCCTATTGATTAACTCAGAAATCTGACTCAAACCAAAAGAATAGATTGGTGTTAAGGCTATAATCTATCCACTTAAATGGTCACTGACTATCAAATAGATTTCCTTCATTCAATGGATCAAATCAACACACGAAAACCATTACAGACACTATGTTTGCAAGGCTACAAGCTCATGCATTCATAGGAGCAAACTGATCTAAGATTTCAAGTGGAAACCACCTGAAATCCCAGGCTGAATGGGGACTTAAGCTCAGCTGGTCATTACTACAAAAGGCTTGTAATGACCCAGCTCACAAGTCTACAATCACTACGAAACTCAGATCTAACCTCTGATAATGGTGATACAAAACAGAGGAGTGCTTAGCTCTGCACAATCTCTCACAGGCTACAAGCTCATGTGCAAAGAAGAAGAATCCATCTCAAAGCTGTGAAGAAGTCCTTCCTTAAGGTTATAATCTGTCCACTCAAATAGTCATAGACTATCCTAGTGGCTACCTTCCCCAGTCCATGCTGAGACAGAACAGTAAAATTGTTGCTGCCACCATGGTTGCAAGGCTACATGCTCATGCAACCATGGCAACATCAAATCTATAAAAATCTATCTAAAAAGCACAGTCAAAATATAAGTTTAATGGAGCTTAAAACATGGAACTTCATTGATTAAAAAGGGAACTTACAATGATGGCCCTCAAGGCAACAGCCTGTGCAAACCCCAAAATTGCTTTCTATGCTTAAACAAAACCCATTGCATTACATGAAATAAAACCTAGCTATTACATAGAACCTAGCCGAGCATTGCTGCTGTGCTAGGGCAAGAAGAACAGGGAAAAAGAAAGGAGAAAATAAAATCCTAACCCTAAATGAAAACCTAATTTGAGCCAGCTATCTTGGCTATACCCTAGATGAACCAAATTAATCCTGGCTGATTTACAAAGTAGAAAATAGGATATTTATAGGCAATCCCTATTGCCCTAATGTGCACAGCCAATAAAAAATAAGAGATTTAGAGCAGATTTTGTGGCCCTTGGATGCTTCAACGTGTGGCACAGATTGGAACCTTGGGGTGTGTGCCCTAGAAGTGGGAAATACCAAAAACATCCCTAAACATGGAAATAGGTGGCTGAGAAGTTGGGGGCCCGAGCTTCACACAGCTGGAGTTGCTTCAGGTGCTCACTCGCTAGGCTGTCGCTGGGCTGAAGTGCTACTTGCTGAGATCATCTAGGAGCTCGCGAGGTTGAAAATGCAGCAGCTTAATGCTGCTCACTAGGTTGATAAGTGGTTCGCAAGGTTGAATTACAGCGCGCGGGATTTACGCGAGAGCTAGGCGACGGGTGGTAGCATCTAGCAAGGTTAAGCTCTGAGCTGAGCGAGGTTCATAGTGTGTAGCTTTAGTGTGCTCACGAAGCTGAGTGAAGCGCATGGGAGCAGCATAGCGTGCCTTCCTGAAGCTCTGTCTGCATAAGATCTGCTATGTGCTTTGGTGCTGCAGGCTTGTGATCCTCCCGATATCTACGCGCGGTACTTCCTGAGGCCATTTCTTCATTGAGCTGCACGAGTTCTGCAATGGACTATGCGAGCTTGCATATGTTGCAGGTCTATGGGCCTCACACCAAGTGTGTGAGGCACTCTTTTGATTAAAGTTAACCTCACGACAGGTTCAAGTGAACGTCGCGAGGGCTTATCTCTGTGACACCGCTGCTGTGTTCAGCCTGCAGCAGCCTCCTTCACTGAGGTCCACCTTCCTCTCATCCATTGAACTTCTAGGACCAACCTTGGCATGCAATATGGTCACCATGGTGTGTGCCACCATGGTGCATTCTCTAGTTTTACCTCAGCTCCAGAGATTGGCATTAAAACTCTCTTCTTTGGCCCACAAAGGGTGGATTGCAATATTAAGCCCTTATTTCCTATATTCTACAAAAACAAAACTAAAACATCATTATTAACATGCTCAAAGGTCCATAAAAGGCTAGGTTAAGGGAGGAAAAGTGGTACTTTTCAGAGATTAACAGTTGTCAAGTCATCAATCACCTCCTACCCTTATTGATTTCTCAATTTTGAATCCATTTTACCCATCCTATTCTATGTAAACCTCAACCATAAGCCACATTACAACCCATTTGAAGGACCTTATAGATCCAAAGTGAAGTGAGATGTCATGTGGAGATGAGGAGTTATCTAATCTATAGTGAAAATACTTGAGGATGTCGAAACTTAGATGCAATGCCTATGCTCATGCTTGCAGCCCTATTTGAGGTCTATGACTGATCTTGAGCGGATGAGAATGTGAACACCTTAGATTTTCATTGTTGAGAGATAGCCCTACTAAGGATCGGGTCTGAAACTTAATTTGATTGGGGTCGTATCTACACTTGATTTTTGACTTAATAGCAAGCTTAGTATTGATTTTTGCACATTGTATTCCTGATGTGAACTGAATGGTGGTTGTGCAAACATATGCTGATTTGAGTTTAAATTATTTGCATTATTGATGTAATTTCCTCTAAATTTTCAAAGAATGTGTGTGGAATGATGCTTTATCTATTGAAATCTGTTTTGTCATTGGTCGCACTCTACTTAACTGTTTTAAGGGTGAAGTTTGTGGGTACCTTCACTGAAAACCCTCGGAGACTTCACTCTGCCACAAGGGATCACCTAGGGGTTTAAAAGGCTTGATGCATAAGCTAAATGCATCTGTGCTCCCTACGAAAGTAGCCTTTGCTATTTTTAATAACTGTTTTAATTTTTCCTTTGCTCGAGGACTAGCAAAGACTAGGTTTGGTGGTGTGTTGAGCACTGAAAAATACCACTTTCCACCCCTTAATCGGGTCTTTAATGGACTTCTGAGCAGATTAATAATGACTTTAAGTGTGTTTTGTAGATAGCAGGAAAATTATAGCTTAGTGTTGCAATCCAACATTTTTAAGCAAAGAAGAAGGAATTTGGTGTTAAGTTGAGCTGATGCATTTACAATGAATGCACCATGGTGGTTCACACCATTGGGGGCAATTTAGCATGCTTTGGAGCCTTTGAAGGCCTATTGAGGTGAAAGGTGGAGCCAAAGTATGGAGTGCTGCTGCTTCATACATTCAAGCCACATAGTTGGAGCAGCAGTGCTACTATGCAGCAGCCTATACTTGAAGCCAGCAGCTGAAGAAATGCAACAGTGTGTGTGGGATACAACAGTTGAGAGCAGCTGTAGATTTGAAGATTAAGAGAACTCCTCAAGCAACTGCAATACAAAAGCCCAAAACAACGTTAGTGTTGTGCATTGTTGCACTCGAGGAGTCACTGCTGAGAATTAAGCTTCACGAGTTATAGACATGCACCATTTTAGGCCTGAAGTAGGTGTTGCAACATTAAACCCAAACCTCTGAAGATGTGAAGTTAGGAACCCCAAGAGTTGTTGTTGTTGTTGCACCATACATTAGAGGACATTCCAGGAAAGCTGCAGCAAATAACCAACAATGTGTAGTAGCATATACATCTACTTGTGGAGCAATAACACTCATGTAGCCATTTAAGGTCCTTGAGCAGATTAAGGGTTGTGCTTTATGCACTCAAGCATTTCAAATTTAAACCACCCACCTCGAGTAGCTGCCTCAAACCAGTCGAGCTATGGATGCAGAAGGAAGCTTTGAGTTGAGCACATGAGGCCCCTCGAGCACTTTAGGGTGCTGATGCATTGGCATCGAGCAGTTCAGCTGCAAAGCATGAACTCGAGTAGCTGAAAGCAGCCACTCGAGCAACTGTGTTGAGCCTGTCAAGCTTTGAATGCTGGAGCAGCTGGAGATCTCGAGTAGTTCATTTAATGAACTTGAGTAGTTTTGCATCCCCTCGAGTGGTTCAAATCCCAACAGCAATGAACCTGTCGAGCCTTCTTTGAACCACTCAAGCTGGATTTTGTTGAATTTAATGCAGTCGAGTGGTTCACATTTGAAACTGTCGACCCCCACTTTAACAGGTTGAGTAGTTCAAGAAACAGCCCTCATTTAAGCTTGTCAAGCAGCTAAAATAGCCTATTTTCATCCTGGCGAGATCCTCACGAGATCTTGGCGAGGTGCAACTTCTGAAGCTGCTGAAGCTGCCATCTACGCGAGATGAAAATTCTAAAGCTGGATCCTTGCAAGGCACGGGTTCTAGCAGCTATTTTCAATATCCAAGGATATTTTAGGGATTTCACAACTTCTAGGGCACACATCCCAATGTCTCAACATCCCAAAGCATCCAATGGCTGAAAATAAGCCACGACAGCAACCCCACACATTCTATTTTCTAATTTGCTAAAGCTCATAGCTACTGCTGTGGATTGTATACATAGCTATAATTTGTCTTGTAAAAGGATTCAGAATAGCGGGATCAAACTAGATGTTTAGGATTAGGGTTAGGATTTAGTTTCCCTTTTCCATTTTCCCCTTCTTCTTTCCTTAGCTCAGCTGCGAAGTTGGGTTAAAAGCTTAGTGTAACAGCTACTCTATTTCAGTTTTTGCAATCGACTTTTGTTTAAGAATAGAGAGCAGTTTTGGATTTTGCAAGGGCTGCTGCCTTGAGGGCACTCATTGTAAATCCTTTTTAATCAATGAAATGCCATATTTTTAATGCTCATTAAATCTATATTTTTCCTGTGTTTTCTTACATGGATTTTTATAGGTTTGATGATCCCATGGTTTCTTGAGCTTTTGGCCCTGCAACCATGGTGACAACAGTAGTATTAATGTTCTATCTTCAACCTCTGTGATTAGGATAACCTCTGGAAAAGTCTGTGGCCATTCAAGTGGGCAGGGAATAGCCCTAAGGTTGGTCCAAACCAAAGGGTTGAGATGGATTCTTTTTCTCTACACCTGAGCTTGTAGCCAACTGAGAGACTGTTACAGAGCCAAACTCTCCTCTGTCTTGCATCACCATTTTAAGTGTTTAGATCTGAGTTTTTTTTGCACAAATTACAGACTTGTGAGTTGGATCATTGCAGGCCTTTTTGTAGCAATGACTGGCTGAGTTTAAATCCCCATTCATCCTTTGATTTCTTGTGATTTCCACCTAGTTTTCAAGGACTATTTGCTCCTATGGATGCATGCGCTTGCAGCCTTGGAAACATAATGTATGTAATAGGTTTCCTATTCTGATTTATTCCATCGACTGGGTGAAATCCCTAGGGTATTTTGTGACCATTTAAGTGGACAAAATACATCCCTAAGATCAGTTCATTCTTTTGGATTAGGTTAGATTCTTCTACCTTGCAGATGTGTTTGTAGCCATCTGATGGACTACTACAGATTCATCTCTTGAACTGAGTTGCAGTGCTAATCTACCCACAACTTCCTACTTCTCATCTTTTTACTTTATTTTACCACACCATCATCATCATTCTTCTTCCCCCTTCTTTAGTTATAGTTTATTCCTATTTTTAGTTTTATTTTAGTTGTGACACCTAAACACTCTCTCTTTACCTTGCTTTCTTGTTTAAGTTTAGGGTTGCCAGATCTGTAGCTAGTTCTAGAGTTTACTATATGCCCTTAGGTTTTTAGATCATCACTCTCTATGGGACAAACTCTTACTTATTGAAACTTGCTACAACAGCCTTGTATCTTGCAGGACTGTGAATTTAATTTTATGTTGTGTTTAATCCATTTTATTTTGTTTTATTTTTGCTTTTCTTTATTTTCTCTTTATCATTTTTATAATAAGAACAACATAATCAAAGCTCCCAACAGCAAAGTCCTTCAGAGTATAACTTCATCAATCTTCTCAGATCCGTGATTAGCTGAACTTCTAATTCTAGGAGTTTTATAATTCAGTTCATGGCGCTAATAGCTCTCATGTGATCAGCAACAATAATAGTAAATAAGAAAGCTTCTATTTTTGGAAATCGTAGATAACAATTTCTTCTATTATAGCTTCTTTGAAAAATCGTAAATCACAATTTTCTCTTCTTTCATGGCTTTCATACTAGACGATTTTCTATTCACGATTCATTGTCGTTCTCTTCTGTATCGTCTTTACTCTTTTCCCACTTCTGAAGACTCATATTTTTAAAGAATAAAAAAATTATAATTTTTTTTTTCTTTCTTTCTACTTTTTACTTCAGCAGTAGCGCAAAATCGTTAAATATAATTTCTCAGCTTTCCAGTATTGGCGAATCGTCTTTACACACTCAATCGTCATTCTTACTGCTATTTGAGTTCGCTTTGATGAATATTAACACGTAAGCTCTCTTTTACTATTTATCTTTAATATCTGCACATCAGTAACTTATTAGTAGCAAACTAAAGCCTAACATCACTAAGTTAAGGGTGATAAAATGGTAAATTATGTGACTAATCACACCCCCAAGCTTATGTTTTACTAGTCCCTAGCAAACAAGGAAAATTACACTATCCTAAAACTAAAAATTTTAATGCCACTTTCGTAGGGAGCACGATTGTATTTAGTGAATGCAACAAGCCTTTAAACCCTTAGGTGATCCCTAGTGGAGGAGTTGTAGTCTCCTGAAGGTTTTTAGTGAAGTTACCTAGAAACTTCCAATATTTTTGGGTTTTTTAAAATATTTTTCAAAACCAAAAATTTGAAATATAGATTTTTATATACTAATTACTCAGTCAATCATTAGATGTTCATTATTTTAAAAAAAATTTCAAATCTTTTATCCTTAGCATTACATCATTGTAATTATCCTCTATCAGAACTCAATAATTTCAATTTAGTATATGTTGGGGATTTCTAATGTGCTGATTATTGTGTAATGATACAAACAAAATAAAAATAAATTAAATTAAAAGGATGGATTCAACACAACTAAAATTATCCTAGACCTGCAAGAAATAGGGTCCATTGTAGCTAGTTTTGATAAGTAAGAGTTTGTCCCACAGGGAGTAGTGATCTAAACCTAGAAGGTGTATAGTAGACCTCCAGATCTAGCTACAGATTTGGCTAAGAAGAAAGAGAACTTTTCGGGTGTCACTAGATCTAATTAATCTACAAAATAGAAATGTAAAACTAAATCTAAAAGATGGAGGAAGAAGGATGGTAAAATAAAGATCAATTGGTGAGAAATAGGCAGCCAGGACCTGGTTCTTATTATAAATCAATTAAATCAAAGGCATTGTATAGATCTGATCTGCTACAATCCTTCATCTGGCTACAAGCTCCCCAGATTTAACCCCGGCAGATGCATGGTATAATAATCCAATCTCTATCAATAGATAAAAGCAATCCTAAGGCTATGATCTGTCCACTTAAATGGTCACAGACCGTCCCAAAGATTGTTCCAATCTAATGATAACCAGAGAATCAAAGCAATCCTAAGGTTATGATCTGTCCACTTGAATGGTCACAGACTATCCCAGAGATTGTTCCAATCCAATGGTCTCGATTAGCACAGAAAAACCATTACAAATGCTGCGAATGCCAGGCTACAAGCTCCCCATTTCTGGTTGGCTCGCATGAGTATCCAAACTAGGGAAATCAAATACGAAGAAGTGAAATATATATCGAAATCACCTTTAAAACCCACAATTACTGTGCTCGGATCTGTAATTTGTACAACATCAATCTATTCCCAAAGCTTTGAAGCCTTCAAAATACAAACAAAACAGATCTGGACTGTTTATCTAGATCTAATCCAACATGCTGGATTTGGGAGAGAAGGGGGAAGAGAAAAAATAAAAAATAAAACCTAAAACTAAACCTAAATGAGCTAAGGAGAACCGAAGTTATTCTAGAGATTCCTTGCTAAGAAATTACATCAGCAAAGAGTTCTATTTATACAAATGCAGTGATCCGTGTGCTTTGGATTGTAGCCAATTAGAGGAGAGGATTTGATGCTTAATCCCTGTTTAAGCGTTTCAACCAATCATAGAAGAGATAGGGATTTGGTTTTGTTTGTGCCCAGCTGAAGTTAATTTATTCCCGCCAAAAATTAGTTCACAGACATGTGCAGAGTTTCTTGTGCATTGAAGTTCCAAATCTGCCCTTGTTTATCCAGATATATTTTCTACTGAAACCTTTCACTAATTCTTGCAACTATCTTGCCCATGTGCAGACCTCTTTGGTATTCCTGAATCTGCCCTTGCTACCTAAAAAATACCCAGCTGCACACCTCTAGTGATTGCACCTAAAATTCTGAAAATACACTCCAAATTAGCATTCCATTGGCTGCCCCAAAATACCTCTGCTACCATTATTTCCAAACAGCCCAAAATGGGGCCCGCTGTTTTCTTACTAAAGCAACTCTCAACTAGAATCCGAGTTGATGAACTGCTGGGCCTTGAAAATATTCAATCACATGGCTGCAATTGCAGCATCCTCAAAAGCTGAAACTCAATGGAGTTTGATGGGCCTGAGCTAGATCAGCTTTGAACAAGTATAAACTGCAGCATGATTATATTAGTTTACCAAATTATTTTTCGCAGGTTTTTATAGTAGCAGGCTTCAGGTGTATCCCATGGAGTTTGTTGATGATTTCGAGTGGATGGCTGTGGGAAGGGAGCTGCTGAGATGAAATGCTCGAGAGGTTTCGATTTGCTCGTCGATAGGTTCTGAGTTTGAGTAGATGAAGAGCAGCAGTTTCAAGCATGTTGTCGAGAGGTTCCTTGGGAGTGCATTAGAGCTGTCGACAGGTTTATGGATGATGGTCTAGCTGCAAGTGCTCGATAGGTTTGGAGGCGATATTCATTGCAGCTGCAAATGGAGCTGAAGCTGTTGACAGCTTGGAGAAATAGTTGGTGCAACTCGAGAGGTTGGGCACCTCCTTCAATGGTCGACAAGATCAGAAACTTTGGAGTTCTAATCGACAGGTTAGATAGAATCCTGCATGCACATCGACAAGATTAGAAGAAGGATGCAGCTTTGGAATCTTGGCAGGTTTAGATATTTAAGTGGTCAACATGTTCTATGGTCTGATTTGTAGCTTAAGCTTTGCATGCAAGTTGTCAACTGGGAGGTTGCTGAAGCATATGGTCTCGACAGGTTTGTAGCTACAACACCTATATGGGGGCTACAACACCTCGACAGATTCATGGGAGGATGGAAGTTGTAGCTGAAGTGTGTGCAAAGCTAGAAGGTCAAGAGGTTGGTGCATGGACCTGTCGACTTGTTCAATGGGAGGATGGTTTAGCTACAACCTCAAGCTATCATGAGGTTGGTGGTTTGGTGCAAGGATGCAGTCGAGAGGTTTGAGCGGGGTTTCAAGGCTGCTACTCGATGGGAAGGGAGCTGCAAATGAAGCTGTCGTGAGGTTCTACTCCCACATGGTCGACAAGATTTGGAGTTGCACCTATCGATAGGTTGCTGCAATGAACAGGTCCAGAGGTTGGCAGCTAGCAAGTCGACAGGAATGGGAGCTTCTGTATTTAAGGTGCTGCTCCACAGGTTTAAAGGGTTTAAGTGCAGCTTGTACTGCTTGTAGTCGTGAGGATTAGGAGGGTGCTGAATGCAGATGTTGGTTGACAGGTACCATGGATGTTGCTGCATTTCGAGAGGTTTCTTCTGCATGGAGATGTAGAGAGGATTGCTTGGCTGCAGCATTGAAGGTGTTGACAGGTGCAAATGTGGTTCTAAAGCAGCTGTAGCTGAAGGTGTACAAGACCTTTTCATGACGTTCTGAAGCTGGAGAGGCTGCATCTAAATGTCGAGAGGTTCAAGTGCTACATCTGAGGTGTCAACAAGTTCTGCACTTGGTGGGTTCAGCAACTAGTTGTGAAGTTCACTAGCTTGCTGCACTACCTTCTCGACAGGTTTGAGACATCTACTCGAGATGTTGGCTGGGGGGAACTTAGAGCTGTCGACAGCATCAATGAAGCTACTTGCCGAAGTTGATAGGTTCTGTAGATGCAAAGCAAATGGTGTGATCCATGCTGTTGTAGTTTGGTCTGTACCGCAACCACATGTCTGCATTTGAGGCTTGGGCTGTTGCTGCTACTTTTGGTGTGCACACCTTTATGATTGTGCACATGTTCTCCTTCTTCCTTGGGCTACAATTATCAAATGCTTGAATGTTGCTGCACCAATTACTGAGATTTAAATGCATGCTTGCATGGGTGCAGCTGCTAGGTGCTAAGCTCCTCAGCTGTTGATTGGTTCAAAAACTCCTCCAAATGGCACTTTTTAACTAAAAATTGCACTAAGGACAAAATTACCTCCTTGCTGCAAAACAAAGCTAAAAATAAGTATTAAACATTCTGGGTCCTAGCAAAAGCCAGGTTTAAAGGTGTAGAAAGTGGCAAAAATTAGTGTTTAACAGTATAGCGTGGAGTGTGTGCATATCAATGAAAAGTTTATTCATCTTAGATTTTTCTAAACTACAGTTTTTAGAAAATATTTTTATTCAAACTCTCACTTATTGGCATACTCTCAAAAATAATTGAACTTTTGAGTTCTCACAATATTGTAGATATATATGCAAATTTTATCGGACAATTAACTAAGAAGATAAATCTCATGGAAAAGATAATCAGTTCTATTGATATAATTTCTCCATTTATTCATAGTATCTATTTTATATATCTCTACTAGACTCTTATTCTTACAAATTGTAGATCACAAAAGTCTTTCCTTCAGCTTGTAATGGGGCTTTAGGTTTTCTGAAGATTTCAAAGAAAAAGGTAAAGAGGATTCAAAGTTATTCATAGAATTTAGCTCTTCCTTCTCTTCTTCTTCTACATTTTTCAGCTTCAGTAAGTATCCTTATTTTGGATAACTTCTTCCCATTTTTTTTCTAGTATAAATCTCATTTTTCTTTTCAGGTTGAAAGCTTTTTGCTTCTCTTTTTTTTTTTCATGGAATCATCTTTTTACAATTTCTACTATTTCTTTTCCCATATTTTTATACGATTGTATTTCTTCTTACTTGTATCTTTTTTAGCAGATCCTTTATTTGTTACGCATATGCTCCTTTTACTCCCTCTTCTCTCCTTCTTTTATATTCTAAACTCTCAGAAATTGTAAGGATTAAGGATAGAAAGTTTTGGGCAATACATATGGTTAAAGGTTTATAAAATTTTGGTATAAAGAAATTTAGTTTTTAGGCTTCTAATATGAGTTCAAAGGATAAAATATTCTAGGATTTTTGGCTTTTTGGCTCTGATTTAACAAAAGATGGCCTTTGGTCATCTTCACGATTTACTAATATGGTTGTTTTATTGCTTTGATATATTTAATAGACAGTTCTAAATGAATAAATCATCATATTTACAGAATATCTTGATTCTTAATTCAACATTATGAGATTTCAAATTGTACAGAAGTTCAAGGAAAATTTAGCATAAAAAAAATAGTCTCTCTTTCTCAAAATAAAAGAGGAAATAGGCTCCATAGCTCACTAGTTATATGATTTTGAAACTATAATCTAAAATATTTATAGTTCAGAACAATCGTATAGTTTCAAACATTCACTTGATACAATGTTCTAGAGATGCTTTACTTTGAATTGTAACTATTTTTATTTTAATATTTGAACAACTACTATGATGGGTTGTTAAGAATTTCAAATTTTCATATTTTTTTCTATCATAATTCTCATATAATGATTAACTTTCTTAATTTTAGAAATTTCTAAAAAAAAAAGTCTAACGAAAAAAAACTATAATATATTATATTTTCAAAATTGATATGTATCCCCCCCCATACTTAATCAGGACAATGTTCTCATTGGTCCAAAAATAGGGGACACAGTATATATATATATATAAATTATTGATATACTAATTATTTATCGGAAAAAATTCGTTACCAGATACGTACTCTCTCCCAAACTTTAGAGAAAATACCCGCAACTTATTCTTAGAGTATCAATAACAAAAATGTTAATAAAAAAATTAGTAATGTTAGTAACACACACTGTTAATAAAAAAAAAATTACAGAGTTAGTAAGAAGAAAATTATATATATCGAAATATTTATAATGAACAGAAGGGGAAAAGAAAAACTAAAATCTATTATAAGAACTAATTATATAAACGAGTATAATCCTAGGAAAAATCTAGACACACACTAAACTAAGATACTAGCAGCAACGTCCGAGATAAGGATTTGTCTTCAATGAAGAATGGTCCTCAGCTTTTAACCACCTTTAATCAAAGTCTCTCATTCTTACCTTCCAAAGGAGTATCCACTCCTTGGTAGGTCGCTCCCTCTGTCTTCCAAGTCTTGTCGAGCAATGCACATCACATTTTTCTTTTTGGAAAGAAATGCAAGCCATTGTGGAAGTCCTTTGAAAAGTGGGAAGTGAAGGCATCTCCGATTCCTCTTTTGCCTATACTACTCCCTTGAGAAAACTATGTAAAGGGAATGTAACGCAAGCGAAGGGAGTAGATAAGCAATGGAGAGAGGTGGTGAAGAGATCAAGGATGGGTTGGAAATGACACTAGAAATTATAACCCATCCTTGTTGTATAGGAAGCTACATTCTGGGTGGGTTGTGATAGAGAAAAGGCCGGGTCATGGGGTCTAAGGATGTGGTTTCGGATTTGGGTAAGGCTTAGGGTCAAGGGTAGTATTGGTGGATGATTCAGCATCAGAGACGGGTTGTTGGCGTTTGAATTTTTCTATTTTTTTTTACTACAATCAGGAGCTCGGCTCTATGTATTTTGAGAATTTTATCAAGTCTATTATTGGAATCACTTGGGTTTGCTCTTCCGTCATGGGGTTTTTAGGTATGAAAGATGGAAGTCAAAAGAGATGAGTTGGTCTATGGATGGGTATGGATTTATAGGGAAGAGGCTCTGTTTTGAATCGTCACTTCGAAATAAGTGTCGATGTGTAGGTCTCTAGGTTAGGGTAGTTGGGAAGTGGTAGTCTTTGAATGCATTACATGTCTGTTTCCTATACAAATGTAAATGGGTTCCAATTCCAATGTTCCCGAAGAGACTGATCACCAGGTACTCCTGTTCCCCAGAATTGTTGTTTGCAATTTTGGATAACAATCACGAGAATCTATGACTAAAAAATCGTACTCGCTACGACTGGACTCTATTCTTCATGAGAATTTGCAAATCCATACGCTCCAAGTAATTAAAACCTAATAGATACTTTTACGATTGACTGGACTTTTACATACAATAAGTCGTAGAATACTCTTTTCTAATATTATATACATATATTACATGTGTTTGCTATGAGTAAGTCGGTAGCTCGACGGATTCTAGAGGGAATTAATTAAAAATAGAGGGAGTTGATGTGCCTCCCACAGATATACATCCTCTGGATGTACCAACTGCATGTGAAGGTGATACGTTACTCTCTCCTCCCATAAGGGTTAGCTACTCAATTTGAGTTTCTAACCTTTCGATAGATTGTCACAGGTGATTGAGTAATTTTGTCTGGATGTGGATATGTTGCACCTAGTTGTCTGCTATTTGCAACAGGACATCCTCATTAGCAATGTGGTATTGGGCTCCAGTGGGGCAAGGATGAGCAGTTGGAGATTGGGAGACTGAGTGAGTTGGCCCATTGTTAGGACCATAGGCCTCTCCTTGTTGAGATGTTGGGTGCGATTTTGTACCCACCAGAGATTGGACTCTTGTTCTCCAAAGCTTCGGCTTCAGACAACTTTTCATCATTGACTTTAATTTATATAATCTTCCTTTCTTAGTAAGTACACTTGTCAAAGGCTCCGAATCAATCTCACTTGATGTGTGATTTTGCACTGGTTCCTCGCTAAGGGTCTCAAAGAGTTCCCATTCTTCTTCTATGGTCAAATTTTGAAACATACCACCACTAGCTATATCAATCTTATGCTGGTTTGCATTGTTAAGACTTTCATAAAAAATGAGCACTAAGTGCCAGAGCGTAATCCCATGATGAGGATACTTGTGCAGAAGATCCTTGAGACGGTTCCAACATTCCTGAAGAGATTCATCCAAAAATTGTAGGAACGTTATGATCAGATGCCGAATTTTGTTCGTTCTACTGATTGAAAAGAACTTCCTAAGGAACATGCGTTCCAGCCCTTCCCAATTAGGGATCAAATTATGAGGCAATGAGTTTATCCATTGCTTTGCTTCATCTGTAAGGGAATATGCGAATAGCCTCAATCGAGTGGATTCTTCCGTCAAGTTTTTAATTTGAATGATAGTGCACATTCTTACGAATTTATTTAAATGCAGATAGGGGTCTTCATCCATTATCCCATGAAAAGTCAGAAGTGTTTGAAGTATATTGGGTGTAATTTCAAAAGTCCTATTACCGGTCGTAGGGGTTTGAATACATGAGGGTAGGGTAAGAGGTGTCCATTCATAGTATTCCCCCATGGTTTTAGCCATGTATTAGTTTCTTCCTGCCATACTGAGATCACAACCAGGTTGCTAAAAACAGTTATTAGAAATATCTATTTGAATTTGAATTTTATTATATTTTTATTCGAGAACGCAGGGAGAGAAATGAATATGAGTTTCTAAATTTGGTAGTTGGGAGAAGTTGGAAACTTTTAATTTACTGCTCCGAATAAACTTGTAAAAGATTAAGTGATCAGAGAAAGTTAAAAATATATAGAAATATAAAAAGAGAAAGATAAATATTGGTTTCTAAAAGAATAAAAATATTAGATAAAAATAGAAATAAAGATAAATTCCGCTTTCCTGGCAGCATTTCCAAAAACTTGATCGGCTTATTTTATTTATTAAAATTATGTTAAATTCAAGTCTTAACCTATTGCAAGTGCACAATGGAAATCATAGTACTAGCATAGGATTGTTCCCACGAGGAAGTTTGTCTATCTAATTACTTCTTACTTATATCTTCTATTTAAATCCTTATTTTAAAAACTTCTATTTATCTTTAAGATCTAATCTACTGGAAAAATATGAATAAAAGAATTTATTTTAATCTAAAGGGCATAAAATAAATCTAAATCCTCCTTTTGATTGAGGACGTCAATCTCGATCTTCAGCTATCGGATATTTATGAATTTAAATAATACCGTTACACCGTATCTCTAGTTTCTTAGCATTGGTCATCAATCAAGTCTAAGATCCTATCAATATATTTAATCTAATCAACAACTTCCTAAAATCTGGGCGTCAATGAAACCTTAGAAAACTGAAGATGGAAAAGTAAAAACTATTACACTAACCTGCAAATTCTAACCTGAGTCGCCAATTCAAATTAAAACTTGGAGATGTTTATAAAGCTGTAAATTGTATAAAATAAAATCTAAACTAAAAAATAAAGTAAAATATATCCTTCATCCCTCAGCCGCAATCGTCAATTGCTCCTTAAAAACTATAAATATCTACCTTAATCTTATGCACTCAATTACAGTCATCAATTGCTCTTAAGAAACCTTAGATATCTAATCTATTCTAACTATTTTACTGTGCAATCGTGGGATTTTTTGACGATCCCATCGCGACGATGCGCTCTCTAATAAAAATATAGAGTCACCACCCAGAGCTTTTGATGTCCCGAGAAACCTAGATCATTTTTATAATCACAGAAGGGCCACAAATATGACTCTGAATCCGGTTCACACAAAAGGTTCTTGGGTAGGGGTTTCGATTATCGATTGGGAAGGTGTTAGGCACCTAATCAACCCACTTAATGAGGTCTCTACTTATGGCAAAAATAAAAACAATATAAAAGAAAAGAAAAAGACTTCCTCATGCCCAAAAGGGCTTAAAATCCTATTTATGCCCCTCCATTCCTACCGAAAATTTGGCGGTGTAATGGCCCAAATGGGAGGATGGAGGAATGACCAAGAAGGTAGAGGAATAGAGGGGAGAGCTGAAACTCTCGGGCACTTGTTGCACCATTGAGGAGCCTAGTGTTGGCTTGCTTTGATGAGCTTTTGACGGCTTGAATGGTAGAAAAAGGGATTCTAACCTCTAAGACTTGCTAGCTAAGAGGTAGAGAGGGAAGGCAAATAGATAGAACACACCTAACCTAGGAGACCTAAGGTAGAAAATATGGCTCAAAGGAGGTTTTGGAATTCGAGATTTTGTATGGGAATAGTGGACCAAAGGGGGAAAGATCTTCTCACTTAAGCTCTTTCTCTCTTAGGCAAATTTTCTCAACCTTTAATCCAAGGGGAGGGGGGCTCTATTTATAGGCTAAAGGTAAGTTAGGAGGCTACTTAGATGCTAATTAAGGTTAGCAATTAGGTAATTTCTACTCTAAGGTTTCCTAGGATTTTGAGAGCTTGGAGGTGTGTGGGAATGGTTTTAATGGTGGATGATAGGTTAGTATTTCAAATCACTTAAGGGTTGCAAATAGGCATTAAAGGGGTGCAATAGAACTAGCAAAACACCCCCAAAGATCAAGATGGTTAACAAGTCAAACCCCAATCTCAATTTTCGGAGCAAAAAATTACAGGTACTGTTCATATGCCTAGCGTAATTAATAGTTGTGCCAAGCATATGTACAGTAATACAGTGATTTACAATGGTTTTGAGAGGTTGCAAGCCCGCTGGGGGACCCACTTAAGTGTGGCGCAACTATTAGTTGCGGCAAGCCATTTTTGGGTACAAAATGGCTTGGTGAAACTAATAGTTGCGCCAAGCCAAGACCCTGCAAAATTGCTCGATTTTCAAATTACCATAACTTTCGCTATATAACTCCAATTGAGATGATTCTTAGCTCGTTGGAAAGCTGGGGAACTCCTATTTCCAATGGTATATGAATTAATAGTAGTAGAAGCCTTTAGATAGTTCTATGGCACCACTCTTCATCCATTACCTGGGAAGGTTAGGTTTAGGGTTCGGAAGAGGTTCTAAGGGTCTAGATTGGTTTCTAAAGGTTTGGAGTAAATTCTAAGAGATTTAGGATGATTCGTAAGGGTTTGGGAAGGTATCTAAGGGTATCATACATGCCATCAAAAACTCAGAGGCGCACCTCTCTCGAAATGTGTTTCGATCGGGCCTTGGGCCAAATTTGGGTGTCTACAGATGCCCCTCTTTGGTATTCGATGACTAATGATCGAATGCCAAAGAAAAGAGACATCCGAAGAGGCCCAAGCCATTACTGATGGGTCCGCTGCATTCAGAACGAACTTCAAACATCATACGGGTAACATGGTGAGAAAACGAAAGCTCTGTATGCCAGGCTAAACATCCATTTCTCAAGGTAATCGGTCCCCAAGAGCTTAGCGACATTACTGGGCATAACTAAGGTGGAACGAGTTGCAAAAGCCTTATATGCTAGGCTAAACATTCACTTCTCGAGATGATTTAAAAGTATTTGATGTTTAAGATTCATTCTGAATACAACTGCTTTGCAAGTAAGAGGGCTGATCGACCCACATTCAACGATAGGCGCGAAATAAACATACGCAAGGCTCCACAGTTTCTGTCCAATCCTATGAGGCATTTGATTCCCCATTTGACTGGTCACGGGTGCCCCTGCCTTAAGCAGGGTTCGAGGTCTTTGGGTGAACCCATCGTTCCCGATGTTTATTTGGCATGACTACACGAACAGAGCGAATAGACATCGCAACACTTTTTAGGAGTACGTGCCATTTTCAAAAATGTGCCCCAGATCCATATGACTTAGAATTCCATCTTCAAATAATCCTGAATATATCCAACCAAAATTGGGTGTCTACCAAAAGAGACATCTAGTCCTGGTCTCTGCCAACAATGATTTTACACCTCATTTAACTATGCATAAACATGTACCCATTAGGGCGATAAGCAACAAAGGCGATGGAAGTCCCGACCCAGATCCTGCCCGAGTATAATTTACAGGAACGAACGACCATCCTACGGATACCCAGACACATGCCGTACACTTTACAAGGATACCGCGCCAGCACATGTTTTAAGCCTATAGAAAATAAGGGAAATTATTGCACATAGTTTGATTGATACGTAGTTTAATTCTTAACAAGTTGGTTTCAACCAACGATTGACCTTTTTCAACGGAGTTACTCGGACCTCAAACCCCGTAGGGTGCACGCCCAGACTACATGGACCAAGAGTCCACACCTCCAAAAGGTTCATGAAAATTCTGAAGCTTAGACTCTCACATACATATGAATCAAAGAGAGAGCGCTTAGCTCAAAGATTTAGCAGTAGAATCATCCTGATCGAAATATTGACCGTCTGATCATGATTGACACTATTGCTCATACTTTGAAGTAGGATCCCAAGATCCAAGGCGAACCTTTAGACTAAGGACATTAATTTAGCACAACTGCATAGCTAATAAAATATTGATATTTTACCGCATCAAAGATACGTAAGTGCGTAGCTATGCGTGCTATGAAAACACAGATTTATTTTTCTTCTCTTTTTTCTTTTTTTAATGATTGCTTTTTCCTTTTTAAAAAAAAAAGAAACAAGTATTATCTGGACCTCGAACCCCGGGAGGCGCACGCCCAGACAACGCATATCAAGAACCCGTGTCTTCAAAATAGTTTATGACGAAACTGAAGCCAACGTACTCAAGTCCATGTGATAATGAAAGGATCGGGTCAGAATTGAGTGTCCACAGAAGGACACTCAATCTTGGCCTCCACCATCAATGAAGTTACAAACGGACAACTATGCATAAACACTCACCCATTAGGGGCAATAAATAACAAGGTGATAGAACTCCTGACCCAGATCCCGTCCAAGTACAATTTATAAGAAAAAATGACTATCCAACGGATACCCAAACACATGGCATACACTTTACAGGGATACCGTGTAGGTTTTAAGCCTGTGCCCTAAAATGGGCCCTTCTGCATGCATATTTGACATAGTTGTCTGACGTTGTTTCGTATCTGACATGTTGGAATCAATCCAACAATAGATCTTTTCGAGGATAGAGTTATTCGGACCTCAAACCCCATAGGGCGCTCGCTCGGACAATGTAGACCAAGAGTCTACGCCTCCAAGAATATCATGTGACGAACTAGATGTTCAAGGCACTCAAGTTTACCCGAAACCAAAAGATGGAGCGATCAGGGTGAAGATTTAGTGGTGGAATCAATCCGATCGAAACATTGACTGTTTGACTAAGATTGATACCATTGCTCCTACTTTGAAGTAGGATCCATGGATCCAAGGCTAACCTTAGACCTAGGACATTAGTTTTTCACAGCTGCATTGCCGATAAAATATTGACATTTTACAACATGGAAAACACGCATGTGCGTAGCGGTACATGAAAAGTTCCCATGGGCAAATCAAATGGCTGAGATAAAAGATAGGTCGATAGTTAAATAATAAAAGGAGGATTTTTAGAATTGAATTTGAAATTATAATAAGAAATTAGATTGAGAAACCTAAGTTATGAACTGAAATTTATATTTTTTGGATTTTTTGACTGTATGAAAATATAGAATTAAATTATAGATTGAAATTTTAGGATTGAATTCGGGTCTAAAATCAGAAAAATCAGGCCGTATAATTAAGGACTGGTTCTGAACTCTGAGAGTCAGAACCAGAAATTAATGACAGGACTGTAAATTAAGATTTTAGAGTAGAATCAAAGTATAAGGTGGGTATATCGGACCGTTAGATTAAGGACCGGTTCTAGAAACAGAGAACTAGAATCAGATATAGAGAATTTCAAACCGTAGCACCCTCTTCAACGATTTGACAAACCTGAACAACGATGTCGATGAACCCCTCGAAGGAGTCAAACCTTTGTTTGATACTGAAAATCCCATAGAAGGAAGAAAGAAGGACCCTCCAGAAATTGAATCACAATTACAGGATTAGGAATCTACAGATGACGAAGATTTTCACATAGCGGCCTTACGAGACCACGAAGAACATTCACGTTCACCATGGGAAGGGGATGACACCCTGGAAGAAAATATTAATTCATATAGCATCTGTCTTTGCCTCGGTCTTGGAGGATGGGAGTGCCCATGGGACTCGCCTTGTATCTTTCACCCATATCAACCCTGGTGCAAAGCATGCACTCGCTTACTAGAGCAATTTGTTATCAAGACCACACATCCCCTAACAATCGAAGTGTACGAAGCCAACCCTACAACCATAAGCATGACCAGTAATCCACCAACCTCGCTATCGGCACCAAAAGAGAGAGAACTCGATGGTCAGTTGTTCGACTCAGGAGGCATCCATGAGTTCAAAAAGGAGTTTGAACTAGACGCTCCTTCATCCCCAGATGCATGACAACTCCAAATATTTTGGCAATCGCTCGAGAAAGAGTGGGGACCTCAACTAAGTGATGACGAGGACTACTGGATAGACCTCCCTGCATTCGAATTGGCAGAGCAAGCTAACCTAGAACTTCATGCCTTATCTGATCAAGAGAGCGAATTGGATAATATTATCGGCTCTAACTTGGATGGATGGGAATGTCCTTGGGAATCTCCCTGCATTTCTTACCATTACCAACCCCGTTGCTGAGCATGTGTGCTCGTCCTGACATATTATGAAGATCAAGAGAATGAGCTCCCACCCCCTGGGGACCCTTTAGGAGATTCCCCCTCACGAGAAGGACAATCATCTCATAACATCGAAGATGATAGTTCAATCGATTATGATCTCTCGAGCTTCTTTAGGGAAGAGACAATCAACCTAGTAGAGGAAACTCAAACTATGATACCCCTGTCATCAGCATTACTTATTCAAAAGATCCCATTGGATGAGGACTCTAAAAAAAAATGCCAAATTTGTAACAAATTTGCATTCCCCGAAGGATCGCCCGAACGGCTCCAGCAGTCGTCTCACTCCCTCAACTAGGGGAAGTGGCCCTCTCGGTGCCCTTTGAGGCCATTGACCCTAAACCATATTTATTATCAAAAATCAAAAAAATAGAAAACATAGAAAACCCTAAAAAGCTAGAAATATAAAACCCAAAAAAAATCAGAAAATCTTAAAAAAGAAAGGGAACTCTTTACCCAGACTCAAGTCTGCAATCAACGAGGGGACTTCCCTCCTCTAACTCTTGACCCGTCTCACACGCAAGGACGCAAAGCCTACAGGCTCAGTAATAAGCCAGTTATCATACCAGAAGAGATACTCCACGACTTTAAGAGAAGAATCAATAGCCTTGACCTTTACTTTACCAAAGATCTTTCTGTCATAAATTGTGCCGACGAAGAGCTGCCTTGCACAAGATTAAATCCCAAGCCTAATAATTTCGTAGTATATGAGCTCATTGAGGATGAAGGAGGAACACTAGGCCCAGATGAGACTCAGGACTTCCGGCGAGTTATTAAACATTTTAACGGACAGACCCAGACTGCTGCCAAACCCACGAAGGAAATTGATTTTTGCATCGACGAGAAGCCCAAGAAACCGTTGATTAGTGCGACGCTCAATCCTAGAGAACGTCAATCAATTGTACAAGTCCTACAGGAACATCTCGACTCATTCGCATGGTCCTACGAGGACATGCCTGGTTTTGACCCAAGTCTAGTAGAACATCATCTTATCATAAAACCCGATGCAAAACCTATTAAGCAGAAACTCCGCAGGATGCACCCCCAAACAGTCCTTCAAGTTAAAGAGGAAGTTGATAAGTTACACGAAGCTATATTCATCCGAGTTGTCCTCTACCCCAAGTGGATCGCCAACATAGTACCTATCACCAAGAAAGACGGCAGGGTATGGGTTTGCATTGACTTTCGAAATCTCAATCAGGCATGCCCAAAAGATGACTTCCCACTCTCACATATTGACACTCTTGTTGACAACACCGCTGGACATGAGATGCTATCCTTCATGGACGGTTCTCTAGATATAATCATGTCAAGTTAGCAGAGTCTGACCAAGAGAAGACTTCCTTCACCACACCATGGGGAACTTACTGCTATGTCCTCATGCCTTTTGGGCTCAAGAATGTAGGAGCCACATATCAACGTGCCATGATGGCTATTTTTCATGACATGATGTATAACTGTGTAGAATTTTATGTCGATGACATATTAGTGAAGTCTCAAACGCGAGTAGGACACGCTGAAGCTCTTTCGAGAGCTAAGAAATATCAACTAAAAAATGAATCCTAAGAAATGTATTTTCGGAGTCACCTCCGGAAAATTACTTGGTTTTATAGTTAGCAACCGAGGGATTGAAGTCGACCCTGTGAAAGTGAGAGCCATTTTAGAGATGTCACCTCCCAACAATATTAAGGAATTACGAGGTTTGATAGGAAGATTGCAATTCATCAGTAGATTTATCTCTCAGCATTCAGACCGATGCGATCCTTTCTGTAAACTACTTAAAGGAGGGTCCGAGTACAGATGGGATGACCAATGCCAGAAGCTTTTGATAACATTAAAAAATACCTCCTTAACTCGCCAATACTATCACCAGGAATTCTCGAAAGACCCCTAATCCTATACCTTTCGGCAAACGATAAAGCGATGGGAGTAATCTTAGGACAATATGAAGAAGATCGCAAGAGAGAGAAGGCCATTTACTACCTTAGTAGAACGATGGTCGAATACGAATGAAAGTACACCCCTATGGAGAAGACATGCCTCACATTGGTATGGGCTTCAACTAAATTACGACATTACTTCAGAGCACATAAGATACTAGTGCTAGCCCGAATGGATCCTCTGAAGTACATATTTGAAAAGCCCGCCACATCAGGGAAAATCGCCCGCTAGCATATGCTATTACAATAGTTCGATATCACTTACATTACCTAGAAGTCGTCAAGGGGCAAGCCATTGCAGATTACCTCACAGATCTTCCACTCCCGAATGATGAACCCATACATGCGGATTTCCCCGAAGAAGACTTACTCACAATTCATGACGAAGAGCCCGATAATACCTCATGGACTCTCTATTTCGACGGTGCTTTAAATCACAAAGGGAAGGGCATTGGGATAGTCCTTCTAAGCCCGGAAGGAGTGGTGATACCCAAGGCTTTCTAACTAGAATTCCCTGTTACCAATAATGTTGCAGAATACGAAGCTTTTATAGCTGGATTGCGGACAATGTTACAATTAGGTGTTAAACAGTTAAAAACCATAGACGATTCCAAACTAGTAATCTCACAAGTCATAGGAGAATGAAAAACTAAGGAAAGGAGAGTAATGACATACGTAGAGACTGCTCAATATTTGGTGAAGAAATTTTAAAAGATCTCTTTCACACACATCCCTAGATTAGGAAACGAGTTAGCAGATTCCTTAGCCACACTAGCCTCTGTCATCCTGATACTTATCGGCCAAAATACCAAGACCTTCTTCATTGAAAGATTAACAGTACCCACCCACAAAGTAGCATGGACCATTACAAGGGAACTACCAATTCTCCCTACCAGCACAAAATTAAATGGAATAATCACTCTAGAAAATTACACTAAAACAGAAATCGAAGTCGCTATGTTCAAATTCGAGAAATCACCAACCGACGATGGACAATCATGGTATTTTGACATCTGGAATTCCCCCTAGGGAGTACTGCTGCGATGCATCACAATTGTCGAAGGATAATACATCATCCGAGAAGCACACGCCAGCGCCTGTGGTGCCCACTCCGATAGACAATGACTCGCCGATCAAGTTACACGACAAGGCTACTTCTGGCCGACGATGATAAGAGACTGTCACCTCTAAGTTCAATCCTGCAAACAATGTCAAGAGCACACTGCACTTATCAAAGCTCCATCAGTTGCGCTAAACACTATGACCTCGCCGTGACCATTTTCGATGTGGGCCTTTGACATCATTGGACCGTTTACAGAAACCGTTGGGAATACTCACAAGTGTGTGTTCATACTTACAGCGACCGAATACTACACCAAATGTGTAGAGGCCAAGTCTTATGTCAGAATCACCGCTTTGACGCTCGGGAGGTTTATAGTTCGAAATATCATTACCCGGTTTGGAGTACCCAGAATGTTCATCACCGACAATAGACCGCAGTTCATTACAAAAAAGATGAAGAAGTTATGCAAGAAATACGGCATTGATTTATGCCACTCATCACCGTTCTACCCTCAAGGCAATGGACAAGCAGAAGCTATGAACAAGAAGCTGATTCGAATCCCGAAACACACTATGGAAATAAGCAATGGAGCCGACTGGCCCGAACGAATATCGAAAGCACTCTGGGCCTATAGGACCCCTATTCGTACGACCACTGGCCAAACTCCCTACCTCCTCACCTATGGGATGGAGGCAGTCCTACCATATGAGATACAAGTACCATCATTACGCATCCAACTCGATGATGAGCTATCCTTAGATGAGAGGAGAATTTCTTTACTTACTCAGTTAGAGCGACTCGATGAAACATGCCTAAGGGCAGTCGATCACGCTTAGGTATATCAGAGGAGAATGGCCAGGGCCTATGATAAGAAAGTCCTTGAATGAACCTTTAACATTGGTGAGATAGTCTTAAAGAAAATTATGCCTTCCAAACATGCCCATCCAAAAGGAAAATTGAAACAAAACTGGGAAGGCCCTTACGTTATAATAGCTGCATATCCTGGAAACACATACAAATTGGCGAACCAAGACGGGGAAGAACTCCCTAGCCCCTGGAATGCCATGTTCCATAGAAAATACCATCCTTAGTCTTATGATCATCACATCCCATGGTTAAAATACTTATACTTATCATCCCCATAGTCATCACGACCCATCCATTGGTCATATGTCTTCAATCCTCAAAATATGCTTAAAGATCTCCGAGTTGTCACCCACCATTTACACTCGGGCGATTTGATTGAAGGATTAGTGACCTACCTAAAACTTTTTTCAAAAGCGTAAGAAACACCCGATTCTCATTCCTTATCCCCGCCAGTGGAGGAGACGTTAGAGTAAAAAAAAATTAAGATATTAGGTTCAATCAAAACTCATCATTCTTACGCCAGCAGGATGCTTTCAAAAGAAATGTATACATAAAAAATATATATATATATATATCGAGCGAGAGCATTACGACGAATGAACAAGTCAATGAACTCAACGAAGCATAAGCAGGCCGTGGGGACATCTCCGGTAATTTCACTGGAAGTATATAAGCAAGCTGCGAGGGTATCCCTGATATTCTCATACTACTAGATGTCATCGTAAGGTGGCGGGAGGAGGATAAACCCCTGCTAGCCATAGAATGCGAGATTTTGATGGTACCGAAACATGAATGAAGAGCTCGATCATGGCATTCCATACCCCTTAGAGGAGAAGATTATCACTTACCCCTTTTCAAAAGGTATTAGTTACGAACTATTCCCCATATCACTAAGCCTTACCTCTCCCCTTTCTAGTTTTATTTTAGACGATGAATCTGAGACTTCATAGGAAATTCCTAGGAATGAAACTGAAAACCACTGAATGACGATTGATGCAATCACCCATTATACTTACCATCCTTTTCTAGAATAACCACGGGATAGGATGATCAATACCCTAAGATAGACCTCCGTACGCTATTAATCGAAGGACCTCCCCCCTGGTTTGGAGACAGTATCAATGCACTTTTCGGCAAGACTAATGCACCTAATTCCCATAACTATTTATAGACCCAAAATGCTTATCTAAGGCCCAGGGAAGCTCCATTGCATCCATACGCTGGGACATTTTTTTTAAAGAAGGAAAATTATATCAGAAATGCCGACCCGACCATGAAAATAATGAAGAATGATGAAGATACTGCTCAGAGAGCACTATCAAAATACCGTACCGCAAGCTCAACCACTCTTCTACGCTGGGGCATTTTTATTTTTATTTTTATTGTCATTTGCTTTCCCTATTGCACTATTTACTATTTTAAAAAGAAAGAAAAGAAAAAGAAAGAAAAGAAAAAGAGAGAAAATAAAAAAAAAAAGGAGAGAAAAAGAAAAAAACTTATACCCACCTTTCTATCACGAGACCCCGGTCTGAGATATTTTCCCCCCTTGACAGCTGGCAAGGGAGGGGAACAAAACTACTAATAGCATTACCTTTACATATGCTTACGCAAAGCGACCTTCAAACCAGCACCAGGCCAGCTCAGAAAGCATCCTAGTCCCAGTGACGGCTGACAACACCAAAAGCAAAAAAAAACACCAAAAGGTAATCAAAGGAGGAGAAGCAAATCAGGTACATCTGAACCAAAAATCCCTATATATATAGACATATACAAAAAAATAGTCCTTTCTATTTTCTACACATTTGTCACTGGGGACACTCCCCCTTTATACAATGCACATACAACGAATATAAACAAATGCACACACCCCTAATCCCTATGTTGTCGCTGAGGGGGATGAGCACCGCTATCGCTAGTATCGTCACCCTGGAGGTCCGTAGACCGATCGTCTGAAAACACAATCCCAGCACCCGGAGTCCTCGAAAACTCTAAACGGCGAGGACCCGCCACCGAACCCCCCTCACTAGCCTAACTGACTGACTGCCTCAACTGAGAATGAGGAGGAATCCTCGCATGACTCCCCTGAACGACGGAATCCTCACTACTATCGCTCCTGTTGCGACTGCGAGAGGTATGACGAGACTGTCCAGCTGAAGAATTCGTAGCCCTCGACTCTGACCACTCACGATGACTAGCCGACCTATGCGACCCCTGCTCGCCCCTCGTCAGGCAATACTGTAACCGGTCCAGGGACACCTGCATCTCTACCCGTGTCGTCCGAAACGCTACTGCTAGTGCCTCCCTATGAGTCCTCTGCGTGACCAACATCTCGACCACTAGATCCTCACGACTCTCCACCTCTTCGAGGACCCGTCTTGCCTACGGAGTGGTGCACTCCCGCGCTTGCTCTAACCGTGCCTCCAGGAGCTGACGGGCCTCTGCTAGTCAAACTCCTAACTCATCCTCCGCCGCCCTGGCCCTGGCAACTGACGCAGTCAAAGAATGCAACACCACCTCATCAGGACGAGGAGCATGCCCCATCTACTCCATCGCCCTATGGAGGGCGTCCAATGCTCCCTGCACACTCACCGTGAGGTGGCCCTCCTCTAATGCGACCAACCTCTCCCTCAATGCTGACGCTGACTCCGGCCCGCCGACAGCGAAAGAACCACTACCATGAAAAGGACGTGTGAAGAGACTCCCACCACCCAATGTGCCAAACCACCTCCTATACTCTCGCACATCAGCATCATCACGCGCCCCCGTGACTCTGGTCCCCCCGACTCTAAAATCAGCTATCTGGAGTGCCATCAGCTCTGCAAAATTTTTGCCTGGAGGGCCGGTCATCCTCTTAGCCATCCTGTGGCTAGTCGCCGGAGGGACTTCCTGATCGAGTCCCAAGTGCCGTACCACCCGAGAGGTGTGGATCCTCAACACTCACTCAAAACAATAGGCCCATATATCAATATCAAAGAAGGGTCGGCTAAAATCAATCGCCGCCTCACCTGCATCCTCTGCACCATCATAGGGTCTCTAGATCACCTATCCAAAGGAACAAATCAATCCATGAACGAAGCCTAAGGGCCACCAAAATAAAAATAGATGAAGTCAAATGAAGACATAACGTCATATACATACCTGCCCTGCATGGATATCCTCAAAGAGGCCTTGTGTAGTCTAAAGGTCAGCCGACGAGCGACGACCCCTCAATTCATCCCTCCACACGTGCATCTGCGGGAACGTGAACGAAATCTTCGACGGGACCCCCGGGTGCAGAAAAGCAAAATGATCGTATGTCCAAAACTGAAAATGATAACATAACAACAATGACCACACGCAACAAATATTAAGATCGTCACTAAGACCAAAGGTTAAAAAAAAGGGTCACCACGATACCAATTTAACTAAAACTCACTTGGAGAAATAGGAGGAAACCTCCGATCGACGCTATCCCCTGACCCCGACGGTAAAACTGCTCGTAGAGATGTGCCAACACAGCTGCACCTCACGCATGGTCGGGAATCGATCTAAATCCCCTAGAATCATCAAAAATAACCTGGTGACGCATCCCCGAGTTGAAGAAGAGAAAAGTATTGCGCCCAAGAAGTGCATCAAGAATGCTCGGAGCACCCTATCGGCTGCCAATCCCGGCTCAGTCATGGGCTCCCAGCCCATCACCCTCGCACAACGTGCCTCATAGCGCGCTGCTAGCTCCGAATGACGCCTCGGAGGGGTGAACCCACTCGCGAATGTATCAAAAAACCAAGTGACCCGAATAACACCTAGCCCCAATCCACTCAACCTATAAGGCACACCCAAGATCTCCTCACATACCTCTAAATAACTCCCTGCCATCCGCCCTGTGATCGGCTCGCCCTCAAAATGAAGACCAGTAATGCAGACATAGTCCTCAGGGGTCGGCAACATCATACCGACTGGAAAGAGAAACGCTTGATGCCTATCGCTCCACCTCTCTATGATCGCCATGATCAAGCCCCAATCGACCTGAAAAGGCTCCAACTCCAAAAATCATCCCAAGCCCGAACCACATAATAATAACTTACAACGAGCACATAAAACATGATAAGAACAACTAAATAGAACATGTCGTCATAATACACAAGTAAACACGACCCATAATCAATGCAGGTCTGACATAAATCAGAAGGGTTTATAGATCCTAACGAGCCTATGTCATAGACTGAATGCCTAGGATAATGGGATAACTCTTGCTTGTGGGGACCTACCCGGCCTCTGGCAAAGAAATCCTCCAGTGGATAGTGCCTACGATCCTGAGGCTCAGCGCCTAGCTGCTCCTCACCTTGCTCACCCTCAACTCTGTAGCCCTCCTCCCTAGCTACCCCTGGCTCAGCCTTGGGTACCTCCTCCCTGACCACCATCTGGTCACCCTTGGGGACTCCCTCCGCGACCATCTCCCTGATATTCACCTCTATGGCAATGGCTCTAGCCTGTGCCCCTGAACTCTCACCTCCATCGCTCATCAGCATCCCCTCTATCTCAGAAATAGTGATCTCCAGCCTACCAACACCCTCACCCTCCATCTGATATGAAGAGCTTGAAAAATTGAAGAAAATGGAAGAAACGGCACCCGAAACGGATGATCAGATCACAGGATATCACGAAAACATGAAAAACAAGCACACAGAAAGTAGGAAACAAGAAAATCAATGACTAAAATGGATCACGCGACGAAAATGAGAAGTTTTGAATAATTTATAAAGTTTTCCGAATTGTGCGCTTAAAATAAAGCGCTCAATCGAATCACGTGCTCTTAGTAACGCGCGTGATCAACCAGTCGGATAGATGTGAGTGGCCGATGAGTGCACAAATAGTTTCGGCGCCCCCTCACATCTATCCGACTGGTTGATCACGCGCGTTACTAAGAGCGCGTAATCACCTCAAACGCCCACATGTCGACGCGGGAATGCTAGCGGTCTTGTTCATCCTGCGCATAGGTTCAAATGCTTAAAATGAATTAAACGCCTATGAACTAGCGCGCAATAACTCTTCACCCTCATGAAGTGCACACTCAAATTTTGGTGCGTAATTAGATTAAACGCCCAGGGATAAGCACGTAATTTTCCAAAAAATAAATTTCTCACACCCAAGACAGCAAGCCAAATCCTGAAATTAGGACATCCCTAACATTTACTATCGACCTGAATTATACCCTTGGTGAAACCACCAAAACACTTCTAACTTAAAGAAACACGCGCCCCGAAAGGAAAAGAGAGCGCCCCAAAACTAAGACCGAACGACAAAAAAAATGCCCCCTCCTCCATATTCATCAATTACACCAAAAAGAAAGGTAGCTCCCATCTTTCATACATTCTAACAAAAAATATATACAACAAAAAAATTCACCCCATCGCCTCTATATCCCTTAAACTAAAGCTAAAAAAAAAAAACAAACAAAAAATGGGAAACTACCCCTGGTGCTCCCTGAATTTAATAAATCTAAATTAAACTAAACCCAAATAAATAAACATCACATGAGTCAAACACGATACCGAGAAAGTCGAACCGAAATAAGACAAGAGATATAGTGAACACAACCACTTTATACATCAATAAAATAATTACAACACACACTGAGGGCATACCCTCTTAATTTACAGTTAAAATAAGAACGCTGAAATCAGCACGTTCATGCAATGCCCAAATCCAAATTTATTTGAGAAACTAGAAATCTCAGAGAAGTTTGGAGGAGGAATGTACCCTGAGAGCGAATTCTAACCGTGATAGCCTCTTCCCCTTGCCCCGAACTGATAGGAAAGGAAGTGTGGCTCACAGAAAGCCACCTAGGATCTACGGGATCCATTGTTGGAAGCTCCCCTTGGGCACATTAAAAAATGAGGAGTAACTAACATTGAATCCGCAGAGCCTACCAAGGAAAAATAGGCATTGGTCATGAGAACTCTGACCATGCCTTATCCTTGGGTTTCCTCTCTACCACCTTTTTCTCTTCCATCTCTTCTCCCGATGGGGTGGCACTTCGAGTTGGATTGATAGCACCAATCCTAGCATCACCCCGAATTCCCAATCCCGTCCATTCTCATCATCCACTTAATAAGCACGATTCTTCGGGTCCAATACCCGGGATACGAAACAGAAAAGAATAAAAGACATTAATAAATAAAAAATGTTTAAACTTATAAACACAAGATATCCCCCAAAACTTTTTAACCTATAAGCTTAAAATGAAAGTCTAAAATAAACAATAAACCCAAAGCCTTAAATTCACACATTTATAAACTATATTTTTGTGAATCACCAATGGACAAGCGCCACACATTTGAACCCCCTACCAAGCTGATTGAATCCAAAACCATACGTATCCCCCTTTTAAAAGACCACAATTCATGACAACCAAGATGAACCAATAATTACACAACACTTGCCCCTCTAAAAGCACAAACTCCCCAAGTCTAGATAGACAAATAGGATTGAAACTCCCAAGCACCATCTAGAACCCATGAAAAACTCACATTCTAACAAGTATCATCTTAGGTTACACCTTGAACAAAATAAAACACCACAAACAAAACAAACTATATTCAATAAGACCAAAACCTCAAACAGGACAAAATCAAACTTGAAAAAAAAATGCCCCAACAAGCCAGATAGAATCAAGTGAACCTACTAAGTAGGACCTAATAGGATGAATGAATAAACCTTGGCTCATTCTCATAACGAACTTTAAAACAATAAGCTAACTCAGATCTTAAAACTACGATAAAGCAAGTAAGTCCAATTAATTAATCAATAAAAATTTAAGCCAACCAATGGGACAATGAAAATATATAATAAAAAAATACCCCTTTATTTATAATTTAAAATTTTACAAGTTTCACCGGAGGCATACCTCCCGAATTATAACCCAAAACGAAAACCTAAAATCTAATATACAACTCAAAATGAAAACCAAAATTACAATGAGCCAAAACGAGGAGCAAAACGACCAATCGGAGGCTTCAGAAATGTTGCCACCAGACTTGGAGAACTTAAATGAGCCACCGACAGAAGAGACGAAAGGATTGGTTGGGTAAAACATCCCTCCATTTACAACACCTCCTCTCCCTGCCATCTTCACTTCCTCCGTCGCTGCTCCATCAACGCTGCCTTCACTACTCCCTACAAAGGAACGGTGTGAAGACCGACGCTCTCATTCCCAACACCGCCCACTCTCAGAATAATACTGTCCCCCGACATCACACTAGCATGAAGATCACGTGAAATGATGATTATTTGAAGAAACCCAATCACAATCTGACGGTTAGATCACTCAATATAGCTTAAACACGAATCTTAAAATGCTAGAACACTCAGAAAAGTCAAGACTCGAGACTAAACCTGAGAATGAAAAGCAAATGAAGACTCATTTGCTTATATAGAGTACGGCCTTAATCGCATGCCTAAAAATGTGCGCTTAATCTGATCACGTACTAGGAACATCACGCTCAATCAAAAACTCACACTCCTAACCAAGCGCATAATATGACTATCGCCCGCACAAATAGCATGACCTTATGATTCTGTGCAGGCCACCAGCCACACAATGCCATTAAATGACTCACTTTTATCGCGTAATTTGAAAGATCACCCGTACACTGACCGGGTGATGCTTCAATTGCGCGCTAGTATTAGAGTGCGTAATCTAATCACACATTAACCTACACATGAGCAAACACTTTCTTTATACCCTGAATCGCACACCTGGAATCGAGTGCGTGATCAATTTCAGCAGCTGATATCGGGCACTTAATTGCTGATTTTGCTCAAAATTTACCCCTTTTCGAGCGAGAGTCCCCTTTGCCCCATCGCATAGCCTCATGAGCCATTCAGAGTGAAAAAGGGACCGTCACTTGCTGTCATCCCATCACAAAATTATAGCCATGCCCTCATGGCCCATCACGAAAAGCCAAAAATAAATCTCCTGAGAATGCAAATACACCAAACAATAAAAAAAAAACTAAGTCAATCACAACGCAACTACAACATAATCTCACCAGAACCAAAGATCTTCCAACGAAAGAAACTAGACACACTTGTCACATGAACACCCTACCCAGCAGAACACTTAGCTCACTTCTCATCAGGATACCACTACCCAAAAAATTTCAAACAACACCAATCACACTAAAAGAAGAAAAGGAAGAAAGCACGAGCACATCTCATCGCCGAAACAAAGAGCCTCCTCCGAAAGTGCCCGCCACAAACCTACCAGACGCCACTGCAACCGAAAGGCAGGAAGACGTGGGACTACACCCACGTCCCATTGCATTTATTGCCATGCTACAGTGCAAACATCCCAGCAATACCTCCCAAGTCCCATTGCGGTACCACTACGATCACCAAGGCCCCATTGCGACATCACGCCGACAACCGCCAACCACCGCTTAAGCAACAAGCGAAAAAAAAATAAAAAAAATGGTACCCTACTAGACATTGCACCTAGAACATTGCGATGATAGCCACCAAGTTCCGTCACAACACTACAATACTACCAAAGTACCCCTGCTACAATATTCCCAAGGTCTCACCACACAATTCAGGTTAGTATCACCCCTAGGTAGGTACTACCCCTTTTTTAATTACTCGATATTTCTTCTAAATTATAATTATCTATGATTAAGTCAAAATATTTTCAAAACCTGTCCTCTCAACTTGTGAATTACTGTAGTCCTCCCATAAGAGATAATCATCAATATTCGTCGAGAAGGTTAGATGGAGTATCCAGCATGCAAAGTGTCGTCTTGCAACCACATGAAGGGTCGGGTCCACAAATCCCGTACCGGTGGATCTGCTCAACGACATCTCGGAAGTCACTTTTTTCATCGTTTTACCATCTAATTGATCTTAAGTTAAAATTCTCTAAAGTTTCAAAACTCCTTACTCATTCTAAAATCTTTTATTTCAAAAATCTTTCTTCTCTTACTTGTAAAGCAAAGCAAAAAAAAAAGGGAAAAAAAAAGAAAAAGAATAAAATGAACAAAATACATAGACCTTACTCACCTTTCTTTAAATACCACAACTAACTACACTTAGCCTTGACCTTTAAATCCCAAATCCCTCAAAACTCGCAATCAAGCACATACACCATTGCGCAGGATCACTTGTTCAGATGCAAAAAAAACAACGACTCTAGATGAATCAAGAGCATATGCCACTGCGCAGAATTCAACTCTTACCAGCCCAAATCAACCATTCCCCTAGGAAGCTAAACAATAAGTATACTCAATCTAGGAACTTACAAATTCCTATTAGAAATGAAATACCTGACGCACATTGGTGTGAGCAATGTCACGCCCGATCTGACGTGACTTGCAAAAGCTTTTGACACCACATACTGTTTCATCTCTTTATTATCGGTCCCTAGACCTTATTTTGGAAATTTGATTGATGCCCCAGTACCTCGATTGCATAAAATCCCTCTGTTAGCTCACGCCATACGACGAGATGCGCCATGCCCCCACAGGCCTAGAATATGCCCTTCGACAGCTACCATTTACCCTTCAAATGCTCCATTTTAGCTTATGCTGATAGATAAAAAAGCCAAGCATGTCATGTCAACATCACCAATTCACATTTGTGAATTCCCAAGAAACGGGAAGGCACCTCGAAAGAGGGGTGTCTACTTCTTCGACGCGTTCATACTTCGCAAGAGCGTGCCGAAGAGGGGTATTTGTAGACACCACCATTGTGCCCTCTCGGAGTATACGAATTCGTTTGGTCAGCCCTTGACCTTTTTATCCCTCGACATGGGACCATGTAACTATACATGACTGAACACAAGCTGAAATAATAGCTTTGTGGCTCAGATCCCAATGTTGGGAGGCTATATACTAAGCAATAGTATATAGTCGGAATGCAGACTGAAACAATAGTCCTGCATTCCATTCATGAGACCATACCTAGACAACCCTGAATTAAGTGGCTGAAAACCTGTACATAATTCGATCATGCGCACAACCACAAATGCGTGATCAGTCCCCTTTCAGACCAACCTTCCTTTCACAGACCGTTTCGAGACTCGATTATGCGACTGGAAATAGACGCGCGATCAAATTGAGCGCTACACCACCAGCGCACAATTGGCCTACGCCCGACCTAGTGTCCTACCCTTGACCCCTATGTTTCCTCAATTAAGTGCTTCAGGTAACACGCTTAATAGGATTACTATTGCTACACCACCAGCGCACAATTAGTCTTGATTTCGTTAGAACTAGGAAACCCGCTGAGTAATTCAGCAGGTCGCTCACTAAGTCAGTGACCGACTCAAAGCAATTAAGCGCCAGAAAATTGGCGCGCAATTCAGTTAAACATCCAGAAATGGGTGTGTAATTGAATGAAAACCTATAAAAGCTTTTTTGTTAAAGTGAGAGAAGAGGCTGGCAATTTTGAGAGAGAGAACATAATTTTTTTGGGACTTCGAAACCAGAGAACTCTGAGGACAAGCCCATAGAGCAAATTAGTCATGATTTCGAGATTCAAACCCCTGAATCTTCGATGATTCCTCTCCACAGCCCCAACCCTAGGTAAGAATTTAATTTTATTTTAGACTTAGGATTTTTCCCTCAGTTTAATTAATCAATTCTATCTCTAATTACTAGACTGTAGCACCCTCTTCGAGCCGAAATTCTCTATATCCGATTCTTGTTCTCTATTTCTAGAACCGGTACTTAATCTTGCGGTCTGATATACCCACCTTATACTCTTATTCTACTCTAAAATCTTAATTTACAGTCCTATCATTGATTTCTGGTTTTGACTCTCAGAGTTCAGAACCAGTCCTTAATCATACGACCTGATTTTTCTTATTTCAGACCCGAATTCAGTCCTAAAATTTTAATCTATAATTTAATTCTATATTTTCATACCATCAAAAAATCCAAAAAATATAAATTTCAGTTCATAACTTAGGTTTCTCAATCTAATTTTTTATTATAATTTTGAATTCAATTCTAAAAACTCCCTTTTTATTATTTAACTATCGACCTATCTTTTATCTCAGTCATCCGATTTGCCCACGGGAGCTTACAGTGAGTACTCGAGAATGAGGCCAATCCTCCTTAGCATAGTGGGCCAAACCTCCCTTTTTTTTTAGATTGTTTAGGATTAACTAGTTAGTTATAATTAGTTTTTCTATTTCAATATAATTGACTAATTGCATCAAATAGACCTTCATACCATTATTTACTTTGAATTAATTCAGTCTTCTAGTTCAATCAATTTATTATCTCAACCAGAATTTAGGAAAGTTAATTCGTTTGTTATTAGTTAGCTTTTTACCATAATTGATCTGTAGTTTATGATTCTAAAAAAAAAAGAGTTAATTTTGTTGGCTCGATCATTTATTCCTATTTTAGTAAATTGATTTATTGCTTCAATCAGAGTTGTAGTAAAAAAATTAGTCTTTGTTTTCTTCAAATTAGAATGCTAGTAAGATTACCTTAAGTGCTTTAGTTATGATTGTCATACAATTGATACATCTGCTTATCTAGAATTGCAATAAAATTAGCGCACCTGTCTGTAGACACCACCATTTTGCCCTCTCGGAGTACACGAATTCGTTTGATCTGCCCTTGACCTTTTTAACCCTCGACATGGGACCATGCAACTGTACATGGCTGAACACAAGCTAAAATAAGAGCTTTTTGGCTTAGATCCCAATGTAGGGAGGCTATATACTAAGCAATAGTATATAGTCGGAATGCAGACTGAAACAATAGTCCTGCATTCCGTTCTTGAGACCATACCCGGACAACCCTGAATTAAGCGCCTGAAAACCCGTGAGTCATTCCATCACGCACATAACCACATGCGCGCGATTAGTCCCCTTTCAGACCAACCTTCCTTTCACAGACCATTTCGAGACTCGATTACGCGCTGAGCAAATGAAGCCAGCCGGTGGATTGGCGCTACACACTAGCGCAATTGGCCCTGTGACCTAGTCTCCTACCCTTGATCCCTCACGTTTCCTCGATTAAGCGCTTGAATGACGCTTAATCGGATTCATCTTCCCATCCGCATGAGTAGTAGTCTAATTTAGAGGACTGACAAAAACCCATTGAGTAATTCAATCACAGGGTCACTCCAGTGGTGACCAACTCAAAGCGATTAAGCCTTCGAGAAAATTGTGCAATTGATTAAGCGTCACGAAAATGGTAACATCAGTGAATGAAAACGTCGATACTTGAAAGCAGGTACGCATAATTGAATAAAACCTATAAAAGCTTTTTTTGAAAATTTGAAGAGGCGATTTGAGAAGAAATTTTGGCAAAATTTTGGGAGAGAACGAGAACTCCAAGGACAAGCCCATAGAGCAAATTAGTCATGATTTCGAGATTCAAACCCCCGAATCTTTGATGATTCCTCTCCGCAGCTCCGACCCTAGGTAAGAATTTAATTTTATTTTAGACTTAAGATTTCCCCCTCAGTTTAATTAATCAATTCTATCTCTAATTTTTAGATCGTAGCACCCTCTTCGAACCCGAATTCTCTATATCCGGTTCTAGTTCTCTGTTTCTAGAACCAGTCCTTAATCTAGCGGTCCGATATACCCACCTTATACTCTGATTCTAGTCTAAAATCTTAATTTACAGTCCTATCATTAATTTCTAGTTCTGACTCTTAGAGTTCAGAACCAGTCTTTAATCATACGGCCTGATTTTTCTGATTTCGGACCCGAATTCAGTCCTAAAATTTTAATCTATAATTTAATTTTATATTTTCATGCCGTCAAAAAATCCAAAAAATATAAATTTCAGTTCATAACTTAGGTTTCTCAATCTAATTTCTTATTATAATTTCGAATTCAATTCTAAAAATTTCCCTTTTATTATTTAACTATCGACCTATCTTTTATCTCAGCTATCCGATTTGCCCACGGGAGCGTACTCGGGAACGAGGGCAATCTTCCTTAGCATAGCGGGCCCAACCCCCTTTTTTTTAGATTGTTTAGGGTTAACTAGTTAGTTATAGTTAGTTTTTCTATTTCAATATAATCGGCTAATTGCATCAAATAGGCCTTCATACCATTATTTGCTTTGATTCAATTCAGTCTTCTAGTTCAGTCAATTTATTATCTCAACCAGAATTTAGGAAAGTTAATTTGTTTGTTATTAGTTAGATTTTTACCATAATTGATCCGAAGATTATGATTATAAAAAAAAAGAGTTAATTTTGTTGCCTCAATCATTTATTCCTATTTTAGTAAATTGATTTATTGCTTCAATCGGAGTCGTAGTAAAAAAATTAGTCTTTGTTTTCTTCAAATTAGAATGCTAGTAAGATTACCTTAAGTGCTTTAGTTGTGATTGCCATATAATTGATACATCTGCTTATCTAGAATTGCAATAAAATTAGCGTACCTGCTTTATCTAGAATTGCGATATAATTGGACTCTTTTATTTAATTGGAATATTATTGGAACTGATACACATGCACTCTTAGTACCAGTAGGAGACTGGAACTAATTGGACTCTTAGTAGTACCAGAACTTTGATATTAATTGGACTCCTAATGATACCGTGAAACTGAAAATGATTGGACTCCTGATAGCATCATGACACTAAAATAACCCATCATAATAAGCTCACCTAATCATAATTAATAACAAAAAAAAGAGAATCTAAACAAACCATAACCGTAATAAGGGAAACTAAAAAGAAATCTGAAACTATCTAATTAAAGAGGACAACTTGAGCGTTACATGGGACGATTCGATATAAGTAACTCACACACTTAAGCGTGATCATTGATGTGTTGCAGCGTCGATAAATATTTGCAGTTGGTGATCGCAAATCAACTAGGAATCATCCTAGGAAAATCCTCCTATAATTATTTATCCCCACCTTATCACATACACTGCATCGCTAGAGTCCAACAGGAAAGAATTGGAAGCCACTTATTCAACGGGAATCGAGAGGAACCCAGAAAAAGCACGCACCAACAGACTAGCGATCGCGATGGGACACTTTTGTAAGCCCCTTCTTTTTCTTTGGATAGTTAGCTTTATTTTACTTCCCTATTTTCTTTCCCGTCATGTCGTTTAGATTCTTTCTATATGAGTTTTCGCCAAAGACTCGAGATGTCGGGTGTATGAAGAGTATGTTTAAGAAACCCACCATTGTGGGCCTATAATGACAACCCCTCATATGAAGGGCTGCTTTATGATTTTAGCCCACGATAGCTAGAGGTTAATATGGCTAGAGAACAAGAGAATCCCTTCTCTACTCCACCCGCCGGTAGTAGTCATAACGGAAGAGAGCCGCATCGGGCAAAATCTTACCACTCAACAAATCGTAGAATTTAGCATCCAAAGAATACAAAGAGGAGGCGATGATTCCGAAGAGTTGCTTTGAGGATTTGTTGCTACATATGAAACCATTAGGGGACAACAAAATTCAGGAGAGCAGGAGCGACAAGAGAGACCACCTTCTACCCCAAGCAAGGTGTCAGCCCGCGCTACGCCATTGAGGCAACATACTCACATGTTCTTTAATGACAGTTTGCCAAACAAGGGTATCTCATGCATCACTCCCAAAGATAACACCATAAAGATCAAAGACCTCCCGAAAATGCTCAATGAATACATGGCTAAGAGGGAATGCCCAGGTTGCTCGTTCGGATTCGATAAATTCTGTTGAGACATTGAATTTGACCTACCCATAGGATTTAAACGGCCAAAATTTACCAAATACAATGGCACCGAAAATCCGAACCATCACTTGGCCGTCTTTTGTAATGATTGCCAACCTACACGCGACAATCAAGTACTTCTCATTCACTACTTTCAACATTCATTAGAAGGAGAAGCTCTAGATTGGTTCACAGAGCTCCCACTTTATAAGATAGAGACTTTTGATGAGCTAGTCGATCGATTCTTAGGCCAATACAAACACTTGATTCAAGAGACTGTTAGCCTTAGCGACCTGATGGCGGCCAAGCAAGGACCAAATGAAGAATTCACCGACTTCGTCGATAGATGGAGAAAGCTTGATGCTAGAACTGGTACTTCAATGAAAGAGAAAGATTCAATTGACATCATCATTGACAATACTAAGGAACCACTAAGGAGCACCATAGTCATTAGCGATTGCCCCGACTTCACTGCAGTTCACTCTCGGGCATCCCGACTAACGCGACACATCAAGGGCAGAGACCTTGCATTATCCATAGTCACGTCAAAAGTGGGCTCCTCCAATGAGTCGAAACCAAAAAATCATAAGAAAGCCTCAGAAACCGAACAAGTTAATACGGTTGTCAATCAAGGGCAAAATTCGAATAACGGGAACTTCCCACCATGCAACTTCGGGCAGAACCAAACCCAACAATGATACGCTAGTCAAAATCAAGGCGCTAATCAACAAAGGTACACAAACTAGAACCAGGGCCAAAACCAGAACCAAGGCCAATATCAAAATGGAAACCAATACCTTAACACTTATCAGGCCCAAAACGCAGCACAGAATCGATCGGCCCATGCGCTGAATTATAATAGCGTAACTCTACCTCAGAACTTTAACCCAGCTAGGGAACCTTGCCAGCCAAAGTGGGAACACTATCCCCCTTTACCCGATACTATTTCCAACATCTTTCGCCTCTTTAGTGCCCCGAATCTCTTAAGATTCCCACAAGAAAAGCCTAGGCCATGGCCTACAAATCTAGATTATGGTAAATACTATTCTTTCCATCGGTATACGGGACACAACTTAGAGGACTGTTGGGTTCTCAAGGACGTGATCTATGACATGAACGACCAGAATCAAATTGATTGTGAAGTGCTTAGGAACCCTAACCCTAATAACAATCAACCCCAACATAATTTAGGGACCATAAATAACCCCATGCCCAACCCCAACCAAGGGACACCGGCCCAAGTCACTACTGTAGATCTCCCCAGTCAATCCCATTTTCAGCCTTCGGCATTAATCACTCGTATCCTACCCTCCGATACTATTACTACCCTTATGGGAACTCCTCCCTCCTTACATCCCCCTGCCATGATCACACGGATCGCGCCATCGAGCCCGCCTCCATATCCAAAGTTTACTCAAATACGAGTCCATTCCTTCAAGGTCAGGAGGCCATTCCTTCATCATTCCCCACTAGAGCCATTAACCCCGCCAAATCCTGAATCACCAGTGTTATCACTCCCTTCACCTGACTCTGGATCTGAGTATGGAGACTATGCTCTTCAAACTGCCATTCTGACTGTCCCATGGGTAGACAGTGTAACCCACATGACTCCCAACCAAGAGAGTGAAGCCAAAACTGAGTATCCATCAGATGAAGAGCAAAGTGAATGAAGAGAATACCTAAATCCATGTGAAACATTGGTCTCCACTTTCTTAGAGGAAGAGGATCACACGCAATACCTCCCACCTTAGAGTAGTGCCATACGGACACGCACTCCGACCCTTAACTTTACTCGCTTCACAAATGCACCGACGTCGAGTCATGCTAGGTTCGACCAGCAACCGGCCTACCCTATTCTCAAGTCAGGAACCAATTATCCACCTCCCCCTTTCCCTTGGAAATAAGATTTCCCACATGCACAACTACCCGAGGGGAACACGAGAGAAAGGGTAGTTGACTTGCCACCCCCACCGCCCGACATCCCACCACCAATTCCCGTACCACAACCACCACAGCCACCTACACCTAGGGCCCATCGACCGGGCAAAGAAATAACACTCGAGCCAGGGCAAGAGTATGATCTGTTATGACATCTCCAAAAGTTTCTAGCCCAGATATCTATACTAGAACTCATTAAGAAGTTGCTTGATCATCACCGACTGTTAATAAGGACACTTGAGGACACTCAAGTGAACGAAGACACGACCCTAGATGAGCTTCATCAAATTACCTTTGTCATGGCACAACCTCCCGCCATCACATTAACGGGCGTAGACATGCCTAAGGAGTCACTTCGCGGGTGCGTTGCCCCCATATATCTTATAGTCATAATCAGAGGGTTTTCTATACCTCATGCAGTAGTCGATATGGGCACGAGACTCAATATTTACCCTCTCACCATATTGAAAACACTTGAATACACAGAATAAGACATCAGGCCCTCGGCCTTGTCGCTCATAGCCTACGACGGCTCACATCATTTCGTAAAAGGAACTATTAAATTTCAGGTCCGTCTTGGACCCGTGACAAAAGATCTTATGTTCCATATTGCGGACTCCGCTAGTACATATAATCTCAGTTTAGGCAGAAAATGGTTATAATCAATGAAGGTTGTCGCATCCACATACCATCAATGCATTAAATTTCTGGATGAGGACTCCATCGTCCGTATATACGTGGATGCACCTCTTCAGGAGATGGATACCGATTACGCGACAAACATTCTGATAGCCCATGAATCTGTACTACACACAGGCCACATCCAAAAGATGCAAATCCCTAATGAAGCACTTGTCGCTGGAGTTTGCTCACCTGCCCCTCCTGGTTTTCACTCAGAGCAACAACAAGACCTAATGAGGAGGGAGGTTGGCCTAGACCTCGCTAAATTTTATGACATCAACCCAACCGCAATGAAAGGGTGGGATCTTATGTACCAACTCGGATACGTCCTCCACACCGAAATCGGTAAGAATAAGTAAGGTTGTGTGAGACCTATATTCCCGACTAAAATACGCAAGCACATAGGATTAGGTTACCAATCGAACAGCCAACCAATCGATTTATTTCCTACCTCACCGAAATGGTCTCTTTATGACTACTTCGTTTATGGAACTACTGAGAAAGCAGATGTGCCAAAGCAGAAGGAAGTATCTTTCACCAAACCTCAGGAGATGGAAATTTAACTAATATCCAAAGCATTCAACGATTTGACGAACCTGAACGATGATGTTGATGAACCCCTCGAAGGAGTCAAACTTTTGTTTGACACAGAAAATCCCATAGAAGGAGGAAAGAGGGACCCTCCAGAAATCGAACCACAATTACAGGATTGGGAATCTACAGATGATGAAGATTTTCACATAGCGGCCTTATGAGACAACAAAGAACACTCACGTTCACCATGGGAAGGGGATGACACCCTGCAAGAAAATAATAATTCATATAGCATCCGCCTTTGCCTCGGCCTTGGAGGATGGGAATGCCCGTGGGACCCGCCTTGTATCTTTCACCAATATCAACCCCGGTGCGAAGCAAGCACTCACATACTAGAGCAATCTACTAGCAAGATCACACATCCCCTAACGACCGAAGTGGATAGAGCCGACCCTACAACCATAAGCACGACCAGTAATCCACCAACCTCACTATTAGCACCAGAAGAGAGAGAACCTAATGGTCAGTTGTTTGACTCAGGAGGAATCCATGAGTCTGAAGAGGAGTTTGAACTAGACGCTCTTTCATCCCCAGATGCACCATAACTCCAAATATTTTGGCAATCGCTCAAGGAAGAGTGGCGACCTCCACCAAGTGATGACGAGGACTACTTGATAGACCTCCCTACACTTGAATTGGCAGAGCAAGCCAACCTAGAACTTCACACCTTATCAGATCAAGAGGGCGAATTGGATAATATCATTGGCTCTAACTTGGAAAGATGGGAATGTCCTTGGGAATCTCCCTGCATTTCTTACCATTACCAGCCCCGTTACCAAGCATGTGCGCTCATCCCGACATATTACGAAGATCAAGAGAAAGAACTCCCTCCCCCTATGGACCTTTTAGGAGATTCCCCCTCGTGGGAAGGACAATCATCTCATAACTTTGACGACGATAGTTCAATCGATTACGATCTCTCGAGCTTCTTTGGGGAAGAGACAATCAACCTAGTAGAGGAAACTCAGACTATGATACCCCTGTCATCAGCATTACTGATTCAAAAGTTCCCATTGGATGAGGACTCTGAAAAAAAAAAAAAAAAAAAAACTAAATTTACAACAAATCCGCGTTCCCCGAAGGATCACTCGAACGACTTCAGTAGCTGTCTCACTCCCTCAACTAGAGGAAGCGGCTCTCCCGGTGCCCTTTGAGGTCACCGACCCTGTACCATATTTATTGTCAAAAATCAAAAAAATAGAAAACATAGAAAACCCTAAAAAGCTAGAAATATAAAACACAAAAAAATCATAAAACCTTGAAAAAGAAAGGGAACTCTTTATCCCGTCTCAAGTCTATAGTCAATGAGGGGACTTCCCTCCTCTAACTCCTGACCTGTCTCACGCGCAAGGACGCAAAACCTACAAGCTAAGTAATAAGCCAGTTATCATACCGGAAGAGATAATCCATGACTTCGAGAGAAGAATCAATAGCCTGGACCTTCACTTTACCAAAGATCTTTTGGTCATAAATTACACCGACAAAGAGTTACCTTGCGCAAGATTAAATCCCCAACCTAGTAATTTCACAGTATATGAGCTTATCGAGGATGAAGGAGGAACACCAGGCCCTAATGAAACTAAGGACTTCTGGCGGGTTATTAAACATTTTGACGAATAGACCCAGGCTTCCGCCGAACCCATGGAGGAAATCAATTTTGGCATCGACGAGAAGCCTAAGAAACTGTTGATTAGTGCGACGCTCAATCCTAGAGAACGTCAACAGATTGTACAAGTCCTACAGGAACATCTTGACTCTTTCCCATGGTCCTACGAGGACATGCCTGGTTTAGACCCAAGTCTAGTAGAACATCATCTTGTCTTAGAACCCGATGCGAAACCTGTTAAGCAGAAACTCCGCAAGATGCACCCCCAAATAGCCCTTCAAGTCAAAGAGGAAGTTGACAAGTTACACAAAGCTAAATTCATCCGAGTTGTCCTCTACCCCAAGTGGATCGCCAACATAGTACCTGTCGCAAAGAAAGATGACAGGGTACGGGTTTGCATTGACCTTCGAAACCTCAATCAGACATGCCCAAAAGATGACTTCCGACTCCCACATATTGACACTCTTGTTGACAACACCACTGGACATGAGATGCTATCCTTCATGGACGGTTTCTCTGGATATAATTAGATCAAGTTAGCAGAGTCTAACCAAGAGAAGACTTCCTTCACCACACCATGGGGAACTTACTGCTACGTCGTCATGCCTTTTGGGCTCAAGAATGTAGGAGCCACATATCAACATGCCATGATGGCTATTTTTCATGACATGATGCATAAGTGTGTAGAAGTTTATGTCAATGACATATTAGTGAAGTCTCGAATGCAAGTAGGAGATGCTGAAGCCCTTCGACTAGTGCTACAGAGAGCTAAGAAATATCAACTAAAAATGAATCCTAAGAAATGTATTTTCGGAGTCACCTCCGAAAAATTACTTGGTTTTATAGTTAGCAACCGAGGGATTGAAGTCGACCCTGTGAAAGTGAGAGCCATTTTAGAGATGTCACCTCCCAGTAATATCAAGGGATTATGAGGTTTGATAGGAAGATTGCAATTCATCAGGAGATTTATCTCTCAGTATTCAGACCAATGCGATCCTTTCTACAAACTACTTAAAAGAGGGTCCGAGTACAGATGGGATGACCAATGCCTGCAAACTTTTGATAATATTAAAAAATACCTCCTTAACCTGTCAATACTATCTCCACCAATTCCCGGAAGACTCCTAATCCTATACGTTTCGGCAAACGATAAAGCGATGGGAGTAATCTTAGGATAATATGAAGAAGATGACAAGAGATAGAAGGCCATTTACTACCTTAGTAGGATGATGGTTGAATACGAACGAAAGTACACCCGGAGAAGACACGCCTCACATTGGTATGGGCTTCAACTAAATTATCACATTACTTCGGAGCACATAAGATACTAGTGCTAGCCCGAATGGATCCTCTGAAGTACATATTCGAAAGGCTCACCACATCAGGGAAGATCGCCCGCTGGCATATGCTATTACAAGAGTTCGATATCACTTACATTACCCAGAAGTCGATCAAGGGGCAAGCCATTGTAGATTACCTAGTAGATCTTCCACTCCCGAATGATGAACCCATACACGCGAACTTCCCCGATGAAGACTTACTCACAATTCACAACGAAGAGCCCGATAAGACCTCATGGACTCTCTATTTCGACGGTGCTCTAAATCACAAAGGGAAGGGCATTGGGATAGTCCTTCTAAGCCTGAAAGGAGTGATGATACCCAAAGCTTTCTAACTAGACCTCCCTGTTACCAATAATGTTGCAGAATACGAAGCATTTATAGAGGGATTGCGGACAGCGTTACAATTAGGTGTTAAACAGTTAAAAACTATAGGCGATTCCAAACTAGTAATCTCACAAGTCATAGGAGAATGGAAAACTGAGGAAAGGAGACTAATGGCATACCTAGAGACTGCTCAATATTTGGTGAAGAAATTTGAAAATATCTCTCTTACACACATCCCTAGATTAGAAAACGAGTTAGCAGATTCTTTAACCACACTAACCTCCGTCATCCAGATACCTATCGGCTAAAATACCAAGACCTTCTTCATTGAAAGATTAATAGTACCCGCCCACAAAGTAGCATGGACTGTTACAAGGGAACTACCAATTCTCCCTACCAGCACGAAATCAAAAGAAATAATTACTCCAGAAAATCACACTAAAACAGAAACCGAAGTCGCTATGTTCAGATTTGAGAAATCACCAACCGACGATGGACAACTATGGTATTTTGACATCTAGAATTTCATGAAACATCAACATGTTCCCCTATATGCCACGAAGATCGAACGAAAGACTATAAGAAGCCGGTGCACCCGCTTCTGTATATTCGGTGAAACATTATACAAAGAAGCCTTCACCAATGGAGTACTGCTGCGATGTGTCACGATTGCCGAAGGACAATACATCATTCGAGAAGCACATGCCAACGCCTGCAATGCCCACTCCGGTAGACAAAGACTCAACGATCAAGTTACACAATAAGGCTACTTCTGGCCGACGATGATAAGAGACTATCACCTCTATGTTCAATCCTGCAAACAATGTCAAGAGCACACCGCACTTATCAAAGCTCCATCAGTTGCGCTAAACACTATGACCTCGCCATGGCCATTTTTGATGTGGGCCTTCGATATCATTGGACCATTTGCAAACATCATTGGGAATACTCACAAGCGTGCGTTCATACTTACAGTGACCGAATACTACACAAAATGGGCAGAGGCCGAGTCTTATGTCAGAATCACCGCTTCGACGCTCGCAAGGTTTATAGTTCGAAATATCATTACCCGGTTTGGAGTACCAAGAATGTTCATCACCGACAACGGACCACAGTTCATTACAAAAAAGATAAAGAACTTATGCAAGAAATATGGAATTGATTTATGCCACTCATCGTCATTCTACCCTCAAGGTAATGGACAAGTAAAAGCTACGAACAAGACGCTGATTCGAATCCTAAAACGAACTGTGGAAACAAGCAATGGAGCCGACTGGCCCGAACGATTACCGAAAGCACTCTGGGCCTATAGGACCTCTATTCGTACGACCACTGGCCAAACTCCCTACCTTCTCACCTATGGGATGGAGGCAGTCCTACCATATGAGATACAAGTACCATCTTTATGCTTTCAACTCGATGATGAGCTATCCTTAGACTAGAGGAGAATTGCTTTACTTACTCAGTTAAAGCGACTCGATGAAACACGCCTAAGGGCAGTTTATCATGCTCAGGTATATCAGAAGAGAATGGCCAGGGCCTATGATAAGAAAGTCCTTGAACGAACCTTTAACATTGGTGAGCTAGTCTTAAAGAAAACTATGCCTTCCAAACACGCCCATCCAAAAGAAAAATTTAAACCAAACTCGAAAGGCCCTTACATTATAACAACTGCATACCCTAGAAACGCATACAAAATGGCGAACCAAGATCGGGAAGAACTCCCTAGCCCCTGGAATGCCATGTACCTTAGAAAATACCATCCTTAGTCTTATGATCATCACATCCCGTGGTTAAAATACTTATACTTAACATTCCCGTAGTCATCACGACCCATCCATTTGTCGTATGCCTTTAATCCTTAGAATATCCTTAAAAATCTCTGACTTGTCACCCACCATTTACACTCAGGTGATTTGATTGATGGATTAGTGACCTACCTAAAACTTTTTTCAAAAGCGTAAGAAACACCCAATTCTCATTCCCTATCCCATCCATTAGAGGAGACATTAGAGCAAAAAAAAATTAAGATGTTAGGTTTAATCAAAACTCATCATTCTTGCGCCAGCAGTATGCTTTCAAAAGAAATGTACACATCAAAAATATATATATATCGAGCGAGAGCATTACGACGAATGAACAAGTTAATTAACTCAAGGAAGCATAAGCAGGCTGTGAGGACATCTTCGATAATTTTATGGGAAGTGTATAAGCAAGCTGCGAGGGCATCCCTGATATTCTCATACTACTCGATGTCGTCGTAAGGTGGCGGGAGGAGGATAAACCCCTGCTAGCCATAGAATGCAAGATTTTGATGGTACTGAAACATGACGAAGAGCTCAATCATGGCATTCGATACCCCTCAGAAGAGAAGATTGTTACTTACCCCTTTTGAAAAGGCATTAGTTATAAACTATTCCCCATATCACTAAGCCTTACCTCTCCCCTTTCTAGTTTTATTTTAGACGATGAATCTGAGACCTCACAGGATATTCCTAGGAATGAAAATGAAAACCACTGAATGACGATTGATGCAATCACCCATTATACTTAAGATCATTTTCCTGAATAACCACCGGATAGGATGATCAAACCCTAAGATAGACCCTCGTATGCTATTAATCGAAGGACCTCCCCCCCGGTTCAGAGACAGTACCGATGCACTTTTCTACAAAACTAATTTACTTAATACCCATGACTATTTATAGACCCAAAATGCTTATCTAAGGCCCAGGGAAGCTCCATTGCATCCATACGCTGGGGCATTTTTTTTTTGAAGAAGGAAAATTATATCAGAAATGCCGACCCGACCATGAAAAGATGAAGAATGATGAAGATACCGCTCAAAGAGCACTATCAAAATACCGTACCGCAAGCTCAACCACGCTTCCACGTTGGGGCATTTTTATTTTTATTGTCATTTGCCTTCCCTGTTGCACTATTTATTATTTCAAAATGAAAGAAAAGAAAAAGAAATAAAAGAAAAATAGAGAAAGTCAAAAAAAAGAGAGAAAAAGAAAAAAACTTACTCCCACCTTTCTATCACCAGACCCCTATCTGAGATATTTTCCCCCTTTGACAACTAGCAAGGGAGGGGAACAAAACTACTGATAGTATTACCTTTATATATGCAGACATAATGCGACCTTCAAACCAGCACCAGGCCAGCTCAGAAAGCATCCAAGTCCCTGGGACGGCTGACGGCGCCGAAAGCAAAAAAAAAAAAGAAAACACCAAATGGTAATCATAGGAGGAGAAGCAAATCAGGTACATCTGAACCAAAAATTCCTATATATATATAGACATATACAAAAAAAAATCATCCTTTCTTTTTTCTTAACATTTTTCACTAGGGACACCCCCCTATATACAACCCACATACAGCGAATATAAAACAACCGCACACACCCCTAATCCCTACGCTGCCACTGAGGAGGATGAGCGCTGCTATCGTCGGTATCGTCAGCCTGGAGGTTCATAGACTGATCGTCTGAAAATAGAATCCCAGCACTCGGAGTCCTCGGAACCTCTAAACGACGAGGACCCTCCACCAACCCCCCTCACTAGCCTGACTGACCTACCGCCTCGACTGAGAATGAGGAGGAAGCCTCGCATGACTCCCTCGATAGACGGAATCCTCACGACTATCGCTCCTGTCGCGACTGCGAGAGGTATGATGAGATTGCCCATCTAAAGAATTCGTAGCCCTCGACTCCTACCCCTCACGATGACTAGTTGAGCTGCGTGACGCTCGCCCCTCATTAGGCGATATTGTAACCAGTCCAAGGAAACCTACATCTCTGCCCGTGTCATCCAACACGTTGTCCCTAGTGCCTCCGTATGAGTCCTCTGCGTGACCAACATCTCAACCACCAGTTCCTCACGACACTCCACCTCTTCGATGACCCGTCTCGCCTCTGGTGTGGCGCGCGCCTACGCTACCTCTAGCCATGCCTCCTTGAGCTGACAAACCTGTATAACTTTATTGAATCAAAGGAAGTGAACATATGCATATACAAACAACAATAAAATTGAAAATGAAAAATACATATATACCAGATCTAGCCTCTCTCCCAGAAGTCACTCGACTGTTTCTGCAGTCACAGGATCAGCAGATAGCACCCGAGGGATGGCAAACGCAGATGACAATAATGAGAATAAATAAATGCATCAGACGAATATTATAATAACAAATAATTTACAAACTGCTAAGACCTGAAAAGTACCACTTTTCACCCCTTAACTTAACCTTTGATTAGACCCATAGCCACCTAATAAGTTCTTGTAAAGTGTTTTATGTAGGTAATAACCAGCAGTGAAATAAGGCCAGAAATCCTGCTAAGGAGCTGGTTTTAGCACCAGAAGTCCCTCAGAAGGATGAACTCAGAATCCAGATCTGAAATGAGCCTCGCACAGCTGACCCAAGCTTTAGAGGATTCAGGAGAAATATGCCTCGCGCAGTCCAACTGAGCATCCCAAGACTCTACAACAACTTCTCGCACAGATGAATGACTGAAGAGCTTCAGAAGCACAAACTCGCGAAGCTCAAGAGTAGAACACATCGTGCAGTCTTGCACAGTTCAAAGCAGACCTCTCTCAACCTCGCATAATTCATTCAGAACGGCTGAGAAGAGAGCTTCAGAAGACTCCTCGCGCAGCTGTCACGCAGTCGTCGCGGGATGCAATTATCAGAAGAGAACTCCTCGCGCAGCTCTCACGCCATTCAAGAAGAAAGCATCCTTGCGAAGGCAAAGCCATCCTCACAAAGATCAATTAAGACATGGAACCTCGCGCAGTTTAGAACTCATTAAAGCCACGTGAGGTAACTCGCAAAGTCCACTGAAGAGAAGTGCTAGCGAAGTTCTCGCGCTATTCAAATCTGTCCTCACGAAGATCAACCCAGCGATCGCGCCGCTACCTCGCGACTGCTTGAACTCCAACCCCGCGACATCTAAGGCTTTGATGTCTACTCAACCTTGCGACTGCCTGAAGAGCAAACCAAGCCAACCTCGTGAAAGTTGAAGTTTCAATATCAAATTATCCTAGCGAAGAGCAAAAGCTACCACGCGACAAGTCTGGCAAACAATGGCTACCTAGCAAAGCTCTGAACCTTAACTTCCATCTCTTCAGCAGAGGACCTTCTGGGAATTTTTAGCGATTAGGGCATGCACTCCCACACTCAAATCTCTGTGCACGCGCCCCAAGGCAGTGAAGGATTATTATTCGGCCATGTGGCATCGTTAAAATTAGGATTTCCTAACCCTAATGCGCCGCCACACCACTGCTATAAATCCCCATGGGGGGCTTGGACCATTAGAGGGAGCTACATCCTGGAATAGCTGGGAACACATCTCATTTCTTAGAGACTTGAGCTGAGATCGTTTTGCTTTTCTTTTTGTAGCTGTAAGTAGTTTTCTTTTTCTTTTTTTTTTCCTTCTCTCCATAGTCCAGCACTTGTTGGCTATGTCTTTGTATGCTTTTTGAACTAGATCAATGGAAGTTTTGTAATAGGATTTGTACTCTGTAGGATTTGTGTTTGAATGTGAGATGCTCTGTGCAAGGCTGCTGCCTTATGATCCGCCATTGCATTGGCTGTATTTCAAAGCAATGGAGGACTGATTCTAAGGGTCATTCAGATCCAAGTGACCTGTGTGTCTGGGCTATCATGGTCCTATACAGCCTTAGCCCCACCACAGGACCCACTAGATCTGAAATCCCCATGGGAGCTTGTGCTGGTAGCCTGGTGACCATGGTGGGGGCAGTGATATTCTTGTTTTGTCTTGGGATCCGTGAGGAGGATAGCCTCTGGGATAGTCTGTGACCATTTGAGTGGACAGGTTATAGCCTTAGGGTGATTCTAATCCACCGATCCAAGATGGATCTTTCTTCTTTACACCTGAGCTTGTAGAAGCCTGGTGGGAGATTGTACGGAGGCAGACTCCCCTATATTTGTATAGATCTGCCATTAGATGTTGGATTTGATCTAGTTATAGAGATTGTAGGCTTGTGACTGGACCATTGTAGCCTCACTCAAGCAATGGACAACTAGATCGAAGGTTGTACTCAATCTCTTGCTGGTTCTATGTGTCTGGGCTATCATGGTCCTATACAGCCTTAGCCCCACACATAGAGCTTTAGAGGTTGAGGTTCCCTATGGATTCTTGAGCTGGTAGCTTGGATGAAATAGTGCCTACAATGATTAACTTGTTTTATTTTGACCCATCCCTGGATTGTGGTTCCCCTATGGGATAGTCTGTGACCATTTGAGTAGACAGGTTATAACCTTAAGGGATTGAATTATGGCAGAGAGATGGGTTGAATCCCTTCTCCTCAGTGGTGATAACGTAGCCATTGGATAGGATTTCTATAACATCATATCTGAATCTGAGTTACAAAGCTCCTCTGATCTAAGCTCAATAACTTACTTCTCACCCTTTTATATTTATTTCCCACACTCCATCCATCCTCTCACCCCTTTCTATAGTGTAGACAATAGGTTACCTTAGAATACCTAGAATAAGTGACCTTAAACTCCCCTCCTTTTTAGGAGTGCCAGATCTGTAGTCAGATCTGGAGGGACTACTAGTGACGACTCCTTTGGAGCTGTAGATCACCTTTCCCTGTGGGATGAACTCTTACTGATCAAAACTTGCCACAATGGACCCTGTATCTTGCAGGTCTAGGATTTCTTAGTTGTGCTGATTCCATCCCCTGTTTTACTCTTTCTTTGACTTTTAAATTACTTTTACCACCAACCAATAAAGCAAGCACAAACTTAGAAAATCCCAACACAAACCCAATGACTAAAACATACCTGGGTAGGGATAGGAACGGACCCCTGAGGAGGAGCCTCGGGAGCGGAGTTCGGAATTGCCTGAACAATAAAATAAACAACAAACAACAAGCCAATATGAACGTGTTAGAATAAATAGAAATGAACAATCCAAACTAAATTATGCTAATCCATGCCTGACTATCGGAACGTAGAGAGGCGGCGGTCGCCTCCCTCATCTACAAGTCCTCAGCAACTCAACGTTGAAATACCAGCACACGTTAGTAAACCATCAAGTCAACATAATAATAACGCCTAGCAAACCATAGAGTAACACAAGTAAATTGAAGAGTGATGGAACTTACCCAATGCTCCAACTCAAACCACAGACGAGCTATCGCTGGATCCTCACGACTGGAGGAAGCCACTGAAGAAGGATCAAATGCCCGAGTTGAAGCCCCTGCAGCGGAAAGCTCTACTATCTAAAAACACCACTAATATGCCAACATTAGCAAGGATCCCCAAACCGTCAATAGTTAATAAGTTCAATCCATGATACTTACCAATCGCTCGATCTCCAAACGTAAACTATCCTCCACCGTAGGACCCCGCCAGCTACTGGCCGCACAATAGCTCGATCATTGCCGCCTAGCAAGCAACCTCAGACTGTCTCTCAGACTAGCCACAATGAAAACAAGACCACTATATTAAAAACATTACCAGAATAAACCAATATAACACATGGATGAATTAAAACTAGTAAACTAACTCACCGGGAGTTGACAAGCCTCTGCTAGTCGAACTCCTAACTCATCCTCCGCCGCCCTGGCCCTGGCAACTAACTCAGTCAAAGAACACAATATCTCCTCATCAGGACGAGGAGCATGCCCCATCTGCTCCATCACCCTATGGAGGGCGTCAAATGCTCCCTGCACACTCGCCGTGAGGTGGCCCTCCTCCAATGCGACCAACCTCTCCCTCAATGCCAACGCCGACTCCGGCCCACTGACAGCGAAAGAATCACTACCATGAAAAGGACGCGTGAAGAGACACCCACTACCCAATGCGCGAAACCACCTCCTATACTCTTGCACATCAGCATCATCATGCACCCTCATGACTCTGATCCCCCCGACCCTAAAATCAGCTATCTGGAGCACCATCCGCTCTATAAAATTTTGGCCTGGAGGACTAGTCATCCTCTTAGCCACCCAGTGGCTAGTCGTCGGAGGGACTCCCTGATCGAGTCTCAACTACAGTACCACCTGAGAGGTGTGAATCCTCTCCACTCGCTCAAAACAATGGACCCATATGTCCACATCGAAGAAGGGTCGGCCAGACTCAATCATCGCCTCACCATCATAGGGTCTCCAGATCACCTATCCAAAGGAATAAATCAATCCATGAACGAAGCCTAAGGGCCACCAAAATAAAACTAGATGAAGTCAAACGAAACATAATGTCATATACATACCTGCCCAGCATTCATATCCTCGAAGAGGCCTTGTGCAATCAGAAGGTCAGCCGACCAACGACGACCCCTCAATGCCTCCCTCCACACGCACATTTGCGGGAACGTGAACGAAATCTCCGACGGGACCCCCGAGCGCAGAAAAGTGAAATGATCGTATCCCCAAAACTGAAAACCATAACATAACAACAATGACCACATGCAACCAACATTAAGATCATCACTATGACCAAAGGTTAAAAAAAGGGTCACCACGATACCAATTTAACTAAAACTCACCTGGAGAAATGAGAGGAAACCTCTTATCAACGCTATCCCCTGACCCCGACGGTAAAACTACTCATAGAGATGTGCCAACACAGCTGCACTCCACGCATAGGTCGAGACTCGGTCTAAATCCCCTAGAATCATAAAAAATAACCTGGTGATGCATCCTCGAGTCGAAGAAGAGAAAAGTATTGTGCCCAAGAAGTGCATCAAGAATGCTCAGAGCACCCTATCCGCATCCAATCCCGGGTCGGTCACGGGCTCCTGGCCCATCACCCTCGCACAACGTGCCTCATGGAGTGCTGCTGCCTCCAAATGATGCCTCGGAGGGGTGAACCCACTCATAAATATATTAAAAAACCAAGTGACCCGAACAACACCTTGCCCCGATCCACTCATCCTATAAGGCACACCCAGGATCTCCTCACATACCTCTAAATAACTCCCTGCCATCCGCCCCATGATCGGCTCACCCTCAAAACAAAGACCAGTAATGCGAACCCAGTCCTTAGGTGTCGGCAGCATCATACCGACTGGAAAGAGAAGCGCCTGATGCCTCTCGCTCCACTTCTCTATAATCGTCGTGATCAAGCCCCGATCGACCTGTAAAGGCTCCAACTCCAAAATCGTCCCAAACCCGAAAGACACCAACTACTCCCGTTGAAACTCTGGCAAGGCATGATACCAAGTATGAGACTCGGTCCATGCCGTTCTGATAGCCAGCTGCGAGGGCTCCTAGTGAACGAAATACAAATAATGACAGTAAGACTAACACATACTTATGATGAAAGATAAACAAAATTATAGCTCAAAGCAAATGAAATACGACCGAACAACATAATTAAATCTTACAACGAACACACAAAACATGATAAGAACAACTAAATATAGCATGCCATCATAATACACAAGTAACATGACCCATAACCAATGCAAGTCTGACGTAAATTAGAAGGGTTTACAGATCCTAACGAGCCTATGTCATAGCCTGAATGCCTAGGAAAATGGAAGAACTCTTGCTTGCACAGACCTACCTAACCTCTGGCAAAGAAATCCTCCAGTGGATAGTGCCTACGATCCCAAGGCTCAGCGCCTGGCTGCTCCTCACCTTGCTCACCCTCAACTCTGTCGCCCTCCCTCCGTGACCATCTCCCTAATATCGGCCTCTATGGCAACGGCTCTAGCCTGTGCCCCTGAACTCTTCGCTCAATCTCTCATCAACATTCCCTCTAACTTAGAAATAGTAAGCTCCGGCCTACCAACACCCTGACCCTCCATCTGATACGAAGAGCTCAAAAAACTAAAGAAAATGGAAGAAACGGCACCCGAAATGGACAACCGGATCACAGGAAATCACGAAAACATGAAAAACGAGCACACAGAAAGTAGGAAACAAGAAAATCAATGACTAAAATGGATCGCGGGATGAAAATGAGAAGTTCTGAACAATTTATAGTAGTCGCCCGAATTGTGTGCTTGAAATAAAGCGCTCAATCGAATCACGCGCCACACATGAAATGCTTAATTATGATGAAACGCCCACCCATGAGTGTACAAATGGTTTCGTCGCCCACTCACATCTATCCGACCGGTTGATCACGCACGTTACTAAGAGTGCGTAATCACCTCAAATGCCCACACGTCAACACGGGAAAGCTAGCGGTCACGTTCATCCTGCGCATAAGTTCAAATGCTTAAATGAATTAAACGCCTATGAACTAGCGTGTAATAACTCTTCACCCTCCTGAAATGTGCACTCAAATTCTGGCGTGTAATTAGATTAAACGCCCGGGGATAAGCACATAACTTTCCGAGAAATAAATTTTTCACACCCAAGACAGCAAGCCAAAACTCGAAATTAGGACATTCCTGACATTTACTATCGACCCGAATTACACCCTTAGTGAAACCACCAAAACACTTCTAACTTAAAGAAACACACGCCCCGAAAGGAAAAGAGAACGCCCCAAAACTAAGACCGAACGACAAAAAAAATGCCCCCTCCTCCACATTCATCAATTGCACCAAAAAGAAAGGTAGCTCCCATCTTTAATACATTCCAACAGAAAATATTTACATAAAAAAAATGCCCCCCCATCGCCTCTATATCCCTTAAGCTAAAGCTTAAAAAAAAAAAAAACAAAAAAATGGGAAACTACCCCTGGTGCTCCCTGAATTTAATAAATCTAAATTAAATTAAACCCAAATAAATAAACATCACATGAGTCAAACACGATACCGAGAGAGTCGAACCCAAACAAGACAAGAGATATAGAGAACACAACCACTTTATAGATCAATAAAACAATTACAACACACACCGAGGGCATACCCTCTGAATATACAGTTAAATTAAGAACGCTAAAATCAGCACGTTCAGGCAATGCCTGAATCTGAATTTATTTAGAAAACTAGAAATCCCAGAGAAGTTTGGAGAAGGAAAGCACCATGAGCGAATTCTTACCGTGATAGCCTCTTCCCCTTGCCCCGAACTGATAGGAAAGGAAGAGTGGCTCACAGAAAGCCACCCAGATCTGCGGGATCCATTGTTGGAAGCTCCCCTTGGACATATTAAAAAATGAGGAGCAACTAACAATGAATTTGCAGAGCCTACCAAGAAAAAATAGGCATTGGTCAAAAGAACTCTGACCTTGCCTTATCCTTGGGTTTCGTCTCTATCACCTTTTTCTCTTCCATCTCTTCCCCCGATAGGGTGACACTTCGAGTTGGATTGATAGCACCAACCCTTGCATCACCCCGAATTCCCAATTCCGTGCATTCTCATCATCCACTTAATAAGCACAGTTCATAGGGTCCAATACCCGGGATACGAAACAGAAAGGAATAAAAGACATTAATAAATAAAAAATGCTCAAACTTATAAACACAAGATATCCCCCAAAAATTTTTAACCTGTAAGCTTAAAATGAAAGTCCAAAATAAACAATAAACCCAAAGCCTTAAATTCACACATTTATGAACTATGTTTCTTTGAATAACCAATGGAGAAGTGCCACACATTTAAACCCCCTACCAAGCTGATTGAATCCAAAACCATACACATCCCCCTTTAAAAAGACCACAATTCATGACAACCAAGATGAACCAATAATTATAAACACTTGCCCCTCTAAAAGCACAAACTCCCCAAGTCTAGATAGACCAATAGGATTGAAACCCAACCACCATCTAGAACCCATGAAAAACTCACACATTCTAACAAGTATCATCTCAGATTACACCTTGAACAAAATAAAACACCTCAGACAAAACAGACTACATTCAATAAGACCAAAACCTCAAACAAACAAAAAAAACTCAAATAGAACAGAATCTAACTTGAAAAAAAAAAAGCCCCAACAAGCCTGATAAAATCAAGTGAACCTACTAAGTAGGACCTAATAGGACGAATAAATAAACCTTGGGTCATTCTCATAACAAACTTTAAAACTATAAGCTAACTCAGATCTTAAAACTATGATAAAGTAAGTAAGTCCAGTTAATTAATCAATAAAAATTTAAGCCAACCAACGGGACAGTGAAAATACACAATAAAAAAAATTCCCCTTTATTTATAATTTCAAATTTTACAAGTTTCACCAGAGGCATTCCTCCCGAATTACAACCCAAAATGAATACCTAAAATCTAACATAGAACTCAAAACGAAAACTAAAATTACGATGAGCCAAAATGAGGAGCAGAATGTCCAATCGGAGGCTTCAGAAATGTTGCCACCAGACTTGGAGAACTTAAACGAGCCACCGGTAGAAGAGACAGAAGGATTGGTTGGGTAATGCATCCCTCCATTTACAGCACCTCCTCTCCCCACCATCTTCACTTCCTCCATCGCTGCCCCATCAATGTTGCCTTCACTGCTCCCTAGAAAGGAATGGTGTGAAGACCGACTCTCTCATTCCCAACACTGCCCATTCTCAGAATAATACTATCCCCCGACATCACACTAGCATGAAGATCACGTGAAATGACAAATATAGGAAGAAACTCCGTCTCAATCTGATGGTTAGATCACTCGATATCACTGAAACACGAATCTCAGAATGCTAGAACACTCAGAAAAGTCAAGACTTGAGACTAAACCCGAGAATGGGAAGCAAATGAAGACTCCTTCTCTTATATAGAGTACGGTCTTAATCGTGCGCCTAAAAATGTGCACTTAATTTGATCACATGCTAGGAACATCACGCTCATTCGAAAACCTGCGCTCCTAATCAGACGCGTAATACAACTGTTGCTTGCACAGATAACGTGACCTTATGATTCTGCGCTGCCCACTAGCCGTACAATCCGATTAAATGACTCACTTTTATCATGCAATTTGAAAGATCACACGTACACTGATCGGGTGATGCTTCAATCATGCGCAGGTATTAGAGCGTGTAATCCAATCACACGTTAACCTACACACGCATAAGTACTTCCTTTAGACCCTAAATCGTATGCCTGGAATTGAGCGCGTGATCAATTTCAGTGGCTGATATCGAGCGCTTAATTCCTAATTTTGCTCAAAATTTACCCCTTTTCAAGCGAGAGTCCCCTTTGCCCCATCACATAGCCTCATGAGCAATTGAGAGTGAAAAAGGGACCGTCATTCGCTGTCGTCCCATCGTAAAATTGTAGCCATGCCCTCATGGCCCATCACGGAACGCCAAAAATAAATCTCCCAAGAACGTAAATACGCCAAACAATAAAAAAAAACTAAGTCAATCTCAATGCAACTACAACATAATCTCACTAGAACCCAAGATCTGCCAAAGAAATAACCTAGACACACTTGTCACACGAACACCCTACCTAGCGTAACGCTTAGCTCACTTCCCATCGCGAACACCACTACCCAAAAAAAATCATTCACTACATTAGTCTCACTAAAAGAAGAAAAGGGAGAAAGCATGAGCATGTCCCATCACCGAAACAAAGAGCCACCTCCCGAAGTGCCCGCCACAAACCTACTAGATGCCACTGCAACAGAAAGGCAGGAAGACGTGGGACTACTCCCACGTCCCATCGCATTTCACTATTGCTAAGATACAATGTGAACATCCCAGCAATACCTCTCAAGTCCCATCGTGGTACCACTAAAATCACCAAGGCCCCATCGCGACATCACGCCGACAACTGCCAACCACCGCTTATGCAACAAGCAAAAAAAAGAAAAAAAAATGGTTCCACATAGAACCAGCAAGAGATTGAGTACAACTTTCGATCTAGTTGTCCATTGCTTGAGTGAGGCTACAATGGTCCAGTCACCAGCCTACAATCTCTATAACTAGATCAGATCCAACATCTGATGGCGGATCTATACAAATATAGGGGAGTCTGCCTCTATACAATCTCCCACCAGGCTTCTACAAGCTCAGGTGTAAAGAAGAAGGATCCATCTTAGATCGGTGGATTAGAATCACCCTAAGGCTATAATCTGTCCACTTAAATGGTCACAGACTATCCCAGAGGTTATCCACCTCACGGAGCCCAAGACAAAATAAGAATATCGCTGCTACCACCATGGTCACAAGGCTACCAGCTCAAGCTCCCATGGGGATTTCAGATCTAGTGGGTCCTGTGGTGGGGCTAAGGCTGTATAGGACCATGATAGCCCAGACACACAGGTCACTTGGATCTGAGTGGCACTTAGAATCAGTCCTCCATTGCCTTGAAACACAGCCAAAGCAATGGTGGATCACAAGGCAGCAGCCTTACACAGAGCATCTCACACACAAACACAAATCTCAAAAAGTACAGATCCTATTACAGAACTTCCATTAATCTAGTTCAAAATACATACAAAGACATAGCAATCAAGTGCTGGACTATGGAGAGAAGGAAAAAGAAAAAGAAAACTACTTACAACTACAAAAAGAAAAACTAAACGATCTCAGATTAGGTCTCCCAGAAATGAGATGGGTTCCTAGCTATTCTAGGATGTAGAAAGAAAAGAATCTCTCAGCTCCCTTAACCTAAGCTAAGTGTGGGTATTTATAGCAGTGGTGTGGCGGCACATTAGGGTTAGGAAACCCTAATTTTAATGATGCCACATGGCCGAATAGTGATCCTTCGATGCCTTGGGGCACGTGCACAGAGATTTGAGCTTGGGAGTGCATACCCTAATCGCTGGAAATTCCCAGAAAGTCCCTAGCTGAAGAGATAGAAGTTTGAGGTTCAGAGCATCGCTAGGTAGCCATTGTTTCTTAGACTTGTCACATGGTAGCTTTTGTTCTTCGCTAGGATGATTTGAAATTGAAGCTTCCGCCTTCGCGAGGTTGGCTTGGTTTGCTCTTCAGGCAGTCGCGAGGTTGAGTGGACATCAGAGCCTCAGATGTCGCGAGATTGGAGCTTAAGCAGTCGCGAGGTTGATCTTCACGAGGGTGGCTTTGCCTGCACAAGGACATTTTCTTCTTGAATGGCAGGAGAACTGTGTGAGGAGTTCTCTTCTGATAATTGCATCCCGCGATGATGCTGACCGCACGAGGAGTCTTCTCAAGCTCTCTTCTCACTGCCTGAGGAATCGCACGATTGAGAGAAGTCTGCTTTGAACTGCGTGAGACTGCGCTAGGTGTTCTATTCTTGAGCTTCGCGAGAGCTGCGTGAGTTTATGTTTCTGAAGCTCCTCAATCAATCATCTACGTGAGAAGTTGTTGTAGGGTCTTGGGAAGCTCAGCTGGACTACACGAGGCTCATTTTCAGGTCTAGATTCAGACTTCATCCTTTTGAGGGACTTCTGGTGCCAAAATAGGCTTTTTAGCAGGATTCCTGGCCTTATTTCACTGCTGAGTACTACCTACATAAAACACTTAACAAGGACTTATTAGGTGGCTATGGGTCTAATCAAAGGTTAAGTTAAGGGGTGAAAAGTGGTACTTTTCAGGTCTTAACACACCCCCAAACCTAATCTTTGCTAGTCCCTTAGCAAAGCTACGTTAAACCTAATATAAAAATTAAAGCCACTTTCGTAGGGAGCACGGATACATTCAGCATATGTACCAAGCCTTTTGAATCCCTAGGTGATCCCTAGCGGAGGAGTGAAGTCTCCTGAGGGTTTTTAGTGAAGACACCCACAAACTTCTTCAATGAAATAGTTAACAAAAGTGCAATATCATCCAATGAGCAATCAAGGGGCAGACTTAGTTTACTCTTGCATCATTACGCAGAAAAGAAATTTAATTCATTGGTTGCACAGTAACTTAAACAGCATAAACTCTTCATGATTGCACAACATTTCCAATTAGTTTACAATCACAGAAAACTGCACTAGTGTGTGCCAGCACTGAGCTTATCCTTAGGTCAAAAATTAGGTTAAGGCCATACATAATGCATTCAAGTTTAGACCCTAAAACTTTGCAGGGCATACACTCATAAGTGTTTTGTTGAGGGGTTCATTCTCTCACAGGCTCAAGAGCAGTTACATCCCCCAAATGGGTCAGTGACCATGAGCATAGGCAGAGTTCTTAAGTGCTGACATCATTGGCAGTTCCTCACCATCGATTGGATAACTCTTTATCTTCACATGACAACTCACTCAACTTTTGGATCACAAGGGCTTTTAACTGGGCTGTAATGTGGCTTATGGAGTGGGGTTGAAAGAATGGAGGGTTGAGAAGGGGTTCAAAATTGAGAAATCAGTAGGTGACAGAGGTGATTCATGACTTCACCTTCTTGAATTTAGCTCCTTTCATCTTCTTTGAGATTTTCAGATTTGAAGTGATCAGTTTCTCTTCTTGATTTTGATTTTCCAATGAAAGTTCCTCTTGACTCCTCCCTTACTTCTCTTCCTTGTTATTTTTGTTTCCATCTTGTGGAATTTTTTGATTTTTTGATTTTTTGATTTTTACTTTTCAGAAATGCCACCATGCTCCCAATTATCATACTGCCAGATTTGAGGTATTTCTTTTCCATTCACCTACTATTGACCATAGCTAGTCCATCTTCAACTTTTTCTCCTTTACCTTCTGAATTCTCAGAGTGAGGGTAGGCTGAAGTAGGTTCATCGGTTCAGGTTTAAGTACGCAGGTGTATTTTGAAAAAATTTAGGATTTAATGCTCAAAGGGGGTATGGACAAGGGCAGTTACTTAAGGGTTGGTCTTATTAGGCTCAAACTGTCCAAGAGAAGGCCTTGATCCTTTCCTCAGTCTCATGAGTTCTGTCAGTTGTTTCAACTTGGAACTACCTAATTGCTGGTGAGTACAGTGACTCAGCCAGTCCTTAGAACTAGAAGGGATTGCCTTGGTTACTCCTCAAAAGATGGAAAAAAAAATTTTATAGGCCCAATTCTCACTGGTTATGGTCTTCCTTTGAACTTTTAAGTATGTCCTCACCTTTTTCTCTCTCTACTGATTCACTGAATGCTGGTACAAATGAGTTTCCTTGGTGATATTATCGTGGAAATGTGGAGTATTAGAAGTTTATAATGTTAAAAGTTTGCAAAAATTTTAAACTTCTTATTTTCATGATTCTTAAGTGAACAGAGGTCCATTTCCATATTGCTCAGATGAGTCAGCTGCACTTATGTTAGCTATTTCATTGGCAGGGTCCGCCTGGCACACCCCCAAACCTATGAGAAGCAGTGTCCTCACTGGTTCAAAGGTGTCTGTGCAGCAGAGTTATTACAGCATAAAAGACCAGAACAAGAAACAAACACACAACATACAAAGCAAAATAGTAATGATAAGAGAATAAAGTTTATTAAAAATGAGAACTGTACAAACTACAAGAAAACATAAGTAAAAGAGTGCGAAAATGGATAAAATCCTATGGACAATCTAGTCAGAATCTGGCTCAAAACTTGTCCCAACCCATTTTCTTGGCATGTTCTTGAAGGTAAGCCTCCTCCTCGTTCTTCGTTCGTTCTCTCTCTGCCTTTCTTTGGTCGGCCATTTTGGATATGGTTGGAGCCCTGACCCTCATTTTTCGCTTCTTTGGTTCAGGAGGGATCTCTGGAGATTTATCAGTGGCCGGCTCAGGGGGTTTGGTGGGAGATTTTCCTTTGGGGCCCTTACCTTTGGAGGCTTGCCCTTACTGGGCCGGAGGGGGAATAAGAGGGGATTGGGCTGGTGCTAGCTCAGGAGGGACAACAGGGGATTTAGCTTTTGCTTTCACCTGAGGCAGGAGAGGACTTTTCCCTGTCACGTGTTTAGGGAGAGCCACAGAAGATGGTTCTTGTACTTTGGCTACAGGAATGGCAGGGCTCTTCCCTTTCACGGGCTGGCGTAGTGGTGGTGCCTCCTCAGACTGGGCAGATTTGTCTTTTCCAATTTTCAAAGAGCCACTTGGGGGAGTAGTCCTCTGGGCAGCAACCTTCCTTCGGTGAGGATAGGATTGTTCAGCAGGGCTTGATGAAGGAGCAACAGTAGTAGTGGGGGCACTGGGATCCCTAGGTGGTGCAGAATCAGAGTTTGAGTCAGAAGGAAAAAACTCAGAGGGATCCAATCCAAGGGCAGCAGCAGCCTGTCTGCATTCCTCTTTGGAAAGTAGGCGACCATGGGGATCATCCTGAGCAGAAGCTCTGGTGACCTTTGGAGGTGGGGATGGAGGGGCCGGCCTTTTTCCTTTTTGGGTTGCAGTGGCTCTTTTGGAAGTGGGAGTTTTCTTGGAAGGAGTGCATTTTCTTTTGGGAGCGAGAGAGGGAACAGGGGGGGCACTAAGACAGGAGCAGGAGCTGTAGTAGGGACTTTAGCAGGAGCAACAGGTTATGTAGGTACTGCAGTGGGAACTGCAGTAGGCATTGGAGGAGGAACAGGAGGAGGTACCTGAGTTGGGGCTGTAGGAGGTGGGGGAACAGGTTATGTAGGTGTTGGGGTAGGGGCAGTGGAAGAAGATGGACCTAGTTGTGTGGAAGAAGATGGGGCCTCAGGGGGAGCTGTGGCGAGAGGGGTGGCCTATATGGGTTGGGAAAGTAGGAAGGCAACTCTCTGTTCCAAGATCTCAATTTTCTTGATAGCCCACAGGAGATTGGTATCTGCAAGCTCCTTACTGAGTCGGTTGATCTCCTGAGCATTGTTCAATTTTTTTTCTAATAATCGGTTGTGCTTTTTCACCCTTTCTGCATTGGCTTTTTCAATCTCAATAGTCATTCTGTAATACGTTGCCTCAGCGTTGTTTGCATTTAGGGTCTCCAAAATTGCCTCCCACCCTTTGGAAATATCTCTCAGCTGCTTGCGATGAGCAAGCTTCAAGTCACTAAGTTTCTGCAGCAAGGGGTATTCGATAGCTTGTCGGAGTTGGGCCATGCCATTGAGAGCATCCCTCTTGATATAGGCATTGTCCCTCATGGCATGGAGGAGGGTGAAGTAGGGAGGAGTGTAATAGGAGTGTCTAGGTAAGATGGGTAGAAATGGAGTGGAAGAACTAGAAGGGGATTGATCTTGGGGGGGAAGAGTGGGTGGTGTAAGGATGAAGTCAAGAGAAGGGGTGGAAGTGGCTGGGGTAGTCTGTGTTGAATGGTCAGTGACTTGAGGAGGGGGTGGGAGAAGAGGTAGAATGGAAGGTATGGGTGGAAAGGGAAATGAAGGAAGGGCAGTGGATGAGGATGGGTCTGGGTAAGGGAAGAATGGAATGGTGAAGGGTCGAAATGGAAGCGATGGGGTTGAAAATAAGTGGGGTTGAATGGGAAAGGTGGATGGGAAGGGAATGGGGTCAGTTTGGGTAGAAGTGTTGGTAAATTGAGGTGGAGGTAATATTAGAGGCGGTAGGGTAGGTAGAGAGGAGAAGGAGTGGTAGGATATGGTGTCTTGGGGGGTGAAGGGTGTAGGTAAGTCAATGTGGGTGAGGTCTGTTGGAACTGTGGGGTCAGAGGTGGAAGGGGGTTGGGTCAATGGGGTGGTAGGAGGTTGTGTAGGGATGATTGGGTTTGTCAATGTTTGAAGGGTGGATTGTATGTTGGTGATGTCCGTTTACATTTGGGCTTGGGTCTGTGTGGTGTTGGAGAGTTGGGTTTGGATGTCATGTATGAGGGAAAGGATATGGGTAAGGGTATCTGAGGTTGGTTTGGGTGGAGTATGAGGATAGGAGGGAACAGGTTGGAAAGGGGAAGTAGGGGCATGATGGAAAGTGGTAGGGGGAGACGATGAAAGGGCTGGGGAGTGATGTGGTGAAGGGAGTGGTGAATCTGGGAGAGGGATGTCATGGGTGGGCAAGGTATCAAGCAAGGTAGTCATGAAGGCCTGATACCCTGAAGTGGTGGCTAGGTTAAAGTCAAGATCATGGAGGGAAGATGTAGTTGGGAGGGGTTGGACTAGGGGTTGGTCAATATGGGGTGTGTCTGTGGGAAGGACAGTGGAGGTGGAAGTGGGTAAAGATAAGGCAGGGGTAGTGTGAGAGGTTTTCTTTTTAAGGTATGTTATCAAGGGAGGGCTGTCAGGGTTGAGGTCAGAGGATGTCGGAGGTACTGGGGCTGTGTATTGAGGTAAGGTGGGTGAAGGGGGAGTGTTGTCATGGGGTTCAACACTTTCCACCCAGGAATGAATCACAGTGGGGGGTGGAATGGAAAAGGGAGATAAGAGAGGGAAAGGAAGAGATGGAATAGGTGAAGAAATTAGTGGAGAGGCAAGTGTGGTGGATGGAGGGATTGCTGCAGAAGCAGAGGTGACAGAAGCTCACGCCACCTTCCTTGGGGCAGGGGCTTTAGCCTTCTTTTTGGGGGCAGGGGTGGCCTTTGCCACAGCAGCTCCCTCTCCCTGCGCAGAGACATTCTGAGCTTCAGCCTTCTTCTTCTTCTGGGGATCCATTAGACTTCTGCTGATCCCCCATTGTCTTTTGGCAAAAGTGGTGGGAGTGAGGTTAGCAGATAACTCCCCCACTGGTATCTTGTATCCTCCCTTCAGAAGTAATTTGGTGATGAGTCTTCCGTAGGGGAGAGTGTGGACCTTCTTTTGCAGCCCAAGCTTCACCATCATATCTTTCATGGCCTCAAAAATCAACCATGCAGCATTAAATCCGTGGCCCAGAAAGAAGGAATAGAGAGCATCAGCAATTGGTGTCCTCCTTTCTTGCTGATGGTCGGAGCAGTAGATATTCTTCCTTAGCACTTGATCGATGAACAGCAGCTTGGGATCCAAATCTCTTCTTCTGATGGAGTCCCCTGTGGCTTTCAAGCCTCTGGTAATGGCCTGGGCAATGGTATCGAGAGGGGCACTCACAGGGGCACCATAACCGCACTTGGGGTCAAAAATGGCAGGGATGCCCATGACTTCAGCAATCAACGTTGGGTTAAGCAGCATCTCAAAATTGTCAACTAACACAAGGAGGCTTGGCTGCCCATGTGTGTCAGGTCTGACCCTAAGGTGCTGGTAAAAGAGTTGCACTAACCTAGGATAGGCTAGTGCAAGAATCATTTGCATCAAGGGGAACAAACCAGCCTTGCGCAAGAACTCAATGACAGGAGCTGACAACGGCTCTGATTCAAAGAACGATATATCAAAAATGGCTTCAGGTTCTAAGGGAATGGACATGAGGAGCTCAGAGGGAGTAGAGTAATCAGGTGCTTTGACAGCCACCTCAGCAATCACCTCCTTCCCTTTTTATTGTGCCGTAGAGGACTTGGCTTTCTTAGGGACAGGCTCCACGGTGGCCTGGTCCCTGTCTCTCTTCACAGGTGCACTTTTAGGAGCCATCAAGATTCTCCCTAGTGAGTGTGCAGTTGAAATTTGGAAAGGAAATATTAAGAGCTGAGTCTAACCCTAAAAGTTAGGGTTCTGTTCAATTTGACGCACGGTAGATCGCAAGAGCTCCTAGCAGGGGGCAACTGTTGATGGAAGCTTTAAGAACAAAAATCTAGAATTTCAAAGTGAGCAATGAACTGTAGACAGGAAGCTGGAGGAGAGAGATTGAGAGGAATGGGAGCTAGGGTTTCACTGGTAGGAGAGGAAAGAGAAAGTAGTAAAGAAAAGCAGCGCGGGGTGGGATTTAAATATCGTGAGGCTTGGCGCGCTTTGAAAATATTCGCTCGCTGGATGGGCATGAATGGATCGCGAGATTAGATGTTCATTTAAACTGCGCGAGGTAGCCCACCCAGTTATATCTGAAGCTTGCGACAACAAAACAAAGTAGTTCTTTATGAACTGTGCGAGAGGGAACCAAGCCCATTATTCAGAACCCCGCGATGGCTTAACAGAGTTAAAATTCACTCACCCACTAGTCAGCCTTTTGACCCTGATTTTGTTGGTGGATTCGCTCACAGGCTCTCTTCCAGGGACACCCATAAGCATTATAAGGCATTCACAAATTCCCATACTCTCAAAGCATTAAATTCACACATCATGAAGAGCATTCAAATAATACCAGCATCAATCAATCACTTGAAATTAGCAAATAAGGGGAACAGGAATAAAAGTAGGCATAAAGCACTAAACACAGATTCCAACAAGATCACTACAAATTCCTCTAAATTGTAAAGTATATATCATACAAGGGTGCACAGTCCTTGCCATCAATTCAATGAAAGATCCCCTTCCGGGTCTGAGGATCCTTCACCAATCAAAAATTAGCCCTTGGGATTCACCACTGGTTAACTGGGCAACCTTACCTCTTCTCTTTTGGCTAAGGTATTCGCTAGTTGGCCAATCTGTTCTTCCATCTTCTTGATGCACTGACCATGAGAGTTCACAGTCTGAGCCAAGAAACCCAGGTTTTGCAGTGAGGTGAAGACCTGGTCCTCGAAAGAAGTATTTCTAGGTTGAGAAGGGGGTAAGACCAACTGATTTTGCTGCTGATGGGGCTGTTGATGGTGCTGGAAGGTAGACCTAGGGGCATTCCCTTGATTGAACTGCTGCTGTGGCCTTTGTGGTAAGGCCAACATCTGTTGGGGCTGCATGTAGCTGTCTTGCCTCCACCTCAGATTTGGGTGGTCTCTCCATTGCTAACTAGCACTTTGGTGCTGGTATCCATATGGCTGCCAATTGTAGCCCCCAGATTGTTGCTGGCAATAAGATTGAGTAGCAGCAGCATGTTCCAAAACCAATTCAGGAAATTGCCCTGTAAATGGACATTCCTCCACTGTGTGCTGTGGGGACTGGCATATCAGACATGCCTCCGCCACATGAGCAGCCCTTCTGGGTTGCATCACAGTCAATAATTTGTCAAACTTCATAGAGAGGTTTGCCATCTGCAGCTGCAGGTCATTGTTCCCAGACACCTCGTAAACTTTTCCTCTTCATCCAGCAGCAGGCCCCACCTTTGACTCAGATTCCTGACTAGTTCTTGCCAGGGATGGCTTTTGAAAAGCATTCTCACTAATCACCTCAAACAATTCCCATGCCTCCTCAGCAGTCTTGTGCATGTAGGATCCACCACAAGAGGCATCAACCATATCTCTATTTTTCTCATCAATCCCATTGTAGAAGCTTTGTACAAGCTGCCACTCTGGGATCTTGTGGTGGGGGCATTGTTTGAGCATCTCTTTAAACCTATCCCAGGACTGGTTAAAATCTTCCGTTGGGGATTGAGCAAACGCAAGAATCTCTTTCCTCAACTGGCTAGTTTTGGTCTCAGGGAAGAACTTGGTTAGGAACTTGCTCTGCAGGTCTTTCCATGAAGCAATGCTATTGTTGGAAAGAGTGGTCAGCCAGGTATTGGCCCTATCCTTCAGAGAGAAGGGAAAGAGCCTGAGCCTAGTAGCTTCAGGTCCCAAACCAGTGATATTAAAAGTGGTGCACAAGGCCAAGAACTGGTCTATATGCTTGTAAGGGTCCTCTTTGCTAAGCCCATGGAAAGCTGGAAGCATCTGGATGATTGAAGTTTTTATCTCATAGTTCCCCTGAACATTAGGGAATTGAATGCTAAAAGGGGAGTTATAGTCATCCGGAGCATTCAACTCCTTGAGGGTTTTGGGTTGTTCTTCACCCATAATTGCTATCACAGATTCACTTGGGGGATCTCCTGTGGTGTGCCTATCTCTCCTAAGTCTCCTTCCCCTTTCTAACTCAGGGTTAAGAGGCTCTAAAGCAGGGCTGAGGGATATCCTCCCTAGCATACAAGCACACCAACAGCAAGGAAAGCTTCTTGCAGGCACATTACAAAAGAATAATTGTACAACTAACAAATTTATCTAACTAGTTTACAGCTATTCAAAGAATACATTTAAAACTATCCTAGATACTGCTAGAAAATTTTTTAAGAAAGATAGACAGAGCTTTAAAAGTCAGAGAGTTTGGAAACAGAGGTAGCTAAGCTCCAATTGCAGTCCAACTATCCTTCACTGCTGCTGTCTAGATCTACAAGAAAGATTCAAAATTATGTCAGCAGTATCAATTATTCACATGTGCAAAGAATACTAAGAATATAAAAACTAAGGGTCTACTAATAGATCATTTCTCCCCAGCAACGGCGCCAAAAACTTGTTGGCGGATTTCTGAGTGTGTGCTTACATTATTGGTTGGTGGTGAAAGTCATTTAAAAATCAAAGAAATAGTAAAATAAGGGATGGAATCAGCACAACTAAGAAATCCTAGACCTGTAAGATACAGGGTCCATTGTAGCAAGTTTTGATAAGTAAGAGTTTGTCCCACAGGGAAAGGTGATCTACAGCTCCAAAGGAGCCATCTCTAGTAGTCCCTCTAGATCTTACTACAGATCTGGCAGTCCTAAAAGGAGGGGAGTTTAAGGTCACTTATTCTAAGTATTCTAATGTCTAAACTACAGAAAGGGTTGAGAGGATGGATGGAATGCGGAAAATAAATATAAATGGGTGAGAAGTATGTTATTGAGCCCAGATAAGAGGAGTTTTGTAACTCTGATTCAGATCTGATGTTATAGAAATCCTATCCAGTGGCTACATTATCACCACTGAGGAGAAAGGATCCAACCCATCACTCTGCCATGATTCCACCCTTAAGGCTATAACCTGTCCACTCAAATGGTCACAGATTATCCCATAGGGGAACCACTATCCAGGGATGGGTAAAAACATAACTAGTAAATTATTGCAGGCACTATTTCATCCAGGCTACCAGCTCAAGAATCCATAGGGAACCTTAACCTCTAAAGCTCTGTATGTGGGGCTAAGGCAATATAGGACCATGATAGCCCAGACACATAGAACCAACAAGAGATTGAGTACAACCTTCAATCTAGTTGTCCATTGCTTGAGTGAGGCTACAATGGTCCAGTCACCAGCCTACAATCTCTATAACCAGATTAGATCCAACATCTGATGGCGGATCTATACAAATATAGGAGAGTCTGCCTCTGTACAATCTCCCACCAGGCTTCTACAAGCTCAGGTGTAAAGAAGAAGGATCCATCTTAGATCGGTGGATTAGAATCACCCTAAGGCTATAATCTGTCCACTTAAATGGTCACAGACTATCTCAGAGGTTATCCTCCTCACAAAGCCGAAGACAAAATAAGAATATCGCTGCTACCACCATGGTCACAAGGCTACCAGCTCAAGCTCCCATGGGGATTTCAGATATAGTGGGTCCTGTGGTGGGGCTAAGGCTGTATAGGACCATGATAGCCCAGACACACAGGTCACTTGGATCTGAGTGGTCCTTAGAATCAGTCCTCCATTGCCTTGAAACAAAGCCAAAGCAATGGCGGATCACAAGGCAGCAGCCTTGCACAAAGCATCTCACACACAAACACAAATCCCACAAAGTATAAATCCTATTACAGAACTTTCATTAATCTAGTTCAAAATACATACAAAGGCGTAGCCAGCAAGTGCTGAACTATGGAGAGAAGGAAAAAGAAAACTACTTACAACTATAAAAAGAAAAACTAAACGATCTCATATCGGGTCTCCCAGAAATGAGATGGATTCTTAGCTATTCCAGGATGTAGAAAGAAAAGAATCTCTCAGCTCCCTTAACCTAAGCTAAGTGTGGGTATTTATAGCAGTGGTGTGGCGGCACTTTAGTGTTAGGAAACCCTAATTTTACTGATGCCACATGGCCGAATAGTGATCCTTCGATGCCTTGGGGCACGTGCATAGAGATTTGAACTTGGGAGTGAGTGCCCTAATTGCTAGAAATTCCCAGAAAGTCCTCAGCTGAAGAGATGGAAGTTTGAGGTTTAGAGCTTCGCTAGGTAGCCATTGTTTCCCAGACTTGTCGCGTGGTAGCTTTTGTTCTTCACTAGGATGATTTGAAATTAAAGCTTCCGCCTTCTCGAGGTTGGCTTGGTTTGCTCATCAGGCAGTCGCGAGGTTGAGTGGACATCAGAGCCCCAGATGTCACAGGATTGGAGCTTAAGCAGTCGCGAGGTTGATCTTCGCGAGGGTGGCTTTGCCTATGCAAGGACGCTTTCTTCTTGAATGGCGCGAGAACTGTGTAAGGAGTTCTCTTATGATAATTACATCCCACGGTGATCGCATCGATACAAGGCGAGGAGTCTTCGAAGCTCTTCTCGTTTCCGATTAATCAGCAGGTTGAAAGAAGTCTGCTTTGAACTGCGTGAGACTGTGCGAGGTGTTCTATTCTTGACCTTTGCGAGAGCTGTGTAAGTTTATGTTTCTAAAACTCTTCAGTCAATCATCTGCGCGAGAAGTTGTTATAGGGGCTTGGGAAGCTCAGCTGGACTGCGCGAGGCTCATTTTCAGGTCTGGATTCAAACTTCATCCTTCTGAGGGACTTCTGGTGCCAAAACATTCTTTTTAGCAGGATTCCTAGCCTTATTTTACTGCTGGGTACTACCTACATAAAACACTTAACAAGGACTTATTAGGTGACTATGGGTCTAATCAAAGGTTAAGTTAAGCGGTGAAAAGTGGTACTTTTCAGGTCTTATACCCCTTTTTCAACGACTCGATATTTCTTCTATATTATAATTATGTATGATTAAGTCAAAATATTTTCAAAACCCGTCTCTCTCAACTCATGAATTACTGTAGTCCTCCCACAAGAGATAATCATCAGTATTCGTTGAGAAGGTTAGATGGAGTATCCGGTGGATCTGCTCAGCGATATCTCGGAAGACACATTTTTCATCATTTTACCATCGAATTAATCTTAAGTTAAAATTCCCTAAAATTTCAAAACCCCTTACTCATTCTAAAATCTTTTATTTCAGAAATCTTTCTTCTCTTCCTTGCAAAGCAAAGCAAAAAAAAAAGGGGGCAAAAAAAAGAAAAAGAATAAAATGAACAAAATACATAGACCCGACTCACCTTTCTTTAAATACCACAACCAACTACACTTAGCCTCGACCTTTTAATCCCAAAGCCCTCTGAACTCGCAATCAACCGCATACACCACTGCACAGGATCGCTTGTTAGATGAAAAAAAAAATGACTCTAGATGAATCCAGCACATATGCCATTGCACAAAATTCAACTGAGCACACTTCACAAAATTTACCTCAATTACCGGCCCAAATCAACCATTCCCCTGGGAAGCCAAAACAATGAGTATACTCAATCTAAGAACTTACAAATGCCTATTAGAAACGGAACACCTAACGTGCATGGTGTGAGCAATGACGCGCCCGGTCAGACATGACTTGCAAAAGCTTTCGACACTACATACTGTTTCAACTCTTTATTATCGATCCCTGGACCTTGTTTTGGACATTTGATTGTTGACATTTGATTGATGCCCTAATACCTCGATTGTGTAAAATCCCCCTGTTAGCTCGGGCCATGCGACAGGATGCGCCATGCACCCACAGACTGGGAAGATGCCCTTCAACAGCTACCATTTTCCCTTCAAATACTCCATTTTAGCTTGTGCTGATAGATAAGAAAGCCAAGCTTGTCATGTGTTAAGTGGTGAAAAATGCCACTTTTCACCCTTTAACCTGACCGTTGATAGACCTGTGAGCACACTAATAAGCCTCTGTCGAGTGTATTTTGTAGACAACAATAAAAGATGATACTAATGCAGAAAACCACTCAAGAATGCCCACAAAGGGGCCATCTCTCAGCACAGGACAAACCCAGCAACAGCACACCAGAGGGTAGCACATCACTAGACCCTTAGAGTGCTTGGCTGAAGCAGAACAAGGCGAAGGATGTGAAGACAGGCCAAAAACATCTTATCGAGAGGACATCTGGAGATTTTGATAGGAGCTGAGAGTTGAATTAGAGGAATTCGTGCAAATTGGTGAGGTTTCGATAAGATCTGAAGACAGAAAGAAGAAGAAGTCGTGAGGATTATGAAAATCGATAGGATCCAAGAACCTATCGAACAGTTGAGAGAAAGACAGATTTCATCCTGATGAAATCTACCTGAGGAAAAAAGGGAACCTTTCGAAGGGTTCCTGAACCTATCGAAAAGTCTTCAGAACCTATCGAAATACCACCTGAACCTAACGAAACTGAGGTGCTGGAATAAGAACCTATCGAAGGAGTGAGAGCCATCCTATTGAAGTGATGGAATGCAAAGCTACAACCTAACAACACAGTCTCCCAACCTATCGAAGTACTCCTCCAACCTATCGAATGCTCCAGATAAAGGGCAGTGAAGATAAAGCCTTAAAGCTCATCCTATCAAAATCTATCAAAGGGATTGGAGAACCTGGTGAAAGGTCTAAAAAGCCTTACCAGAACCTGTCAGAAGCTTCCCCAACCTGTCAAAATCGTGTGTAGAACTTCTTAGAAACTCAGCTATGCACACGCTTTGACTTGGTGACCTGGTGCATGCAACTTGAGGCACTTGTGACCGACACGACAATTCTAAAAGATACCCTAGGAAACCCTAACTGACCCACATGCTCTATCAGAACCCTAACAAACTTTGAGGACCTTCTAGAAGGGATTTTTAGCGGGAAAAATAGAGGAGAAAGCTATATATAGAGATCCCCAATTGCAATTGGGGGAGATCGAGATCTGAGCCAAATTCTAGAGATTAGAGCTGGCAGAGAAATTCTATTTTCCCTCTTTTAGCCCAACAATGGTTAGCTAATTGTCTTGGAGTAGCGAGGATAGAGGTTAGATCTGTAATTGGGTAAGGTTGAGAGTTTATTGTGGGTTCACTGTTGCACAGACTACAGATCTGAGAGCATTTCCATTGTAGAGTGAGTTTGATTGTAATGAAAATGTTGTTTGTAATGCTATAATTATATCTAAAGTTCCTTTGGTTTCATTTGGTGCTCGATCAGATTTGGTAGAGGAGTCAGTAGATCAGCTCACCCACTTAATTGGTAGACCTCTTGGATACCATCCGATCTCCCTGGATTTGATACTCCTATAATTCCCCGAGTCTGTGACCTTGGAAATTAGCATCTGTAGTGGTTTTAATTATTTTGATTGATGCTTCTGCTTTGGAGGAGATCCCTAGTATGATCTGTGACCATTAAAGTGGACAGATCATAACCTTAAGATTAGTCCAAGCCCAGGCTCCAATTGGATTCGTCTGCTGTAAATCCCTAGATCAGATAAAATCTATAGGATGGTCTGTGACCATTCAAGTCTACAGATCATAGCCTTAAGACCAGTGAGATCCTGTGATTTAGAGTGGATTCTTCTACCCTGTAGCTGTGCTTATAGCCAGTTGAGGGAATTGTGTGCCCTAAACCTCTGCAGCATAATTAATCTAACCTTATTTCAGTGAGACCAATTTCCAAGCTACTCTTCTCCATTTTCTACTTTTTACTCCTTTCCCCTTTGAGATCTAGATTCCCAAACTCGAACCAAGTTAGTTTTCATTTAATTGTAGCTTAGCTTAAGTGACAATCCCTTTCAAACCTCTCCCATCTTTTAGCTAACTTAGCATTAGTTAGGGTGCCAGATCTCTTACAGATCTGGAGATTCATCACATTTTTAAACCAACCTCCCTGTGGACATTCCCTTACTCACCATCTTTTTTGAACTTGCTACAACAGATCCTGATTATTTGCAGGTCTGTGTGAGTGTGTTCTGCCTAGTCTTATTAGTGATTTTGACCCTCTTTGAAGGGAAGGTAAACACCCCAACAAGTTTTTGGTGTCGTTGCTAGGGAGGTGTGTTTAGAAATTGGTAGATCTATGTGTTGATCATAGATCTAAAGTTGTTTGTTTGATTTTACTAACTGCAATTGTGAGTTTTTTTGTTTTTTAGTATTTTGTGTGCATTTCATCATATCTGAGGTTGTCAGTGAGAGGAGAATTGTGCTGGAGGCTGCTCTGTAGCTTGCATCCCTCTACTCCCCTTTTATTTTTCAGATCTGGTGATTTTTAGAGTAGTTAGAAAGTTTGGTTGATTCTACTTGTTGTGTTGAGGATCTGTTCTACATTCAGAATTTGAGTGTTGTATGTTTGGTAGGAGAACTCTCCAACCTCAAATTATTCCACTAAATCTAGAGGTTGAAAGACTTCTTAGATCCAGACCAACTACACCTATATCTGTTGCAATTGACTCTATAGAAATGGGTGAGCAACAGTAGCCGATAACCCTCAAGGAGCTTAATGCACCAGGGATCTATAATTCCCCCTTCTGCATTCAATTCCCAGCTGCTCAAGGAAACTATGAGATAAAATCTTCCATAATTCAAATGCTGCCCTCATTTCATGGCCTGACTAAAGAAGACCCCTACAAGCACATTGATGAGTTCTTGGGACTGTGCACTACATTTAGCATCACAGGTTTGGGGGAGGAGGCCACCAGGATGAGACTCTTTCTTTTTTCATTAAAGGATAGAGCCAGGACCTGGTTGTCCTTGCTTCCACCCAACAGCATTCAGTCCTGGAGTGATCTCTAATGTCAATTTCTGGCCAAGTTCTTCCCTATATCAAAAACCAGCCAGTTGAGGAAGGGTATCATCTCTTTTACCCAAGATCCAACTGAAGATTTTCATCAATCCTAAGAGAGATTTAAGGAACTCATAAAGAAATGCCCCCATCATCAAATCCCTGAATGACAATTGGTTCAAAGCTTTTATCAGGGAATTGATTCTAAAAGCAGAGACATGGTAGATGCTTCCTGTGGAGGAACCTACCTCCATAAAACTGCTGAGGAGGCATGGGAGTTCTTTGATGTTATTAGTGAGAACTCTATGCAAAGGGAAACCTTGGCTAGAGATCTAGAGCCTCCTAGGTTGGTGAAGGAGAATACTTCAAGAGGAAAGTTATATGAAGTGAGTGTGCTAAGTGATTTAGAAAGGAAAGTGGACAACCTAGCCCTAAAATTTGATAGGCTGATGGGAGCAATGTAGTCACCTGTGGCTGTTAGGGTGGAGGAGGCATGTGCCATATGCCAGTCCCCTACTCACTCCCTTGAAGAATGCCCATTTGCTGAACAGTTTTCTGATTTTATAATAGAGCATGTGGCTGCAACTCAGTCTTATGGGCAACAACCTGCTGCTGGGTATCAATGGAGGAACCACCCCAATCTGAGGTGGAGACAAGATGCATACCCTAGCCAGCAGCAGCAGCCCCAACAGCCCATGCCCTATAGAAATACTCAACCTTATCGAAAAGGTTATGTCCCAAGGCCTCAGTATCAGCAACCCATGGCCCAACCTGTAGCTCCTCCTGTGTAGCAATCTACATCTCCTCCAGCTGCGAGAGCATCTTCCTTTGAGGAACAAGTTCTATCTTCACTGTAGAACTTGAACTCCTTATCCCAAACTGTGCACTCTCACAACTAGAGCATAAAAAAGATTGAGGATCAACTTGGTCAGCTGTCTGATGCCTTGACTAGAAGAGAAGGAGGGAGGCTGCCTAACCAACCACAGGACAACCCACGAAGATAGTTTGTAGTGGGTGATGTTTCCTCCACCTATGAGGAAGCCAAATCTGTTACAACATTGAGAAGTGGTAGGTTAGTGGACAACCAAGTGGGCTGTAAGCCTGTGAGGAGCTTGGAGGAAGAAAATGAAGTGATTTCTACAATAACACAACAAAGGTCACCAGTGGTGGACCTGAAGGAGCAACTAGCTGTGAATAAAGAGGATAATGAGGATCCTCAAGAAAAGAAAAAAATAAAAAAGAAAGAGACCCCATTGGCTAAGGCTGCAAGTGAAGGAGCAATCCCACATTTTTCATTTCCTAAGGCACTGCAAGCTCCTTCCCTTTTGATAAGGGATAAGGTAAAATAAAGAATATAATGGAGACTTTCAAGCAAGTAAAGATCAATTTACTTTTACTTGATGTAATTAAACAAGTCCCAGCCTATGCCAAGTTTTTGAAGAACTATGCACACATAAAAGACAATCTAGGATACACCTATCCAAGAAAGTTTTTTCAGCAGAGAAAGTGAGACAAATTTTGTCTATTGCAACCCCAACCAAATTGCAAGACCCTAGAACCCCCACTATCCCCTGCATCATTGGGGATCACACCATTGACAAAGCCTTATTAGATCTGGGAGCCAATGTAAATTTGCTTTTATATTCACTATATGAGAAGCTGGGTTTGGGAGAATTAAAGCCCACACATATGGTCCTACAGCTGGCTGACAGATCTGAAAGGAAACCCATGGGGATAATTGAAGATGTGTTGGTTGGAGTTGACAAATTCTTCTATCATGCTAACTTTTTGGTGTTGGACATGAAACCAAGAAAATGTGCTTCTTCCATACCTGTGATTCTAGGCAGGCCCTTTTTGGCCACTGCCAATGCTTACATACAATGCAGGTATGGAATCATGGAAGTTTCATTTGGAAACATGAAGGTTAAGCTGAATTTGTATAGCACTGGCTATCAACCCTCTCTTGAAGAGGCTTGTTTTTCCATTAATGCACAAAAGAAGGTGATGCATGAAAATACACATTGGCTGTTGCAGGACAATGCTTGGTTCACAGATGGAAAACTACACTCAGGGAAGGGACACTGGCTGAGGAAACAATCCACAGAAGGTATTGATCATAGAGATGCTGTAGACCTCCCAGATCCTCCAGATTAGCCCCTGCAGTCCAGTATGTACCATATGTATTATAGTTTGCTGTTGTTCTAGGTATTTATTTTTCCAGTGAAATTCTTTTTGCAATAAACATGCTATCACAAACATCAGACCATCATTTCAACCTGGCCTAAGATAATGGGAGTTTGTCCATCAAACAAACTGTAGAGCAGCACATCAGGGAAGCCTGCTGAGTTCTGCAGCTGAGAATGCCTGGAATTATAGTTTTGTGTGGTTTTGGGAGCTGTCGATAGGTCAATTACACTCTTCGTTAGGTCGCTATATGGCGAGGACAATTGAGGGGTTTCGATGAAGTCTTGAACATGATCGTGACGAGGTAAAACTGACTTCTCGATAGGTCAGCAAGGGAAAAATATTGATTTCGATAAGTTCTGGATACCTATCAAGAACATATCAAAAAGATGAATCAGTTACCCCTACACCTATCGGAAAGATGATTCCACCTATCGTGAACCTATCGAATCATCCACTTTAAAAAGCTTTGATTGTCACGCTGTCGATAGGATGCATCAACCAATCGAAACCAACCTATTCATCCTGTCGAAATCATATATCATCCTTTAAATACCTATCGACAAATCATTTTCACCCCATATTGGTACCGGCTACAAACCCTAGCTCTCTTCCTCATTTTTTTGCCTCCCCCCCTTCTCTCTACTAAATACCACATAAATTGTCCTCTATTCAGTCTGCCACTTTGTCAGTACATTTCACCGGCACAAGGGAGCATTTTGCCTCGGATTTTAGAGAAATTGGAGCTGTAAATTACGACATTTGGAAGAAAACCTAGGATTTTAGGGTAAGTTGTCTTTCTGCTTCCCTCCGTGATTTTCCTAGCAACCCATTCCACGTTTTCACTAGATACTGATCCATTTTCAAAAAGCAAAATGGCCGACTTTGAAAAAACACTAGCTGACCTATTTCAACAAACAACTGCTTCCACCCCTAAGTCCGCCAAGAAAGCAAAGCCTCCCACCTAACCACCTACAAAGAGGAAGCTCTCTGAAGGGACACCCAAGAAGGCCTATAAAGCCAAGAAAGCCAAATCCATTGAAATTCAGGAGCCTGTGGTAGAAACACCTTTAGAGAGAGCTGCCCCCACTGCGGATATACCTTTGCCCACCCTTCCAGTTGGGTTAGCTACCCCCAATGAATTTTTGGACACTTTGAGTCTTGTCCCTGAGACAGATTTTGACCTGACATACTTTGCCAACATTGGGGAGTGCCAGGAGACATTGAACTATTTGAAGAAAGAAGGTTTGTTACCCCTGCTTTCGCCATTGAAAGAAATGGTTTATCCCAGGCTGGTGAAATTGTGGTATCAAAACCTAACCAGGAAGGTGGTGCCTAGGACTAAAGATGCACTTGAGATTTTGATTGATGATTAGCAGCTGATTGTAGACTGTAAAGACATTGGGATGGCTTTGGGAGTCCCATATCGATTTGACTCCACCAGAGCTGGGGGAGCACCTATTTGGGCTTCTTTTAGGGAAATGGCGAAACAGCTCACAAATGGTATTGTGGGCTCTGGTGAATCTCTGATGAGAAGAGACCTCCCTCCTACCTTAGGACTCATGGACACCATTTTGAGGAAAAATGTCTATATCGCTGGGCATTTGCAAGAGAGGAGGGCCCCATTAGTGGATACCCTATACTATTGTTCAAAGGAGCAATTTGTGAATGCACCCAAGTTGATTTTTGATGCAATGGTGGACATTAATGACAAGGTGCTGAAAAGGCAAGCTTTTGCAAAGGAAGGTGGTCTGCCCTTCAGTCGACTCATCACATGTCTGCTGAAGGCTGGGAAATTTGCAATCAAGAAAAATAAGCCAGTGGAGAGGGTGACCCCTAACATATTTGGAAATAGGGCATGGTCCACAAGCCTCACATTGATGCAGAAAAATAAGCTAGCCAGAGTGGAGGAGGTTGACACACCCACGACAATCGCAGTAGATCTCCCTGCTAAAATACCCTCATCCACCCTTCCACTTGCCATACCAGTCCCATTACCCACCCCTCCACCCACATTGCTCTTTCCCTTTGTATCAGTTCCTCTTCCAATAGGCCCCATTCCAACCACCTCTGAACTAATTTTACATTCAACCACCACTCCGGTCTTCTCACCTGAAATCCTTGACCTTCCTCCATTTTCAGAGCCTACCCCTACCATACCATCTCCACCCACTGACCAAACACTTTTTCATACACAGGATGTGGACCAGTTCACCACTACTGGATTCACTGCCCTCATGACCTCCATTGTGGAGGATGTGGCTCATGAATACACCCCACTGCCTAACTCCCCACACCCTACTCCCCCACATTTTAACCATGCACCCTCTTCTCCCTTCCATCCTGTCCAAACACCTGCCTCTTCTACCCCCACCATGCCTGACACCCTCACTCAAATTCTATCCCTCCTCCAGTCCATTCAATCCCAATTAATCATCAACACCGACAACCAGACCCTCATGAGCTCATGCCTCCACTCAATTCAATCCACACTTATCCCATCCTCTCCAGCCCCTCAACCCTCTCACATATCCCCTCCTGCTTCACCCATACCTACCCCACACCCTGTTGTTGCCCAGTCTGAGGAGGTAGCAGCACCAGCCCTCCTCATACTTTCCTCACCACCAGCCACTTTACCCTCATCACCAGATCTACTTGCCTCTGCAGTAGCTGAATCCCCTCTATCCCCCACCACCTCCCCACTTGTTTTCCAAGATGCCTCCACCCAAACTGATCCTTATGAGGTTCTGGACTCTTCCACCCCCTCCTCTTTTTCCACTCCACCCCCTTCCTTGCCCATCATCCCCAGATCCAGCATCTACATTCTCCCTTACCTCACCCTACTCTATGCCATGAGAGACAACCCCTTCATCCGAAGAGATGTCCTGCATGGTATGGCAGCCCTCCGTACTCACTTGGAGGTTTCGTATGAGGAAAGGATTTCCCTACTAGAATTGGAGCAGAGAATCTAGCTGCGTGATATCTCAGAAGGATGGAAAGAAATTCTCACTCGTTATCACTCAGCCAAATTGCTTGCTAAAGCGCAAACTCGCGTTGTTGAGTTTGAAAAGAAGAATGCTAAAAATTTCAAGCAATAATTAGCCAGCTCCAAGGAAGTTCTTAAGGCCACTCAGGAACTTGCTGAAACAAACGAACTCTATGCTAAAAAGAAAATTGAGGTACTGGAGAGGAAGATTGCTGTGATGCTTTCCCAGCCTTATCAACCAGCTCCTCTGTCTTCGATTCCTCTAGATAATCCCCCCTCCACCCAACCTCCTCCATCCTCTTCTACCACTCAGCCTACTGCTCCACCACTTGTCGATGCCCCCACACAACCTATTCCTTCCCCACCTGTACCTGCTCCCCCTCCTCCATCCCAAATTCCTCCTCTTGCCCAACCTTCTCCCCTTAAAATAAAGAGGACTCCCGCAAAGCGAAAGATCTCCGCCACTAGACCATCCTCTGCTTCCACTCGCAAAAAAGGGCAGCAGCCTGCTACCCACTCTGAAGAGGTAGCCCCCATAAAATCCCCACCCCCTCCAGTCGCCCCTTCCACTTTGCTTTCGAAGAAAGAGAGACGAGAAGCTGCTGCGGCCCTGGGACTTGATGCCTCTGCCCTCTTTCCATCTGATTCTGATTCAGATGACTGGTCCACTCCACTTGCTGCTTCTACTAAAAAGAAAAAGCAACCTACTGCCCAGCCCGAGGAAGCACCCAAGAAGCCCACCAAATAGCTTCCACCAACACCCAAACCTCCTTTATCAAAGGCTGAGTTGAAAAATCTTCATGATTTATATGATTGGCCTGATGATGCATGTAAATAACTATAGTTTAGTTTCTCTTCAATGCCTTTTATACATATTTTTGCTGCTTATATTGAAATTTCTTTTTGGTACTGTCTTTCTCTTGTCTTGTTTTCTTTTCCATTTTTCCTATGCTATACTCCACTGCTATAAACAGTGTTGACACTGTTTAGTTTAGGTTTGGGGGTGTGGCATGTATGCCAATAAATTAGTTCATTTCAGTGCAGCCAGGTGTAAAAAGGAGTTTGAGAAAATAAAGTGAACTCTCACCTAATTCAGAAAACTTTTTGGAATTAAAATAAACAATAGTTTTAACATTGTTCATGAAGTGAATGCCAACAAATTTTGAAAATAAAAATTGATGTTTAGTGAACCTGAAAGGAGAGAAAAAACTGTAAGGATACCCCCCAGAAATTTGATGAAAGGCCATACCCAGTGAGACTTGGGCCTGAAAATTTTTCTTTGAAGAGTGCTGTGGTAAAAAAATTTCTGCTCTGAGGACTGACGGGACCTAATCTTGACCACTAGAAGTTAGGCACATCCAAGTTGAAACAACTTGACAGCATTCATGACATGGAGGACATGAAGTAAGGCCATCCCTTGGATAGTTTGAGCTTAAAATCTTCCACCTCCGAACTGCCCTTGATACACACCATTTGAGCCTTAAAAATCCTAAATTTTCTTTACTAAAAACCAGGAAATTTTGAACCCAATATCCGCTGGCCTATTCAGTTCACCCTTGATATGAGAAATTAGGAAAAAGAAGGAGAAGTGAGGTTAGAGGAACAAGGTTTGACTTTTGGTTGAAAGAGAAGGAAGCTCATTTGGTGGCCATCGTTGCATTCCTGCCTATAAAAAAAAAAAAAAAAAAAAATAGAGCAAAAGGATGAGAAAGAGAAGTTACTTCATTTGAAAATCTATAAGAAGATAAGAAGCTGATGAAGCTGATCACTTCAAGTCTGAAAATTCAAAAAGAAAGTGAAAAGGTACTGAAATGAAGAAGGTGTTGTCTAGACCACCTCCTTACCTTTACAGATTTCTCAATTTTGAATCCCATTCCACCCTTTCATTCTTTATAAACCTCACCCATAAGCCACATTACAACCCAATAAAAAGTCCTTACTAATCTGAAATGGATTGAGCTGGAATGTAGAGATGAGGATTTGTTTGATCTAAGGTGAAAAGAGTAGAAAGTTTCAAAAATTAGAGCACTGCCTATGCTCATGCTTGCAGTCCTATTTGAGGGCTACAACTGCTCTTGAGCTGTGTGAAATGATGCACCCTTCTATTCTTGTTATAAGTTAACAGCCTTGGTGAGAATTGGGCCTGCAATCCAATTTGATAGGGGTAGTATCAACGCAAAAAGCTTCAATGAATGGAGAGCTCTGCATCAAATTTTTGAAAGAAAGGCCTTGACATGAACTGAGGGATGATGAAGAAATTACAACAGACTTTCATGATCCAAAGGGATGCTCTCCCTGTTGAAATTCCTCTAAAGGTGCATGGTGTGAATCCATTTTATCTACTCAAACTCTGCTTTAACCGGTTGCACTATGATTAACTATATTTAATTAGCGAAGTTTATAGGTACCTTCACTAAAACCCTCAGGAGACTTCACTCCTCCACTAGGGATCACCGAGGGGTTTAAAAGGCTTGGTGCATATGCAAAATGCATCCGTGCTCCCTACGAAAGTGGCATTTTAATTCCTTTTAATTCTCCTTTGCTCAAGGACTAGCAAAGCTTAGGTTTGGGGGTATGTTAAGTGGTGAAAAATGTCACTTTTCATCCTTTAACCTGACCATTGATAGACCTGTGAGCACACTAATAAGCCTCTGACGAGTGTATTTTGTAGACAACAATAAAAGATGATACTAATACAGAAAACTACTCAAGAATGCCCACAAAGGGGCCATCTCTCAGCATAGGACAAACCCAGCAATAGCACACTAGAGGGTAGCACATCACTGAACCCTTAGAGTGCTTGGCTGCAGCAGAACAAGGCGAAGGAAGTGAAGACAGGCCAAAAACATCCTATTGAGAGGACATCTGAAGATTTCAATAGGAGCTGAGAGTTGAATTAGAGGAATTCATGAAGATTGGTGAGGCTTCGATAGGATCTGAAGACAGAAAGAAGAAGTCGTGAGGATTGTGAAAATCGATAGGATCCAAGAACCTATCGAACAGTTGAGAGAAAGACAGATTTCATCCTGACGAAATCTACCTAAGGAAAAAAGGGAACCTTTCGAAGGGTTCCTGAACCTATCGAAAGGTCTCCAGAACCTATCGAAATACCGCCTGAACCTAATGAAACAGAGGTGCTGGAATAAGAACCGATCGAAGGAGTGAGAGCCATCCTATCAAAGTGATGGAATGCAAAGCTACAACCTGACTACACACTCTCCCAACCTATCGAAGTACTTCTCCAACCTGTCGAATGCTCCAGATAAAGGGTAGTGAAGATAAAGCCTCAAAGCTCATCCTATCAAAATCTAATGAAGGGATTGGAGAACCTAGCGAAAGGTCTAAAAAGCCTTACCAGAACCTGTCGGAAGCTTCCCCAACCTATCGAAATCATGTGCAGAACTTCTCAGAAACTCAGCTATGCACACGCTGTGACTTGGTGACCTATTGCATGCAACTCGAGGCACTTAGTGATCGGTACAATAGTTTCAGAAGATGCCCTAGGAAACCCTAACCGACCCACGTGCTCTAACAGAACCCTAACAAACTCTGAGGACCTTTTAGAAGGGATTTTTGGCCGAAAAAATAGAGGAGAAAGCTATATATAGAGACCCCCAATTGCAATTGGGGGAGATCGAGATCTGAGCCAAATTCTGGGGATTAGAGCTTGTAGAGAAATTCTATTTTCCCTCTTTTAGCCCAACAATGGTTGGCTAATTCCCTTGGAGTAGCGAGAAGAGAGGTTAGATCTGTAATTGGGTAAGGTTGAGAGTGCTATTGTGGGTTCACTGTTGCACAGACTACAGATCTGAGAGCATTTCCATTATAGAGTGAGTTTGATTGTAATGTAAATGTTGTTTGTAATGCTATAAATAGATCTAAAGTTCCTTTAGTTTCATTTGGTGCTCGATCGAATTTGCATAGAGGAGTCTGTAGATCAGCTCACCCACTTAACTGGTAGACCTCTTGGATACCATTCGATCTCCCTAGATCTGATACTCCTGTAATTCCCTGAGTCTGTGACCTTGGAATTGCAACATCTACAGTAGTTTTAATTGTTCTGATTGATGCTTTTGCTTTGGAGGAGATCCCTAGGATGATCTGTGACCATTAAAGTGGACAGATCATAACCTTAAGATTAGTCCAAGCCCATGCTCCAATTGGATTCATCTGCTATAAATCCCTGGATCAGATAAAGTCTATAGGATGGTCTGTGACCATTCAAGTAGACAGATCATAGCCTTAAGACCAGTGAGATCCTGTGATTTAGAGTGGAGTCTTCTACCCTGCAGCTATGCTTATAGCTAGTTGAGGGAATTGTGTGCCCTGAACCTTTGCAGCATGATTAATCTAACCTGATTTCAGTGAGACCAATTTCCAAGCTACTCTTCTCTATTTTCTACTTTTTACTCCTTTCAAACCTCTCCCCTGTCTCTTAGCTATCTTAGCATTAGTTAGGGTGTCAGATCTCTTACAGATCTGGAGATTCATCACAATTTTAAACTAACCTCCCTGTGGGCATTCCCTTACCATCTTTTTAAAACCTTCTACAACAGATCCTGATTACTTGCAGGTTTGCGTGAGTGTGTTCTTCCTAGTCTTATTAGTGATTTTAGGCCCTCTTTGAAGGGAAGGTAAACACTCCAACATCATGTCAGCATCACCAATTCACATTTGTGAATTCCCAAGAAACGGGAAGCCACCTCGAAAGAGGGGTGTCTACTTCTTCGACGCATTCTTACTTCGCAAGAGCGCGCCGAAGAGGGGCATCTGTAGACACCCCCATTTCAGAGATCAAGCGATTGGTAAGTATCTTAGATTGGACTTATTAACTTTTGACAGTTTGGGGATCCTTGCTAATGTTGGCATATTAGTGGCGTTTTTAGATAGCAGAGCTTTTCGCTGTTGGGGCTTCTGCTCGGGCATTTGATCCTCCTTCAGTGGCTTCCTCCAGTCGGGAGGATCCAGCGATAGCTCATCTATGGTCTGAGTTTGAGCATTGGGTAAGTTCCATCACTCTTCGATTTACTTATGTTACTATACTAGTTTGTTAGGCGTTATTATTATGTTGACTTAATGGTTTAGTAACATGTGCCAGTGTTTCAGCGTCGAGTTGCTGAGGACTTGCAGACGAGGGAGGCGACCGCCGCCTCTCTACGTTCTGAGAGTCAGGTATGGTTTAGTGTAATTTAGTTTGGATTGTTCATTTCTATTTATTCTAATGCGTTCGTATTGGCTTGTTATTTGTTGTTTTTTTTGTTGTTCAGGCAGTTCTGGACTCCGCTCTTGAGGTTCCTCCTCAGGGTCCGTTCCTATCCCTACCCAGGTATGTTTTAGTCATTGGGTTCGTAACTTATTTGTTATCATAATATTCATCTGATGCGTTTGTTTATTCTTATTACAGTTGTCTGCATTTGCCGTCCCTCGGGTGCCATCTGTTGATCCTGTGACCGCGGAGATAGTCGAGCGACTTCTGGGAGAGAGGCTAGATTTGGTATATATGTATTTTTCACTTTGAATTTTATTGTTGTTCATTTACACATATGTTCGCTTCCTTTGATTCAATAGAGTTATACATGTTTGTCAGCCCAAGGGGGTACAGCTAGAGGCAGCGCGGGCGTGCGCCACTCCGGAGGCAAGACGGGTCCTCGGAGTGGTGGAGAGTCGTGACGATCTGGTGGTCGAGATGTTGGTCATGCATAGGACTCATACAGAGGCACTAGCGGCAGCGTGTCAGATGACAAGGGTAGAGATGCAGGTGTCCCTGGACCAGTTACAGTATCGCTTGACGAGGGGCGAGCAGGGGTCGCATAGGTCGGCTAGTAATCGTGAGGGGTCAGAGTCGAGGGCAACGAATTCTTCACTTGGGAAATCTCATCATACGTCTCACAGTTGTGACAGGAGTAATAGTCGTGAGGATTCCATCGTTCGGGGGAGTCATGCGAGGCTTCCTCCTCATTCTCAGTCGTGGCGGTCGGTCAGTCAGGCTAGTGAGGGGGGTTCAGTGGTGGGTCCTCGCCGTTTAGAGGTTCCGAGGACTACGAGTGTCGGGATTGTGTTTTCAGACGATCAGTCTATGAACCTCCGGGCTGACGATACCAGTGATAGCGGTGCTCATTCTCCTCAGCGGCAGTATAGGGATTAGGGGTATGTGTGCATTTGTTTATATTCGTTGTATGTGCGTTGTATATAGGGGGAGTGTCCCTAGTGACAAATGTGAAGAAAAAAGAAAGGACATTTTTTTTTGGTATATGTCTATATATATATAGGGATTTTTGGTTCAGATGTACCTGATTTGCTTCTCCTCCTTTGATTACCTTTTGGTGTTTTTTTTTTTTTCTTTCGGTGCCGTCAGCCGTCACTGGGACTTGGATGCTTTCTGAGCTAACCTGGTGCTAGTTTGAAGGTTGCTTTACGTGTGCATATGTAAAGGTGATGCTATCAGTTGTTTTGTTCCCTTCCCTTGCCAGTTGTCAAGGAGGGAAAATATCTCAGACCGGGGTCTGGTGATAGAAAGGTGGGTATAAGTTTTTTTCTTTTTCTCATTTTTTTTTGACTTTCTCTCTTTTTCTTTTCTTTCTTTTTGAAATAATAAATAGTGCAACAAGGAAGGCAAATGACAATAAAAATAAAAATAAAAATGCCCCAACATAGAAGTATGGTTGAGCTTGCATTACGGTATTTTGATAGTGCTCCCTGAGTGGTATCTTCATCATTCTTCATCTTTTTTATGGTCGGGTCAGCATTTCTAATATAATTTTCCTTCTTCAAAAAAAAATAAGCCCTAGCGTATGGATGCAATGGAGCTTCCCTGGGCCTTAGATAAGCATTTTGGGTCTGTAAGTAGTCATGGGTATTTGGTGAATTAATCTTGCAGAAAAGTGCATCGGTACTGTCTCTGAACCAGGGGTCTATCTTAGGGTATTGATCATCCTATCCCGTAGTTATTCGAGAAAATGATGATAAGTATAATGGGTGATTGCATCAATCGTCATTCAATGGTTTTCAATTTCATTCCTAGGAATATCATGTGAAGTTTCAGATTCATCGTCCAAAATAAAACTAGAAAGGGGAGAGGTAAGGCTTAGTGATATGGGGAATAGTTCGTAACTAATAACTTTTCAAAAGTGGTAAGTAACAATCTTCTCCTCTGAGGGGTATGGAATGCAATGATCGAGCTCTTCATCATGTTTCGGTACCATCAAAATCTTGCATTCTATGGCTAGCAGGGGTTTATCCTCTTCCCACCACCTTACGATGACATCTAGTAGTATGAAAATATTAGGGATGCCCTCGCAGCTTGCTTATATACTTCCAGTAAAATTACCGGAGATGTCCTCACGGCCTGCTATGCTTCCTTGAGTTCATTGACTTGTTCATTCGTCGTAATGCTCTCTCTCGATATATATATTTTTTTGATGTGTACATTTCTTTTGACAGCATCCTATTAGCACAAGAATGATGAGTTTTGATTGAACCTAACATCTTCAATTTTTTTTGCTCTAACGTCTCCTCCAATGGCGGGGATAGAGAATGAGAATCGGGTGTTTCTTATGCTTTTAAAAAAAGTTGTAGGTAGGTCACTAATCCTTCAATCAAATCGCCCGAGTGTAAATGGTGGGCGACAAGTTAGAGATTTTTATGGATATTCTGAGGATTGAAGACATACGACCAATGGATGGGTCATGATGACTATGGGGATGATAAGTATAAGTATTTTAACCACAGGATGTGATGATAATAAGACTAAGGATGGTATTTTCTAAGGTACATGGCATTCCAGGGGCTAGGGAGTTCTTCCTCATCTTGGTTCACCAATTTGTATGCGTTTCTAGGGTATGCAGCTGTTATAACGTAAGGGCCTTCCCAGTTTAGTTTCAGTTTTCCTTTTTGATGGGCGTGTTGAAAGGCATAATTTTTTTTAAGACAAGCTCGCCAATGTTAAAGGTTCGTTCAAGAACATTCTTATCATAGGCCCTGGCCATTCTCCTCTGATATACCTGAGCGTGATCAACTACCCTTAGGCATATTTTATCGAGTCACTCTAACTGTGTAAGGCAATTCTCCTCTCGTATAAAGATAGCTTATCATTGAGTTAGATGCATAAAGATGGTACTTGTATCTCATATGGTAGGATTGCCTCCATCCCATAGGTGAGGAGGTAGGGAGTTTGCCCAGTGGCCGTACGAATAGAGTTCCTATAGGCCCAGAGTGCTTTCGATAATCGTTCAGGCCAGTCGGCACCATTGCTTGTTTCCACAATTCATTTCGGGATTCGAACCGGTGTCTTATTCGTAGCTTCTATTTGTCCATTGCCTTGAGGGTAGAACGGCGATGAGTGGCATAAATCAATGTCGTATTTCTTACATAACTTCTTCGTCTTCTCTGCAATGAATTGCGGTATGTTATCGGTGATGAACATTCTGGGTTCTCCAAATTGGGTAATGATAGTTCAAACTTTAAACCTCGCGAGCATCGAAGCGGTGATTCTGACATAAGAATCGGCCTCTGCCCATTTGGTGTAGTATTCGGTCGCTGTAAGTATGAATGCATGCTTGTGAGTATTCCAAACGGTGTCTATAAACGGTCCATTGATGTCAAAGGCCCACATCAAAATGGCCACGACAATAACATAGTGTTTAGCGCAACTAATGGAGCTTTGATAAGAGTGGCGTGCTCTTGACATTGTTTGCAGGAATGAACGTAGAGGTGATAGTCTCTTATCATCGTCGGCCAGAAGTAGCCTTGTCGTGTAACTTGATCGACGAGTCTTTGTCTACCAGAGTGGGCACTGCAGGTGCTGGCATGTGCTTCTCGGATGATGTATTGTCCTTCGACAATCATGACGTATCGCAGCAGTTCTCCCTTGGTGAAGACTTCTTTGTCTAATGTTTCGCCGAGTATACAGAATCGGGCTCATCGGTTTCTTATAGTCTTTCATTCGATCTTTGTGGCATATGGGAGAACGTGTTAATGTTTCAAGAAATTCCAGATGTCAAATACCATGGTTGTCCGTCGTCGGTTGGTTATTTCTTGAATCTGAACGTAGCGACTTCGATTTCTATTTCAGTGTGATTATTTCTTTTGATTCTGTGCTGACAAGGAGAATTGGTAATTCCCTTGTAACGGTCCATGCTACTTTGTGGGCAGGTATTGTTAATCTTTCAATGAAGAAGGTCTCGGTAGTTTGGCCGATAGGTATCTGGATGACAGAGGCTAGTGTGGCTAAGGAATCTGCTAACTCATTTTCTAATCTAGGGATGTGTGTGAAAGAGATCTTTTCAAATTTCTTCACCAAATATTGAGCAATCTCTAGGTATGTCATTAGTCTCTTTTCCTTAGTTTTCCATTCTCCTATGACTTGTGAGATTACTAGTTTGGAATTACCTATGGTTTTTAACTGTTTAACTCCTAATTATAACACTGTCCGTAATCTAGCAATAAAAGCTACATATTTTGCAACATTATTAGTAACAGAGAAGTCTAGTTGGAAAGCCTTGGGTATCACCACTCCTTCCGGGCTTAGAAGGACTATCCCGATGTCGTTCCCTTTATGATTTAGAGCACCGTCGAAATAGAGAGTCCATGAGGTCTTATCGGGCTCTTCATCATGAATTGTGAGTAAGCCTTCATCGGGGAAGTTCGCGTGTATGGGTTCATCGTTCGGGAGTGGAAGATCTGCGAAATAATCTGCAATGGCTTGCCCCTTGATCGACTTATGGGTAACGTAAGTGATATCGAACTCTTGTAATAGCATATACCAGCGGGCGATCTTCCCTGATGTGGTGGGCTTTCGAATATGTACTTCAGAGGATCCATTCGGGCTAGCACTAGTATCTTATGTGCTCCGAAGTAATGTCATAATTTAGTTGAAGCCCATACCAATGTGAGGCATGCCTTCTCCCTAGGGGTGTACTTTCGTTCGTATTCAACCATCATTCTACTAAGGTAGTAAATGGCCTTCTATCTCTTGTCATCTTCTTCATATTATCCTAAGATTACTCCCATCGCTTTATCGTTTGCCGAAAGGTATAGGATTAGGGGTCTTCCGGGAATTGGTGGCGATAGTATTGGTAGGTTAAGGAGATTTTTTAAATTATCAAAAGTTTGTTGGCACTGGTCATCCCATCTGTACTCGAACCCTCTCTTAAGTAGTTTGTAGAAAGGATCGCATCAGTCTGAATACTGAGAGATAAATCTCTTGATGAATTGCAATCTTCCTATCAAGCCTCATAATTCCATGATATTGCTGGGAGGTGACATCTCTAAAATGGCTTTCACTTTCATAGGGTTGACTTCAATCCCTCAGTTGCTAACTATAAAACCAAGTAATTTTTCGAAGGTGACTCCGAAAACACATTTCTTAGGATTCATTTTTAGTTGATATTTCTTAGCTCTCTGTAGCACTAGCAGAAGGGCTTCAGCGTGTCCTACTCACGTTTGAGACTTTACTAATATGTCATCGACATAAACTTCTACAAACTTATGCATCATGTCGTGAAATATAGCCATCATGGATCGTTGATATGTGGCTCCTGCATTCTTGAGTCCAAAAGGCATGACAGCGTAGCAGTAAGTTCCCCATGGTGTGGTGAAGGAAGTCTTCTCTTGGTCAGACTCTGCTAACTTGATCTGGTTATATCCAGAGAAACTGTCGATAAAGGATAACATCTCATGTCCAATGGTGTTTTCAACAAGAGTGTCAATATGTGGGAGTGGGAAGTCATCTTTTGGGCATGCCTGATTGAGGTTTCAAAAGTCAATGCAAACTCGTACCCTGCAGTCTTTCTTGGCGACAGGTACTATGTTGGCGATCCAGTTAGGGTAGAGGACAACTCGGATGAATTTATCTTTGTATAACTTGTCAACTTCCTCTTTGACTTGAAGGGCTGTTTGGGGGTGCATCCTGCGGAGTTTCTGCTTAACAGGTTTTGCATCGAGTTCTAAGACAAGACGATGTTCTACTAGACTTGGGTCTAAACCAAGAATGTCCTCGTAAGACCATGCAAAAGAGTTGAGATGTTCCTATAGGACTTATATAATCTGTTGACGTTCTCTAGGATTGAGCGTTGCACTAATCGACAGTTTCTTGGGCTTCTAGTTGGTGCCAAAATCGATTTCTTTCGTGGGTTCGGCGACAGCCTGGGTCTATTCGTCAAAACGTTTAATAACCCGTCGAAAGTCCTGAGTCTCATCAGGGCCTGATGTTCCTCGGTCATCCTCGATGAGCCCATATACTGCAAAATTACTAGGTTGGGGATTTAATCTTGTGCAAGGCAACTCCTCATCGGCGCAATTTATGATCGAAAGATCTTTGGTAAAGTGACAATCAAGGCTATTGATTCTTCTCTCGAAGTCATGGAATATGTCTTCTGGTATGATAACTGGCTTATTACTTAGCCTGCAGACTTTGCGTCCTTGCACGTGAGATGGGTATGGAATTAGAGGAGGGAAGTCCCCTCATTGACTGCAGACTTAAGTCAGGGTAAAGAGCTCCCTTTCTTCTTCAAGGTTTTTGGGTTTTATATTTCTAGCTTTTTAGGGTTTACTATGTTTTCTATTTTTTTTATTTTTGATAATAAATATGGTACAGGGTCGGTGGCCTCAAAGGACACCGGGATAGCCGCTTCCTCTAGTTGAGGGAGCGAGACGGCTGCTGGAGCCATTCGGGCGATCCTTCGAGGAACACGGATTTGTTGCAAATTTAGCAAATTATTTTTTTTTGGAGTCCTCATCCAATGGGATCTTTTGAATAAGTAATGTTGATGACAGGGGTATCATAGTTCGAGTTTCCTCTACTAGGTTGATTGTCTCTTCCCCAAAGAAGCTCGAGAGATCGTAATCGATTGAACTATTGTCGTCGAAGTTATGAGATGATTATCCTTCCCGTGAGGGGGAATCTCCTAAAGGGTCCCCAGGGGGAGGGCATTCTTTCTCTTGATCTTCATAATATGTCGGGATGAGTGCACATGCTCAGCAACGGGGCTGGTAATGGTAAGAAATGCAGGGAGATTCCCAAGGACATTCCCATCCTTTCAAGGTAGCGCCGATGATATTTTCCAATTCGCCCTCTTGATCTAATAAGGCGTGAAGTTCCAGGTTGGCTTGCTCTGCCAATTCGAGTGCAAGGAGGTCTATCTAGTAGTACTCGTCATCAGTTGGTAGAGGTCGCCACTCTTCCTCAAGCGATTGCCAAAATATTTGGAGTTGTGGTGCATCTGGGGATGAAGGAGCGTCTAGTTCAAACTATTCTTCAGACTCATGGATGCCTCCTAAGTCGAACAACTGACCGTCGGGTTCTCTCTCTTCTAGTGCCAATAGCGAGGTTAGTGGATTACTGGTCGTGCTTATGGTTACAGGGTCGGCTTCGTCCACTTCGGTCGTTAGGGGATGTGTGATCTCACTAGCAGATTGCTCTAGTATGTGAGTGCATGCTTCGAACCGGGGTTGATATGGCTGAAAGATACAAGGCGAGTCCCACGGGCATTCCCATCCTCCAAGGCCGAGGCAAAGGCGGATGCCATATGAATTAATATTTTCTTGTAGGGTGTCATCCCCTTCCCATGGTGAACATGAGTGTTCTTCATCATCTAGTAAGGTAGCTATGTGAAAATCTTCGTTATCTGTAGATTCCCAATCCTTTAACCGTGGTTCGATTTCTTGAGGGTCCTTCTTTCTTCCTTCTATGGGATTTTTAGTGTCAAACAAAGGTTTGACTCCTTCAAGGGGTTCATCGACGTCATCATTCAGGTTCATCAAATCGTTGAATGCTTTGTTTATTAGTTCAATTTCCGTCTCCTGGGGTTTGGTGAAGGATAGTTCCTTCTGCTTCGGCACATCTGCTTTCTCAGTAGTTCCATAGATGAAGTGGTCATAAAGAGACTATTTCGGTGAGGTAGGGAATAAATCGATTGGTTGGCCGTTCAATTGGTAACCTAATCCTATGTGCTTGCCTATTTTAGTCCGGAATATAGGTCTCACACAACCTTGCTTATTCTTACCGAGTCTGGTGTGGGGGACGTATCCGAGTTGTTACATAAGATTCCACCCTTTCATCATGATTGGGTTGATGTTGTATAATTTAGCGAGGTCTAGGACAACCTCTCTTGTTGAAAACCAGGAAGGGCAGGTGAGCATACTCCTGCGACAGCTGCTTCATTAGGGATTCGCATCTTTTTGATGTGGCCTATGTTTTGTACAGATGCATGGGTTGTTGGAATGCTTGCCTCATAATCGGTATCCTTCTCCTGAAGAGGTGCATCAACGTATATACGGACGATCGAGTCCTCATATGAAAATTTAATGCATTGATGGTATGTGGATGCAACAACCTTCATTGATTCTAACCATTTTTTGCCTAAAATGAGATTATATATAGTAACAGAGTCAGCAACATGGAACATAACATCTTTTTTCATGGGTCTAAGGCAGACCTGAAGTTTAATAGTTCCTTTTACGAAACAACGTGAGCCGTCGTAGGCTATGAGTGATAAGGCCGAGGGCTTGACGTCTTGTTCTATGGTGAGATGGCAAATATTGAGTCCCGCGCTCATATCGACTAGTGCATGGGGTATAGAGAATCCTCTGATTATGACTGTAAGATATATGGGGGCAGCGCTCCCACGAAGTGACTCCTTTGGCATGTCTGTGTCTGTGAATGTGAGGGCGAGAGCTTGTGCCATGACAGAGGTAATTCGATGAAGCTCATCTAGGGTCGTGTCTTCATCCACTTGAGTGTCCTCGAGTGTCCTTATTAACAGTCGATGATGATCAGGCGACTTCTTGATGAGTTCTAGTATAGATATCTTGGCTGAAATCTTTTGGAGATGTCATAACAGATCGTACTATTGCCTTGGATCGACTGTTATTTCTTTGCCCGGCTGATGGGCCCTTGGTATAGGTGGCTGAGGTGGTTGTGGTAGGGGAATTGGTGGTGGGATGACGTGCGGTGGGGGTGGCAAGTCAACTTCCCTTGCTCTCGTGTTCCCCTCGGGTAGTTGTGCATGCACGAAATCTTTATTCCTAGGGAAAGGGGGAGGTGGATAGTTGGTTCCTGACTTGAGAATAGGGTAGGCCAGTTGCTGGTCGAACCTAACCTGACTCGACGTTGGTGCATTTGTGAAGCGAGTGAAGTTAAGGGTCAGAGTGAGTGTCTATATGGCACTACTCCAAGGTGGGAGGTATTGCGTGTGATCCTCTTACTCTAAGAAAGTGGAGACCAACGTCTTGCATGGATTTAGGTATTCTTCTCGTTCACTTTGCTCTTCATCTGATGGATACTCAGTTCTGGTTTCACTCTCTTGGTTGGGAGTCATGTGGGTGATGTTGTCTACCCGTGCAACAGTCGAAACGACGGTTTGAAGAGCATAGTCTCTATACTCAGATCCAGAGTTGGGTGAAGGGAGTGGTAACAATGGTGATTTAGGATTTGGCAGGGTCAATGGCTCTAGTGGGGAATGATGGAGGAATGGCCTCCTGGCCCTGAAAGAATAGACTCGTATTTGAGTAAACTTTGGATATGGAGGCGCGCTCGGTGGCGTGATCCGTGTGATCAAGGCAAGGGGATGTAAGGAGGGAGGAGTTCCCAAAAGGATAGTACTGGGGAGATCTACAGTAGTGACCTGGGCCGGTGTCCCTTGGTCGTGGTTGGGCATGGGGTTATTTATGATTCCTAAATTTCGTTGGGGTTGGTTGTTATTAGGGTTAGGGTTCCTAAGCGCTTCCCAATCAATTTGATTCTGGTCGTTCATATCATAGATCACATCCCTGAGAACCCAATAGCCCTCTAAGTTGTGTCCCGCGTACCGATGGAAACAACAGTATTTACCATAATCAAGATTTGCAGGCCATGGCCTAGGCTTTTCTTGTGGGAATCATAAGAGATTCTGGGTGCTAAGGAGTCGAAAGATGTTAGAAATAGTATCGGGTAAAGGGGGATACTGTTCTCGCTTTGACTGGTAGGGTCCCCTAGCTGGGTTAAAGTTCTGAGGTGGAGGTATGCTGTTATAATTCGGCACATGGGCCAGTCGATTCTATGCTGCGTTTTAGGCCTAATAAGTGTTAGGGTATTGGTTTCTCTTTTGATATTGGCCTTGGTTCTGGTTTGCATACCTTTGTTGATTAGCGCCTTGATTTTGACTAGCGTATCATTGTTGGGTTTGGTTCTGCTCGAAGTTGTGTGGTGGGAAGTTCCCGTTATTCAAATTTTGCCCTTGATTGATGACCGTATTAACTTGTTCGGTTCCTAAGGCTTTCTTATAATTTTTCAGTTTCAACTCGTTGGAGGAGCCCATCATTGACTTGACTATGGATAATGCAAGGTCTCGGCCCTTGATGTGTTGCTTTAATCGGGATGCCCGAGAGTGAAGTGCAGTGAAGTCGGGCAATCGCTGATGACTAGGGCGCTCCTTAGTGGTTCCTTAGTATTCTCAATGATGATGTCAATTGAATCTCTCTTTCATTGAAGTACCAGTTATAGCAGCAAGCTTTCGCCATCTAGCGACGAAGTCGGTGAATTCTTCATCTGGTCCTTGCTTGGCCGCCATCAGGTTGCTGAGGCTAACGGTCTCTTGAATCAAGTTTTTGTATTGGCCTAGGAATCGACCGACTAGCTCATTAAAAGTCTCTATCTTATAAAGTGGGAGCTTCGTGAACCAGTCTAGAGCTTCTCCTTCTAATGAACGTTAAAAGTAGTGAATGAGAAGTCCTTGATTGTCATGTATAGGTCAGCAATCATTACAAAAGAGGGCCAAGTGATGGTTCAGATTTCTGGTACCATTGTATTTAGTAAATTTCAACAGTTTAAATCCTATGGGTAGGTCAAATTCAATGTCGCAATAGAATTTATTGAATCCGAACAAGCGACCTGGGCATTCCCCCTTAGCCATGTATTCATCGAGTATTTTTGGGAGGTCTTTGATCTTTATAGTATTGTCTTTGGGAGTGATGCATGAGATACCCTTGTCTGGCAAACTGTCATTAAAGAACATGTGAGTATGTTGCTCAATGCCGCTACGCTGGCTGACACCGTGCTTGGGGTAGAAGGTGGTCTCTCTTGTCGCTCCTACTCTCCCGAATTTTGTTGTCCCGTAATGGTTTCATATGCAGCTACGAATCCTCGAAGCAACTCTTCGGAATCATCGCCTCCTCTTTGTATTCTTTGGATGCTAAGTTCTATGATTTGTTGAGTTGTATGATTTTGCCCGATGCAGCTCTCTCTTCTGTTACTACTACTATCGGCGGGTGGAGTAGAGAAGGGATTCTCTTGTTCTCCAGCCATATTAACCTCTGGATATCGTGGGCTAAAATCATAAAGCGGCTCTTCATATGAGGGGTTGTCATGATAGGCCCACAATGGTGGGTCTCCTAAACTTACTCTTCGTACAACTGACATCTCGTGTCTTTGGCGAAGACTCATATAAAAAGAATATAAACGACATGACGGGAAAGAAAATAGGAAAGTAAAATAAAGCTAACTATCTGAAGAAAAAGAAGAGGTTTACAAAAGTATCCCATCGTGATCGCCAGCCCGTTGGTGCGCACTTTTTCTGGGTTCCTCTCGGTTCCCGTTGAATAAGTGGCATCCAATTCTGTCATGTTGGACTCTAGCGATGCAGTGTATGTGATAAGGTGGGGATAAATAATAATAGGAGGAATTTCCTAGGATGATTCCTAGTTGATTTGCGATCGCCAGCTGCAAATATTTATCGATGCTGCAACACGTCAATGATCACGCGTTTAAGTGGGTGTGGGTTACTTCTATACTTAATCATCCGCCTGCGAATGTCAGCAGCAGTGTCCTCTTTTAATTAGATAGTTTCAGCTTTCCTTTTAGTTTCCCTTATCACGGTTATTGTCGGTTTAGATTTTCTTTTTTTTGTTGTTAATTATGATTAGGTGAGCTTATTATGATGGGTTATTTTAGTGTCCTGATGCTATCAGGAGTCCAATCATTTTCAGTTTCTCAGTATCATTAGGAGTCCAGTTAATATCAAAGTCCTGGTACAACTAAGAGTCCAATCAGTTCCAGTCTCCTACTGGTACTAGGAGTGCATGTGTATCAGTTCCAATAGTATTCCAATTAAACAAAAGAGTCTAATTATATCGCAATTCTAGATAAAGCAGGTACGCTAATTTTATTGCAATTCTAGATAAGTAGATGTATCAATTGTATCGCAATCACAACTAAAGCACTTAAGGTAATCTTACTAGCATTCTAATTTGAAAAAAACAAAGACTAATTTTTTTACTGCGACTCTGATTGAAGAAATAAATTAATTTACTAAAATAGGAATAAATGATCGAGGCAACAAAATTAACTCTTTTTTTTTTAGAATCATAATTTGCGGATCAATTATGGTAAAAATCTAACTAATAACAAACAAATTAACTTTCCTAAATTTTGGTTGGGATAATAAATTGACTGAACTAGAAGACTAAATTGAATCAAAGAAAATAATTGTATGAAGGCCTATTTGATGCAATTGGCCAATTATATTGAAATAGAAACACTAACTATAACTAACTAGTTAACCCTAAACAATCTATAAAAAAAATGGGGGTTGGGCCCACTATGCTAAAGAGGATTGGCCTCGTTCCCGAGTACCCTCCGTAAGCTTCCGTGGGCAAATCGGATGGCTGAGATAAAAGATAGGTCGATAGTTAAATAATAAAAGGGGGATTTTTTAAATTGAATTCGAAATTATAATAAGAAATTAGATTGAGAAACCTAAGTTATGAACTGAAATTTATATTTTTTGGATTTTTTGACGGTATGAAAATATAGAATTAAATTATAGATTAAAATTTTAGGACTACATTCAGGTCGAAAATAAGAAAAATCAGGCCGTATGATTAAGGACTGGTTCTGAACTCTGAGAGTCAGAACCAGAAATTAATGATAGGACTGTAAATTAAGATTTTAGAGTAGAATCAGAGTATAAGGTGGGTATATCGGACCGCTAGATTAAGGACTGATTCTAGAAACATAGAACTAGAACCGAATATAGAGAATTTCGGTTCGAAGAGGGTGCTACGATCTAAAAATTAGAGATAGAATTGATTAATTAAATTGAGGGGGAAATCCTAAGTTTAAAATTAAATTAAATTCTTAGCTTGAGTTGGGGCTGAAGAGAGGAATCATCGAAGATTCAGGGGTTTGAATCTCGAAATCATGACTAATTTGCTCTATGGGCTTGTCCTCGGAGTTCACTGGTTTCGAAGTCCCAAAAAAATTTTACTCTCTCTCAAAATTGCCAGCCTCTTCTCTCTCTTTGAGAAAAAAGCTTTTATAGGTTTTCATTCAATTATGTGCCTATTTTCAAACATTTAACTGAATTGTGCGCCAGTTTTCTGACGCTTAATAGCTTTGAGTCGGTCACCAACTCAGTGAGCGACCGGCTGAATTACTTAGCGGGCTTCCTAGTCTTAACAAAATTTGGACTAATTACGCGCATGATGGGACGTGCGTAATTGTTAAGACCTGAAAAGTACCACTTTTCACCCCTTAACTTAGCCTTTGATTAAACCCTTAGCCATCTAATAAAGGTTTGTTAAGTGCTTTCTGTAAGCAATAAACAGCAGTACAATAAGGCCAAGTATCCTGTTAAGGAACCCATGATTGGCACCAAAAGTCCCTCAGAAGAATGAGCCATGAATCCAGACCTGAGGTAAGCCTTGCGCAGCTGACAAAGCTCCAAAGGATTTAGGAATTTAGGCTTCGCGCAGTCCTCGCTACGTTCCCCAAGACTTCACGAGAAGTTCTCGCGAAGTGGAGTGATAGAAGAGCTTTAGAAGCCTTGAGTCGCGTAGCTCTCGCGAAGTTCAGAAGTTAAAGGTCACGCAGTCTCACGCAGTTTAAGAGAGCTTTAGGAAAGTTGTCGCGTAGCTGTCGTGCAGTAGTCGCAGGATGTAAATGTCAAAGGAGCTGTCGCGCAGCTCAGAAAAGCCTCAAAGTTATCGCGAGGATTCTCGCGAAGATCTGTCAAGAGAACCTCTCGCGCAGTCTAAAAACTATCAAAGCCTCGTGAGGATCCTCACAAATTTCCATTAAGAAGTGAACTTCACGCACAGTTCTCACACTGTTTAGGATGAGAGCAACCTCGCTAAGCCAGAGTTAGCCCCGCGAAGATCTATGGTGAAATGGAATGCTCCCCTAGTTCCTACGCTATTCCAACCCAACCTCGCGAAGCTCAATCCAACGAGAGTGCACCAACCTCGCGATAGCTGAAGCTTCAGAGTTAAACTCAACCACATGAAGAACAGAGCTACCACGCGACGAGTCTGGGAAACGATGGCTACCTAGCGAAGCTCTGAACTTTAACCTTCCATCGCTTCAGCAGAGAACTTTCTGGGAATTTCCAAGGATTAGGGCACGCACTCTCACGCTCGAATCTCCGTGCATGCACCCCGAGGCATCCAAGGATCATTAATAGGCCACCTGGCATTGCTAAAATTAGGGTTTCCTAACCCTAATGCGCTGCCACACCACTGCTATATAAACCCAAACTTGGTTTAGGTTTAAGAGTCCAGACTTGATCACTGATACAAGATCTGAGATCATTTTCTTTTCTGTTCTTCTGTAGTTGTAAGTAGTTTTCCTTTTTCTTTTCTTTCTCTCCATGGCCCAGCACTTACTGGCCCTGCCTATGTATGTTTATTGAGATTAGATTAATGGAATTTGTGATTGGGTGCTGTACTTTTATGGGATTCGTGTGTTTATGAGTTGCTCTGTGCAAGGCTGCTGCCTTGTGATTTGCCATTGCTTTGACTGTGATTCAAAGGAATGGAGGGCTGATTCTAAGGATCCATTCAGATCCAAGTGACCTGTGTGTCTGGGCTATCATGGTCCGATACAGCCTTAGCCCCACCACAGGACCCACTAGATCTGAAATCCCCATGGGAGCCTGAGCTGGTATCCTTGTGACCATGGTGGTGGCAGTAATATTACCATTCTGTTTTGGACTCTATGAGGAGGATAGCCTCTGGGATAGTCTGTGACCATTCAAGTGGACAGGCTATAGCCTTAGGGTGAAGCCAATCCGTAGGATCCAAGATGGATTCTTCTTCTCTGCACATGTGCTTGTAGCCTTGTGGGAGATTGTACAGAGGCAGACTCCCCTATATTTATATAGACCCGCCATCAGATGTTAGATCTGATCTAGTTATGGAGATTGTAGGCTTGTGACTGGACCATTGTAGTCCCACTCGAGCAATGGACAGCTAGATCGAAGGTTGTACTCAATGCCTTGCTGGTTCTATGTGTCTGGGCTAACATGGTCCTATACAGCCCTAGCCCCACACATAGAGCTTTAGAGGTTGAGGTTCCCTATGGATTCCTGAGCTTATAGCCTGGATGAAGTAGCGCCTACAATGATTAACTTGTTTTGGCCCATCTCTGGATTGTGGTTCCCCTATGGGATAGTATGTGACCATTTAAGTGGATAGGTTATAACCTTAAGGGATTGGATCATGGCACAGGGATGAGTTGGATTCTTTCTCCTCTTTAGTGATAATGTAGCCATTGGACAGGATTTCTATAACATCAGATCTGAATCTGAGTTACAAAACTCCTCTGATCTAGACCCAATAGCATACTTCTCACCCTTTTATATTTATTTTCCCACACTCCATCCATCTTCTCAACCCTTTCTGTAGTTAATTCATTAGGCTACCTTAGGATATTTAGAATAAGTGACCCTAAACTCCCTTCCTTTTAGGACTGCCAGATCTGTAGTCAGATCTGGAGGGACTACTAGAGATGGCTCCCTTGGAGGACAAACTCTTACTTATCAAAACTTGCTACAAATGGACCCTGTATCTTACAGGTCTAGGATATCTCAGTTGTGCTGATTCCATCCCCTGTTTTACTTTGATTTTAAATTGCTTTTACCACCAACAAATAAAGTAAGCACACTGGGAATCACAACAATTTTTTAGTATGAAGTGTGTTACCTGAAGCGCTTAATCGAGGAAACATAGGGGTCAAGGGTAAGAGACTTGGTCAGGTGTAGGCCAATTGCACGCTGGTGGTGTAGTGCTCAATCCGATCGCGCGTCTGTTTCCAGGAGCATAATCGAGTCTCGAAACGGTCTGTGAAAGGAAGGTTGGTCTGAAAGGGGACTGATAACGTGCTCGTTGTTGTGCGCGTGATTGAATTACGCGCGGTTTTCAGGCGCTTAATTCAGGGTTGTCCTGGTATGGTCTCAAGAATGGAATGTAGGACTATTGTTTCAGTCTATGTCCCGACTATATACTATTACTTAGTATATAGCCTCCCTACGTTGGGCTCTGAGCCACAAAGCTATTGTTTCAGCTTGTGGTCAACCATGTACTGTTGTATGGTCGCATGTCGAGGGCTAAAAAGGTCAAGGGCTAACCAAACGAATTCGTGTACTCCGAGAGGGCGAAATGGGGGTGTCTACAGGGTCGACCCGTTATCAATTATAACTAAGGGAATTATCATGTTCCTGGATTTGACAATAATATTGAGGGATTTAGCATGACTGTTTCCCTCCTCTGGCAGATCTACGTCTGAAAATGAAATGGCATTGGGTGCCATTACTTGTCCAATTATTTACCCAACTTCATCTGGGCTCACCTACTGGGATACATGGGCATTCTTTAATGCTCCCATTAAACCTTGAAAATGTAGTGGGGACGTCATTAATAGATCCCAGATAGTGATATGGGCTGGCATTCTTCTTAGTTGGGTCTCAAGGATGTGCTCCCGACTCATCTTTTCAAATGAGTGGATGGCACTGTCTTTATTTCCCTCCGACCGTGCTGGTGCTGCTGTTGTTGCTATTGTCGTTGCTACCTTAGGCTGTTTCGACATCTTTCCTGATCTGATAATGAAGTCCACAGCCCCTTCCCTGCTGCTACTGTAAGCATTAGCATTGGTCTGTTCATAGCTCAGTGGGACCTGATGAGGATCATAGGTTGGTCCCGTGATCTAGAATGGTAGGGCTGCTAACTCTTGGCGTGCGTGTGCTGATGACTCGGGCAAGGAAGGTAAGACTTGGTTTACCTCAGTGAAGGATGGGTGGGTGGCAAAATTGAGCCAAGTAGGGGTGGTGAGGTTTAATGGTGCTTGCACTGGGGGTAATGGGGTGGGTGTAGGCCATTGGTAGCTAATGGGCAGTGAAGGATTGGGGGTTTGATGGGCCATTAGGTAATTGACAGGGGTGGTGGAGTTTACAGGTGGTTGAACCGCGGGTAATGGGGTTGGTGCAAGCCATTGGTAGTTTATTGGCGGTGGAGGATTGGGGGCCTGCTGGTTTATTGGGTAATTGATGGGAATGGTGGTGTACAGTTGGTACAGATTTATTTATATGTAATTGATGGGTGTGGGTGCTGAAAAATAGGCCCTAAGATCTAGGGGCTCAGCTTGCGGTGCAGGGGTGGGGAAGTAATCTGCCAGATTTAGGGGTTCAATCACCCCAACAGTTCCTTCTCCTAGATTTCTTTGCCTTGGTGCCACAAATATTTCTTGATTACAAATGAAGTCTGACAGAGCAAACTCCAATTCTTCTTCAAATTCCTCTACCATCCCTATAGAGGGTCTGGGACTTGTTATTTCGGTAGGGTGTGGTGGTAAAGGCACCTTATGGATATTCGCAAGCTGGTTTACTTGCGTGGGTACAGGGGGAATGATCTTCCCAGCATCGATTAAGTCTTGGATCACATGCTTCAATGGGAAACAGCGATCAATCGGATGACCCAGACCCCGATGGAAATTGCAATGAGTATTGGGGTCAAAATTATATGGAATCAGATTGGGAGGAGGTCATGGTTGGAGAACAGTTATTAAACCCTTTGCAATTAATAATGGCAAAAGTACACTCAGGGATTGCCCTAAGGGCGTAAAGACTCGATCATAATGGGCTCTCCTCTCTGGGGTCATTTCCATTCCCTGCCCATTGTCGGCTCTCTGTACTGGCCCTGTCCTGACGGGAGCTGGTTGCATTGCGTTAAACAGAAAGGGGGCCGCATGGTTATTGGGCCTGGTATTGGTTACATTCTGCACCTCTACTTCCGTTCTTCTATCATTTCTTTGCTCAGCAAACCTCCTAACCCCGCTGGGTCCCCCTGATGTAATTTTACTCAACCGCCCTTCCCTGATGGCATCCTCACAGCGGTTGGCATTCATTACCAAGTCAGTAAAACTGGACTGCTGCTGGTATACAAAAAAATCTGAGATCATTGGCAGGGTATTTTTTGAGATCATTTCTATCTGCTCGTCATCAGGTATTTTATTTCTTACTTAAGCTACCGATGCTCCCCAACGTCCTAACTAATCACTGAAGGTCTCATTGGGGTTCTGTTTCAATCAGGCTAGATCTGACTTACATGGCTCAATGTCCATGTTGTAGACATATTGCTCCTAAAATAAGTGGGTCAGATCTTTCCATGTTTTAATCATGGACGGTTCAAGAGACGTGAACCATCTTAAAGCTGGGCCAGTTAAACTTTTCTGGAACACTTTGATGAGGAGTCGTTCATCTCTACCATATTGGCACATGTCCCCACAGTAGGACTTATAGTGCGCAATAAGGTTGCCTATGCTGTTATATTTATCAAAGACCGGCATTTTAAATTTGGGGGGTAGGGGGACCTTGGCGAACAGGCATAAATCCGTGAAGTCTGTGGCGTGGATTTTAGCACCACCCATCTTGTGTAATTACTTCTGGATTTTATCCAACTATTCTTTTAACTGTTCTGACTCCTTGGATATGGGGGTCGTTTTCTCAATTATTATCCTGAACTCACTTTGGGCTGCCAGGGGTGAGGTAATTACAGGTGGAGGATTGGCATTAGTCATTGCCCCAGCATAGGTCCCACTGTTTCTGATCTCATCCTCCTCATACTGCTGGTCTTCATAGGGTGCAGTGAGGATGAGATTTTCATGTTGATGTATGGACTGGATGTGGGTTGGGTGAGCCCCTTGAATGTAAGGGAAGTGTTGTAGGGTGATGGGGTGAGTGGTAGTTTTGTTTAGGGGTGGGGCGTGATGAGGCCTTTAGACATGGGGGAAGGTTTGGAGATGGTCTTGGGGTATGGGGCCATGAGAAAATTGGGTTTGGGTATGACATGGGTTTGACCCGGGTGTGAAGGTTGGGGGTGGGTGAAATGTTGGGGATATTATGGAAGATATGAGTGTGGGGCTCAGGTTTGGGCCATGAAACCCTGAGAGGTTTGGGCCGTAAGGCCTTGGTCAGGTTGGGCTTGAGTAAAGGGCAAGGGATTTGGTGGGTCTTGGCCCATTAGGCCTTGACGGGTATAGCCCATTGGGCTTTAGAGGGTTTGGGCTTGATGGGTCTGGGCCATGGGCCTTTGGTAGATTTGGGTTAGGCCATTGGGTTTTGAGGGGTATAGGCCATGGTGCTTTGGTGGGCTTGGGCCATGGGCCATTGATGGGTATGGGCCTGATGGGTCTGGGCCATGGGCCCTTGAGTCTAGGTTTGGGCTTGGGGTATGTGGGTCTGACCCATTGGGTTTTGGAGGGTATGGGCCATGGGCCATTAGTGAGTATGGGCCATGGGCCCTTGATGGGTTTGGGTCATGGGCCCTTGGTGGGTTTGGGCAATGGGCCCTTGGGGCATGTGGAAAGTGGGGATTTTGGCCAATGGGCCTTGGGTCATGTGGGAAATAGGGGCTTAGGCCAATGTGCTTTGGGGCATGTGGGAAATGGGGGTTTGGATGATGTGGATGATGGGCGGTTGATGGGGATCATGGGGGAGTAAGGCATGGAGATTGGCTAGGGTATGGGATGGGTTCATGGATATGGGGTGTGGAGGAGGGGAGGCATTTTGGGAAGCCCTCCATATGGAGTAGGCTTGGAACATCTCCATCATGGTCATGGAAGGAGGGTCGGATGGAGATGGTGGATTTAAGAGATGATGAGATGTAGATGGGGCAGATGTGGTGGGTAAATTGGGCATGTTCCCGGTAAAATCGGGCATGACCTCGGTAACAGATGGGATATGGGGTGTATTGGAGGGATGAAGTGGGGCAGTGGCAAAGGGGGATGGATTGGGAATGTTTAGGGATGATGAAGGGTAAAGTGTGGGTATTTGGGAAAAACCGAGCATGGCCCTAGCAAAAATGGGCATGACCTGGGTAGATGGGAGGATTTGTGGGGGGTTGGATAAGGTGGAGGTGACATAGGTGAATGAGGGTGGATCGGGCCTCTATGGGGAAGATGGAAAATGGGGCATGGATGTGGATGGGGAAAATTGGGTTGGGTTTTGTATGGATGTGGATGAGAAATGTGTTGGATTTGGCATGGATATGGGAGGGAAAATGGGCATGGTTTGGGCAAAAGATGGGGAATGGGGGGGTTGATTTTGGATATTTTGGGATGTGGTGGTTGGAAAAATGGGGGTACCAAAGGACCCGGTAATTGTAAAAGGTGATTGGGTGAGGGGGATGGTGGAAAAAACTTCTCCCGAATGGGAGTGGGTTGGAGAATGTGGTGGGGATGAGTCGGGATCGGCGTAAGCCGGGTCCACTACCCACGACATTGTTTGTTGGCGGGTGGGGTATGGGTGCCTTGGGTAAGGCTCGAAGAATTTCCTCCTTCCCCTATGGGACGATGGAGGGCAAGATGATGTCGTTGTGTCCGCACCACAAAGACTCTAGTTTTTAGTTTTTATTATTTTTATTTTTTTTGGAAAAAAATTTTTTGTAAAAACAAAGTTTCCGAGGCCTTGGAATTCACTTCTTAGGTGGCTTTTGTACCCTAATTTAGGACCCGCGGCGACAATTTTGAAGCACTTCGAAAGAATCAAAGGAAGACCTTTGATCTATTGAAGGCACAGAAATAGAGGCGAACAACCCGATCTCCCAAAATGAGTCAAAAAGAAGTTACCTTCTTTTGATCGGCGGGGGTGTAGTAGGTGTCGGAGATGGCGGGGCCCAAACAGAGGAACTAAGACACTTAATCGGGGGACTCAGGATCTGGAAATGGCCACAGATTTGGGCTGCTACTGTCCAGAATAGGCTTGGCGTAACTAATACATGTGTCAGGCTAAAAATGCCCCTATTTTACACCGGCGCACCTATTAGTTGCGCCAAGGTTAAATTGGCCAGACTTAAAGCTTGCACAAATAATAGTTGCATCAGGTATAATTTCAGGATTTTTGCACTGGCGCAACTAATACTTGCGCAGGCTAAAATGGGGCTCCAATGTTTATGACAGCAGCAAACAACACTTGAAATGAGTCTCTTTTTTTAGTTTTTATGGAAGCTAGGCTTTCGAGAACTGACAGATTTTTTAGTGAATTGTTCTCTCCTCACCGAACCTAAAGGTTTGAGTCCGATATAAATCACTAGCATGCTCCCCAAAGAGTTTTAAGCTTGTAGGAACAGGTGACCCACCTGATAAAATTTTGGCACAAGTTCCTTCTCAGATACTAGGTGGGCTGGGACTTTTTTAAATCGTCACCACTAGGGGCTGCCGCCATAGTAAGACTCGGGTGGTTGTATGTCTAATAACCCAACCCTTTAAAATCTACCCCGTAAAAAAACAAATTGATTAAGTCCCCTTTTCTTGATTCAATTTTAATTAATTTTTTTCAAAGCCCTTTTTTTTATGGAACTTTTCTTTAGTTAAAAAATTGGGGGTGATGATCCCGTGTCGCCACTACGAGCCGGCGTCCACTATTAGAATATGTTTGCACAAGTAGGCCCGTCAATTGGCTAAGGCACTTTAAATGACAGAAATTTAAAGAAAACTAAAAGATAATGCGCAAGTAGGCCTGCCAATTGGCTAAGGCACTAAAATGACAGAAAAGTTAAGAAAATTAAATGACAATGTGCATGTAGGCCCACCGAACGGCTATAAATGACAGAAAAGTAGGGGTGAGTAAAAATAAAAATATAAAAAACAATACAAAAAACAACAAAAAGGTTAGTAAAATAAAAAATAAATGGCCAAATTTGAAGGAGAAGCTCTACAAGCTATCCCCAACGGAGTCGCCATCTGTGCAACCGTGGGATTTTTTGACGATCCCATCGCGACGATGCACTCTCTAACAAAAATATAGAGTCGCCACCCAAAGCTTTTGGTTTTCTGAGAAACCTAGATCATTTTTATAAGCACTAAAGTGCCACAAATATGACTCTGAATCCAGTCCACACCAAAGGTTCTTGGGTAGGGGCTTCGATTATCGATTGAGAAGGTGTTAGACTTCCAATCAACCCGCTTAATGCGGTCTCTACGTATGGCCAACATAAAAATAATATAAAAGAAAAGAAAATGTCTTCCTATTGCCCAAAAGGACTTAAAACCCTATTTGTGCCCCTCTGTTCCTACCGAAAATTTGGCGACATAACGGCACAAATGGGAGGATGAAGGAATGACCGAGAAGGTAGAGGAATAGAGGAGAGAGCTGAAGCTCTCGGGCCCTTATTGCACCATTGAGGAGCCTTGCGTTGGCTTGCTTTGATAAGCTTTTGAAGGCTTGAATGGTGGAAAAAGGGGTTCTAACCTCTAAGACTTGCTAGCTAAGAGGTAGAGAGGGAAGGCAAATAGATAGCCCTCCTAACCTAGGGGATCTAAGGTGGAATATATGGCTCAAAGGAGGTTTTGGAATTTTGGATTTTATATGGGAATAGTGCACCAAAGGGAGAAAGATCTTCTCACTTAAGCTCTTTCTCTCTTAGGCAAATTTTCTCAACCTTTAATACAAGGGGAGGGGGGCTCTATTTATAGGAAAATGGTAGGTTAGGAGGCTACTTAGATGCTAATTAGGGTTAGCAATTAGGTAATCTCTAATCTAAGGTTTCCTAAGATTTTGAGAGCTTGGAGGTGTGTGGGAATGGATTTAATGGTGGATGATAGGTTAGTATTTCAAATCAATTAAGGGTTATAAATAGGCATTAAAAGGGTGCAATAGAACTAGCAAAACACCCCTTAAAGATCAAGATGGTCAACAAGTCAAACCCTAATCTCGATTTTCGGAGCAAAAAACCACAGGTACTGTTCATATGCCTTGCGCAAGTAATAGTTTTGCCAAGTATATGTACAGTAATACAGTGATTCACAATGGTTTTGGGAGGTTGCAAGCCTGCGGGGGGACCCACTTAAGTGTGGCGCAACAAATAGTTGCGCCAAGCCAAAATCCTGTAAAACTGCTCGATTTTCAAATCACCATAATGTTCACTATATAACTCTGATTGAGGTGATTCTTAGCTCGTTGGAAAGCTGGGGAAGTACTCTTTCCAATGGTATATGACTTGATAGTAGTAAAAGAACTCAACTAGTCCTAGTGTACCACTCGTCATCCATTGCCTGAGAAGGTTAGGTTTAGGGTTCGGAAGGGGTTCTAATGGTCGGGATTGGTTTCTAAAGGTTCGGGATAAATTTTAAGGGATTTGGGATGATTCCTAAAGGTTTGGGAAGGTATCTAAGGATACCATACATGCCATCAGAAGCTCAGAGGCGCGCCTCTCTCAAAATGTGCTTCGATCGGGCCTTGGGCCAAATTTGGGTGTCTATATTTACACTATTGTGTGGATTCCCAGTGTGCTTTAGTTTATTATATGGTGGAAACCAATTAAAAATAAAGTAAAATAAAAGAATGGATTTAGTACAATTAGAGTACTCTTAGACCTACAAGACACAGGGCCTATCGTAACAAGTTTTGATAAGTAAGAGTTTTTCCCACAGAGAAAATGATTTAGAACCCAAAAATGGGCTATAATAGTAGACTTCCAAATCTGGCTACAGATTTGAGAATCCTAAAGAAAGGGAGTTGGGTGTCACGACTATACTAAATTAATCCTAAAAATAAAGAAATAAAATATAGCCCTATCCTAAAGAAAGGGTTAAGAAGAAGATGGTGATGGTGTGTACCAAAATAAAATATAAAAATTGGTGAGAAGTAAGCAAGTTAAGTTCAGAGTTAAAACAGTAATGTAACTCAGATTTAATCTATCTTTACAGTGTGCCTTGCTGAGATGCTATCAAAAGCCTCAATAAGGTAGAAATATCTAGTTTAACCCATGCCATTTGGGGTGCTCTTAAGGTTATAGGCTGTCCACTCAAATGGTCACAACCTATCTTATAGAGTCTGTCAAATCCCATTAGTTAAACCAGAAGTTGCCCATCTAGTTCAGAGGAGTGGACTGATTATTTCCCCAGCCACTAGACCAGATCAAGCCGTGAATACTATTGCAGCACTATATAACGCCAGTGCTACAAGCTCTCTAGATCTATGCACAGATCTGGCTAACATCCATAGGTATTCTAACCCATAAGATCCTATGTGCTTTTCTAAGGCCAACGGCTCACTAGTGCCCATAAAAAGGACCATACAATAGGTTGAATAAGGCTTTAGATTCAGCTGGGTATTGCTACAATAGCCTGTAATGACTCAGCCTCAAGCTGTAATTACTGCAGAGAGATCATATCTAACATCTGATGTCGGCTAGGTAAAATAGAGGGGAGCCAGTTCCTATACAAACCTCCTCACAAGGCTCCAGAAGCTCATGTACAGGGGAGAAAAGTCCTTCTCAAACATGTGAATGGACACAACCTTAGGGCTATACTCTGTCCACTCGAATGGTCACAGGATATCCCATTAGTCTGTCCATGCCACAGAGGACTGAGAAAGAACATGAAAACTTCTATAACCACCATGATCCATAGGCCTCTGAGCTCCCTAGATCTCACAACAAATCCGGCATTGCTTTCCATGGGGTTATCAAACCAAGGGAAATCATATGGTAAATAATAGATCTACAAGAAACTGAATAGGCTAGTCCCAAATACATGGATCCTAGAGACATCTAAAGAAACCATAAGATCTTTAGATTCAAATAGGCATTAAAATAGCAATCTATTGATAATCACAAAACTTACAATGAACTACCTCCAGGCTGCAGCCTGTACACAACTGCTCATCCAAAATCTCAATGTATATAAAACCTATTACAAACTGAAATAAAACTAAACCTAGCTACTTACAGAGGGATTAGCCAGCAAGTGTTGGGCTAAGAGAGAAAAAAAAGGGGAAAAAGAGGTGATCAAACCCTGACCCTAGCTTGCTGGAGCTCGCAGCCGGCAGAGAAGTGGGGAACCCGTGCTTCACGGGGCTGGCATATGCATTTACTTATTCGTACAGTTGTAGGGCCTTTGCGGCGTAGCTTTTGGTTGATGGGAAGTGCTCACTCACGCAATTAATCTTCAGTTAATCATGCAGTTCCTTTGCGCTATAATTTTGTCCCGGAGATGATCTGGGGTGCCTATACTTCTCGCACAGTAAAGCTTCAAAAGCTCTCTCTCTCGCTAGGTACTCCCGTAGTTATGCTCCTACGCTCGTGTAGTAATTAGTAAGGCTTCAGAGTGCGCAAAATCTACGCGAGGAGAATTTTGGCCGTCTCTCTCTTCCAGGGCCACGCACGAACTTAGCGAGGTGAATTTTAGTTTAGTTCACACATGGACTCGCTATGTTCTTCATGCGAAATTCACACATGAACTCGCTATGTTCTCGTGGAATTCACACATGAACTCCGCGAGAGCTTCACGACCACAAATTCTGAGGATTTTAATCCGTAAGATCTTCGCGATGTCTTCACAGCTCTCCTCTTAACTGTGCATCCTATCTATGTGAGGACATCTTCCACTGCATCCTTAGCTTCATGAGGGAGCTTCTCAACTCTACGAAGATCTCACAGATTAAAACCCTCAGAATTTGTGGTTACGAAGCTCTCACCAAGATCAAGCCTTAAAGCAACCGTGGTAAGAACATAGCGAGTCCATATGTGTATTGAACTAAAATTCACCTCGTTGAGTTTGTGCGTGGCCCTAGAAGAGAGAGATGCCCAGAATTCTCCTCGCGCAGATCTTGTGCACTCTAAAGCCTTTCCAATTACTACGCGAGCGCAAGAGCATAACTACGCGAGTACCTAGCAAGAGAGAGAGCTTCTGAAGCTCTACTACGTAAGAAGTATAAGCACTCCAGATCATCTCCATGATAGAAATGCAGCGCAAAGGAACTGCACGATTAACTGCGCGAGTGAGCACTTCCCACAAACCAAAAGCTACTCCACAAAAGCCCTGCAACTGTGTGAATCAGTGAATGCATATGCTAGCCTCGTGAGGCACGAGCCCCCCACTTCTCAGTTTAACTTAAGGACCATTTGGGAATTTCCCAAGGCTAGGGCACACATCCTGGGGTATGGATTTCAAGGTGCACATCTCAAGGCATTCAAGGGATGAAACAGTGCCACGTTTGCTGGAAAAATTAGGGTTATTCCCTTCAGAGCCAAGGCAGTATGGATAGAGTATATAAGCTACACTTAGAGTTTAGCTTTATTATCAACCCTTCTTTTCATCCTCTGTCGGCTGAGACCTCCAGCAGGCTAGGGTTAGGGTTTAATCACCTCTTTTTTCCTTTTTTCTTCTCTCTTAGTCTAGCACTTGCTGGCTAATCCCCCTATAAGCCGCTAGGTTTAGTTTTATTTCAGTTTGTAATAGGTTTTATTTACATTGGGATTGTGGATGAGCAGTTGTGTACAGGTTGCAGCCTAGAGACAGTTCATTGTAAGTTTTGTGTTTATCAATGGATTGTGATTTTAATGCCTAATCAAATCTAAAGATCTTATGGTTTCTTTAGATGTCTATAGGATCCATGTATTTGGGACTAGCCTAATCAATTTCTAGTAGATCTATTATTTACCATCTGATTTCCCTTGGTTTGATAGCCCCATGGAAAGCAATGTTGGACTTGTAGTGAGATCGGGGGAGCTCGAAAGCCTCTGGACCATGGTGGTTGCAGCAGTCTTAATGTTCTTTCTCAGGCCTCTGTGGTATGGATAGACCAATGGGATACTCTGTGACCATTTGAGTGGACAGAGTATAGCCTTAAGGTTGTGTCCATTCACATGTTTGAGAAGGATTCTTCTCCCCTGCACATGAGCTTCTAGAGCCTTGTGAGGAGGTTTGTACAGGAACTAGCTCCCCTCTGTTTTACCTAGTCGGCATCAGATGTTAGATCTGATCTCTTTGTAGTAATTATAGCTTGTGGCTGAGTCATTGCAGGCCGTTTGTAGCAATGCCCAGCTAAATCTAAAGCCCTATTCAACCTATTGCATGGTCCTTTTTGTGGGCACTAGTGAATCGTTGGCCTTAGCAAAGCACTTAGGATCTTATGGGTTGGAATACCTATAGATGTCAACCAGATCTGTGTGCAGATTTGGGGAGCTTTTATCACAGGCATTACGTAGTGCTGTAATAGTATTCATGGCTTGATCTGGTCCGGTGGCTGAGGAAATGATCAGTCCACTCCTCTGGACTAGATGGGCAACTTCTGGTTTAACTAATGGGATTTGACAGACTCTATAGGATAGGTTGTGACCATTCGAGTGGACAGCCTATAGCCTTAAGAGCACTCTAAATGGCATGGGTTAAACAAGATATTTCTACCTTGTTGAGGCTTTTAATAGTGTCTCAGCAAGGAGCACTGCAGAGACAAACTAAATCTGAGTTACATTACTGCTCTAAATTTGAACTTAGCTTGCTTATTTCTCACCATTTTGTATATTTTATTTTGGTACACACCATCAACACCATCCTTCTTTATCCCTTTCTTTAGCTGTAGTTTTATTTCTGCATTTATGTTTTTAATATAGCTTTGTGACACTTAAACACCCCTCTCTTTAGAGCTGCCAGATCTGTAGCTAGATCTAGAGACTACTATACAACCCTCGAGGTTTCAGATCAATACTCTCTGTGGGACAAACTCTTACTTGTCAAAACTTGCTACAACAGGCCCTGTATCTTGCAGGTCTGTGTGTATTTTTAGACTTGCTATTTTGTGTTTTTCAATCTACCTTTGAATTATTTTTACTAACACATTCTTATCATTGTTTTTAAATAAAGTTAGCAGCAAGCATCTAAAATACCCTATCACTACACTAAAGTTAATTGCTTCATTGGCAGAGCCTGCCACACTCCCAAACCTATGAGGAGCAGTGTCCTCGCTGATTCAAAGTTATAAGTGGATGTGCAGCAGGCTCAAGACATAGACATTAATAAAACAGGAACTACAAGAGAGAAAACACATAACAAACAACTAAAAAAATAAACACACAGAGATAAAGAAAGATAGATTGGAAACTAAATAAAACAAAACTAAGAGCAATGTTATTATAAAAGCTAAAGTATGTACAAAGTATGTGGAAGTAAACTACACAAAAAAAATGACAAACTATTTTCTAACTAAATACATGTGCAAAATTTATTAGCCATCTAAGGCTGTGGCTAAATATCTGCTGGTTCATCTTTAATTTTGACTCCTTTCCCTTTTTCGGACTCCCCAACAGTAGGTGGAGGTATTCTCCCAGTTGCTAGAGCTAATTGCCTTTCCAGGATTTCAGCTTTTTGTTTCGTCAATTCAGCTCGGGAGATAAGGAGCTCCCTAATCTCCTTTGAAGCAATCAACCTCTTCTCTAATCTATCAGTATCAATTTTTCTGTTACAGCAGTCATTTTCTCTTGTTCTACATTCAGCTTCTCTTGGGCAGCTATCCTTTCTTGGGCTTTATATAACGTAACATTTGTTTCCACCCTTTTGCGATGTTCTTGAGCTGCATCTCGAAATTCAATTTTATGAGATGGATCCTTTCTTCATAAGGTATTCTGATTGATATTCTGATAGCAGCCATCCCTCGAATGACATCCTTTTTTATTTAAGGATTGGATTTCATTGCCTGAAGGAGGGTGGAGTAGGGGGGATAGAAAAATAGGTAGGGGGATAGACCTAGGTAGGGTGGTTGTGGCTATGGTGATTGGTGGTATAGGGTCAGGTAGGGGTAGTGGGCTTGTGATGGGCTGTGATGTCTGGGTGGAAGGTGGAGCTGGCATGGAGGTGGGGGTAATGGATAAGGGGGTGAGTGTGGTTCTCGCTGGCATAAGTGAGGGAGAGGTTGCAGCAGCAGCAGCTGCTTCTTGAATGGTGGGGGTTGCATCTCTCAGTAACTCCTCCCTCTTCTTCTTCTTTCCCATCATGGTGCCACTAATTCCCCATTGCTTCTTCCCACTTTGTTTAGAGTTTAGTGCCACAGTCTCCTCCTCCCTTTGAAATGGGTACTTCCTCCACTTCAATAATGCAGTAATCAATCTGCAGTAGGGAAGGGCATGAGGTTTCTTCATTATCTTCACCTTCTCGCATAAATCTATAATCTCCTCAAAAACTAACTTGGCTGCATCCAAGTAGTGGTTTCTATGAAAAGATAAGAGGGCATCAGCTATGAGGTACCTCCTCTCCTGCTCATACCCAGAGCAATATACATTTTTCTGCAACATAGCATCCATTAGCCTGAGGTTAGGGTGCAGATCCCTCTTTCGGATTGAGTCATCTAAGGCAGTGATCCCTCCAGTTAACTCCTTGGCTATCTCAGTAATGATGGGTGTCAAAGGAGGACCCAAGCCCCACTCAGGGTTATACGTAGCCGGTATCCCTAGTATCCTTGCAATGTCTGCCTGGTTGAATAGCATCTCAAAATCATCAATTAAAACCAGCAGTGTTGGGTTTCCATCATCACCAGTTTTTAACTTCATATTCTGATAAAATAATCTTACCAATCTTGGGAAAACCAGCTGCATTGAGGGTCTCAACAGGGGCAGCAGCGATGCATTTGCTAGATATTCAATGGAGGCAGAAGTCTCAAGTAGCTCCTCAAAATGGACTTTATCGAAAATGGTTTCAGCCTCCTGCTGAATTGCTTCCACAAATTCAGAAGGGACCCTGAGGTGTTCAGTAGTTTCTTGTTCCTCAACCTCAAGGATCTCAGGGGCCACAACTTTGCCCTTTTTCTGTTTCTTTTTTTATTTATCAGGGCTCTTAAAAGGTGGGTGCTCTCTGGCCCTCTTCTTTGGAGCAGATTTCTTCTTTTCTTTTGGATTGGAGGGCTCAATAATAGGTGAGGGAGCCTCAGAGGTCTCCAAAGTGGAGGCCTCTGTAATCCTGGCCGATTTTCTAGTGCCCATAGGACTGCCACTGACAGATGGGTTCAGCATTGCGGTGAGGATACCTACAAATTTTGAACCCATGGCCATAGGTGCTCAGATGAGCAAAATTTGGGTTTACAACTTTGAGAAAATACCACTCACTCAGAGTAAGCACAAAAGCTTCAAATTCTCCTTCTTCTCTTCTTTTAAATAAATCAAATACAGGGCAAAGAGAGAAATGGAGATCGTACCAGTTGAGAGCTAGGGCTCCACTTGAAATTGTGCATAGTGGCTTAAATCCCCCCAAAACTCATTCAAAGTAACCAAGAGTAGCTGGGGAACAAAATGGTGAGAGGAAAATGGTTAAGGTGGTGTGGGTTACAAACTAGAGAAGAAAGGAGAGGAAAAGGATGTCAGTTCTTATATTGGGAAACTAGGGCAGACAGAGGAAATGAAGAAAATGAGGGGCTTTGCTGAGTTTAAAGAGTAAATCCTGCGGTTCGTGGAGTTGGCAACAGGCTCTCATGGAGTAAAATTCTCGCACAGTTGTCATTTAAGATCACGAGATGATCTATTGCGCAGAAGAACAAGCTTCCTCACATGGAAACTCGCAGAGCTGAATCATTGACCTTAGTGTGCGAGGCCTTGTGTTACCTCAGAACTTTATCTCGCTCGGTGCTTGCACAGAACAACACTGAGACCAAACTTCTCTTACAGCTTAAGCTCGCGGAGCAGAAAGGCAGCTCTGTGAGGCATTTTTATAGCAATTGCTCAGGCTTTTAGCGTGCGAGGAAGCCAAGTGATGGCCTGCACAGCACATTTGAGCCTTCTAGCTCTGCGGGATAGCCTTTCTTCTCAACATTTACTCAGTTGGCTCAATGCAGCACATGGGTTGGTGCATCCCTGCTGTTGTGCACCCAACCATTGTGCATGAGCATCAACTCTTAGACAGATAATTCATTTCAATCATGAAACACATATGCCCATTTAAGTCAATAATTCATCAACATTGTAGGATTCTAAAGATAGTTTTTCAATTCAAGTTCAATGCAATTATGATGAGAGCACCTCAACCAATCATCCATAATCATAAATAGCAAATTCAAATGACAAAAATGCACATGTATCCAACACAAAATTCAAAAAAAGATAAAGCAAGACAAGCAAATCATCATAACACTGAAAACACAACTGACAGAATTCTACAAAACACAAATCAAAATAGAATTTTCTTACATATGGTGCACTTATTACCAATGTTTGGATCACTGGGCACTAGCTTACTCCTAAGTAGAGGATGTATCACCCATCATATACTGACCTTTAGGATTTGTCAGGTGCGAACTAGGCAATTTTCCTTCTTCCCTCCTATTTAGAGTATTACAAATCTAGCCCAGCTGGTCCTCAATCTTCTTGATGCTCGGTCCATGAGAATTGACAGTTTCCACCAAGCTCCCCAAATTCTGTGTTGAAGCCAGCATCTATTCTTCAAATGAACAGGATCTGGGTTGTTGTGGGGGCAGGGCCAACTGGTTAGACTGTGGGGCAGGTAATAAAAAATTTTGCCTTGGTGGGTAACCTTGATTAAACTGGTGTTGGGGTCTGTAAGGAGCTACCAATTGATGCTACTGGGGTTGAGGATATGAATCTTGTCTCCACCTCAGATTTCGGTGGTTCCTCCAAGAATATCCAGCAGGCTACTTCCAAAAAGTTTGAACAACATTGGCTTGCTTCATAACAAAATTTGGAAACTGGGTAGCAGATGGACAATCATGAATAGAGTGTGTGGGAGACTGACATATCAGACATGCTTCCTCCACCCGTGCAACCACTCGTGGCTGCATCACATTCATGAGTTTGTCAAATTTCAAGCTCAGATTGTCCACCTTCCTCTCCAAATCACCTTGCACTTTCACTTCATATATTCCACCTCTAGTGGTGGCCTCTTTTACCATCTTAGCTGGAGTCTGGCTATCATTATATGACAGAGACTCCTGCTGCATGGAATTTTCCCCTATTATGTCAAACAGCTCCTATGCTTCCTTAGCTATCTTGTGGAGGTAACTACCACCACAGGAAGCATCCACCATATCCCTGCTCTTGGCATTAATTCTTTGATAAAATACTTGGACAAGCTGCCACATTGGGATTTGGTGGTGGGGGCATTATTTTAACATTTTCTGGAATCTTTCCCAAGCTTTATAAAAATCCTTAGTTAAGGACTGAGTGAATGACAAAATATTTGTCCTCATCTGGTTAGTTTTGTTCATGGGAAAGAATTTGGCTAGGAATTTGGTTTGAAGGTCACTCCATGACTGTATGTTGTTGGCTGGGAGCTTTGACAGCCATGTGCTGGCTTTGTCCTTTAGTGAGAAAGGAAAAAGCCTCAGTTTGATGGCCTCAAGTCCCAAGCCAATAATATTGAAGGTAGTGCAAAGTACTAAAAATTAGTCTATATGCTTGTAGGGATCTTCTTTACTAAGCCCATGAAACGAAGGTAGCATATTGATGGTAGAGGATTTAATCTCATAATTCCCTTCAATAGAGGGGAATTGAATACAGAAGGGAGAGGTGTACTCCCCAAGTGCATTGTACTCCTTTAATGTTCTCTGTCTCTCAGCCATGATAGCTAGTTAAGTTTCAATAGCAGAGCCCTGTGGGATGCGTCTAGGTCTAAGGATCCTTTCAACCTCTAGATTTAGAAGTTCTAGCTCAGGGTTTAAAGACCTTCTACCATGCATATACTCACACCCACATTAAGTATAGAAAATTCTCACAAGCACACACAAAGAATAATTCAAACAAAAATTAACAACTACACAAATTTACACTAAACAAACACAGGGAAGTAAACATAAATGAACTGAGATTTTGAGGGAAAATAAGTGCAAACAGAGCTAGCTTCACTCCAAATGTAGCTCTAGCTTTTCCCTTCTTCTACTATCCATTTCTGTAAATTTTCACAAAGAATCAGTAGTACTTTTATTCTAGTTTAGGTACAGCTATAAAGGATTTGGAAATTTAAATTATAGTACAACTCAGGTCTACTAAAAAGTTCAACCTCCCCGGCAGCGGCGCCAAAAACTTGTGGTGGCTACATAGCGTGTGTGCGGCCATGGATCCTCTCGAACCCATCACAGCGACTCGCCCGCAAAGAATGAAAATGTAGAGTCGCCACCCGGAGCTTTTGGTGACCTGGGAAACCTTCAAATCGATATTTTGAGCACCGAAGTGCTAAATATGACTCTGATTTACCGGTCTTTGCCAAAGGCTCTAGGGTAGGGGCTTCGGTTATCGATCGGGAAGGGTTTAGGCACCCGATCAACCCGCACGTAGAAGTCTCTATCTATGGCCAAAAATAAAAATAAAAGGGCAGAGTTTCCCCTTGCCCGAAGGCAATACGGTCCTATCAAGCTTTGAGCCAAACCAAAATTTCAGCGGCGTAAAGGCTTGAATCCTTGGACGGAGGAGACACCAAGAAGGTAGAGGAAGAGAGGGGTGAGCCGGAGCTCACGGGCCCTTGTTGCACCGTGGAAGTCCTTCGCTTTGGCATGCTTCCGATGGCTTAAATGGAGTGAAAATGGGTTCTAATGCTAGGATTCAATAAAATAGGAAGTGTAGGGTAAGGCCAAAGGCTAGACTTTAGCTAAAGGGAGTGATCTAATGGTTGAAATGGAGTGGAATAGGTGATCTAAGCTTGCTGGAATTCTGGAAAATAAATGGCATTTTCTCTCACTAGGGCTCTCTCTCTTAAGCTCTCTAATCTTTCAACCAAATTTTCAACCATTTTGGAAGAGGGGGGCCTCTCCATTTATAGAGAAGAGGTGGGTTAGGGGCTTACTTAAGAGCTAATGGGTTTAGCAATTAGGTAATCCCCTATGTAAGGTTTTCTAGGTTTTCAAGGTCCTAGGGTTTTGGGAAACTGATTTTAATGGCGGATGATGGGGTGAGACCATGGGTGACTTAAGGGTTGCCAATAAGCTCAAAGGGGGTGCAACCAACCTCAAGACACCCACCCTAACCAAGGGGAGGGTCAAATGGTCAAACCAGAAGAAGGAATTTCGAGCAACTGATGACAGTTACTGTAGTTAAGCTGGGCGTATATATTATATATGCCCAATTTATGCACAGTGATTTCCACGAAAAATAGGGGAGCTTTGGGAAGATGAAGCCCGTGGTGGGTCCCACCTATACTGGGTGTATATATTATATATGCCCGACCAAATTTGGCCCAAAAATGTCAAGCGTATGTAATATATACGCCTGACCAAACTGGGGCCAAATTGGCTGGGCGTATATAATATACACGCCTGAGCAAAAGGTTATCATTTTATGTGGGACTTCAATCGGCCATAACATTTGAACCGTAGCTCCAAATTGGGTGATCTTTGGCTTGTTGGAAAGCTGGAGAAGTCCTCTTTCCAATGGTATATGGCTCATCCATGGTAGAGGTCTGTATAAAATTTTGTAGCTCCTCTCCCATCAACTACTCAGAAGGGTTTAAGTTAGGTCTGGGAAGGGAATCTAAGGTTTAGGGGTGATCTCTAAGGGTTGGGGAATGGTTCTAAAGAGTTCAGGGGTGCCATCAGAAGCACAGGGGTACATCTATCTTGGAGTACAGATTGATCGGGCCTTGGGCCGAATTTGGGTGTCTACAGCGTGCTTTAGTTTATTGTGTGGTGGAAACCAATTAAAAACAAAGTAAAATAAAAAAATAGATTCAGCACAACTAGTGTACCCCTAAACCTGCAAGATACAGGGCCTATTGTAGCAAGTTTTGATAAGTAAGAGTTTGTCCCACAGAGAAATTGATCTGGAACCCCAAAATGGGATATAATAGTAGGCCTTTAGATCTGACAATCTTAAAGAAAGGGAGTTGGGTGTCACAGCTACACTAAATTAATCCTAAAAATAGAGAAATAAAATATAGCCCTATCCTAAAGAAAGGGTTAAAAAGAAGATGGTGATGGTGTTTACCAAAATAAAATATAAAAATTTGTTAGAAGCAAGCAGGTTAAGTTCAGAGTTAAAATAGTAATCTAACTCAAATTTAGTCTGTCTCTGCAGTGCTCTTTGCTGAGACGCTATCAAAAGCTTCAACAAGGTAGAAATATCTAGTTTAACCCATGCCATTTGGGGTGCTCTTAATGCTATAGGCTTTCCACTCAAATGGTCACAGCCTATCTTATAGAGTTTGTCGAATCCCATTAGTTAAACCAGAAGTTGCCCATCTAGTTCAAAGGAGTGGACTGATTATTTCCCCAGCCACTAGACTAGATCAAGCCGTGAATACTATTGCAGCACTATAGAACGCCAGTGCTACAATCTCCCCAGATCCGTGCACAGATCTGGCTGACATCCATAGGTATTCTAACCCATAAGATCCTAAGTGCTTTGCTAAGGCCAACGGCTCACTAGTGCCCATAAAAAGGACCATGTAATAGGTTGAATAGGGCTTTAGATTCAGCTGGGTATTACTACAAATAGCCTGTAATGACTCAGCCTCAAGCTGTAATTACTGCAGAGAGATCAGATCTAACATCTGATGTCGGCTAGGTAAAACAGAGGGGAGTCAGTTCCTATACAAACCTCCTCACAAGGCTCTAGAAGCTCATGTACAGGGGAGAAAAATCCTTCTCAAACATGTGAATGGACACAACCTTAGGGCTATACTCTGTCTACTCGAATGGTCACAGGATATCCCATTAGTCTGTCCATGCCATAGAGGACTGAGAAAAAAACATGAAAACTGCTATAACCACCATGATCCATCGGTCTCCGAGTTTCCCAGATCTCACTACAGATTCAGTATTGCTTTCCATGGGGCTATCAAACTAAGGAAAATCAGATGGTAAATAATATATCTACTAAATATTGAATGGACTAGTCCTAAATACATGGATCCTATAGACATCTAAAGAAACTATAAGATCTTTAGATTCAAATAGGCATTAAAACAGCAATCCATTGATAAACACAAAACTTACGATGAACTGCCTCCAGGCTACAGCCTATACACAACTGCTCATTCAAAATCCCAATGTATACAAAACCTATTACAAACTAAAATAAAACTAAACCTAGCTACTTACAGGGGGATTAGCCAGCAAGTGCCGGGCTAAGAGAGAAGAAAAAGGAGAAAAATAGGTGATCAAACCCTAACCCTAGCCTGTTGGAGCTCGCAGTCGACAGAGGATGAAAAGAAGGGTTGATAATAAAACTAGACTCTAAGTGTAGCTTATATACTCTATCCATACGGCCTTAACTCTGAAGGGATTGACCCTAATTTTTCCAGCAAACGTGGCACTGTTACATCCATTGAATGCCTTGAGTCGTTCACCTCAAAATTCACACCTCGAGATGTGTGCCCTAACCTTAGGAAATTCCCAAAAGGTCCTTGAGTTAAACCTGAGAAGTGGGGAGCCCATGCTTCACGAGGCTGGCATATGAATTTAGTTATTCGCGCAGTTACAGGGCCTTCACAGAGTAACTTTTGGTTGGTGGGAAGTACTCACTCGCATAGTTAATCTTCAGTTAATCACGTCGTTCCTTTGCACTGTAATTTTGTCGCGGAGATGATCTTGAGTGCTTATACTTCTCGTGCTGTAGAGCTTCAGAAGCTCTCTCTCTCGCTAGGTACTCATGCAGTTATGCTCCTGTGCTTGTATAGTAATTGGTAAGGCTTCAGAGTGCACGAAATCTATGTGAGAGGAATTCTGGGCGTCTCTCTCTTTCAGGGCCACGCACGAACTTCGAGAGGTGAATTTTAGTTCAGTTCACACATGGACTCGCTATGTTCTTTGTGCGCCTGCTTTAAGGCCTTATCTCCGCAAGAGCTTCACGACGATAAATTCTGAGGATTTTAATTCGTGAGATCTTCGCGATGTCTTCACAGCTCTCCTCTGAATTAGATCTAGATTAGTAGCACTTAATTCTATAGTTTGTAGTTAAAGTGACAAAACCCCAAAACCTCTCCTCTTTCTTAGATTAGCATAGAGTGCCAGATCCACTCTAGATCTGGAGATTTACTGAAAGTTAGACTACATTTCCCTGTGGACATACCCTTACTTATCATTTTTAAAACTTGCTGCAATAGCCCTGAATACTTGCAGGTCTGTGAGTCTGTTTACCTTGGTGTGTGTGCAATTCATAGATTCTATAATTGTTTGATTTTAAACCCCTTTTTAGCACAAGATAAGCTGGCCAACACTGATCATGCATCTTCCTTGATGCCCCCATCCCACCTCTTTAATCATGTCACCCTCAATATTGTTGAGCTGCCGACCTACCTACAGCACTTCTTGGGAGGCAACCCAAGTCCTTTGCTCTTTAAAAAAAAATAGAGATTTGATTGTGCACTGATAGTTGTGCAATGAGGGCATTGCACCGTCCCGATTTGGGACTCGCTATGTTCTTTGTGCGCCTGCTTTAAGGCCTTCTCTCCGCAAGAGCTTCACGACGATAAATTCTGAGGATTTTAATTCGTGAGATCTTCGCGATGTCTTCACAGCTCTCCTCTTAACTGCGCATCCTATCTGCACGAGGGCATCTTCCACTGCATCCTTAGCTTCATGAGGGAGCTTCTCAACTCTGTGAGATCTATCTTTCTATGCTCTGCTGCATTGTACTTACTACTTTTACAGTTTCTCCATTCTCAGCCAACTTCATTCATCTGCTAGGCTTTTGGTCAATGATGATCAACACCTGGTCACCATGGTGAGCACTACCAGGGTGTTCCATTAGGCTTTAGTTCAGCTGTCATCTTTGCATGTCTTCTTCCTCTTCTTTGGGCCAATAAGGATGGATTTTATGTTAAGCTACACAGATTATTGTTAACTACAAAACACACTTAACAAATGATTATTAGACTACTTTAAGGTCTATCAAAGGCAAGGTTAAGAGGTGAAAAGTGGTACTTTTCAATGAATAGCAACTACTGATTGAAAGAAAATCTATCATCAATCGCCAATTGATGCTGAAATTCTTCGATGATTATTCCTACACTAAGCTCTCTTATTTATAGATCATAAGGAGTCGGTTTACAAGTTCTAAATCTAATAAAAGAAGTAAAAACTATCCTAATATAACTATACTTCTAATTTCATCTTTTCCTTGGTTTTTTAGTTGATGCGCTTCTGAAGGTTCTTTAATTTTCAACAGCAGAGTCCTTAAGAATATATCATCATCAATCTTCTCAGATCCATGATCAGCTGAACTTCTAATTCTATGAGTCTTCTAATTCTGTTCATGGCGGTGATAGCTCTCACGTGATCAGCACCAATAACAGTAAATAGGAAAGTTTCTATTTTTAGAAATAGTAGATAACAATTTCTTCTATTATAGCTTCTTTAGAAAATCGTAAATCACGATTTTCTCTTCTTTCATGGCTTTCATACTGGATGATTTTTTATTCACGATTCATTGCCTTTCTCTTCTCTATCGTCTTTACTCTTTTACCGCTCCTGAAGAATCGTCTTTTTAAAGAATCATAAAATTATGATTTCTTATTTCTTTCTTTCTTCTTTTTACTTCAGCAGTAGCGCAAAATCGTTAAATACGATTTCTCAGCTTTCTTGTATTGGTGAATCATCTTTACACCCTCAATCGTCATTCTTACTACTATTTGAGTTCGCTTTGATGAATATTAACACTTAGGCTCTCTTTTACTGTTTATCTTTAATATCTGTATATCAGTAACTTATTAGTAGCAAATTAAAGCCTAGCATCACTAAGTTAAGGGTGATAAAATGATAAATTATGTGATTGATTGTTAAGCAGTGAAAAATACCATTTTTCACCTCCTAACCTGACCTTTGGAAGACCCTTGAGGTGTCTAATAATGTGTTTTAAGTATGTTTTATAGATAAGCAATAAATTATAGCCTTAACACTGACAGCCAACAAAAATGGCAGATAAGCAATCTGCAGCCTCAACCTGTGCTCAAACTCTAATAATCCACAAAGCCTGAGAAACTCATTGAAGGCCATGACCCAACTTGGTGCACCTAAGACCAAGTACAGTGCCAAGGGATGAAGATTGAATCTAACCAGAGGTGGCTGAGGGCAAGACGGATGAAAGACAACACATTAGAAGTGAGTGCCAGCCAAGGAAGCATAGAAATAAAGCCATCAAGAGGTTCTCTTAAGTTGTCGAGTGGATCTGATGCCTAAATTAGAAGATACCGAGAGGATCCGGATCCTATCGAGAGGATACCTAGAGGTACAAAGGATGACAAGAGGATTGATTTACATATCAAGAAGATGAATGAACCTGTCGAGCTCCGGTTGGAACCTATCGAGAACCCGTCATGCAGTGCACCCAATCCTGTCGACAGGATCTACGACAACCAATCAACGAGTCGACCAGAACCTATCGAGTAGATGAACGAGATGATCATCAATGTTATCAACAAGCATCGTCAACCCTATCGATAGGTCTACAAACCTGTCGATTTGCATTCAGAGACAAATAAAACTTGTCGAGAGGATCCCAAAACCTCTCGACACTTGATTTGGGGAACTTCTCAATTTTTTCTTCAGCAGCTGTCCATGCCAGAAGCCTGTGCATGTGTTCCAAAGCACATCAACGACCTTTGGGGGTATTTTTGGCACAGAATGGGCCACGCGCTGAAACCCTAATGGTATCACATGTACTTGTCAGATGAGAACCAATGAGAGAAGAGCTTCTAGAAGAGAAATCGGCCACATCAACATAACAAAATTATTTCCTTGCATTTTGATTGGCTGAAATGGATCTGAGGACAGAGGAGGAGAGTATAAAAGCTTGGAGAAAATACAGAAGAAACAATCCAAAAATTGAGAATACCAAAGCTTAGGGCGAGATTCATTTTTCCCAAAATTCTTCCTTCTTCTTCCTCCTCTCTGCCTTCTCTCTTTAGCCAATCATGAGTGGCTAAACTCTTCTCAGTAGTTAGGGTGAGGTCTTAAGCTATAAATTGAGAGATTCAAAGGCATTGTAAAGAACTGTAAGATGCACAGATTGCTAATCTGAGCACAATTGTGTTATAATTTTATAATATAATTGTGGATTTTAAAGGTGATTCTGATCTATATTTTACTTTTTTATATTTGTTTTCCCTGGGTTGGATATTCCTGTAGATGTTAGCCTATGAGGGTCTCATATACTGGCATCTACAACATTTGCAATGGTTTTCCTGTTCTACTCAAGATCTTTGAAGCGGAACAATCTCTAGGATAGTCTGTGACCATTAAAGTGGACAGATCATAGCCTTAAGATTGCTTCAATTCTCTTATTGAGATTAGATTCTTATACCTCACCTCTGCCAGGGTAACCTGGGAAGCTGGGAGCCAGAAAAGAGGATTGTAGCAAATCAGATCTTAACATTACCATTTATTCCTTTGATTTTTAGTGAGAGACCAATACCCCTAACTGTTGTTCTCATCCTTTGATTTTTCATCCCTTCTATATCTCCCCTGATCTCTGTGTTGAATTAGATCTAGATTAGTAGCACTTAATTCTATAGTTTGTAGTTAAAGTGACAAAACCCCAAAACCTCTCCTCTTTCTTAGATTAGAATAGAGTGCCAGATCCACTCTAGATCTAGAGATTTACTGAAAGTTAGACTACATTTCCCTGTGGACATACCCTTACTTATCATTTTTAAAACTTGCTGTAATAGCCCTGAATACTTGCAGGTCTGTGAGTCTGTTTACCTTGGTGTGTGTGCAATTCATAGATTCTATAATTGTTTGATTTTAAACCCCTTTTTAGCACAAGATAAGCTGGCCAACACTGATCATGCATCTTCCTTGATGCCCCCATCCCACCTCTTTAATCATGTCACCCTCAATATTGTTGAGCTGCCGACCTACCTACAGCACTTCTTGGGAGGCAACCCAAGTCCTTTGCTCTTTAAAAAAAAATAGAGATTTGATTGTGCACTGATAGTTGTGCAATGAGGGCATTGCACCGTCCCGATTTGGGGTTGTTGGTGCTTATTAAAGTGGTTCATGTTTCATTTTGCTGCATCTTATACTTAACCACTGTTCAGCACACCCTCAAAACCACATTTTTGAATATAGTTTTTTATCATCATATGTCTTCTTTGCTCGTAATATTCAAATTGTAGTTGATTAGGCATGAAAGCGCTAGTTTTAGAATATCGATGACATATGAAGACGGTTGTTGTCGAGGACTATTAATTCAATGTGAACATCTAAAGATAGGTTTGAATTTCATGTTTAGAAAAATTTTACACTTCTACCAAGCTTAAAGTCCAAAAATCAAAGGATTAATTTGAATTTTGAATCTTAAGATCTTAGGAGACGAAACCCAGTGAGCTTTAGAACTATTTTCTCGTTCTTGATGAGGGCATATAAATTCAGAGTATCTTTGAACTCATGCTTAATTGTTTAAATCTCATACAATTTATCTTGGTTTGTTTACTTTGCATTGCTTTATATCATTGTAGTAGAATACATTACATTTGAAATCAAAATAAATAGGCATCATTATCACCTTGTGAGGAGATGATCGAAGGTCGTATTTTGCTCGCTTGTGCCTAAAATGTCCCACCTTATACTCATTTACCTTTTAGCACCCCCTTTGAGCCTTGTTAAAAATTTTGCCTTAAAATGTTTCTTGTTAAGCATTATTAACCATACCCCACACCAGTGCTACAAATATAAAACCTTACCCTTCAATCTCTGAGAAATTGGGAATGAGGGATGAGAGTAAATGACAAGAGAGTAAGTGGAGAGGCATGAGAGTGGCGTTTATTAGGAGCATATGGCAGAAAATTATATGGAAAAAGGGAAAGAAAAAAAAAAAGAGGGGTAGAAAATGAAAAATGAAATTTTGAGGTGATTTCAAGAGAAGGAGTAGAAAGAAAAGAGAAGTGAAAAAAAAAAAACAAAAAAAAAAAGAGAAATTATGAAAAATCCGAAAAAGAAAGAGTGTAAAGTTAGAAAATCAAATTGTGTTTCTTTTCCGATTTCGTAGAGAATTTGAGCCCAACTTCCTTTTCTTTCTTAACCTTTACCCGAGCCCTATTACAACCTTGAGAAAGACCTTCTTTATCCAACCTTGAGTGGTAAATGCATTGTGGAGAGTGATAGTGCAATGTCTATGGTGCTTGGTATAACGTGCTTATGATACAAATATCTTTCACTATGAGATTTCGTTTAATTCATTGATGCATTGTATTTCTGATATCAGATGAGATCTTTTTTATTCGTGTTGTAACTATCTCTCACATGTGTGTGGAAAATAAACCATTCATCGAAGCAATTTTGTTGAGTCGAAACTTGGATCTAATGATTCTTTGTTTGGATTAGTCTCGCAATAGCAAGATTGTAGCATGGGTTAGCACACACACGACACTCTGAGTATGAATGAAGGATTTATCCAAACGATCGGAGTTGTGGGTTAATTTGAATAGGCAACATTAGAAATAATATGGTATTGGTATTTGAGAATGAAAGTCTGCATGTTAAAGCAATTACTGATTTTTGTTTTCACAAGTATATATATATTATAAAAACCGGTTTTGAATGCTCAATTTACCGATGATTTCCAAATCTATTTTGGAAGTTTGTTGGTGTCTTCACTATAAACCCTTAGGAGACAAACTCCTCCACTAGAGATCGCCTAGGGGTTAAAAGGCTTGTTGCATATGCTAAATGCAATCGTGCTCCCTATGAAAGTGGCTCTTTACTTTCTTAGATTAGCTTGTATAAAATTAGAATAATTTGCTTTTGGGTTATAGTTTTAAAGTTGTCTTTGCTCGAGGACTAGCAAAGTTGAGGTTTGGGGGTGTGATCGGACCCAAAAGTTGTATAAATTATTCCCAAATTCTGGCTTTGTTAGACCTCAATTAATTACTAATAGATGCTTTTAGTTCATGTTGTATTGCAACAGGTGCAGAAGCGGGTTAAATGATAAAAAGGTTCAAAGAGCAAAGTTACGAAGAAACCCAAGCAAAAGGGTAAGGATCCAAGGAGAAGTAATTGAAAGAGTGTCTACAAAGGTCAATTGGACTGGTCGAAACTATAATTTCGACCGGTCGGTATAGCATAGTAGAGGAGTGCACCAACTAAAGAGAAGAAAGCCAAAATGGGCTAGTCAAAGCATCACTTTTGACCGGTCAAAACTCCAGAAGGCTTCAGAGATGAAAAGAGAGACCGGTCAGGACTCAGCCGACTTGTCAAAAATGCGATACACAGAACAAAGAAAACTCAGCATAATTACTTGACTGGTCTAATATGATTCGACAGGTCTGATAATTAAAGCAAAGAGAAGCCTTCGTGGGTCATCTTCTACCTGGAGAAGGAAAGTGAACTCGACCGGTCGGTTCTCCAAACTCGACCGGTCTAAATAAGATTTTCTTGGCAAAAATTTAGGCGCACAACAGCTGTGGATATCCTTGAACGCCGAGATCTTCTCTGAAAATCTCTTCAACAAGCTAGATAACTCTCAATCAGCGTGGATTTCCTTTCCAGATTCATCTCCTTGGAGGATTTTTAGGATCTATAGATGTTTCCCGCCATACACAAATGTAAAGGGGGGAACCTAATGTTCTATATATAGGGACCTTAGGTTTAAAGAGAGGGGAGATGAATTTTGGGGGAATAGAAGGACAAGAGCAGTTTGAAGTGTAAAGGGCAGATGGATTCAGTGATTCAGTGACAGAGAAGATTTCTTTCTCAATGCACAGCTAAACACTCCCATGCGGGAGTCTCTTGTAAATCACAGATGAGTGCTTAATAAATATCTCTGTCCTCCTTTATTTTGAGTTCCATTTACAGTATGATTGCATGTTCGAGGTTTCAATTAGATTAAGAACGCGATGGTAATGCTACAATCTTATTTAGTTTAATTCAGTGGCCTTGTAGGGATTGGGTTAACCTAGATAGGATATTCATTGATAGGCTAGGCCTTGTAGGGTAGTTTTGTCGGTTCGTGCAATGATACTTTGATGATTAGGATATCCTAATTCATTTATGAAGCGACTAAGCTTGTAGCTAAGAGAGGGGTACTGGGGATTCTTAATAAAAGGGAAGTAGAGTTTTATTTTGTGCAAGTCTAGGATTTAAAGAGAGACTTCAGTCTGCATCTTCACATTGTTATTTCAAATCGATCAGATTTAGTTAACAAACTTTAGAAACTTAAAAACTGTGCATACTTTTCATATTAATAAGATAGAACTTAGAGTAAATAGGCGACAAGTCACTGTGATTCGACACCCTTGTACTCGCCCAAGTACATCGAACTTGTGCACTTGCAAGGTTTGAAATTAAAATGATCAATTGTTATACAAACTGTGCCACTACTTCAAACTTCACAAGGCCACTCCTTGATCCTGTCATCACAATCTTACTACTCTCCTCTCACATAGGCGTAAAGTGTCTTGTCGAAAGCACAGTCCGATAACCATACCAAATGAGATACTCTACAACTTTAAGAGGATGAATAGCCTTAGTCTACACCTTACCAAGGACGTCGCGATCATCAACTGCGCCGATGAAGGGTTACCTCTCGCAAACTAATGCCCCAGTGTAATGATCTTACAGTTTAAGAATTTATTAATGATGAAGGAGAAGGACCAATTAACGATGAGACACAGGACTTTCGGCTGGTCATCAAATGCTTCGACGTACAAACTCAGGCTACCGCAGAACCTACGAAAGAAATCAATTTTGACACTGAAGAGGAGCCCAAGAAGCTATTGATCAGTGCAACGCTCAGTCCCAAGGGACGTCAACAGGTAATCCAAGTCCTACTAGAGCACCTCAACTCCTTCACATAGTCCTACAAAGATATGCCTGGTCTAGACCCGAGTCTAGTAAAGCACCTTCTAGTCTTAGAACCCGATATTAAACCCATCAAGCAGAAGCTAAGAATAATGCACCCTCAAATCACGCTACAAGTCAAAGACGAGGTCGACAAGCTACACAAGGTGATGTTTATCAGAGTTGTAATGACCCTGATTTTCTAAGGATGGAAAAATGTAACAACCCAACTTTTTCTAGACCTTAATACATCCAATAAGTATATGTGCTTAACAAAATATGCATCGCATGCCTTTAGGGTTTAAATCATTTTAGACAAAGGACACTCGTTTTAGTTTAAAAGCCCTTATGTTTAATGTTGCCACTAACTACACAAGCTACGTGATAGCATGGTGGTTAGAGGCTTGCACTATAGACTAGAGGTCCAAGGATCAAACCTTGGTGTAGGTTTTAAAACGTCTATTTTTGAACCTTGAAACTAAAAGCCTATACGCTTTGCCTTGGTGTGTCAACCCAACACCGAATGACCCCCAATAAGTTATAAAAAGGTACCTTTCAGAGAAACGTAAATCATTAACTCTTGAGAATTCTTTTTAAGATTAGAGTCGTAAGAAAAACCATTGTCGTCCCTATTTTGTTCTCTTCTTCTTCTCAGGGAAAACCCTAGCCGTCACCATTCAGCTCCTTCGATCTTCCTCAACCCCTTTCTGGACTCAAAGGAAATCTTTTGTCTGTTCATCCTCAAGATACCTTTTATCTTTGCCACCATTAAGATCGAAGAGAGAGATCGAGACTTGGACGAACGAGAATTTTAGGCGCCAATCTCCTTTGACATTTACCATCGTAGACTCAACATTCACAACATAAGAAGGTAAGCATCATTGCTTATTAGTACAGATCTCATTTTCTAAAATTTTAGACTCAGTTAATGTTATTGGGGTTGATTCTAAGAAGTTTAGGGACTTGACATTCTGGTAAAAAAAGGGACCGAAGTGCATATTCTCACAATCTCGCTCGAGCGAGATTTATAAGCTGCTCGAGCTAGATCAATTCAGAAACAAGATAAAATTTTCTGACGAAAGTCGCTTGAGCGATTTTGGTTGTCGCTCAAGAGAGATAATGAACACGGCATAGAAATTTTTCTGTGATAAGTCGCTCGAGCGAACACAGACTGTCGCTTGAGCGAATTACAACACATTTTGCTGTCCCAACCCTTTGCTTGGTAGAACTTAAAGAAACTTCGATTTCATTTCAATCATTGACGCATCACTTGTGAATGTGATGTAGAAGGAGAACCAGAAGCCATCAATAAGGACCACCTGATTTCCTTCTTACGACATTAGAACCAAGGTAGGGGAGTTTCAATGCACAGTTATATTTTTACTTTGAATCATAGGCTTTAATGATATATTCCAACTAAATCCATCATCATTTGAAATTGAATTCGAGAATATTGACTCGCATTGAATCATTGAATTCTGAATGTTGAATCTATGAATTATGAACATCTTATGATGTAATTAAGCATTGAACTTTTTGAATATTGAACCGAATGTTGACTCACATTGAATCATTGAATTCTGAATATTGAACCCTTTGAACTTTGAAGTTGGAATAGAATGAGATCTATGAATTATGAACATCTTACTATGTATTAGAACTTTGCATGTGATTTAACGCTATTCATTTGAATGAATCATGTGCGACGACACACTCTTTGACCGTTACGGTGGGATATCCGTATAAGAACTGTGCTTCGACACACTTTGACCATTACGGTGGGATATCCATATGTGACCGTGCTATTGAACACATTGAACCATGATAACATCCTTTGAACCGCCCAAGTATTCCTCACAACACAGGAGCTTGGGCATACTGAAAAATTGTTCATGAATGACAATGATTAGGAGGGGATTCCCATCGGTTACCGGAGACTCTAAATGCTATATTTTTGTTGGAGATTTTTAAGTTATGGGTTTAAGTCATGCATGAACTAAGAACTTGCATATAAAATGTGAAAATGAATTAATTAAATAGATACTCATGTGGAGCTTAAGAAAAGACATTACCAAATCTTGCATGAAATTCAATCTTAGATTATGTGATTTTGAACCCAAGATTCTTCAAATTTTATTTTGACACTAAAATGCTTTATAATTGGTCATTGAATTCTATGCATTAATTGGATGAAATATAGTTGGTATTGAGCTTTCTCTACTGAGCTTAGACTGTTAGCTCACCCTGCCACTATGTGTCACAGGTTTGGACGCTGACAAAGATCCCCGACCTTGTCGCGGAAGATGAGGCAGATCTTCCACTAGAAGAATTTTACCATTAGAATTTTGGTAATTCAAACTTCATACAAGTATAATTGTTTTAGATGACTTATTGTTCCGCACATGTTGATGTAAATGCCATTGTGTGTGTGACGTACGACCGTCACCGGTGGCATTTATTTTTGGACTCATATTTGATTCATCTATGAATGTTGAAACATTATTCAGTTTATGACAAATTTGATTCTATCGATACTAAAGAAATTATGAATTTAGATTGTGATTTATGATCTAGCAACCTGGTATTTCATGTTATTTTCGAGTGGAAATTTTGGGTAGTTACAAGAGTCGTCCTTTACCCTAAGTGGGTTGCAAATTTCATGCCAGTTGCTAAGAAGGACGGTTGAGTACGAGTATACATCGATTTTCGAAACCTTAACTAGGCATGCCTAAAAGATGATTTCCCACTCCCTCACATCGACACTCTAGTTATTAATATTGCAGGACACGAGATGTTGTCTTTCATAAATGGATTCTCGGGATATAATCATATCAAATTAGCAGAACATGACCAAGAGAAGATTTTGTTACTACGCCTTGGGGGACTTATTGCTACATCATCATGCCATTTGGCCTAAAAAATGCAGGCACCACAGATCAATGCGCCATGATGGCTATATTCCATGATATGATGCACAAGTGTGTAGAAGTTTACATTGATGACATATTAGTGGGCAGGCCACGCCGAAGTGCTCCGACTTGTGCTAGAACAATCTCAGAAATACCAGTTGATAATGAATCCAAACAAATGCTTGTTAGGGATAACCTTTGGTAAACTCTTAGGATTCATAGTCAGCAAGCGAGGAATCAAAGTCGATCTAGTGAAAGTCATAGCCATCCTCGAGATGCCACCTCCCAACAATATCAAAGAACTACACAGCCTGATAGGAAGACTGCAATTCATCGGGAGATTAATCTCCCAGCACTCAGACAGATGTGATCCTTTCTACGGACTACTTAATGAAGGAGTCAAGTACATATGGGATGACCAATGTCAGCAAGCCTTTGATAATATGAAGAAGTACCTTCTTAACCCTACAATATTATTGTTGGTTGTTTTTTTTTTATGTTCTTTCTTACAAAAGTGATCAAAGTATGACAGAAACAAAGAAGGGAACAAAACAAAACAAAGAGAAATAAAGATGGGATTAGAACACAAACACTACCTACAAGATATAGGGTTGTTGTAGTAAGTTTAGATGAAATAAGGGTTGTCCCATAGAGAGTTACGGATCTAAAGGTAGTAATTCTCCAGATCTACTACAGATTTTGCAACCCTAAACATAATCTATCTTAAACTAATAAAACAGGTTAAAGAGAAGGTGTTTTGGAGTTTTGTCACTAACTAAAATAGAAATAGATGCAAAATTAGAAATAAAAGAAAGGGCTTTAAAGAAGAGTGTAAGTGGATTGGTAAAAATAAACAAGAAAATGGAGAAGTAAGCAATTAGGGGCTAATTTTTACTGTAAAAAGCATTGTAAAATAGAGCAAGAGTTGGATCTGCAGCAATCCTTCATTTGTCTACAAGCATAAATGCAAGGAAGAAGAATCCAACTCAACCCTGAGATATGGATTAGTCTGAGGGCTATATCCTGTCCACTCAAATGGTCACAGGATATCCCATGGATATAATTCAGTCATAGGGGTTAAAGCTGCAACAATAAAATCACTGCAGACACTATGTCTGCAAGGCTACAAGTACATGCATCCATAGGTGCATAAAATCTATAAAAATCTAATAAAAATCACAAGATAATACAGATTAAATGAAACACTACAATCAGCTATTCATTGCCAAAAAGAAGCGTACAATGATATGGCTCTCAAGTCTGCATTCTCTGCATGTCTCCAGGCCTCTTCACAATGCTATTATAAAGTAGTTTACAATTCAAATTAGCCCAAACTGCTACTAAGGCTTAGCCAGCCATGCTGAGCTAAGGAGAGAAGAAAACAAAAAGGGAAGATGACCTAAACCGTAAAAATGAGCTCAGCTTAATGTCCTCAGTATTTTTTCACAGGCATGCTTTGCTTGGGATATATACACATCCAAAAAGTAACTTTATGCTCTGGCTAATCAGAGGAAAGAAGAATCAAAATGGTTAGGCTCTGCTGACGTGGCTCAATTTCAGCCAAGTATTGCCCAAGTTTGTTAAGAAAGTAGTACACACTCGGACAGGTGTCCCATGTGCTGCAGAAGTTCCAAAAATTCCCCCAATGTCCATAGATATATGCTGGCTCCTAAGCCTCGAGAGGATGAAATGATTCTGAAGGCTCCTAATTGTCCAACTCGGGAAGATGGACTGCTTTTTGAAGGCTTCTCGAGAGGATGGAATGCTGAAGTCTTGGTCTGCTCGAGAAGATGAACTGCTTCTGAAGGCTTCTTGAGATGATGGAATGTTGCAGTCTTTTGACTGCTCGACACTGCTCGAGAGGATGGCTACTGAAGGCTTGGTCTGCTCGAGTCTACTCGAGAGGATACTTTTGAAGGCTTGGTCTGCTCGAGTATACTCAAGAGGATACTTCTGACTCTCGGCTGGGATGTCTAACTGTTGTAGCTCTTCTTTAAGCATATCTCCCACTTTTCTCTCATGGCAGGACTTCAAGGGGTTCAAGGCATACTGAACAACCCATTTGGTGGGGACCACCATGGTTCAATCTCTATAATTTTCTCAGCTCTAGTGCTTGACTCTAATTCTACTCTTTTTGGAACTTGTTAAATCAATTTTTATACCACTCTACAGGTTATTGCTAACTATAAAACCACACTTAAAAATAAATGCCGCTAAATACGTAGCATCTATCGCTAGACTACGAGCCGCACTACAACTGGGAATTAAGCAATTGAAAACTGTCGGTGACTCCAAACTTATGATATCACAAGAGATTGGGGAATAAAAGACGAAAGAAAGAAGACTAATGGCCTCTCTAGAGACCGCACACTTTTTTGTGAAGAAATTTGAAAGGACCTCCTTCACCCACATCCTATGATTAGAAAATGAGCTAGCAGATTCTCTAGCCACATTAGCTTCAGTTATACAAATACAAGTTGGACAAAGCATTAAGTCCTTCATCATCGAGAAGTTAACCTTGCCTGCACACGAAGTAGCCTGAAAAATCACGCCAGAGCTGCCCATTCTTCCGAAAACTACTGAGCAATAAAAATAATCTACCACAGAAAGTCCTACAAAGAAAGAGGTCACTGTCACTACCTTCAGATTCTAGCAATCTCTGATTGATGACGAAAAACCATGGTACTATGATATCTGTAACTTTCTAAAGTACCGCCACATCCCTCCTTACGCATCAATGATTGAAAGGAAGACGATAAGGAATCGATGTGCCAGGTTCTGCATCTTGAGAGAAGCATTATACAAAGAGGCCTTCACTAAAGGGGTCTTGCTATGATGTATTACAGAAGCTGAAGGATAGTACATCATCCATGAAGTGCACGCGAGTACCTGCAAAGTTCACGCTGGTAACCAATGACTCTCTAAGAAGATCGTACGACAAGGCTACTACTGGCCCTTGATGACGAGGGATTGTCACAACTGCATACAATGCTGTAAGCAATGTCAAGAACATGTAGCACTTATCAAAGCCCCATTGGTCACACTGAATCCCATGGTCTCATGATGGCCCTTTATAATGTGGGCCTTCAACATAATCGGGCCATTCACAAACATAGTCGGGAACACCCACAAACTCGCTTTCATCTTTACTGCAACCGAATACTACACTAAATGGGCAGAAGCCGAGTCATACATCAGAATCACTACCTCAACACCGGTGAGGTTTATTATTCAAAACATTATCACAAGGTTTGAAATTCCTAGAATGATCGTCACTGATAATGGACCCGAATTCATTGCTGAGAAGACGAAGAAACTGTTCAAGAAATACGACATTGACTTACAGCACTCAACGCCCTTCTATTCTCAAGGAAATGGACGAGCAAAAGCCATAAATAAAACTCTTATTCGAATACTGAAATGAACAGTAGAGACGAGCAATGGTGTCAGCTGACCTGATCACTTACTAGAGGCACTTTGGGCCTATAGGACTTCCATCCGCACAGCCACTGGCCAAACTCGTAACCTTCTCACATATGGGATGGAGGCAGTCCTACCGTACGAAATACAAGTGCCATCCCTACGTGTGTAGCATGATGATCAGCTATCCATAGACGAGAGGAGAGTTGCTCTGCTAAACCAGTTAGAACAACTTGATGAGACACGTCTAGGGGCAGCCAATCATGCACAAGTGTACCAAAGGAGGGTGGCCAAAGCTTACGATAAGAAGGTTCTCGAGCGAACTTTTGAGATTGGAGACTTAGTCTTGAAGAAAATCATGCCCTCCATGCACGCTCAACCTTAGGGGAAACTAAAACCAAATTGAGAAGGATCATATGTTATAGCAACTGCATACCCTAGAAATGCGTACAAGTTAGTGAACCAAGATGGGGAGGAACTTCCTAACCCGTGGAACACTAGGTACCTAAGGAAGTACTACCTTTAGCAACAGTGGTCATCATGTCCTGTAACTAGATAAGAGTACTCACATTTATCACCCCTGTATCCATCATAAGTCATTCATTGGTCGTACGCCCTTATTTTTGAAAATATCTTTTAAAAAAATTTTATTCATCGCCCGCCTTCTTATTCGAGCAATTTGATCGAGAGGATAGCGGAATATGAAACTTCTTTTAAAACATAGAAAACATCGGATTCTCACTCCCTATCCCGTCATTGGAGTCAATGTTAATGCACGAAAAATGAAGATGTTAGGTTTAATCAAAACTCACCATTCTCGCCTTAAAAGGCTACTTTTAAAATATATACATGCTTCAAGAGAGAGACAAAAGGAGAGACCAAAAAAAAAAGAGAGAATAGAAGCATAATCGAGCGAGAGCATGCGACGAATGAACAAGTCAATGAACCCAGGGAAGCATAAGTAAATTAAGAGGGCATTCCTGATATTTCCATTAGGAAAGTATAAGCAATCTGCGAGTGCATCCCTGGTATCTTCACACTACTAGATATCGTCGTACGGTGGTCGAAGAAGGAAAAACTCCTGCTAACCATAGAATGTCAGACTTTGATGGTGTCGAATCATGACGGAGAGCTCAGCTATGGCACCACACACCACCCGAGAAAAGGTCATTGACTATCTCTTTTTAAAGGTGTGGAGCAAGAAACTATCCCCACGTCATTAAGCCTTACCCCTCTTTCACCCCCCTTTATTTTACTTATAGACGATGAGTCAATAATTTTATAAGATCTTCTCAAAAATAAAACTGAAAACTCATGAATGATGAATGATGCAATCATTTACTACCAACCAGTCACCCCACTCCTATCAAAACTACTAGAAGTGATGATCACTATCGAAAGGTAAAACCTGGTATACGACTGAAATAACCAACATCTCATCCAATACAGTAACACCACAAGAGGATTTTCTTCAAAACTAACCCCCCAAATACATATATTGCTATCTATAGCCCTAGACCAACTCTGATCACTCGTGAAACCCAGGAAAACTCCATTGCAAATTGACACTGGGGCATTTTATTATTTCATAAATGGGTTGAATTGCTGCACTATAAAGCGACAATCAAGAGCTCTTTTTTATTTAGTAGTTGGATGCAGAACTCCAAGATCATCACTCAAAGAGGACTATCGGAGACATCACGTTGTTGAACCTATCAAAACTCTTACACTGGGGCATCTTCTTTTATGATTATATTTCAGTTATTTTCTTTCCCTAGTGCATTGTTTTCTTGTAATGAAAAAAAAATGATGACAATGATATTTCTTCTATTACCAAGCCTCAGTTTGAGATGTTACCTCCCTTGACAATTAGCAAGGGGGGAAATAAAAATTACTAATGATGTTGTTTCCTTGTAAAGGAAAAAGCACCCCTCAACTGCTACTGGGCTAGCTCGGAGGTGTCCAAGTTCTAATAACCGCTAACGGCATCTAAAGGAAAAGACAAAAGGAGCTAAAAGAAAAGAGATAAAGTGCATCCAAAAAAAAAAGAATCATCTATATATGAAAAAATTTATACAAGTGTCAACGGGGTCATACCCCCGTATATACAATGGAGAAAAAGATACAAAAGTATAAAAAATATACATGCAGCCCTACTCCCTCTGCTGCCTCTAGGACGGACGGTCACTGCTATCCCCAGTCTCTTCGACTCATGGATACGGAGTCTGGTCCACCGAAGCCTCAACTGAAGCCTAAGGAGCAGCCGAAGGCTGCATGGAAGAAGAATGTCTGGCAATAGAACCTCCCTCACTCGCCTGACTAGTAGTACGCCTAGACCGCAAACGCAAAGGATTAAAAGCGAACAGGTCCCAAAGGGCCGGATCCTCCTGAACGTAGGCCCTCATATGCTCGAGGGTCACATGATGTATTCCCTCCATGGAACCACTAGCCTCTAACCTCTCTCCAGCAAGGCAAGTGAACACGCCCCGCACCACGCCACCCACTCTTGCTAGCTCATGCTGCAGAAGCTCGATCGTCACCTGCATCTCAGCTCGATCGTCACCCACACTCTCTAGCTCTGTCGTCCAAGTTCTCAGCTCGACCATAAGATCCAACATCACCTCCTGAAGATGCCTATCTGACTAGTCAGAAGGAACTGGGCAAGCCTCCTAGCTAGCATGAACACTCTCAGTCTCCATGCATGATGCCTCCAGCTGATGTACCTGCATGAGAAATGTATGAACAGACTAAGAAGACACACACCTACGATATAATAAACACGTACAGGAACAGAAGCAAAAGAAGTATACGAAGTCAGCTCGCTCTCGAAGAAAGCGCTCGACCATCTCAACTGTCATCTGATCAACTGGCGGCAGTAGCTGAGGAGGCAACTCAGTCATAGGTTATTATGAGAGAAATAAGATGCATTAGATAATGATGCAGGTAGAAAATTGAAAGTAAAATTACCCTAACTAAGCATACCTAGAGAGGAGTGGTGATATCATAGGGATACCGAGGAGGAGCCTCAGAAGCTGAGTTAAGAACAGCCTGCACAAAGCAAAACAAAGGACAAACAAACTAGATAATATAACAGACAAAATAAACAAAACATAATTACAAATAAATAAATTATATCTAATTCTCTGGGTGCAAGGATGCAGTGATAGCCTCAGTCGTCTGGTGGTCCTCGATAATCTTTCATTGAACGCATTCTAACACAATATTAGAAAAGACCAACAAAAGTAAAATAAAGCAAATAATACAAAAGAAGAAACACAAAACTTACCCAATGAACTAGCTCGGCTCAGAGACGAGCCATCTCTGGATCCTCACAATTGGAGGATGCAACTAAGGATGGATCAAAAGCTGGAGCAGGTGCCTGGCAAGCTCTGCCCTTTACAAACGTAATCAACAACTCATTAGAAACACATAATACTAAGCTGACACCAAGACAACACAAACCAGATACAACCCAGCCGATCAATCTCTGAGGCCATGCTAGCCCTCATTTCCCCGTGCCCCAGTCGCTCGCTCTCGATAAATTGGACACGTTGTGACAAGCAAGTAATCTCACTCGTCGATGCATCCTGAGTGGTCAAAATAAAAAGCAGCAAACCAATAAATAAAAGCAGAATGAACAAACTAAATAAAATATAAAAGGGAACCCATAACTCACCAGATCCTTGCGAGCAGTAGCAAGCAGGGTCACTGCCCAGTCCTCTCTCCCCTGGCATTGGCAATGGTACTCAGTAGGGAGGTGAGCATCTCTTCGTCAAGGCGAGGGGCACTCCTCATCTGCTCCAGAGCCCTCTGAAGTGCCTCAAATTTTCCTTGGACCTCAGGTGTGAGCTGGCCTGCCAGCTCCAAAGGAGTGAGTCTGTCTCTCAATGCAAAAGCAAAATCAGGTCCACCAACTGTTATTCACCGGAAAGTACCACTTTTCACCTCTTAACCTAGACTTTGATAAACCTTGAAGCAGTCTAATAATCATTTGTTAAGTGAGTTTTATAGTTAGCAATAATCAGTGCAGCTTAACACAAAATCCATCCTTATTGGCTCAAAGAAGAGGAAGAAGACATGCAAAGATGACAGTTGAACTAAAGCCTAATGAAACACCCTGGTAGTGCTCAACACGGTGAGCAAGTGCTGATCATCATTGACCAAATGCCTAGCAGATGAATGAAGTTGGCAAAGAATGGAGAAGTTGTAAAAGCAACAAGTGCAATGTAGCAGAGCATAGAAAGATAGATCTCGCAGAGTTGAGAGGCTCCCTTGCGAAGCTGAGGATGCAGTGGAAGATGCTCTGCATAGATAGGATGCACAATTAAGAGGAGAGCTATAAAGACATCGCGAAGATCTTACAGATTAAAATCCTTAAAATTTATGGTCGCGGAGCTCTCACGGAGATCAGGCCATAAAGCAGCCGCGCGAAGAACATAGCGAGTCCTTGTGTGAACTAGACTAAAATTCACCTCGCAGAGTTCGTGCATGGCCCTGGAAAAGAGAGAAGCCTAGAATTCTCCTCACACAGATCTCGCATACTCTGAAGCCTTACCAATTACTAGGCGAGTGCAGGAGCATAACTGTGCGAGTACCTAGTGAGAGAAAGAGTTTCTGATGCTTTACTGCATGAGAAGTATAGGCACTCCAGATCATCTCCGTGACAGTGGTGCAGAGAAAAGGAATTGCGCGATTAACTGATGATTCACTGCGTGAGTGATCACTTCCCACCAACCAAAAGCTACTCCGTAAAAGCCCTACAACTGTGCGAATAAGTAAATGCATATGTAAGCCCCGCAAAGCATGGGCCCTCCACTTCTCAGTTTAACTTAAGGACCTTTTGGGAATTTCCCAAGGCTAGGGCACACATCCCGAGGCATAGATTTTAAGCCGCATGACTCAAGACATTCAAGAGATGTAACAGTGCCACGTTTGCTAAAAAGATTAGGGTTAATCCCTTCAGAGCCAAGGCAGTATGGACAGAGTATATAAGCTACACTTAGAGTCTAGTTTTATCATCAACCCTTCTTTTCATCCTCTGTCGGTTGCGAGCTCCAGCAGGCTAGGGTTAGGGTTTGAGCACCTCTTTTTTCCCTTTTTCTTCTCTCTTAGCCCAGCACTTGCTGGTTAATCCCCCTGTAAGTAGATAGGTTTAGTTTTATTTCAGTTTATAATAGGTTTTTGTATATATTGGGATTATGGGTGAGTAGTTGTGTACAGGTTGCAACCTGGAGATAGTTCATTGTAAGTTTTGTGTTTATCAATGAATTACTATTTTAATGCCTAATTGGATCTAAAGATCTTATGGTTTCTTTAGATGTCTATAGGATCCATGTATTTGGGACTAGCCCATTCAGTTTCTAGTAGATCTATTATTTACCATCTGATTTCCCTTGGTGTGATAGCCCCATGGAAAGCAATGCTGAATCTGTATTGAGATCTAGGGAGCTCGGAGGCCTGTGGACCATGGTGGTTGCAGCTATTTTCATGTTCTTTCTCATGCCTCTGTGGTATGGACAAACCAATGGGATGCCCTGTTACCATTCAAGTGGACAGAGTATAGCCTTAAGGTTGTATCCGTTCATATATTTGAGAAGGATTCTTCTCCCCTGCACATAAGCTTCTAGAGCCTTATGAGGAAGTTTGTATAGGAATTGGCTCCCCTCTATTTTACCTAGCTGATATCAGATGTTAGATATGATCTCTTTACAGTAATTATAGCTTGTGGCTAAGTCATTGCAGGCCATTTGTAGCAATGCCTAGCTGAATCTAAAGCCTTATTAAACTTGTTGCATGGTCCTTTTTGTGAGCACAGTGAGACATTGGCCTTAGCAAAGAATTACGATCTTATGGGTTGGAATACCTATGGATGTCAGCCAGGTCTGCGCGCAGATCTTGGGAGCTCATAGCACTAGCATTATATAGTGCTGCAATACTATTCATGGCTTGATCTTGTCCAGTGGCTGGGAAAATGATCAGTCCACTCTTCTGGACTAGATGGGCGACTTCTGGTTTAACTAACCGGATTTGATATACTCTACAGGATAGGTTGTGACCATTTGAGTGGACATCCTAAAGCCTTAAGAGTACCCCAAATGGCATGGGTTAAACCAAATATTTCTACCTTGTTGAGGCTTTTGATAACGTCTCAGCAAGGAGCACTGCAGTGACAGGCTAAATCTGAGTTATATTACTATTTAAACTCTGAACTTAACCTACTTAAATCTCACCATTTTTTACATTTTATTATGGTACACACCATCACCATCTTCTTCTTAACCCTTTCTTTAGGATAGGGATATATTTTATTTCTCCATTTTTAGGATTAATTTAGTGTAGTCATGACACCCAACTCACTTTCTTTTGGATTGTTAGATCTGTAGCCAGATCTGGAGGCCTACTATTATATCCCATTTTTGGGTTCTTGATCAACTTCTCTATGGGAGAAACTCTTACTTATCAAAACTTGCTACAATAGGCCCTGTATCTTGCGGGTCTAGGAGTACTCTAGCTATGCTGATTCCATTCTTTTATTTCATTTTATTTTTAATTGGTTTCCACCACACAATAAATTGAAGCACAGCTGGCAAAATCGCCTAACAAGTTTTTGGCGCCGCTGTAGGGGAAGTTGATCTTTTTGTTAGACTTGAGTTGTACTATAATTTAGATTTCTAAATTCTTTGTAGCTATACCTAAACTAGAATTAAAGTACTACTAATTCTTTGTGAAAATTTGCAGAAATGGACAGCAAAAGAAGGGAAAAGCTAGAGCTACATTTGGAGTGAAGCTAGCTTTGTTTGCACTTACTTTCCCCTAGAATCTCAGTCCATTTATGTTTACTTCCCTGTGTTTGTGTAGTGTAAATCTGGATAGTTGTTTATTTTGTTTGAACTATTCTTTGTGTGTGCTTGTGAGCATTTTCTGTACTTACTGTGGATGTGAGTATTTGCATGGTAGAAGGTCTTTAAACCTTGAGCTAGAACTTCTAAATCTAGAGGTTGAAAGGATCCTTAGACCTAGATGCACCCCACAGGGCCCTACTATTGAAACTGAACCAGCTATCATGGCTGAGAGGCAGAGAACACTAAAGGAGTACAATGCACCTGGGGAGTACACTTCTCCCTTCTGCATTCAATTCCCCTCTGTTGAAGGGAATTATAAGATTAAATCCTCTTCCATCAATATGCTGCCTTCGTTTCATGGGCTTAGTAAAGAAGATTTATATAAGCATATAGACCAATTTTAGCACTTTGCACTACCTTCAATATTGCTGGCTTAGGGCCAGAGGCCACCAAACCGAGGCTTTTTCCTTTCTCATTAAATGACAAAGCTAGCACATGGCTATCAGAGCTCCCAGCCAACAGCATACAGTCATGGAGTGACCTTCAAACCAAATTCTTGGCTAAATTCTTTCCCATGAACAAGACCACCCAGATGAGGACAAATATTTTGTCATTCACTCAGTCCTCAACTGAGGATTTTTATGAAGCTTGGGAAAGATTCCAGGAGCAGGTGCCCCCACCACCAAATCCCAATGTGGCAGCTTGTCCAAGTATTTTATCCAGGAATTAATGCCAAGAGCAGGGATATGGTGGATGCATCCTATGGTGGTAGTTACCTCCACAAGACAGCTGAGGAAGCATGGGAGCTGTTTGACATAATAGGGGAAAATTCCATGCAACAGGAGTCTCTGTCACGCAATGATAGTCAGACTCCAGCTAAGATGGTAAAAGAGACCACTCCTAGAGGTGGAATAAATGAAGTGAAGGTATAAGGTGATCTGGAGAGAAAGGTGGACAACCTGAGGTTGAAATTTGACAAACTCATGAATGTGATGCAGCCCCTGGTGGTTACACAAGTGGAGGAAACATGTCTGATATGCCAGTCTCTCACACATTCTATTCATGATTGTCCATCTGCCACCCTGTTTCTAGACTTTGTTATGGAGCAAGCCAATGCTGTTCAAACTTTTGGGTAGCAGCCTGCTGGGTATTCTTGAAGGAACCACCCAAATCTGAGGTGGAGACAAGATTCATATCCTCAGCCCCAGCAGCAGCAAATGGTGGCTCCTTACAGACCCCAGCACCAGTTTAATCAAGGTTACCCACCAAGGTAAAATTTTCTGTTACCTGCCCCACAGTCTAACCAGTTGGTCCTGCCCCCACAACAGCCCAGATCCTCTTCATTTGAAGAGCAGATGCTGGCTTCAATGCAAAATTTGGGGAGCTTGGTGCAAACTATCAATTCTCATGGACAGAGCATCAAGAAGATTGAGGACCAGCTGGGCTAGATTTGTAATGCTCTGAATCGGTGGGAAGAAGGAAAATTGCCTAGTTAGCCTCTGACAAATTCGAAAGGATAGTGTATGATTGGAGAAGCACACTCTACTAATAAGGATGCCAATGCTATCACTACCCTTAGGAGTGGGTGAGTGGTTGATAATCTGGTGTGCAAGGTAACAGACAAGGTCACGGAAAATGAAAATGGAAATGAAAGAAGTGTTAGTGTTAAAGACCCAAGGATTGTACCCCCTGCTGTGGATCTGCAAGGGCAGAATAAGGGGGCTGATGTTAAGCCCCAACATAAAAAAATAAATGAAGATAAAAGAAAAAGATAAAAATATGACCATGAGGTCAATGGGCATGCAGCAGTGGCACCAGCAGTGCCACAGCTGCCATTTCCTCAAGCTCTAACTGGCCCATCCCCTCCTGATAAAGGGAATGCTCAAATGGAGGAAATATTGGAGACTTTCAAGCAAGTTAGAATCAATTTGCCTTTGCTTGATGCCATAAAACAAGTTCCTGCCTATGTTAAGTTTTTGAAGGACCTCTGCACCTAAAAGAGGAAAGCAAGGGTGCAGTTATCCCAAAAGAGTTTTTACTATTGAGCATGTTTAGTTAGTCCTGTCCATTGCCACACCAAAAAAATTACTAGACCCAAGGGTACTTACTATCCCCTGCATAATCAGAAACCACACCATTGGTAAAGCCCTTTTGGACTTGGGGGCCAGTGTGAAGTTACTCCCCTTCTCAGTGTATGAGGAGGTAGGTTTGGGGGAGCTTAAACCTATCTCAGTTGTGCTCCAACTGGCTGATAAGTCTGAGAGGATGCCTGTGGGTGTGGTAGAGGATGTCTTGGTGGGAGTGGAAAATTTCTATTATCCAGCTGATTATCTTGTTTTAGACATGGACTCTTGCAAAAGCAAAACCCCTATTAGTGTTATCCTTGGCAGGCCATTCTTGGCTACTGTAAATACTTGCATTCAATGCAGGTCAGGAGTAATGGAGGTCACCTTTAGGAACATGAAGGCCCATTTAAATGTGTACCATGCTACTACATTGCCTAAGATTGACATTGAGGACTACTGTGTAGTAGATGTACTAGATGGCCTAATAGAAGGAGAATTATCCAATTAGCTGGATTGGGATAATCTGACTAAAAGCCTGAAAAGTGTTTGGAGTCTGGTTGTGAAAGGGGCCCAAATTACAATGATAGAAGACAACACAAATCCTGATTCTTCTATGGGCCTAGTGCAACACACATTACTACCCCTTCCTCAAACCACTAAGGCACCTTTGTTGCCCTCAACTGAAAGTCCCCCTGAGCTGGAGCTGAAATAGCTCCCGGCCACATTAAAATATGCCTTCTTGGGGCAAGACAGCAAGCCTCCCGTGATTGTCTCCTCCTCTCTCACTAATGAGCAGGAGGAGGAACTATTGAATGTTCTTAAGAAGCACAAGAAAGCAATTGGGTGGACAATAGCTGACTTTGGAGGCATTGATGCCTCAGTTTGCATGCACAAGATTCACCTGAATGAGGGTGTAAAACCCTCAAGGGAGATGCAGAGGAAATTAAATCCTCACATGCAGGAGGTTGTCCTCAAAGAAATAGTGAAACTATTAGATGCAAGGGTGATTTTTCCTATGTCAGATTCTGAATGGGTGTCATCTAACCAGGTGGTCCCTAAAAGGTCAGGCATCACAGTTATTGCCTCTGATTCTGGGGAGTTGATGCCAGCCAGAGAGACCACAGGCTGGAGAGTGTCCATTGATTATAGGAAGCTCAACTCCAGGACCAGAAAGGACCATTTTCCTCTCCCTTTTATTAACCAAATTCTAGACAAGCTGGCTGGGAAGGCTTACTACAATTTTCTTGATAGATACTCAAGGTATAACCAAATCCCTGTGGATCCCCAAGATAAGGAGAAAGCTACTTTCACATGTCCCTTTGGCACCTTTGCTTACAGAAGGATGCCTTTTGAACTGTGCAATGCCCCAGCCACTTTTTAGAGGTGCATGTATGCAATTTTTTCTTATATGTTTGACAAATTCCTGGAAATCTTCATGGATGATTTCTCTGTGTATGGGGACAGCTTTAGCCAGTGTCTGAGTCACCTTGAAAGAGTTTTACGAAGATGTGAGGAGACCAACTTGGTCCTAAGTTGGGAAAAGAGTCACTTCATGGTGACACAAGGTATTGTACTAGGCCATGTGGTCTCTCACAAAGGAATTGAGGTTGACAAGGCTAAAGTAGACTTGATCTCACATCTGCCCCCACCCAAAACTGTCAAGCAAATCATATCATTTTTTGGATATGCTGGATTTTATAGGAAGTTCATCAAGGACTTCAACAAGATTGCCAAACCATTGTGCCACCTGCTTTGCCCGGATGTGCCATTTGTATTTACTGCTGAATGCCTTGCGGCCTTTCAGGCTTTGAAGAAGTGCCTTACTACTGCCCCTGTAATCCAAGCCCCAGATTACTCACTCCCCTTTGAACTGATGTGTGATGCATCAAACTTGGCCATAGGTGCTATCTTAGGACCGAGGAGAGATAAGTTGCCTGCAGAGATATATTATGCCAACAAAATACTAGCTAATGCTCAGCTGAACAACACCACAATAGAGAAGGAGCTATTAGCAGTGGTGTTTTCTATGGGCAAGTTTTGACCGTATTTGTTGGGATCTAAAATTGTGTTTTTTATAGATCACTCAGCCCTGAAATACCTACTGGCTAAGAAAGATGCAAAGCCTAGATTGATCAAATGGATCCTCCTCTTGCAGGAGTTTAATCTAGAGATAAAAGATAAGAAGGGAGTTGAGAATGTAGTGGCTGACCACCTCTCTAGGATTATTCTGGATGAATGTGCAGCAACACCTGTTAATGAGTTGTTCCCTGATAACCAGTTTTTTGTTTTGCAATCTAGTGTGCCCTGGTTTGCACACATTATCAATTTTCTTACTGCCGGTAGCATCCCTCCACACTGGTCTAAGATAGACAAAGACCTGTTCTTCTCCCAGGTTAGACATTTTCTGTGCGAGGATCCATACCTTTATAAGCATTGTGCAGATCAAGTCATTAGGAGATGTCTGCCTGAAAGTGACTTCCACAGCATTCTTTCTATGTACTATGAGCAAGCCTGTGGAGGTCATTTAAGTGGCAAAAAAATTACAGCAAAAGTGCTCCAATGTTGTTTGTTTTGGCCTTCTTTGTTCAAAGATGCAAACTTACATTGCAAGGCCTGTGAGAGATGTCAAAGTATGGGAGGTATTTTCGAGAGAGACTATATGCCATTGCAGCCCATCCTCATTGTTGAACTTTTTGACATTTGGGGCATTGATTTTATGGGCCCCTTTCCTTCATCTATGGGATTTAACTTCATACTTGTTGCAGTGGACTATGTGTCCAAACGGGTGGAAGCTATTGCCAAAAGGAACAATGACCACACTGTTGTCCTTAACTTCTTAAAGGACAATATCTTCTCATGATTTGGCATCCCTAGAGCTATCATCAGTGATGGGGGGAGCCACTTCTGTAGTAGACCTTTTGCGAATCTGCTCAAGAAGTATTTTGTTACACACAGAATTGCAACTCCCTACCACCCACAGACCAGTGGGCAAGTTGAAATTTTCAATGGAGAGATTAAGCATATTCTGGAGAAGACTGTGAAGACTGATAGGAAGGATTAGGCATAAAAATTAAATGATGCTTTGTGGGCTTATAGGACTGCCTACAAGACCGCTATTGGCATGTCCCCATTTAGGCTGGTGTATGGCAAGGCCTGTCACCTACCTGTAGAGTTATAACATCGAGCCTATTGGGCTATCAAAGCAATGAATTTAAATCTAACTTCTGCTGGTTCTCACAGGAAGTTGCAAATGACAGAACTTGATAAAATGAGGCTAAAAGCCTATGCAAATGCCATAATGTACAAGGAGAGATCAAAGGCATTCTTTGACAAGAAGCTATTAAGAAAGGAATTCAATGCTGCCACTAAGGTTTGGCTTTTCAACTCCAGACTTAAATTTTTTTCAGGGAAATTGAAATCCATATGGGATGGACCTTACACTGTCATCAAAACTTTCCCATCTGGTGCTCTGGAAATCCTTGATCCTTTATCAGGGCAGAAAGTAAATGGTCAGAGGCTCAAGATTTGTGTAGAACAACTAGTGGAGCTTCCTCAGACTATTCACTTTCATGAACCTCCCACTGCTCAGTGATCCACAGCTTTGTATTATATGTGCCTTATCTGTTTAAAAATTGTTGTATGTTTTTGCTTGATTAGGGACCTGTCATTTACTATTTTCATTTGGGAAAGTTTTTTATTTTCATATGCTTTGTTTATTCAATATTGAGTCTTCATTCATTTCTGTCATTAACATGGGAGATGTATGATTGTTACTGTTGTGTGAGTGAAGTACTAGCACTGTAACTGTTTAGAATCTATTTTCATCGAGGATTTTTATCATTTGGAATGTTTGATATGCATGTGCTGGTATGAGGGAGATTATTATTATTTGGAAAGGGGATACATGTGAAGTGTTGATGCTGATGGCCATTAAATGGGTGCATGACATTGTACGTGCACAAGCCAGAGCACAAATGGTCTAAAGAGATTGAGTATTGGTCTCTCGCGGGGTTAAATGGCCTAATTTTCACAATCGCGAACCATTTCAAAGCTTTCTCGCGGAGTCATGATGGCTCAAAAAGCAGATTTCAAAATATTCTATTGTGCGAGACATCTGAAACTCCAAATGGTTGGCCTTTGCGAAGATCACCAATTAAGCTGCGCGAGAAATAAGAAACTGCTTTACGCGCTCGGTCCCAACGTCTACTCCGTGAAGTAACTTTGCGAGGCACACACAGTTCTGATTCTGTACTCGTGGAGCTAAGTTCTTCTGTGCGATTTTTCTTCTTATTACTATCCATTTGTTCTACGCGAGAATTCTACTCTGCGAACACCTATGGAAAGCTGCGCAAAACATAGGATTGCCTTAAATCCCATTGCTAAAAATAGACCAACACTTACTGTGTGACTTCATTCCCCATAATGAGTTGTGTGACTTACCATTCCCTATAACAATCACAATTCATTGCCAACCAACTACCTTTAATTTCTTTATGGCAATTGATCTTGGAAGGAGGCGAGATTTAATATGTCGATTTATATTCCACCGCCCAAGTACTTTAAATACAAGGGGTAGTTCGTCTTCATCTCATTCATTCTCCTCTGACCTCCGCAGTCCTTTCCTACTCTCAACTATGGTGGATGAAAAACCCACTGATCTGCCAAATAAATTCTACCCAATGTGGTTGGACCCGCCACCGCCTAAGGAGCCTGACCACTACAATTCTTCTGGGATGAGTACAAGGAGGTCCAGAGGATCCTAACCAAGGAGGAGAAGAAGAAAAATAAGCAGAAGAAGAAGTAAAAGACCGAACCACCTGCTTCTCCCCCCATCCTCTTCAATCCCCCCCCACCACTTGCTTAACATCCTTCTCCCCGATCCCCTTTCTTCCCTCCCCCTCTCCTGGCTTGCAGTTCCTCTTCTACATGCAGCAGGTTGAGGATATCCCTGAGCCAGGAGGAAGAACCATTTTGTTTCGACTGGATGTTTTGTTGCTGAGTATTTAGATTGTCCTTAAGTTTATATTATTCTATCTCTTTGTAATCTTTTTATTTTTTTACTTATAATGAAATGTCTTTTTCTGATGTTCTTTTTGTATATCTGTGTGTTTGTTTTTATGATTGTTTGTTCTGTGTTTTTCTCTCTTGTAGTTTCATATTATGTTTATTTCTATGTCTTGAGCCTGCTGCACATCCACCTTTGAATCAGTGAGGACACTCCTCCTCATAGGTTTGGCGGTGTGGCAAGCTAGGTCTGCCAATGAAGCAGTTAACTTTAGTGCAGCAGTGTTGGTTTAATTGGGATGAATAAAATAAATTCCCACCTAATTTGTTAGAATTAGAAAATTTGTGAAAAATTAAAAATTTTTGCAGACATTTTGAAACTAAAAAATTTTTAAATCTTTGCACCACCATGAAGCTAACATCAAAAAAAAATTTCAGTTAAGTACTTAGTGAACCTAAGAGGAGAGAAAAAGGTGAAAATACACCCCATGGGTTAATTTGAGGACCATACCTAGTGAGATTTGGGCCCATCATTTTCTTTTGAAGAGTGTTTTTGGCAATATTTCTGCTCTCAGGACTGATTGAGTCAAGACCTTTTCACTAGAAGTTAGGCACCTCCAAATCAAAACTGATTGATATCACTCATGACACTAAGGAAATGATTCAAGGCCTTCATTTGGATAGTTTGAGCCTGAAAATCCAACCTTTTAAAAACTGCCCCTTTGCATACACGCATTGAGCCTTAAAAATCCTACTTTTCTTTGACAAATACTAGAGTACTTGCACCTTAACCTTTTGACCTGATTCAACTGTACCCTCACTCTGAGAATTCAGAAGGTAAAGGAGAAGGAGTTGAAGATAGTGAGAGTGGTCCAACATTTGGTTGAAGGAGAAGAAAAGCAACATATGAGCAACAGTGTATCAATAGTTCTTGTGTGGCAGTTCATCCTAAAAATAAAATATAAAAAAATTATTATAAAAAAAAGAAAAAAAAAAAAAAAAAAAAAAAAAAAGAAGTCTAGAGAAGGACATCATCTGAAAATTGAAAAGAAGAGGAGAAGCTGACCTATTTGATCTTGAAATATATCAAGTAAGATGAAGTTGGGCTGAAATGGAGGTTGTAAAGTCATTAACCACTCCTTACCTTGCTGATTTCTCAATTTTGAATCCCTTGTTACCCCTTCATTCTTTATATCCCTCACCCATAAGCTACATTGCAACCCATTCAAAAAGACCTTGTAGATTCAAAGTGAAATGAGCTGTCATGTGGAGATGAGGAGTTGTCTAATCTATAGTAAAAAGTCATGAGGATGTCAGAAATCAGAAGCTTTGCCTATGCTCATCCTTACAGGCCCATTTGGGATCTGTAACTGCTCTTGAGCTTATGAGAATATAAACACCCTTTTGACTTTCATGATTGAGAGATAGCCCGGGTGAGAATTGGGTCTGAATTTTAACATCTTTGGAGTTGTATCCAACCTAATTTTTTAATTTAAGGCAAGCTTTGTACTGATTATATGCACATTGTATCTCTGATGTGAACTAATTGGTGGTGATGCACATACATGTTAATTTTTGAGTTTTAAATGGTTGTATTACTGTTGTAATTTCCTTTGATTTTAAAAGGATAGGTGTGGACTGAGACTTTATTCATTGAAATTTGTTTTGTCATTGACTGCACTACTTTTAACTATTTTAATGGTGAAGTTTGTGGGTACCATCACTAAAAACCCTCAGGAGATTTCACTCCTCCACTAGGGATCACCTAGGGGTTTAAAAGGCTTGGTACATATGCTAAATGTATCTGTGCTCCCTACGAAAGTGACATTTAAATTCTTAGAATAGTTGTTTTAAGTTTTCCTTTGCTCAAGGACTAGAAAAGATTAGGTTTGGGGGTGTGTTATTCACTGAAAAGTATCACTTTTTACCTCTTAACCTAGCCTTTGATAGACCTTGAAGCAGTCTAATAATCATTTGTTAAGTGTGTTCTGTAGTTAGCAATAATCTGTGCGGCTTAACACAAAATCCATCCTTATTAGCCCAAAGAAGAGGAAGAAGACATGTAAAGATGACAGCTGAACCAAAGTCTAATGGAACACCCTGGTAGTGCTCACCACGGTGACCAAATGCCTAGCAGATGAATGAAGTTGGCTAAGAATGGAGAAGCTGTAAAAGTAGCAAGTGTAATGTAGCAGAGCATAAAAAGATAGATCTCGCAGAGTTGAGAGGCTCCCTCGTGAAGCTGAGGATGCAGTGGAAGATGCTCTCGCATAGATAGGACGCGTAGTTAAGAGGAGAGCTGTAAAGACATTATGAAGATCTCATGGATTAAAATCCTCAGAATTTGTGGTGGCGGAGCTCTCACGGAGATCAGGCCTTAAAGCAGCTGCACGAAGAACATAGCGAGTCCTTGTGTGAACTGGACTAAAATTCACCTCGCGGAGTTCGTGCGTCGCCCTGGAAGAGAGAGATGCCAAGAATTCTCCTCGTGTAGATCTCGCGCACTCTGAAGCCTTACCAATTATTATGTGAGCGAGTGCAGGAGCATAACTGCACGAGTACCTAGCGAGAGAAAGAGTTTCTGAAGCTCTACTACATGAGAAATATAAGCACTCCAGATCATCTCCGCGACAGCAGTGCAACGCAAAGGAACTATGCGATTAACTAAAGATTCACTGCGCGAGTGAGCAGTTCCCACCAACCAAAAGCTACTCTGTTAAGGCCTTGCAACTGCGTAAATAAGTAAATACATATGCCAGCCCGGCGAAGCACGGGCCCTCCACTTCTTAGTTTAACTTAAGGACCTTTTAGGAATTTCCCAAGGCTAGGGCACACATTCTGAGGCATAGATTTTGAGGTGCACGACTCAAGACATTCTAGGGATGTAACAGTGCCACATTTGCTAGAAATATTAGGGTTAATCCCTTCAGAGCCAAGGCAATATGGACAGAGTATATATGCTACACTTAGAGTCTAGTTTTATCATCAATCCTTCTTTTCATCCTCTGCCGCTCGCGAGCTCTAGCAGGCTAGGGTTAGGGTTTGATCATCTCTTTTTCCCCTTTTCCTTCTCTCTTAGCCCAACACTTGCTGGCTAATCCCCCTATAATCAGCTAGGTTTAGTTTTATTTCAGTTTGTAATAGGTTTTTGTATACATTGGGATTATGGATGAGCAGTTGTGTACAGGCTGCAACCTGAAAATAGTTCATTATAAGTTTTGTGTTTGTCAATATATTATTGTTTTAATGCCTAATTGGATCTAAAGATCTTATGGTTTCTTTAGATGTCTATAGGATCCATGTATTCGGGACTAGCCCATTAAGTTTCTAGTAGATCTATTATTTATCATATTATTTCCCTTGATTTGATAGCTTCATAGAAAGCAATGTTAGATCTGTATTGAGATCTAGGGAGCTCGGAGGCTTATGAACCATGGTGATTGTAGTTGTTTTCATATTCTCTCTCAGGCCTTTGTGGTATGGACAGACCAATGGGATACCCTGTGACCATTCGAGTGGACAGAGTATAACCCTAAGGTTGTGCCCATTTACATGTTTGAGAAGTATTCTTCTTCCCTGCACATGAGCTTCTAGAGCGTTGTGAGGTTTGTATAGGAACTGGCTCCGCTTTGTTTTACCTAGCCGATATCAAATGTTAGATTTGATCTCTTTATAGTAATTACAGCTTATGGCTGAGTCATTGCAGGATGTTTGTAGCAACGCCCAGCTAAATCTGAATCCCTATTCAACCTGTTGCATGGTCTTTTTTGTGGGCACTAGTGATTCGTTGGCCTTAGCAAAGCACTTAGGATCTTATAGGTTGGAATACCTATGGATGTCAGCCAGGTTTGTGCGCAGATCTGGAGAGCTCGTAGCACTAGCATTACATAGTGCTAAAATAGCATTCACGGCTTGATCTGGTCTAGTGGCTGGGGAAATGATCAGTTCGCTCCTCTGGACTAGATGGGCAACTTCTGGTTTAACTAATGAGATTTGACAGACACTATAGGATAGGCTGTGACCATTTGAGTTGACAGCCTATAGCCTTAAGAACACCCCAAATGGCATGGGTTAGACCAGATATTTCTACCTTGTTGAGGCTTTTGATAGCGTCTCAGTAAGGAGCATTGCAGAGACAGACTAAATCTGAGTTACATTACTGTTTAAACTCCAAACTTAACCTGCTTACTTCTTACCATTTTTTATATTTTATTTTGGTACACACCATCACCATCTTCTTCTTAACCCTTTCTTTAGGATAGGGCTATATTTTATTTCTCTATTTTTAGGATTAATTTAGTGTAGTCGTGACACCCAACTCCCTTTCTTTAGGATTGTCAAATCTGTAGCCAAATCTAGAGGCCTACTATTATAGCCCATTTTTGGGTTCTTGATCAACTTCTCTGTGAGACAAACTATTACTTATCAAAACTTGCTATAATAGGCTTTGTATCTTGCAGGTCTAGGAGTACTCTAGCTGTGCTGATTCCATTCTTTTATTTCATTTTATTTTTAATTGGTTTCCACCACACAATAAACTAAAGCACAGTTGGCAAACCACATCAACACCAACACTAAAGGAGTTGCTCCCCTGAAAGGGCAACCGCTGAAAGAGATGACCATCACCAAGGTCACCGAACCATCTCACAAACTCCCGAGTATCCACCTCATTGCACGCACTCGTCACCACGGTCCCCTAGCTCTAAAATCATCGAGATGAGCTCGCATCTTATCCTCAAATTTTCGGCCAGGGGACCGATCATCTTCTTTGCAGCTAGTGGAAGAAGCTCTAAAGGCACTCCTTGATGAAGCCCAAGTTGGCGCGTGACCCTGGGATATAGGGATCCGGTCCACTTTCCTAAAATAGTGGACCCATATGTCCCTCCTGAAGAATGGCTGACTAGACTAATTAACAACCTGATCAGCATCCTCACCCTCGGCATAGGGGCACCAAACAAGTTGCAACCAAAGACGAACAAAAAAATGTGTCAGTAAAACCATAAATTCAAATAAAAAATGAACCATTAAAAAAATTAGGAGAACATACCTGGCCCATATGCATATCCTCAAATAGACCCCTCGTCGTTTGGAGATCTATGGTCCTCCAACGATCTCCCATCACCACCCACCACATGCGCATACCTAGAAAGGCATGCTCAGTCCCTAGCAGGACCCTCAGATGTAGGAAAAGAAAATGGTTGTATGCCCAAAACTAAATAAAGAAAAAGAAAAATGATATCAAGTAAATTACTAAAAGAAAATGAAGAATAGTAAAAATTTATAAGACCGAAAATAACTAGTTTCACATAGGGATGCAAGTTAGGTGTACCGAACCGAACCTGATTTTTTTGGTGTTCGGTTCGGTACACTACAAACTGAAACTGAATCAAATTTTGTATCGGTTCAGTTTGGCCTACCAATTTGCAGAAATACCCAAGTCGAAATCAAACTAAAATTGATATATTTGGTATTCAGTTCGGTTTGGTTCGGTCGGGTTTAAACATGAAACCTGGAGAAGATCAGCAACAAACTCGGAGTTATGCCTAAGACTTTGAGAGTCACAGTATCAACATGATTTCGGTGTCGATGATACTCCTCGAGAGGTTGAACACCGCCCAAGACTGATGCACCGCTAGGTTTCGCGGGTCAGTTCTCTGGCAGAATGGATTGCGTGTCGGTATTGCCTGTTGAAGCATGACCCATTGCTAATCACTAAAAAATACCATTTTTCACCTCTTAACCTATCCCTTACTACACCTGTGAGCCATTTAATAATTGTCTCTTGAGCATGTTTTGTAGTTAGGAATAAACTTGCAGCTTAGTGCAACAATCCACACTTTGGAGGCCAAGAAGAGAGTTTTGAAGCCAAGGTTTACAGCTAATTGAAGAACATAGAGTACACCATGGTGGCCCCCACCATTGGGACCATTTGGTTTTCCTAAAGGGGCCCTGGAAGTCCAACATAAGAATGAAGGATGGACCTAAGCAAAGGAGACTGCTGTAGCAGGCTGTGCACAGCAGCAAAGAAGCATGTGTGAACCTCGCGCTGCTCGAAAAGTCACCTCACACAGATCTCGGCAGTACAAGTCTACAGCACATAAATACCTTGCACAAATCTCACACAGTTCCATGTCGACAGAGCTTCAGAAAATAATCTCGCAAGGATCTCATGAGGCTCAAAAATTCCAGCCATTACCCACTCGCATAGTTATCGTGAAGATACAGCTGTGGAAAATCGCTTCGCGTAGAGCTCGCGCAATTCTCGCGCACTTCAAAGACCAATTCAGCCCTGCGAGGAGCTGCATTTTATCCTGTCAAGGTCCTCACAAGCAGTTCAAATTCATCCTAGCAAGGTCCTCGCAAGTTGAACCACCTGGAGCCTCATCCTCGCGAGCTGCTTAAGTTGCATCACTATGAACCTGGCGAGCCTTCTTCAGCTGTAATCCAGCCACGCGACAACCATGCGAGATGTAAAATAGGCAACACTTAGCCTCGCGAGACACGGGTTCCTAACTTCTCAGTCAATACATAGGGGCATTTTTAGGATTTCACAGCATTTAGGGCACACACCCCAAGGTGCTGAGTTGTTTCCCACTTCTCAAGGTAACACTGGGCCCCAAATGGGCCATGACAGCATTGCAAAATTGGGCATTTTTCTCCTTTATTTTCTGATTGGCTAGAGCAAGATATTTTTGGAAAAGATTGTATATAAGCTGTAATTTTTAGCAGAAAAACCATCGAACATTTTAACCTAATTTGGCTTTGGCTTAGGTCATTCTAGGGTTAGGTCATCTTTTTCATCTTTTTCTTCTCTCCTTAGCTCAGCATTTGTTGGCTAAGTCCTTTATAATAGTTAGGACTATTTTCTACTATAATCAAGACTATGTAAGATTGTAAAGTTCTGGAGTCTACATGGACTGCAGCTTGGATGGCTGATCATTGTAAGTATTTCCATATGCAGTGAAAGCTATTTTTATTGATGTGTTAAATCTGAAATGCTTGTGGGTTTTCCAGTAAGATTTTATAGATTGTACGCACCCATTGATGCATGTGCTTGTGGTCTTGCATACATGGTAGCTGTAGTGAGTTTAATGCTCTAATTTTATCCCTTGATTTGGCTACATCTTTGGTGATGATCTGTGACCATTCAGTGGACAGATTATAGCCTTAGACTAGTTCACATCTCTTGGAAGAATTAGATTCTTCTTCCTTGCATTTGAGCTTGTTGCCAAATGAAGGATAGATGTAGATCCATCCTTTGCTAAGCTTAACGATCCCCTGTTTTAGTCAGAAACATCAGCCCCTACATTATTGCTTCTCACCCCTTTTCCTTTTATTTTTCAAACCCATTTCCACCTCTTTCTAAACCCCTTTCTTATAGTATAGAACTATAATTTTCTGGTAGGTTTAGTTTTAGTTCTGTGACACCGTAAAACTCCCTTTCTTTATCCCTGCTTTCTAGTGTAGGTTAGGATTGCCAGATCTATAACCAAATATGGAGGCCTACTATACAACCCTTGTGGTTCTAGATCAGATTTCCCTGTGAGACAACCTTTTCTTATCAAAACTTGCTACAACAGGCCCTGAATCTTGCAGGACTATATTTTAGATTGTTGTTTTAAGTGTTCTTTACTCTATTTTATTTTCCTTTTTTTAATTTATTTTTGTTGCCATATTTTTACCATATTTCTAATAATAAAAGCACAACCAATTTAAACCAACAAGTTTTTGGCGCCGCTGCCGGGGCTCTTTGATCTAATTATTATACCCATGTTTTTATTTTTTATGTTTATAAATTCATTTGTTACAGTTCTTGTGCTTGAATAAAAAGTACTACTAAATTTATTTTGGTCTCTGCAGATCTAGAACAGCAGCAAAAAGAGGAGTGGGAAGTCACAGCTAGAAGCTTGTTTACCTTAGTTTGCGTCCCCTCTCCCTTTCTTTATGTTTTCTTTCTCTTAATGCCTTAAATATAGTAGTAGTTTTAGCAATAATTTAGTTTATCATTTTTTATGTGTGTTGTAAGTATCTGTCTTTACTTGCTGTTTGTGTGTGTGTATGCTGGGTAGGAGGTCTCGTAACCCTGACATAGAACCACTAAATCCTAAGATAGAGAGAGCCCTTAGACTTAGGCAAACCACATAAATCCCTATTGTTAATATTGAGCCAGTTGTGATGGGTGAGCAACAAAGAATATTGAAGGAATACTATACACCAGGGGTATATTCATACCCCTTCTGCATTCAATTTATTGCAGCAAAAGGAAATTATGAAATCAAATCCTCAACCATCCAAATGCTACCATCATTCCATGGGCTAAGTAAAGAAGACCCATACAACCACATAGATGAGTTCCTTGCCTTATGCACCACATTTAATATTGCTGGTTTGGGAGAAGAAGCCACTAAAATGAGGTTTTTTCCTTTTTCCCTAAAGGATAAGGCCCGATCTCGGCTCCCTATGCTCTTAGTAAACAACATTTAATCCTGGAATGACCTCCAATGCCAGTTTTTGGCTAAATTTTTCCCTATGTCTAAAACCAGCCAGTTGAGGAAGAGCATAATTTCCTTTGCTCAATTCTCAACTAAAGATTTCCTTGAGGCATGGGAATGGTTTAAAGAACTGTTGAGGTAATATCTACACCATCAAATTCGTCAGTGGCAGCTTGTCCAGAGCTTCTACCAAGGAATTGAACCCAAGAGCAGGGATATGGTGGATGCCTCATGTGGGACTACTTACCTCCACAAGACAGTTTAAGAGGCTTGGGAACTCTTTGATATCATTAGTAAAAATTCCATGCAGCAAGAGTCTCTGTCCCGAAATGAATACCCCTCCAGAGGAAGGATGTCTGAAGTCAATGTGCACAATGATGTGGAAAGAAAGGTGGACAGTCTGAGCCTGAAATTTGATAAATTAATGAGTGTGATGTAGCCTAGAATGGCTGCACAAGTGAAAGAGGCATGTCTGATATGTCAGTCACCAACACACTCACTTGAGGGCTGTCCATCAGCTGGTCAATTCCTTGAACTGGTCATGGAACATGCAAATGCTGCCCAATCATGTGGGTAGCAGCCTGCTGGGTATCAATGGAAAAACCATCCCAATTTGAGGTGGAGACAGGAAAATTACCAGTCACCCAGTAGCAGCAGCATGCATTGTCTTATAGACCACAACAACAATATACTCAGGGTTTTGCACCTAGACAACCCTTCCAGCAATCTGCCCCATAGCCAAACTAGTTGGCTTTGTCACCACCACAGCCTAGAGCCCCCTCTTTTGAGGAACGAGATTTGGCATTACTGTAAAACCTGGGGTCTTTATCACAAATTATAGACTCTCACAGTCAAAACACAGAAAATTGAAGACCAGCTTGGTCAAATCTCTAATACTTTGACTAAAAGAGAGGAGGGCAGGCTTCCAAGCCAGACCATGAACAACCCAAAGGGTCAATATATAATTAGTGAAGGTTCCTCAACCCATGAGAAAGCTACCCTAAGGAGTGGTAAGGTGGTGGACAACCAGGTGGGCAGGGAGAATGTGGAGAAAGAGAAGAGTGCAGGAGAGAAAAAGGACTCATTCCCTACCGCTGTACAGCAGGAGCACAATAATAGGGCTGCTGTTGAGCCCCAACAAACAAAAAAAAATGAAAAAAATAAAAGGAAAAAAATTAATGATGGGATAGCTAGGCTAGCAGCTGAGGTACCAGCAGTACCCCAGCTGCCATTTCCTCATGCTCTAAAAGGCCCCTCTCCTTTTGACAAGGGGAATGCTAGAATGGAGGAAATGTTGGAGACCTTTAAGCAAGTTAAGATCAATTTACCTCTGCTTGATGTAATTAAATAGGTCCCAGTCTATGCCAAGTTCCTCAAGGACCTATGTACTCAAAAAAGGAAAGCAAGGATCCATCTATCCAAGAAGGTCTTTACAACTGAAAAAGTTAAGTCAATTCCGTCTATTACCATACCAACCAAACTTCAGGACCTAGGAGTGCCTACCATCCCTTGTATTATTGGTGATCACACCATAGGCAGAGCTCTCTTGGACTTGGGGGCCAATGTCAACCTACTGCCATACTCAGTGTATGAACAGCTGGGTTTGGGGGAGCTGAAACCAACACCTGTTGTGCTCTAGCTGGCTGATAGGTCTAAGAGAAAGCCTATGAGAATGGTTGAAGAAGTGTTGGTGGGGGTGTATAAATTCTTCTACCCTGTAGATTTTCTGGTATTAGACATGGAACGTTCAAAGAGTAGCACCCCAATTCTTGTGATCTTGGGCAGGCCATATTTGGCCACTTCCAATGCCTATATTCAATGTAGGTCTGGGGTGATGGAGGTCATATTTGGGAACATAAAAGTGAAGTTAAATATATACAATGTTGTAAAGCAGCCTTAGCTAGACAATGAGGATTGTTTTGTAGTAGATGTACTAGAGGAAATAGTGGAAGAAAATTTATCCAATCTGCTAGATTGGGATTAAGTCTGTGAGGAATTTGAAAATGTGTGGACTGAGGTTCATGAGAAGGAGGCCTCAATTTGTATTACTGAAGAAAAAAGCACATCAGGGTTTTCAGTGGGTCTAGTGCAGCACTCCATATGGAGACCAAAATTGCTGCCCCTACCTCAACCCTCTAAGGCACCTTTGTTGCCTTTAGTAGAAAGTCCACCTGATCTGGAGCTCATACAGCTACCAGGTACATTGAAATATGCCTTCCTAGGGCATGATACTTTCTATAATTATCTCTTCCTCTCTTACTGGTGAGCAGGAAGAGGAATTGTTGAGTGTCCTTAGGAGACATAAAAGAGCAATTGGCTGGACTATTACAGATTTGGGGGGAATAAACCCATCAATGTGTATACACAAGATACATTTGGAAGAGGGTTCCAAGCCCTCAAGGGAAATACAGAGGAAGTTGAACCCTCATATGCAGGAGGTGGTCATATGCAAGAGGTGGTTCTAAAAGAGATTATGAAACTATTGGATGCAGGGGTCATATACCCCATTTTAGACTCTGAGTGGGTCTCACCTATCCAAGTGGTCCCCAAAAAGTATGGTATCACAGTTATTATCACTGAGTCTGGGGAGTCAGTACCAACCAGGGAGACCACTGATTGGAGAGTGTGCATTGACTATCGAAAACTGAACTCCAAGACAAGAAAAGGCCACTTCCCTCTACCCTTCATTGATAAAATTTTGGGTAGGCTAGCTACAATAGCATTTTATTGCTTCCATTGATACTCTGGTAACAATCAGATACCAGTGTATCCACAGGATCAGGAAAAGACCACATTTACTTGTCCCTTTGGCACTTTTGCTTATAGGAGAATGTCATTTGGCCTATGTAATGCTCCAACCACCTTCCAATTATGCATGTATGAAATCTTTTCTGATATGCTTGATAAATTTTTAGAAATTTTTATGGATAATTTCTCTATATTTGGGGACAATTTCAGTCAATGCTTATATCACCTCAACCTAGATCTTCAAAGATGTGAAGAGACCAACCTGGTCTTGAGCTAGGAGAAAAGCCATTTCATGGTCACCTAAGGCATTATCCTTGGCCATGTGGTCCCCCATAAGGGCATTAAGGTTGATAAAGCTAAAATTTACTTGATTACACACTTGCCCCCACCAAAAATAGTCAAGCAAATCAGGTCCTTTTTAAGACATGCAGGATTTTACAGAAGGTTCATCAAAGACTTCAGCAAAATTTTCAAACCTCTGTGCCACCTACTGTACTAGGATGTGCCATTTAATTTTGATGTTGAATGTCTTGATGCTTTTGAGGTGTTGAAGAATTGTCTAACCACTGCCCCTGTGATTCAAGCCCCTGATTATGCCTTACCCTTCGAGTTAATGTGTGATGCTTCAGACTTTGCTGTGGGTGTTGTGTTGGGTTAGAGGAAAGATAAACTGCCTAGTGTTGTTTATTATGTTAGCAAATCATTAACAGAAGCTCAGCTGAATTATACAACAACTGAGAAGGAGCTTCTAGCAGTGGTATTTGATATGGACAAATTTAAATCCTATTTACTGGGATCTAAAATTGTGATCTTTACTGACCACTCTGCCCTCAAGTACCTGTTAGCAAAGAAAGATGCTAAGCCAAGACTGATTCGATGGATCCTCCTACTACGGGAGTTTGATCTTGAAATCAAGAATAAAAATGGGGTGAAAAATGTTGTGGCTGGTCATTTGTCCCGGATTCTAGTTGAGGAGTGTGTTGCAACACCTGTTAGAGATTCATTCCTTGATGAGCAATTATTTGCCATCTAGTTAGTTGTACCATGATTTGTAAACATAGTCAACTACCTTACTGTAGGTAGGATTCCTTCCCACTGGTTTAAGATGGGCAAGGACTTGTTCTTCTCACAAGTCAAATATTTCTTTTGAGAGGATCCATACCTATATAAGTATTGTGCAGACCAGGTCATTAGGAAGTGTGTCCCTAATAGTGACATCCATAGTATTCTTAGCATGTGCCATGAATATGCCTGTAAGGGTCACTTCAGTGGGAAAAAGACAGCAGTAAAGGTGCTGCAGTGTGGGTTTTACTGGCCTTCCTTGTTTAAGGATGCCCATGCACACTGCCAAGCATGTTTAAGATGTCAAAGGATGGGTGGCATTTCAAAGAGAAATTCAATGCCACTACAACCCATCCTTGTTGTGGAGCTATTTGACATTTGGGGGATAGATTTCATGGGCCCTTTTCCTCCTTCAATGGGTTATAACTTCATCCTTGTAGTTATGGATTATGTTTTCAAATGGATGGAAGCAGCTATCACAAGGACAAATGATCATAAAGTTGTCTTAAAATTTATCAAAGAAAATATTTTCTCCAGATTTGGCACCCCTAGAGCCATCATCAGTGATGGGGGCAGCCATTTCTATAACAGACACTTCGAGAGCTTACTCAAGAAGTATGCTGTTACCCATAGGATTGCAACCCCATACCACCCACAGACCAGTGGGCAGGTGGAGATTTCTAATAGGGAAATTAAGCATATTCTGGAGAAGACAGTTAGGACTGATAGGAAGATTGGACAGTAAAGTTAAATGATGCATTGTAGGCTTATAGGACAGCCTATAAGACCCCAATTGGAATGTTCCCATTTCGATTAGTATATGGAAAAGCATGTCATATGCCAGTATAGTTGGAACACAAGGCCTTTTGGGCCATTAAAAGCTTGAACTTGGATCTAACCTCTGCTGGTGCAAATAGGAAATTGCAGTTGTCTGAGCTGGAGGAGCTAAGGTTGGATGCTTACTCAAATTCAAGGATTTACAAGGAGAAAACCATGGCATTCTTTGACAAGAGCATCCTAAGGAAGGAATTTGCTAATGGAGCCACGATATGTCTTTTCAACTCTAAACTGAAGTTCTTTCCAGGGAAGTTAAGAACCAGGTGGGATGGCCCTTTCACTGTAATCCATGCATCCCCATCTGGGGCTGTGGACATCATGGACCCCATTTCAGGTAGTGTCATGAAAGTAAATGGTCAGAGACTCAAGCTGTGTGTAGAAAATTCTATAGAGTCCTCTGCAACCATCTACCTTCAAGAACCTCCTAATGATGAGTGCTTCATAGCCTTGAATACTGTGTAACATTACTATTTTTGTTTGATGTTGAAATTCTGTCATGTACTATTTTTATATGTTTTTGTGTACTGTTCAATTATGTGTGAATGTTTTGTAATGTCTAGGGAATCTGGATCTAGGTATATGAGTCTTCATCTACTGTGATTTGTGTAATTTGCATGTGTGAATTGGGTGTTGGGTAGACTGTGCAACTTGATTTCTATGCATCATTCTGCATCTGCTTGTGTGATATAAGTGGTCTGTATTTTGGATAATTTGAGTTCATAATTAATGATCTGCTGATGTGGTATGTTTTGAATCATTTTTGTGCATGGATCATGATGTGAGCATGTGTTTAGTCTACTGTGGTGTAGAAGGTCTGTGACAGGAAAGTTAAAACCAACTGCTGTGTAAAATACCAACTACTAGAGAACCTGGCAAGCAAAATTGTCTGAAATCAGAGCCTAGTGAGATCCTCGCAAGGCCCTAATTTCACTAAAATAGCCTGTCGCACAAATCAAATTGAACTACACGAGGTTCATTCCAGGCCTATTTAAGGTTGTGAGGATCATTTCTTGTTGATCTATCTTCGCGAGTTCCTCGCGAGATCTACTCGAGATCCTCGCGAGGCTCGGGTTTTAGCGTATTAAAGCCTCACGACTGCTTCTCTTTCACTTGGATTCTTTGCACAAGCTCTCAAACCTGACTCACAGCCAGACTCTCCACCACCCCCTGCTTCATTCCCATTGGTGTTGCCCTATCTTTCACATTTCATAACTTTGCTAAGCTTCATTTTCTGATCAGTTTGCACCTGGAGCTGTTTGATTTGGTCCACTGGGCAACTTCAATTTCAAAACCCTAGCAATTTTGTGGTAAGTCTCTAACTATGTCAACTGTGTCTTTAGTCTGCTGTTGTTTTTGGATAAGAGCCTGTGTTGAAAGGAGACTTAGTACTAGACCTTAGAGAGTTGTAGGCAACTTCGATTTGAGATTGAAGCAGTGAGGGTTTAGTCAATGGCCAGCAGCTCTCCATTTTTTTGTAACCTACATGCACTATTGAACCCTCCACAAACTGACAAACCCACTCCCACTAGAAATCAGTGAGGATTACTACATCCTCTACTGTGAAGGCCACTTATGTCCCAGAGCCCCTAGTGGAGAAACCCAAGAAGAGGGTTGCACCAAAGAAAAGGGCACAGTCTATCACCAAGAGCCTGAAAAAATCCAAGAAATAGAATAAGGGTGAGGACGATGCCCCAGAGATTGACCCGCTAACAACTCCCAGTGAGTTCATGGCTGCCATAAAATTGGAGCCTGAGACTACCTTTGATAAGGAATTTTTTGAAATGGAGCCCTTGGCTGCTACTGCCATTGGATTTTTGACCAAGGCCTCTTTGGAGCCTCTATTGACACATTTAAAGGAGTTGGTGTACCCCAGACTGGTACAACTGTGGTACTAAAATATCAGGGTGAAGAAGTCTACTGCTGGACAAACTAGCCTATTAGTCCTCCTTGATGACTTTGAAATGCTTGTGGGCACATCTGAGATAGCCCAAGCTTTAGGCATTCTAGCGGCCTACAACCCAGAATGCAACTTGGGAGCATCACTGACTACCTCCATCTCAGTAATTATTGAAAAGCTGACCAAGGAAAAGAAGGGTTCTAGCGACTCACTCAAGAGGGGAGACTTTGAACCCAGCCTACTTTTTATGGATAATGTTCTTAGGAAGAACATTTATGTGGCTGGGAAGCAACAAGAGAGAAGGCAACCCATTGCTGATGCCATCTATTCCTTCTCTCAGAAGCATTGCTTCAATGCAGCCCAATTGATTTTTAAAGGGATGAAGGACATTCATAGCAAGGTTCAAAAGAAACAGAAGCCCACAGGACTTCTATACAGCAGGCTAATCACAACCCTGCTAAAACAAGGAGGATACCAGTGAAAGATGGGGGAACCAACTGAGACACTTCCCCCAGTTGAGTTTGGAAAGAGGTTATGGACAATCAGTATGTCCTTGATGGGAAAGAAAATGAAGAACAAGGAACCTGAGGTAACAGCACCTGCCATTCAAGAAACATAAGCAACAGTTGCTGCTGCCACTACTGCAGCAGCCACATCATAAGCTAACCCTGCTGCCAACTTAGCCCAACATACCACCCCACGACTAGTTACCATCATTCCACCTTCCATCCCTACTTTATTGCCCACCATACCATCTTCCTCACCTCCCACAATCCCCACTTCCATCCCAGTGCCAGCTCTAACTCATACCACTTTCCCATTTAACCTACCCCCACTAGCTATAAAAGGAAAATACAAAAAGAAAACTCCTAAACCAGCCATAGCAACCATTGAACCTACCATACCTATTACCATACCATAACCTATACCAAGCCCTAGACCCATTCCATTAACCCAGCCCATACCAAACATTGAGCCAACTGACATACTTAGCCTCATTCCAGACCCACCTTCCCCTTGCACAATAGATGACAGTGAGCCTATGGCCACTGACATTGAACAAACCACCATCACTGACCTTGTACCCCCATTTGAACCCAATGAACCACTTGAACTCATTAGCTCTCCTACCCATTCCATTCCTTTTTCCCTCACCCATGACCATGGCCACCTCACATCTGAGGGGTACTCTGCCATGATGGACTCCATTGTGGGGGATATCATGCATGAGTACACACCCCTTCCAGACTCCCCTCAGCCTACCCAATTTAACCATGCCTAAACTTCACCCTTCCAACCAATCTCAACCTCCCAACCATCAACCTCAATCATACCAGACCACTTACCCCAAATATTTTCCCTCCTCACCTCACTCCAAACCCAACTCCTTGCCAATACCCAAAACCAGACTACCATGCAAACATGCCTTCATGCAATCCAGACCACTCTCCACACCTTAAACCCATCAGCCCAACAACCAACACCTATACCCTTACCTATACCCACACCACCTTATTCCCCTCAGCCTTCAGTGGCTACAACAGCTGCTACCACATAGACGGACCTTGAGTTTGAGGAGCTGGCTCTTAACCTACCTACCTTTACCTCTTCCTCCACCGAGATTGATTTTGAGGAAGTGGACCTACCCTTACCCACGATACCCTTGTCCTTTTCCTCTACATTCACCCAAACTAAGCCCCCTGAGGAGGAGTTGGCCCTATCCTTCCACCCCCATCACCTACACCCACATACATTGACCTGACCACCCCCTCTATTTCACACCCTAGGATTGATGACCCTAATGAGAAGGCCATTTTCATTGCTTCATCCATACCCATTCCCCCATTTTACACCCTCACCAAGGTCATGGCTGCTGATCCTTATGTCAAAGGGGTGTCCAATCAGTAATAGAGTTAGTCACAATAATGGTGAAGCAGCCATATGAAGGTCAGATTGCCCAAATAATGGAAGATGAGGAAAAGGAGAAGAAGAGGCTATGGAAGATGGTGTTGAATTCCCTGGATTTGTATAAAGTTTATAAAATCAAATCAATCCGTTTGGAGAGACTAGTTGACACACTAACCTCCAGTTTTTCCATAAGGAACTCTTCAATGTTCAAGGGTATGTCTCTAAAAGAACCCTCAATGGAGAAGAGCAACACTAAGCCCAAGAAGCCAGCTACAACAAGAACCAAGGTAGGTGCTACACAAGCCACAACTGTTAAGAAAGAGAAGGGAAAATATGAATGGACCCCCCCCCCTTTGAATTAAGTTTAGACTCAGATTCTGGTTAGATTGTAGTGTAGCCTATTTGTATTAGGTTCTATTTATATTTCCTGTTTTAGAACTAGTTTTATATTTTCAATCTTTTGTTCAATTTGTAAATAGTTTTGTATAATATTGATTTTGTTAATAAAAATAACCTGTTACATAGTGCTTCCTTATCTGATTTTCCTTTCCTGCTGTTCATTCTAGTTTTTTTTGTTGTACTGTAGATGTTTTCCTGTAATAACCTTGCCACCCCTTGTCTAAAACAGTGAGGGCACTGTTTAATTTAGGTTTGGGGGTATGGCAGGGTATCCCAGGGTAGATCAATGGGATAGTTAACCTAAGTGCAGTAGTATTAAGTAAGTTAGAAATAAATAGAGTGGAATCCACCTAAGCAATGTTGAAAATGAGGATATTTAAAAATTATGTAGATTTTTTTTAACGCTAAAATCAGTTAAAAATTAAATACTTCCATGAGGTGAGCATCAAGAGAAATCTTTCACAATCAGTAAACCAGTAAGGAGAAAAGAAGGTGAGGACATGCCTATGAGTTTAATTGATGACCATACCTAGTGAGCTTTGAGCCTATAAAAAAAATTTCTTCTTGAAGAGTGTCTATGGCAACTTTTTCTGCTCTAAGGACTGACTGAGTCAAGACCTTTTGACTAGCAGTTAGACATCCCTAGTTGAAACTTTTTGAGAGCACTCATGACACTAAGGAGATGATCTAAGGCCTTCATTTGTATAGTTTGAGCCTAAAGTACCAACCAAGTAAAACTATCCTTTTTGCATACACTCTTTGAGCCTTAAAATCCAATTTTTCTTCAAGAAACACTAAAGTAATTGAACCTGAACCTCTTAACCTGATTCAGCCCTACCCTCACTCTAAGAATTCAGAAGGTAAAGGAAGATAGGTGAGTAAGGCTTAACATTTGGTGAAATGAGAAGAAGATAGGAGAAAATTTGTAAACAGCAATGTAACAGTTGTATGGTTGTGGCAGTCATAATCACAATTTGTAAAACTAAAAAAAAAAAAAAGAGAAGTCAAGTGAAATACTTCAGCTAAAAATTGAAAAGAAGAGAAGCTGGCCACTTTGAATCTGAAAAATGTCAATGAAGATGAAGTTGTGCTGAAATAAAGGTTGTGAAGTCATGAATCACCTCCCACCCTTGCTAATTTCTCAGTCTTGAATCCCTCTTTACCCTCTCATTCTTTGTAAACCTCAACCATAAGCCACATTACAACCCATCAAAAAGTCTTTGTTGATCCAAAGTGAAGTGAGCTGTAATGTGGAGATAAGAAGACGTCTAATCTATGATGAGAAGTGTTTCATGATGTCAGAAATTAGAAACCTTGCCTATGCTCATGCTTGTAGGCCTATTTGAGGTTTGCAACTACTCTTGGGCTCGAGTGAAATTGAACACCCTTAAATTCATTTGTGAGAGACAGCCCTGGTAAGCATTGGGTCTGAGATGAAATTCCTTGAGACACTGTTTAAACCTAATTTTTGAATTACTAGTGAGTTTGGTACTGTTTGCACACACTACACTCTTGATGCCAACTGATTGAATGTGATGAGCATGCATGCATTATTTAGGTGTTAAACTGTTTGCATTCACTATTTAAAACTCCTCCAACTTTAAAGAGCAAAGGGTGGAATGAAACTTTATTATTTGCAACATGATTAGTCACTGTGCGCACTTGGTTTAACTGTATTTATTGAGAAGTTTGTGGGGATCTTCATTGAAAACCCTCAGGACACTTCACTCCTCCACTAGGGATCACCTAGGGGTTTAAAAGGCTTAGTGCATAAGCTAAATGCATTCGTGCTCCCTACAAAAGTGGCATTTAACTTGTTAGAGTAGTTGTTTAATTTTCTCTTTACTCGAGGACTAGCAAAGATCAGGTTTGGCCCATTGTTAATCACTAAAAAATACCATTTTTCACCTCTTAACCTAGCCTTTACTACACCTGTGAGCCATTTAATAATTGTCTCTTGAGCATGTTTTGTATTTAGGAATAAAGTTGTAGCTTAACGCAACAATCCACACTTTGGAGGCCAAGAAGAGAGTTTTGAAGCCAAGGTTTGTAGCTGATTGAAGAACATAAAGTACACCATGGTGGACCCCACCATTGAGACCATTTGCCTTGCCTAGGCCTTGGAAGTCCAACAGAAGAAAAAAGGATGGACCCAAGCAAAGGAGACTGCTGTAGCAGGCTGTGCACAATAGTAGAGAAGCAGGTGCGACCCTCGTGTAGTTAGAAAATGCTTGAAAAGTCATCTCGCACAGATCTCACGGAGTCCAAGTCTACAGCACATAAATACCTCACGCCGATCTTGCACAGTTCCATGTCGGCAGAGCTTCAAAAAATAATCTCGCATGGATCTCGCGAGGTACAGATATTCCAACCATTAATCGCTTGCGCAGTTCTCACGAAGATACAGCTGTGGAAAATCACTTCGCGTAGAGCTCGCGGAGTTCTCACACACTTCAAAGATGGATTCAGCCACGCGAGGAGCTGCATTTTATCCTGTTAAGGTCCTCGTGAGCAGTTCAAATTCATCCTGGTGAGGTCCTCGCGAGTTGAACCACCTGGAGACTCATCCTCGTGAGTTGCTTAAATTGCATCACTATGAACCTGGTGAACCTTCTTCAACTGTAATCCAGCCATGCGACAACTGTGCAAGATGCAAAATCGGCAACACTTAGCCTCACGAGGCACGGGTTCTCAACTTCTCAGTCAATACACAAGGGCATTTTTAGGATTCCATGGCATTTAGGGCACATACCCCGAGGTGCTAAGCTATTTCCCACTTCTCGAGGCAACACTTAGCCATAAATGGGCCACGACAGCATTACAAAATAGGGCATTTTTCTCTTCTATTTTATGAATGGCTAGAGCAAGATATTTTTGCAAATGATTATATATAAGCTATAATTTTTAGCAAAAAAACCATCGAACATTTTAACCTAATTTGGCTCTGGCTTAGGTCATTCTAAGGTTACGGTTAGGTCATCTTTTTTATCTTTTTCTTCTCTCCTTAGCTCAGCATTTTCTGGCTAAGTCCTTTGTAATAGCTAGGACTATTTTCTGCTGTAATCAAGACTGTGTAAGATTGTAAAGTTCTAGAGTCTACATTGACTGCAGCTTGGAGGGCTGATCATTGTAAGTATTTCCATATGCAATGAAAGATATTTTTATTGATGTATTAAATCTGTAATGCTTGTGGGTTTTCCAGTAAGATTTTATAGATTGTACGCACCCATTGATGCATGTGCTTGTGGCCTTGCATACATGGTAGCTGCAGTGAGTTTAATGCTCTGATTTTACCCCCTTGAGATCATAGCCTTAGACTAGTCCACATCTCTGGGAAGAATTGGATTCTTCTTCCTTGAATTTGAGCTTGTTGCCAAATGAAGGATAGATGTAGATCCATCCTTTGCTAAGCTTAACCAGCCCCTATTTTAGTCAGAAACATCAGTCCCTACGTTATTACTTCTCACCCCTTTTCCTTTTATTTTCCTAACCCATTTCCTCCTCTTTCTAAACCCCTTTCTTGTAGTATAGAACTGTAATTTTTTTATAGGTTTAGTTTTAGTTCTATGACACTGTAAAACTCCCTTTCTTTATCCCTGCTTTCTAGTGTAGGTTAGGATTTCCATATCTGGAGGCCTACTATACAACCCTTGTGGTTCTAGATTAGATTTCCCTGTGGGACAATCATTTCTTATCAAAACTTGTTATAACAGGCCTTGGATCTTGTAGGACTGTGTTTGAGATTGTTGTTTTAAGTGCTATTTCACTCCATTTTATTTTCCTTTTTTTAATTTGTTTTTGTTGCCATATTTTTAACATATTTCCAATAATAAAAGCACAACCAATTTAAACCAACACCCATCCTGCTTCGAAGGTGTAGCTCTGTGTTTCTTAAAAATTTAAATGGAGAGGATGAAAGGCGGTTGTGTTTTTATAGCGGGGTGTTAGGGAGCTGAGTTTTGATTGGTTGGTTTTGTTTGACATGGATCGATAAATGTTGACTGTCAGTTTAGGGTAGAGAGATTGGACGGTTAGAGATGGGGTGGGTTTAAACCTGAAATGCATATAAGTGGGCCGGTTCGATGTAGGTTTGGTTTGGGGAGCCGGTTCGGGTTGGTTTTGGCCCATTAATGGGTCGGTTTACTCAACCTACCCAATCGATTCTCGATTTCCAGCCACCCAAACCGAAAGTCGAACCGATTTCACTTCGGTTCGATTCGGTTCGGTTTAAGTCAGTTTTTTGGGTGGTTCAAGCCGGTTTTAGATTCGGTTTCGGTGTTCAGTTTAGGGTTTGCATCCCTAGTCTCACATGAAAAACGGAATAAAACCACCAATGGTGCCAACCACTCTACCACGGCGAAACACCTGCTCTAAAGGTGTGCGAATGCCACCGCACCTCATGCATATGAGGAGACCCGATCCAAGTCCCCAAGAGCATCAAAAAAATCTCAGTCACGGTCCCCTAGTCGATAAGGAAAATAGCACCCCACCAAAGAAGTGCATCAGGAACGCCCTGATCTCATGATCAACCATAGCTCCGGGCACTTGGGCAGGCAGACAAAGCACCATCGCCTGAAGGCGCAATTGTTAATCACTGAATTTTGCCACTTTTCACCCCCTAACCTAGGCTTTACTAAACCCTAGAGCTGTTTAATAATTGATTTTTAAGTGTGGTTTTGTAGTGAGCAATAACCTGCAGAGATGTGCAGAAATCCATTAACAAGTGGCAAGAAGAAGAATTAGAGTCAAGCACTAGAGCTGAGAAAAATATGGAGATTGAACCATGGTGGTCCCCACCAAATGGGTTGCTTAGTATGCCTTGAGCCTCTTGAAGGCCTACCATGAGAGATAAGTGGGACCCATGCCTAAACGAGAGCTGCTGCAGTTAGACAGCCTAGCTGAGAGGCTGAATCTACCCTCTCGAGCAGACCAAACCTTCATAAGGTAGTCTCTCGAGCAGTCTCAAGCAGTCTTGAGCAATCAGAAGCCTACAGCAACCACCCTCTCGAGCAGTGTTGAGCAGTTCAAAGCTACAGCAGTTCATCTTCTCGAGCAGTCAAATGCTATCAGAATCCATCCTCTCGAGAAGCCTTCAGAAAATAGTTCATCTTCTCGAGCTGGCCAATCAGAAGCCATCCTCTCGAACAGTGTCATGCAGACCAAGACTTAAGCATTTTATCCTCTCGAGGCTTGGGAGCCAGAAGTTATCTGACATTGGGGACATTTCTAAAACTTCTATAGCACATAGGACACCTATCCAAGTGTGTACTGCTTTCCTAACAAACTGGGGTAATACTTGGCTAAAATTGAGCCACGTCTGTAGAGTCTAGCCATTTTGATTCTTCTTCCTTCTGATTGGCTACAGCATAAAGTTACTTTTTGGTTGTGTATATATATAGAAAGCATAGAATGCTTGTAGGAGAGACAACATACACACAGGGACACACACTAAGCTCATTTTCTAGGGTTTAGATCATCTTCCCTTCTTTTTTTCTTCTCTCCTTAGCTCAGCATGGCTGGCTAAGCCTTAGTAGCAGTTAGGGCTAATTTGAGTTGTAAATGGCTTTGTAATGGCATTGTGAAGAGACCTGGAATCTTACAGAGATTGTAGACTTGAGAGCTATATCACTGTAAGCTTCTTTTTGGCAATGAATAGATGGTTGGAGTGTTTCATTTAATCTATATTCTCTTATGATTTTCATTAGATTTTTATGGATTTTATGTACCTATGGATGCATGTGCTTGTAGCCTTGTAGACATAGTGTTTGCAGTGGTTTTATTGTTACATCTTTAACCCCTATGACTGAATTATATCCATGGGATATCCCGTAACCATTTGAGTGGATAGGATATAGCCCTAAGACTAATCCATATCTCAGGGTTGAGTTGGATTCTTCTTCCTTGCATTTGTGCTTGTAGCCAAATGAAGGATTGTTGCAGATCCTACTCTTACTTTGCTTTACAATACTTTTTACAGTAAAAATTGGTTGCTTACTTCTCCATTTTCTAGTTATTTTTACCAAACCACTTCTATTCTTCTTTAGACCCTTTTCTTTTATTTCTGATTTTTCATTTATTTCTGTTTTAGTTAGTGACAAAACCCAAAACGCCTTCTCATTACTATTGTGCAGCCTACCTTACAATTATTAAATGGATAAAAATAGCAGATTAATTACATAAACTACAGCAAGGTTGAACTACGGTAAGCTGCCAGTTCTACAAGAACCAAGGCTGTTGTAGCAAGTTTTAAGAGGTAAGTAAGGGTATGTCCACAGAGAGATGTGGTTCAACTATAGTAAATCTCTAGATCTATGGTAGATCTGGTACTTTATCCTAATTTAAACTAAACTAAAGCAGGAAAGAGGAGAGGTTCTAGGTTTTTTTTGTCACTTTTACTACAAACTATAAAAGTTAAAGTAATTGATCTAGATCTAATCAAACACAGAGATAAGGAGAGATATAGAAAAGATGAAAATTTAAGAGGTGGAGAACAGCAGCTAGGGGTCTCAGTCTCTTACTAAAAATCAAAGGAATCAAAAGCAATGTAGAGGATTGATTTGCAACAATCCTCTATTCTGGCTCCAAGCTACCCAAGTTCTCTCGACAGAGGTGAGGTATAAGAATCCAATCTCCACCAATGGATCAAAACAATCCTGAGGTTAGGATCTGCCCTTCTACTGGATACAGTCCTAAGGTTATGATCTGCCCTTCTACTGGATATAGTTCATCCTCGAGATTGCTCCAATCTATTGATCTTAATTAGAATAGGTAAACTATTACAGATGCTGCAGATGTCAGGCTACCAGCTCCTCATTTCTGGCTGGCATCCACAGGAGTATCTAATCCATGGAAGTCAAATACTATCGTGCCCAGATCTGTAATCTGTATAATATACAATCTCTTACAAGCCTCTGAATCTCTCAATTTATAGCTCAAGACCTCACCCTAACTACTGAAAAGAGTTTAGCCACTCATGATTGGGTAAAGAGAGAATGGGAGGAAAAGGAAGAAGGAGGGAGAATTTGGAGGGAAAAATGGATCTCGAACTATTCTCTGGTTCTCTCAAATTCTGGATGTCTTCAATATAATTTCTTCAAGCTTTTATACTCTCCTCCTCTGTCCTCAGATTTGTTTCAGTCAATCAGAACTCAAGGGAATAATTTTGTTATGCTGATGTGGCTGATTTTTCTTCTAAAAGCTCTTCTCTCATTGGTTCTCAACCGGAGAGTACACGTGATGTAGTTACGATTTCCAATCGTGCACAGCGGAATGCCAAAAATACCTCTAGGAGTTATTGACGTTCTTTGGAATTCATGCATAAAACTCTGGTATTGGCAGTTACTGAAGAAAGGAAGCTGGGAAGTTGCCAGTTCGAGTGTCGAGAGGTTCAGGGATCCTCTCGACAAGTTCTGAGTTTGTATTGTGTTCACATCGACAGGTTGCGATGGCTGTCGACAGCTTTGTAGACTTCTCAAGAAGTTTGGAGTCTTCTCGACAAGATGATTGGCACTCGTCGATAGGATTGAAGTGGCTCTCGATATGTTCGACTTGACTGGTCGACAGGATTGGAGAGTATTCTCTCCCTCTGTCTAGTTCTGCATTCTTCCTCTCGACAGGTTAATAGAAAATCCTGTCGACATCTTTGTGAAGTTCCTGTTTGAGCTTTCGAAAGGTTGCCTGAACCTCCTGAGGATGAGCATAGTTTAGCTTCAAGTGAGTTATCGACAGGATTGCTTTGCACTGCTCGACAGGTTTAGTTTTAACCTCTCAAGATGTAACTAGAACCTCTCGACTTCCCCTGCATCTCCAGGTATCCTCTCGATAAGATCCACAATTGCATCTCCAACCTCTCGATAGGTAATTGGATCCTCACGTGATGTTCACAATTCCAACTCATTACCTCTTGACAGGTTGAGCTAGACTTTTGGATCCTCACAACAGCTTATGGCATCTCTCGATAACTTGGCTTTCGAGCATCAGAACCTCTCGACAACTAGACTTAACCTCTCGATAGGTTATGCCTTGTGCTTCCATAGCTGGCACACATCTTGGGTGTGCTGTTCTTCATTTTGTTCAACATTCAGCCACCTCTTAGTAGGTTCAATCTTTACTCCTTGCAACTAGACTTGGTCCTAGGCATTTCTAGTTGAGCAGTAAATTGCTTCTTTGGCTTTTTTAAGTGAATATCTGCACTAAGCTTGCAATTCATTGCTTATCTACAAAATACACTTAAAACACATTATTAGTCAGCTTAAGGGTCCACCAAAGGTCAGGTTAGGAAGTGAAAAATGGTATTTTTCACTACTTAATAGTTACCCTATTTTATTAGTTTAAGATAGATTAGGTATAGAGTTGCCAGATCTGTAGCAGATCTGGAGATTTACCACCTTTAGATCCATAACTCTCTATGGGACAACCCTTATTTCATCAAAAACTTGCTACAATAACCCTGTATCTTGCAGGTGGTGTTTGTATTCTAATCCCATCTTTATTCCTCTTTTTTTGGTTTATGCCCTTCTTTGTTTCTATCATACTTTGATCACTATTGTAATAAAGAGCACAAACAAAATAAACCAACTAGTTTTTGGCACCGCTACCTGGGGTTTTTAATCTAAGTAGTAGATCTGAGTTTTTCTTGATGTTATGATTTAGATCTGTTTGTTGTCTTTATTATGTTTGAATAAATTACTACTCTTTTAATTTTTACAGATTTGAAGCAGTAGCAAAGAGGGGAGAAAATAACTTGCATTTGGAGCAGACTCTGTGTTAGTTTGCATCTCTTTCTCCCTTGTTATAGTTTCATTTCTATCATCTTTAAATTCAGCAGTAGTGCTTAGTTTCTTTTTATTTGCTGTAAACTATCTCTGTTGTGTGTTGTATTATGGGAAGAAGGTCCCTCAATCCTAAAATTGTACCATTGAATCTTTAAATTAAGAGGGTCCTTAGACCTAAGCCAGGAACACACACCCCTACTAAACATCTAGAGACATTTGAGATGGGTCAGCAACCTAGACCCCTTAAGGATTATTATGCACCAGGGGCATATTCATCCCCTTTTTGCATTCAATTCCCTACAGCTGAGGGTAATTATGAAATTAAACCTTAGACCATCCAGGTGTTGCCATCTTTTCATGGGTTGAGTAAAGAAGACCCTTATAAGCATATAAATGAGTTTTTGTCTTTATGCACAACTTTTAAGATTGCTGGTCTGGGAGATGAGGCGACTAAGCAGAGATTGTTTCCTTTTTCATTAAAGGATAAAGCTAGAAATTGACTAAACATGCTCCCAGCAAATAGTATTATATCTTTGAGTGCCTTACAAAGCCAATTCTTGACTAAATCTTCCCAATGAGCAAAACAAGCCAATTAAGGATGAGCATTATATCTTTTGCTGAGTTCCCAACTGAGGACTTTCATGAATCTTGGGAAAGATTTAAATAACTGCTGAGACAATGTCCACACCACCAAATACCCAAATGGTAGCTTGTTCAAATCTTTTACCAAGGGTTAGATTCTAAAAGTAGATGCATGGTGGATGCATCTTATGGTGGCACATATCTCAGCAAAACTGATGAGGAAGCATGGGATTTATTTGATGTTATAAGTGAAAACCCTATGCAGTAGGAGGCTCTAACAAGAAATGGCATTGAGCCGGCTGCTAGAGCTGTAAAAGAACGCACTTCAAAAGGGAAATTGTTGAATTTAATAGATACAATGACCTAGAAAGGAAAGTAGACATTTTGTCACAAAAAAGTTGGTAGATTACTGAGTGTGGTGTAACCTCCAACAGCTGCACAAGTTGAGGAGGCATGTCTGATATGCCAATCCCCACACACTCCCTTTTAAATTGTCCCTCTGTTGGTCAATACCCAAAGTTAGTAATGGAGCATGCCAATGCTGCCCAATCTTATTGGCAGTAACCTGCTGGGTTTGCTTGAAGGAACCACCCTAACTTGAGGTGGAGACAAGACAATTTTCATCAACCCCAACAGTAGCAGGCATTGCCCTATAGACCTAACCAGCAATATCATCAAGAGTATTTCCCAAGACATCAGTTTCCATAGCTAGTGGCACAACTAAGTCAACTGACTTTACCACCACCACAAACCAGAGCCTCCTCCTTTGAGGAGCAGGTTTTGCCTTCATTACAAAACCTCAGCTTCCTATCACAAACAGTGAATTCCCATTGCCAGAGTATCAAGAAAATAGAGGACCACCTAGGTCAACTCTCAAATACTCTGACCAAAAGGGAAGAGGGCAGGCTCCCGAGTCAATTACTAACCAATCCTAAGGGGCAATTATTGATAGATGAAGCTTCTTCAACTCATGAGGATGCCAAGGCTATCACTACCTTGAGGAGTGGTAGAGTGGTGGACAACCAAGTGGTCTTTGAGCTAAAAAGAAGTGAAGAAGGAGAGGACCTATTGCCTATCATGGAGCAGCAGCAGGAGGTGAATAGAGGGGCTGTTGTTGAGCCTCAATAGAAAGAAAAAAATAAAAAGAATAAAAAAATTGATGAGAATATTAGGACAGCAGATGAAGTACTAGCAGTACCTTATCTGCCATTTCCTCAAGCTCTTAAAGGGCCTTCTCCTTTTGACAAGGGGAATGCTAGGATGGAGAAAATGATGGGCACATTTAAGCAAGTAAAAATTAATTTACCTTTGCTTTATGCCAAAAGGCAAGTCCTGACCTATTCAAAGTTCCTGAAGGACTTATGCACATAGAAGAGGAAAGCTAGGATCCACCACACTAATAAAATATTTGTTGCTAAAAAAGTGCAATAAATTTTGTCCATAGCTACCCCAACCAAACTCCAAGACCCAGGGGTACCTACAATTCCCTGCATTATAGGTGATCATACCATTGGTAGAGCTCTCTAAGATTTGGGAGCCAGTGTTAACCTACCTTCATACTCTGTATATGAGAAGCTAGGTTTAGGGGAGTTAAAATCCACACCTGTGGTACTCCAGCTGGTTGACAGATCATAGAGGAGGCCAATGAGAATTGTAGAGGTTGTGCTAGTAGGGGTGGATAAGTTTTTCTATACTAGCAGATTTCTTAGTCATGGACATGGAGCCTACAAAGTGCACCACCCCAATACTTGTAATATTGGGCAGGCCATTTCTGGCCACTGCCAATGCATGCATTCAATCCAGATCGTGAGCGATGGAAGTCACTTTTGGGAACATGAGGCTCAATGTTTATAATGCAGCCAACCAACCTCAATTTGAAAGTGAGGATTATTTTGTAATTGATGTCATTGATGAGCTAGTAGAAGAAACCTTGCCCAAGCTGCTGGACTGGGATGAGGTGTTCGATGAGTTTGAAGAGTTTTGGACTGAGGATGTTGAAAAGGAGGCCCCCACTTATTTTGCTGAAGATGTAAACACCTTGTAAAACTACTTGATGCTAGAGTGATTTTTCCAATTTTCGATTCTGAATGGGTATCACCTATCCATGTGGTCCCTAAGAAATTTGGCATCACCATAGTTCCAAATGACTTTGGAGAGCTGATACCAACCAGGGAGATCACTAGTTGGAGAGTTTGTATTGACTACAGAAAATTAAACTCTAAGACTAGGAAAAACCACTTCCCATTGCCCTGTATTGACCAAATCTTGGATAAATTGGTAGGAAGGGCTTACTACTATTTTCTTAATGGATATTCTGGTTATAACCAGATACCAGTGTATCCTCATGATCAAGAAAAGATAACCTTCACCTATCCATTTGACACCTTTGCTTACAGAAGGATTCCATTTGGATTGTGTAATGCTCCTGTCACTTTTCAAAGATGCATGTATGCAGTGTTTTCTGACATGTTGGATAAGTTTTTGGAAATCTTTATGGATAGCTTTTGAGTCTATGGGGATGACTTCAGTTAATGATTGCACCACCTCTCACTTGTTCTCCAAAGATGTGAAGAAACCAAGCTAGTTTTGAGCTGGGAAAAGAGCCACTTCATGGTCACCCAAGGAATTGTTCTTGGTCATGTGGTGTCCCAAGGGAATTGAGGTTGACAGGGAAAAAATTGATCTAATTTCACACCTACCTCCACCAAAAACTATCAAACAGGATAGATCATTCTTAGGTCATGCAGGTTTTTATAGGAGGTTTATCAAGGATTTCAGCTAGATCTCCAAAGCATTATGCCACATACTATGTCAAGATGTGCCTTTTGAGTTTGATGTTGCATGCTTAAGTGCATTTGAGGTATTGAAACATTGTTTGGCCTCTGCCCCAATTATCCAAGCCCCGGATTATTCTCTCCCTTTTGAATTAATGTGTGATGCCTTTGACTTTGCCATTGGTGCAGTCTTAGGGCAGAGAAGAGAGAAACTACCAAGTGTAGTTTATTATGCAAGCAAGACACTGATAGATGCTCAATTGAACAACACAACAACTGAAAAGGAACTTCTGGCAGTAGTTTTTGCTTTGGATAAATTTAGACCTTATCTATTAGGGTCTAAAATTATAATTTTTATTAACCATTCTGCCCTAAAGTACTTATTGTCCAAAAAAGAGGCAAAACCCAGGTTGATCAGATGGATCTTACTCCTGTAGGAGTTTGATCTTGAGATCAAGGATAAAAAGGAGGTAGAGAATGTGGTGGTTGACCACTTGTCTAGGATTATGCTTGATGATCGTACTGCAACACCACTAAATGATTCCTTCCCTGATGAGCAAATGTTTGCCATCAACTTAAATCTTCTTTGGTTTGCAAACATAGTGAACTACCTTGTTGTTGGAGAGATCCCTCCACATTGGTCCAAGATGGACAAGGACTTATTTTTCTTTCAAGTTAAATATTTTATATGGGATGATCCTTACCTATACAAATGTTGTGCAGATTAGGTAGTGCGGAGATGTGTTCTTGATAGAGAATTTCATAGTATTCTGTCAATGTGCCATGAACATGCTTGTGGAGGTCACTTTGGGAGTAAAAAGACAGCAGCTAAAGTGTTCCAATCCGGGTTTTATTGGTCATCCTTGTTCAAGGATGCATTTGAGCACTATAAAGCCTGTTTGAGATGTCAAAGGTTGGGAGCATATCTAAAAGAGATTCTATGCCATTGCAACCCATCCTTGTGGTATAATTATTTCATGTCTAAGGGATAGACTTTATGGGTCATTTCCCTCCTTCCTTGGATTTCAATTTTATTCTTGTGGTTGTTGATTATGTTTCCAAATTGGTGGAAGTCATTGCCACAAGAACCAATGACCATAGAACTGTCCTAAAATTTTTGAAAGAAAATATTTTCTCAAGGTTTGGCACCCCTAAAGCTATCATCAATGATGAGGGGAGTCATTTCTGTAACAAGTACTTTGAGAGCTTGCTCAAAAAGTACTCTGTTACACATAGAATTGCTACTCATATCACCTAAAGACCAGTGGGCAGGTGGAAATTTCTAACAGAGAAATCAAGCATATTCTAGAGAAAACAGTTAGGACAAATAGGAAGGATTGGTCCCTAAAGTTGCATAATGCATTGTGGGCTTATAAGACTGCCTATAAAACCCCTGTTGGAATGTCCCCTTTTAGGCTTATATATGGCAAAGCTTGTCATTTACTAGTAGAGTTGGAACATAGGGCCTATTGGGCCATTAAAGCTTTGAATTTGGATCTAACTTCTGCCGGTATCAACAGGAAGCTGCAAATTTCTGCACTGGATGAACTTAGGCTTGATGCCTATGCAAATGCAAGGTTTTACAATGAGAAAGCTAAAGCCTTTTATGACAAGAACCTTCTGTTGGGATGTCCCCTTAGGAAGGAATTTGTTGAGGGTGCAAAGGTATGACTATTCAATTCAAAATTGAAGTTCTTTTCAGGTAAGCTGAGGTCTAGATGGGATGGCCCATTTATTGTCTTGCATGCATCCCCATCTGGAGCTGTTGAGATCATAGACCCTAACTCTGGAAGGATCATGAAGGTCAATGGCCAGAGGCTCAAACCATGTGTTGAAAATATTGTGGAGCCCTCTGAGACCATCAGCCTTCAAGAACCTCCTAACTGATTTGTGATCTAGAACTTTGTATTATTTATACCATAAGTGTTAGAGTAGTTTAAAATTTTGTACAATATTGTGCTTCCATCTGTCTGATCTTGATTTAGTATGTGTTGATGTGCTTTTAATTAAGTATATGTTGATGTGCTGTAAAGTGCTAAGTGGATTTCTAGAGCATAGGGTTGAGACCTATTTTCAGGAGAGTTATCTATTTTTCAAGAGGATCAGACACCTAATACATCCTCTCGAGACATTTGTTCTTAAGACTATACCCAGCAGCAAGAGGATCAGACACTTAATGCCATCTGCTCGAGATGATAATTCTGAAGGCTCAACCTGTCGCTGCTTAAGTTCCTGAGCTTATAAGCCCCTCGTGAGGACCATTTCTCATTTTACCTCTTCGAGTTAAACTGTGATAATCCAATGTTTCCCCGTCTCTAAACTGGGAAAGGACTCGCCTTCGGATCACTTGACATGATCCTTTCATCAAGGGGTTATTTCTTTCTTTTAACGTGATGCAATTGTGGAAGCAATGTGTTAACTCTGACAATGGATAATATAGCAAATAACTGATAGAAAACTAACGATAATATAAACAAACGATCTGATGTATAGCTTTCCACCGATGACGGCCGCCCGTCATCTAAACAGTGGAAAGAAAACTTATACATCCCAACATCTATCTGAAACTACTATCTGAAACTACCATATATCATTTATACATGTCTAAAAATTTATCACTCTTTCCTTTCCCCTCTCTCCTCTCCCATCGACAAACCTATTTTGGGAAGAACTCTTCTGGGAAATCATCTTCCTCGTCTTCGTCGTCGTCGTCTTCCTCTTCTTCCTCGTTGGGCACGTAGGTAGGATCTGCAACGTGCTCCGGATCAGGCTCTGCAGCTAAGACATTTAAGTAGTGGAATGAGCTATCATCAAAGCTCAGTAGGGAATATTATATTGTTCACATACATGGATATTTTATCACATTCGCATGTAGAAGCATAACTGAATTAAAGCATATGATTATTATAACATGCAGACGTACTGAATTTATGTACAATGCGACAGGAATGAGAAATCAAACTGAAACAAGATATGCAAGCAAAAATAGGGAATCAACAAGGTCAAGCTCCCGAGTTAGCAGGATCACTTGTCAAGTTCCCGAGTTAGCGGGATCACTTGGACCAGAATAGCTCAAGCTCCCGAGTTAGCGGGATCACTTGTCAAGCTCCCGAGTTAGCGGGATCACTTGTCAAGCTCCCGAGTTAGCGGGATCACTTGGATCAAGAAACTCAAGCTCTCGAGTTAGCGGGATCACTTGACGCAGATGGAGAAACAACATATAAAGGAGACTATAGATTACAAGATTCTAAAAGATCAATGTATACATTCAAAGAAGAGGTATGCTTACTTCCAATTAGCATGTCATGTATGCGAAAATACTGTATTGTAATAACTGTCATTTCTATTTCATTATCATAGTATAAAACGACTAGGCACAACTTATACTTCGCCCTATCCAACTAAAATTTCACCATGTATAAACTTTTCTGACAAACATGGATTTTCAAACATGTAATTATAAATGGAAATGTACTGCTCATGTGGTCAACTAATATGTGAGTTTTCTCATTTCAACTGATAATCCATTTCCTTAATATCCTATTTGATTCGGTTTATCACACTCAAAAGTCTTCGAAGCATTTTTATTTGTAAGTCATCACCATCAGTAATGTTGCTCTAAGAGGATTAATTGGTATCCTTATGAGAAGATGACAACATTCAATAGTATATAAACAACTATTCATTCCCTGCCTGTGTGTAGAGTTTCACGATTATTATTGTTGATGCACGTTCAAGCATCCGAGAACATCATGTAGTCTTATTTCTTCAAAATTGTCTAAGTGCACCATGTGGCACCAATTTAAGATAAAATAAAATAAATTTATTAAAAACTAGTAGTCTCCAGATGGCTCCTTGTATGCCCAAGACCCAAAGATGCAATCATCTGGACCCTTACTGGATCTAAAGTTCGAAATGTCCAAAGCACTGCCCACAACCCTTTGCTGGTGGAGGTTGTCGTGGCAACCCTATGAGGTTGCCGCAGCAAGCTAGGCTTGTCGTGGTTCAGCATGTTTTCTTCTGTGTTTTTTTGTAACCTGTTGTACCCCCTTTGCTTATATAAATATATGTTATATTTATATATATATATATATATATATACATATATCTGTATAAACTTAGCATTTATATAGAGATATATATATCGATATATCTATATTCTATTCATAGATCTTAAATGATCTTAAATGAAGACCCAGAGTGCAGCAATCTGTGCTCAACTTCATTTTGTCATGCTGGGCTTAGAGCTATTGCATCGAGTCACTCGTATGAGATACGATCCTATATGAGTAAAAGTTACAGCATACCTTTTTGGTGTTACTACAGTCTCATCGGTGCGGTGCCGATCATATATTGACGATGTGCTTGCCGAGCCAGCGAACTACGAAGATTGAATATTTATCAGAGGTTTTTTAGGGCTATGTTATCAGTACAAGGTTGCCTTGTTAAGAAATTCACCCAGCAATCAGACGAGGAAGATGGAGGAGGTGTTATCAGATTTTTATAGAGGTCGTTGCACCTTGCGTGCATGGATCCACAAGATGACTCAATTGAGTCGTGTACCCCCCACTCCATGCAAGTAGTTATTAGCTACTTAAAGTTAAATTCCTATGTAAGTCACCACTACCTAGGTAGTGTGTTGCAGAAAAAACAAAACAAAAATATCTCTTGTATATAATTATAATAATACAAAACAAGCAACACTACTGATTTGGTTTGTGGATGTTGGTTTTAGTGTATAAGTCAAAACTTCTTGCATTTAAATTAAATCAGCAATTGCCTAGTGTGTAAGGTTCTTATACTAAATTTAACTTCTTGCATTTGGCACCAAGAATCTATGGATTTAGATCTGTGTGGATTATCCTGGCAATACCCTAGTTTGGGTAAGTTCTTAATCGTTTACTTCTCATTCCATTTCATTTCTTTGAATATCTCCTCCTGGATCGAGATCATCTTGTTGAGGATTAGTGGATTGTCAGATTCAATCAGTGCGTAGAGAGTTTGCAGTGATTTGGGAAAACTAGGGTTTTGTTTATTAGAAAAAATTAGGATTTCTGTAATGGCTGATGCTATCAAATTTGAAGAAACCCTAACCAATTTGCTTCATCCTTCCCCCACCAGTGCCCCTACACCACTTAGAAAATTCAAGAGGATTACATCATCCTCAGCTGCTATGGCACAACCAACAACCAAGGAAACCAAAGTTGGCACCCACGAGCCCGAAGCTTTAAAGCCAAAGAAAAAGAAAAAGGATGAGGGTGCTGCAAAGAAAAAGACGAAGGGTAAAGGGGCTGCCCCTCAGTTCGACACTTTCACTACTCCCAATGATTTTGTGGAGAAACTGAACCTGGTACCCGAGACCATCTTTGATTGATCCTTTTTCACTAAAGAGGAATGGGCTAAAGAAGCTATGACAACCCAACATTTCCCTTGATCATATGATCATATATAGGAAAGGTTGCGTCGTCGGATCACCTAACATGATCCTATCATATAATCGTGTCCAATATAATGTAAATGTGAAAGCAATGTAAATAACTCTGACATGATAGAATTTGGCAAAACTGATATTTACTCATCTAAATAGTAACTATCAAGATCTATAAATAAGGCTAATAGATACGATGTATAGCTTTCCACCAATGATGGCCACCCGTCATCTAAATAATGGAAAGAAAACCTATACATATAGTATAAAATCTCTCAAAATAAAAGATCATATATGGTTTATACAAGTGTTTAAAAGACATCTCTCTCTCGCTCAAACCTAGTTGGAAAAGAATTCTTCAGCATATTCTTCTTCCTCATCCTCCTCGTCTTCCTCCTCATCCTCCTCATCTGGCTGATAAGTGGGGTTCCCCTCGTGTTCTGGACTAAGATCTGCAGCTAAGACATTGAAGTCGTAGGATGAGCTATCATCAAAGTTCAGTAGAGAAATTTACAGTGCTAATTCATATGTTAAATTACCAAATTCACTTTTAGAGATATACAACTAAACGTATATTATATAATATAGTATATATAATTCATTATCATGCGAATAATGTAACATGCTGACATGCTGAACAATCATGCTGAAGAAATACAAGGAAATCATGGTGCAACAGATACAAGGAATTATGCTGAACAAAAATCATACTAACATATCTTAGCTTAAACAAGCTATCAGATGTAAAAAGTACATGGACAAGAAATAAATATATCAAGCTCCCGAGTTAGCAGGATCACTTGTCAAGCTCCCGAGTTAGTGGGATCACTTGGATCGAGACAAAGAAAGCTCTCGAGTTAGTGACATCACTTGCCAAGCTCCCGAGTTAGCGGGTTCACTTGTATTCAAGAAGTACATAGTCAAGCTCCCAAGTTAGCGCACTTGGCTTAAAAATGAAGCAAAACTAATAATTTACAGCAAGGATAACAAGACATGACTATGCAGGGTGTATGTGTGAACATCATGAGCAATTAGCATATAATCATATATTGAACTGAACTTAGTATTATTATTCTTATCAGAACTATATATTATCTTACATGATTATACATCCTACATGATTATACATGAACATCATTCTTCCTAACCATTCAAAGCTGATCTGACATCTGCAGGTATAGAATTGAATTATCCATGTATCTAATGAGACAAAAAGTAAAACTGACTCTATCAGAACTGGCTAGCAACTATATCCATCACTGCACTACACTAGCATGTTCATTTTGTACTGCACTGCACTAGCATGTTCATTTTTCACCCTTTTGTGCACAAATATCTTGTGAAGGAAAACTCATATCAGAACTAGTGATCGAACTTTACATTATCCTTATATAAACTAGCATCTCTGTAACCATTCAATGTACTACACTTATCATGTGTCTATGGAATCATCAAACTGAAATTCTCATGACCATCTACATTCCGTACCTCAAAACTGATATGCACTAGATATACATATTTTATATTATCTTGCTACTCAGAGATAAATAAGGAACCAAAACATAAACTAGCAAGGTTATTTCTCTACCTTACTTCACGTGTACTACCCGTGTATGCCTGTATCCAAGCAAAATTCATCATGACGCGTTCGTCATGTGCACCAAGTTCCTACAATACACGTTCATAGTTTTAGTAGAATTTACGTTCATAGGCTTCATCTAAGTGACTGTGATGGTATCTAGCCTTAGGGTCAATACCCAATACATATAAACAACACAAGACGTACACACAAAGCCAGCACGCCTTTGCCTTCGAAGTTGTGCTGCAAGCTCCTCACCGAAAGCATCTTGCCACGGCAAGCCTGATGCCAACCAGTCATGGTGTCTTTTAGTTCGTCTTTTGCCTTTGGATTCACTTGGTTTGCTGGCCTTTGTACCATATATAGGTTTATTTGATATTTCTTTTTATGTTTTACACAAAATAAACTATGTGATTTATTAAATCTGGTATGGGAGGTTCGGAGTGCAATCAATGGCATTCTTGACTCCGAAACCTTCACGCACCATTTGATTTCAGAGCTGTTGATTTAAGCTTAAGCTTGTGAAATCGGCATCACAGGCCTTAACATGTAGTGTAAAAGAACTCTAAGTTGTCGTTTGTTTTGATTGCCTACCTTTTGGTGAACACGAGGTGATGACGACGCTGAATTGGTGTTGGGATCGAACTCACGACGTATGCGTAAGAGCGCAACTCTCCGAGACCAAGGTTTCGTCTATCGAAATGCTAGTGACCATAATGGACGGTAAGCTTACAGTTCTAACTCAAGGTTTACACACCTTATTGAATGGGTTTGAGATTAAATGGGTTGCAAAGCTAAGCTAGCAGCAGAGTTTAAATTTCATTTTTCTAATTTTTACTTCGGCCGTTTTGCTGTGTGCTATCGAATTTATCAAAGGATGAAGCAAGAAGAAGCAGTTTATGTTGGCGCGTTTTATAATGGTTGGTGTCTACCTTGCGTGCATGGAGTCGAAAGATGACTCACGAAGTCGTGTAGTCAAGAGAAATTCAAAGCAGCTTATAAGCTTATTAAGGTTGTGCTTCTATACAAAGCCAGCACTTGCCTTTTAATTGTATATACCTAACCAACAAACAAGGCAGCACTTGCTTATAAATCTCATACACTATGTAAGTGTATAACCTCATAGGGCTGGAATTGCATGTAGTGCCCATATGGGCTTTTCATTGTAAAGGCATATAGGCCAAATATAGGCTTGGCTTTAGTGTCATACTATCACAGGCCCTACCTGTGTATAGCAAGGGGACAATTGCATGTGTAAGTCTATTACACTTTTAGGAGTTAGCTTATAACACACATACATATAGACTATATATCTGTAGGCTAGGTTTATTCATTGTAATTGTAATACACTAGCTTACAGTGTCTGCATGACTAGGGTTTACTAACCATTTTTACTGGGTTTCTAAGGACCTCACATTCTGAATAGGTTTGGACACTAACTTAGATAGGTCCTTTTGGTCACGTGTTAGGCACTCACCTGACCTGACCTGTATCCATACCATAGAGTGTAGTTTTCAAATAGGGCATCTATTACAGAAGCCATATGTATTTGGCTAAGGCATCCATGGATTCCCTACTGAGGCCTTTGGATGAGATTGTCTATCCTAGATTAGTGAAACTGTGGAACCAAAACATTAGGATGAAAGAGTCAGGAGGAGGAACAACTGAGAAAAACCCAGTGCTAGTGATTATGATAGATGATTTTGAGGCAGTTGTGGATGTTACTGATATAGCACAAGCATTGAGTATTCCTGCAAACTATGATCCATCTTGTGGCCTAGGGGCCCCTATCAGTGCTTCATTTAAAGAAATTGCCTAGCATTTAACTCAAGGAAAGACTACATCAGGAGAATCTATTATGAGAAGTGATTTCAGCACAAATCTACTGTTCATGGATAATGTCTTAAGGAAAAATGTCTTTGTGGCTGGACATCAACGGGAGAGGAAGCATCCAATTGTGGATGCACTGTACTCCTTCTCTAAGGGGCACTTTTTTAGTGCTGCCAAGGTAATTTTTGAGGGAATGTGTGACATTCATGGTAAAGTAAAAGGAGGCAGGTAATTCAAGGCTTACATTATAGCAGGTTGATCATAGCCTTGCTAAAAAAGGGAGGATATGTATGGAGATTAGGAGAGCCAACTTCTAAGTTATCACCAGTTATTTTTAGGGAGAGACAGTGGAAGATTAGTTTAACATTGATAAAGAAGAAGGAGTCAGAAGCAGCCCCTTCTAGGCAAACCTCTGCAGCCACCTCAGAGCAACCATCTGCCACCCTTGAGTCCATTCCAGCATCAGCTCCTCTACCATCCTTACCTTTCCCCCACAACCTTCCTAAACCCACAATCAAAAGAACCTACCAAAAGAAAACCAAATCCCAAGCAGACACCAACTTAACCCCATCCACTGCCATACCTCCACAAATACCAAATTCAACACCCAAAGAACTTTCTCCATTTATCCATCCTGAATATGAGCCAATGGCTGCTACCACACTGACCCCAGTCCTTTCCCTATCCATTCCCCTGCCCATTATCCTCCACTTTCCCCTATCCAAAACTCAGTTTATGACACCTCTGAGAAATTCACCACAGAGGGTTACTCAGCCCTAATAGACTCCATTGTGGGGGACATTACGCATGAGTATACCCCTCTGCCTAATTCCCCACACTACTATCCATTCATTCATCCACCACTTCACCATTTAAACCAGTTTCCACTCAACTTACTACCCCTATCCTCCCAGACCCTCTAACCCAAATCATTTCAATCTTAACCTCCCTTCAATCCCAAATCCTCTCCTCCACAAAAAGCCAATCCTCAATCCATAACAGCCTTCCTTCCATCAACTCAACACTTCAATCCTTCATACCCACAACCCAACACCCCACCCCAATCCCTACCCCTCCTCAATTTCAGGATTCTTCTACAGCTGTGGAAACAATTGATGTTGCCACCCAAGCTGATTTTTAAGCTGAAGAATTGGTTCTGGTTCCCCCTTCCACATCTTCCACCTCTACCCAAACTAAAGTCCCTGAGGTGGAGTTGTTCCCTTCCCAGCCATCCATTTCTTCCCAATCAATCCATCCTGATCCTGAACCTGCTAGTAGCTCCCTCCCTGCTAATGATCCATCTCAATGGACCATTGTACCAGCTGACCCAAGCCAAGGACCTCCAGCATCAACCCTCACTACTCTCATGCATGCCAGCCCATATATTTTGAGGGATGTGTGTCTGCTGGTCGATTTTGTAAGAAATTGGATACTAAAAAGTTATGAGGATCAGCTGGCCTTGATGAAGCTAGCCTCTTGGAACCAATTGGAATCAGTAATGCTAGCTCATCAACAGGAGATGTTTGTAATGCAAGAAAAACTTGGCACTACTGCAGCTGTATATAGATTATATGAGTAGAGGGCTAATAAATATGCAAAGCTAGTTGATTCATTATCAGCCACTCTCCTTTCTCTTGGTGTTCAAGATGATCAGCCTCAACCAAAGGCTAAAGGCATTAAAATTCAGGAGCCTCAACTAAAAAGGGACAGCACCAAACAAAAGAAACCAACTGCTTCGAGGACTAAAGTTGGTGCTGCCAAGGCTGAAAATGTCAAGAAAGGAAAAGAAAAGATAGAGGAGCACATAGATCTTGATTCAGATTCAACCTATTTTTGTTTCTCATCCAGTTGTCATTTTGTACAAAGTCTTCTCTTTTGTATAATATTTTGTTATAAATTCTATTTTTCTATGAATATAATCATCTTGTTAATGTCATTTTCTCTTTCTTTGTTGCATTATTTTTCTTTCTTCCTTTCCTAACCCTGTTGCCCCTAAATACACTCTCTGCTGAAACATTGAGGACAATGTTTAAATTAGGTTTGGGGATATGGTAGGGTGGCCCAATAAAATAGTTAATTTTTGTGCAACCTTGTTAGTCAAATTGAAAGAAATAAAGTAAATTCCCACCTAACCATTTTAGAAAGAGGAAATTAAAATTGTTTAGTAGACATCTTAAAATTGAAATCTTTTGAAGATCTAACACTTTTAGGAAGCAAACTTCAAGAAATATTTTTCACAATTAGTGCTTAGTGAACCAGAAAGGAGAGAAAAATGTGAGGATATATCCCATGAGTTTACTTAAAGACCATACCCAGTGAGATTTGGGCCTATCAAACTTTCTTTTGATGAGTGGTTTTGGCAAATTTTTCTGCTCTAAGGAATAATTGAATCAACATCTTTTCACCAGAAGTTATGCACCCCAAATTGAAACTGTTTGGCAGAACTCATGACACTAAGGATATGATTTAAGGTCCTCATTTGGACAGTTTGAGCCTGAAAATACCTACCCATTGAATTGTCCTTTGTATACACTGTTTGAGCCTTAAAATCTATTTTTCTTTAACAAATACCAGCTTAATTGAATGAAAACATCATTGACCTTATTCATCCTTACCCTCACTCTGAGATTTCAAAAGGTAAAGAAGAAGATGTTGAAGAAAGTTGAGCTGTGTCCAACATATGGAGAAAGGAGAAGAGAAGTAATCTATGAAAAAGTAGTGTGTCAGTTGTATATTTGTGGCATTTCATTTTAAAAAAAATAAAAGGATGAGAAGAAGTTGGCCACTTCAAATCTGAAAAATATAAAAGAAGATGAAGCTGTGATGTAATAAAGAAGGTGAAATCATGAATCACCTCCTCCTCTTAGTTGATTTATCAATTTTGAAATCTTTTTATCTATTATTCTTTTTAAACCTCAATCCTAAGCCACATTACAACCCAACAAAAAGACCTTATTGATCTAAATTTAATTGAGCTGTCATGTGGAGATAAGGGGATGTGTAATCGATGGTGGAAAGAACAAGAGGATTTTAGGAATTAGCAGCAATGCCTATACTCATGCTTGCAGGCCTATTTGAGGTCTGTAATTGATCTTGAGCTGAAGTGAAGTGATACACCTTTGAAATTTATTTTTGAGTGAAGGCCCTGGTGAGAATTGGGTCTGAAACTAAATTCATTGGGGCAATATTTAAACTTGATTCTTGAATTAATGGTGAGCTTGGCACTGATTCCCACACACAATACTTTTGATGTAAACTGACTGACTATGATGGAAATTCATTATGATTTAACTGACTGCAGTACTATTTTAATTTCTCAAAAGTTAAAAGAGTAGGGTGTCGAATGAATCTTTATTTGTTAAAATTTTATTTGACATATGCTGCACTAAACTTAACTGTTCTATTGTGAAGTTTAGGGGTATCTTCACTGAAAACCCTCAGGAGACTTCACTCCTCCACTAGGGATCACCTAGGGGTTTAAAAGGCTTGATGCATAGGCTAAATGCATATGTCCTCCCTACGAAAGTGGCATTTAATTCTTAGAATAATTGTTTAATCTTCTCTTTGCTCGAGGACTAGCAAAGATTAGGCTTGAGGGTGTGTTAATCACTAAATTATGCCACTTTTCACCTCTTAATCTAGGCTTTACTAAATCATAGAGCTGTTTAATAATTGATTTTTAAGTGTGGTTTTGTAGTTAGCAATAACCTATAGAGAGGTGCAGAAATCCATTCAACAAGTGCCAAGAAGAGAAGAATTAGAGTCAAGTATTAAAGCTGAGAAAAATATGGAGATTGAATCATGGTGGTCCCCACCAAATGGGTTGCTTAGTATGCCTTGAGCCCCTTGAAGTCCTTCCATGAGAGAAAAGTGGGACCCATGCCTAAAGGAGAGCTACAGAAGTTAAACAGCCTAGCCGAGAGGCTAAATCTAGCCTCCCGAGTAGTCTCGAGTAGACCAAACCTTCAAAAGGTAGCCTCTCGCGCAGTCAGAAGCCTGCAGCAACCACCCTCTCGAGCAGTGTCGAGCAGTTCAAAGTTGCCGCAGTTCATTTTCTCGAGCAGTCAAATGCTATCATAATCCATCCTCTCAAGAAGCCTTCAGAAAGTAATTCATCTTCTCGAACTGGACAATTAGAAGCCTTTCGAAGCCATCTACTTGAGCAGTGTCGAGCAGAATAAGACTTAAGCATTTTATCCTCTCGAGGCTTAGGAGCTAGCATCTATGGACATTGGGGGCGTTTCTGAAACTTCTACAGCAAATGGGACACCTGTCCATGTGTGTAATGCTTTCCTAACCAATTGGGGCAATACTTGGCTGAAATTGAGCCATGTCAGTAGAGCCTAACCATTTTGATTCTTCTTCCCTCTGATTGGCCAGAGCATAAAGTTACTTTTTGGTTGTGTATATATATAGAAAGCAAAGCATGCTTGTAGGAGAGACAGCATGTACACAAGGACACAAACTGAGCTCATTTTCTAGGGTTTAGGTCATCTTCCCTTTTCGTTTTCTTCTCTCCTTAGCTCAGCATGGCTGGCTAAGCCTTAGTAGCAGTTAGGGCTAATTTGAGTTGTAAATGGCTTTGTAATGGCATTGTGAAGAGACATGGAATCTTGCAGAGACTGCAGACTTGAGAGCTATATCATTGTAAGCTTCTTTTTTGCAATGAATAGTTGGTTCCAGTGTTTCATTTAATCTATATTCTCTTGTGATTTTTATTAGATTTTTATAGATTTTATGCACCTATGGATGCATGTGCTTATAGCCTTGCAGACATAGTGTCTGCAGTGATTTTATTGTTTCATCTTTAACCCCTATGACTGGATTATATCCATGGGATATCTTGTGACCATTTTAGTGGACAGGATATAGCCATAAGACTAATCCATATCTCAGGGTTGAGTTGGATTCTTCTTCCTTGCATTTGTGCTTGTAGCCAAATGAAGGATTGCTGCATATCCAACTCTTGCTCTGTTTTACAATGCTTTTTGTCGTAAAAATTAGTCCATAATTGCTTACTTCTTTATTTTCTATTTATTTTTACCAAACCACTTTCATTCTTCTTTAAACCCCTTTCTTTTATTTTTGATTTTACATATATTTCTGTTTTAGTTGGTGACAAAATCCCAAAACACCTTCTCTTTACCCTATTTTATTAGTTTAAGATAGATTAGGTTTAGAGTTGTCAGATCTATAGCAGATCTGGAGATTTACTACCTTTAGATCCATAACTCTCTGTGGGACAACCCTTATTTCATCTAAAACTTACGACAACAACCTTGTATCTTGCAGGTGGTGTTTGTGTTTTAATCTCATCTTTATTCCTCTTTGTTTGGTTTGTACCCTTCGTTGTTTCTATCATACTTTGATCACTTCTGTAATAAAGAACACAAACAAAATAAACCAACAGCAATCTATACACTGCATCAGACTCGCTATAGCGCTTTGGAGGAACAAATCCCCCGCCAAATGCATCAACAAACCAAGTGTCCGGATCATCCCCGTCCCAGACCCACTAAACGGGTACCCAAACCCAAGTAACTCCTCGCAAATAGCCTGATAATCTGCATGCATCTACCCTATCATGGCCTCGCCCTTAAATCGGACCCCAGTGATGTGAACCTAGTCTGCAATGGTCGGTAGCATCATCCCTATGGGGAAAAGCAACACCTGTTGCTCATCTCTCCACCTCTCCACCACAACCCCGTCCAAACCACGGTCAAGTTGGAAGGGCTTAAGCTCCAGAATCAGCCCAAAACCAAAAGCTTCCAATCTCTCCCTCTGGAATGTAGATAGAGCTAAGTACCACGCTAGGGATTCCTCCCAAGCATAGCTAATGGTCAACAAGGAGGGATCCTAATGGCATAATAAGGAAAGAAAAGAAAAAGAAAGGGGGGACATGAGACGAAACAAAAATACTCATAACCAATAACGAATTGTATAACAACAAAGATAATGAAAACAATACTCAGATCGATAATAGTAAATAAAAAATAATAATAATGAATAAAAAATAACTAATAATAGTAATTAAGAAAAAAAAAAGCCGATAAAGACCATGATAATAGGTAACAAAAATAATCAACCACAATAATAATAGTAATACATAACATTAATAAATAAAATCATAATAACTATTAAAAATCAATAACGATAACTAATAACTAACAACGAAACAAAAATAAAGACACGTAATAAATGATAAAAAATAATAAATAAGTAATAAGTAATAAACTAATAATGATAGCAATAATAATGCACACTGCTAATAACCACGATGACAAAGGCAATAAACACCACTGATGAAAATGATGACAAAGGGGAATTGATAAAAACAAAACGAAAACGACAATATCCACAACAACAACAACAGTGATGATCAACGATAATAAACAACGCATAGAAGAATAAATAACCTAAAAGCTACGTGACAGAGATAGCACATGTGATCTATAATGACTACGATGAAAGGATAAATAATACAGCAAGAATCATGGCAAAAATCTACTATGGACACACAAAATATGAAAGAGACAGCGCAGCGTGAGAAAATAAACATGACCTAAAGACTAGATACAATCGTGATCCATGAATGTGCATGCAAGCTAAGATTAAATGCGAGTTTTGTGTAATTACAAAGGGTTCCATATCCTAATAATCTATTTTATAACCTAAATGCCTAGAAAAATAAAGGAGGCTCTTGTTTCAAAACACCTACCTAATCCCTTGCAAAGGCATCCACCAATGGGATGCGCATCGAGCATGGAGCTTGATGCGAAGCAGCAACACCAGCCGTGGCACCAGCATCACCAGCCACAGCACCGGTGGCACAAGCATCAGCTCCAGCCTCATCTCCATCAACACCCGCAAGAGCCTCCTCTCCATCTACACCCACAGCAACGAGTATGTTCACCATCAACTCCGTGGCAAAACCAGTAAGCTCCAAGTCCGAAGAAAATAGGTGAAGTTAGTCGCTACCCTGAGACTTCATCTCAAAAGGAAATACTCGAAGAACTGAAGAAAATGTAAGAAACGGCGCTCGAAACGAACGAGCGGTAGGTTTGTGCATTTTTTGGACCGAACCAACCAAACCGACCCGAACCGCCGGGTTTGGTCCGGTTTGGATGGGTACTGGTTTGGGTTTGGTTTGGAAAAAAGGAAAACCAAAAAGTTTGGTTTGGTTTCGGTTCCAAGCCTCCCAAAGCCGAAACCAAACCGAACCGAACTGAATGTAGTTTGTACGTAATTTTATATATTTATATATATAGGTGGGGAGTTTGATTAATTTTAAAGGGCATTTAAGTAAAATGCATATTTTTATATAAAACTCTACCCTTGTCTTTAGCCTATTCCTAAATCCTAAAGCAATAAAGTAGAACTTATAGGAAAATCGGTTGAGAAGTTGAGAAAATTTTGATGTGAAGTAGAACTTATAGGAAAACCGAAACCAACCGAACCAAACCGAACCGAATTGAATCGGGCTGGTTTGGTTTAAGAGTTGGACGGTTTGGTTTGGTTTGAAAATCTAAAAACCGATTAGGACCGGTTTGGTTTGTGGTTTTGGTCCAAAACCCACCAAATCAAACCAAATACACCCCTAACGAGCGGGTCACGAAATATCGCAAGAACACGGAAGCTAGAGCACTAAGAGAGCAAGGGAGCTAGAAGATCAAAAAAAGTCAGAACACGAAAGAAAAATGAGGAAATTTTCACCTTTTATAAATGCGGGTTCATTATACGCATAAACCTCTACTCACAATTGGATCACGCGAAGATACACTTGCGCGCATTCTGAATTATGCGCAAACCCAACTACACATAATTCAGCCCCCATCAACCAAGAGAAGCAACATTTTCATTATGCGCAGCGGAGGCTGCGCATAATTCAGATTACGCGTAGCCGCTACTGGACATAATTTGAATGGTCACCTGGGCATCCATCCCAGTGACCTGTTGGCGCTTCAATTGTGTGCCTTTGAACATGCGCATAATTGGATTATACGTACTTGCAGCCGCGCATAATTTTCAAACCATCTTTTTTCCTTCAGCAAGAAAATGAATTTACACATGCAGCAGGAAAATGAACTTATACATGCATATTCCTAAAACAGCCGTGCTGCAGGAACCTATCCGAACTATATATATATATATATATATATATATATATATATATATATATATATATATATATATATATACACACGTCCAGAGAATCGAACAAAAAAATATACTGGCAAACAAGGGGTAGGCAAATCAAAAATATAAACAATCAATCAAAAAACCATCAAGATGATCTACACACAATCCACACACAATACCTATGAATAAAGATTAAGCTGTAATAAATAATAACCAATGACAAAAGTAAAATAAAAGACCCAAAATAAAATAGGCACCATAGGATCAAATGAAACCGTTTTATGTTTCTAGATATGTGAATTTTCTACAAATCACACAGAGGGCATACCCCCGGGTTATACAACCCAAAACAAAGACTTAAAATCAAACATCCAGAAAGCGAACACTCAAAAGAAGATCCACAGGGAGATCAACCAGGTTCCCCAAAAATAAGAAGTGATGACTAGGTGGCCTGCCAATGCCTCGCACACAACTTTCCATTCATCCGGCATACGACCCACTACGTGAAAAAGCCAAAAAAACCACTGCCTTAAAAAGTGGTTTTTTCAAAAAACACTGCCCTAAACAGTTATAAAAAAAAGCAGTAGTTTTTTTTTACCACTATAGAAGACAGGTTTATGAACTTCAACAACGACTGCTCTTAACAGCCATAGAAAAAACCACTGCTTTTGACAGTGGTTTTTATATGCCAATTTAAAAAAAAAGTACTATTTTTTTCTTTAAAAAAATTACGTCAACAATTTTTTATGCAATTTTTTTTAAATAATATTTTTTTATGCTTTTTTTAATGCTTTTTTTAATACAATTTTTTTAATACTTTTTTAATACAATTTTTTTAATGCTTTTTTTTTAATGCTATTTTTTTAAAGTTTTAAAAAAAATTATATAAAGAAAAAAAGGCCATTAATCCCATATTTAAACACATTCATTCAACTCAAATGTAAATAATTCAATTCCATTAATAAAAAAAATAGAAGCCCATTTATTTTATTCAAACAAAAGGTGTCATCTCAACCTATGATCCAACCTTTCAAATCAGTCAAATATTTTAAACTCTACATATCCAATCATTTTATATAAACAAAAGAAGAAGATAAGAAAGAGAGTTAACAATATAAGAACCCCATAGCCCATTTTCAAAATAAAAGAAAAATAAATAAAAAATTGCTTCGCCTCTCCTGCCAAGTGTCCCCGACTCCTAGTGATCCGTTTGAGGTGAGCTTGAAATCGGTCACCTGAAATCAAAAGGAGAACATCATTAAAGTCTAGGCCATGGTGCATTAATGGATTAAATCCCTTTGCTTTTATAGTATTTATTCGGATGCCAACAGAAACATCCGTGCATGTAGCAATTATGTCAATGCCCTACATATAGGCAAATTGATTAAATGTATGACAACACTAATTTCTGTAATGAAGAAGATAAAATTTCTAATTACCTCTTTTGGTTCATGAGATGCCTTGTCTGATAGAATTGTCAATGTTGTATTTTTGTTCCTGTTAAGCCATCATTCTTTCAATATGATGAGTACCACAAATGAAGCAAATGTAGATATACTACAATCATCTATGCAAGTCATGATGTCATTTTTTGCTTAAATAAATGTAATATCCATCTACCAGCCACAATATCTATAATTTTCCATGACAAAGAACAGCTATAGGCTATGATACGCGGATCCTTCATACGGGCAAATGGATTAAATGTATGACAACACAAATTTCTGTAATGAAGAAGATAAAATTTCTAATTACCACTTTTGGTTCATGGGATGCCTTGTTTGATAGAATTGTCAATGTTGTATTTTTGTTCCTGTTAAGCCACCATTCATTCAATATGATGAGTACCACAAATGAAGCAAATGTAGAAATACTACAATCATCTATGTAGGTCATGATGTCATTTTTTGCTTAAACAAATGTAATATCTATCTACCAGTCACAGCATTATGACTTTCCATGACAAAGAACAGCTATAGGCTATGATATACAGATCCTTCAATCTAATAGAGAAATCAAACCCAACATGACATAGTAAGTTCATATTATGAAAAAGAAAATGAAGCAAATGTAGAAATTTATATATTTACTTAAACAAATTGCATATCTATCTACCGGTCACAGCACTATGACAATCCATCACAAAGAATAGCTGTAGGCAATTACACACAGATCCCTCCATCTCATGGATTCCTCCTGTGTGTGCGTGTAACGTCCTGAAAATTCGGTACCTAAATGGTCCACCTCGATAAGCGGACCAATGGGTCAAACATTTGATCGGGTCAACTTTGACTTGGTTGACTTAAGTTAGTTAGTATGTGATGGAGTTATTATGCGAGGGAAGTGTGGTGGATACAGTTAAAGGGCATATCCAAATATGCATATGTTAGTTAGTTATAAGTGGTTAACACACAAGGCATGTGTTAAATTATAAGACAAAAAGAGAAGGAGAGTTATTTCTCTTAGGTTTGTTTGTTTAGAGAATTTAAGGAGAATAAATGAGAGAGAGATTTGAGTTGTGAGATCTAGAGAAGGGTATTTAATACAAGCGATTAAGCTCGAAAACTTAGTGATTCGAGCTCGGGATCAAGAGAGTGGAGATTTGGGGTTTGTAAAACCCTAGTGGCATAGAACAAGAGAAAGAAATCCAACCGTTCGAATGGGGTAAGAGCTACAAATCTAAGTGTGTTCAAATTGATAAAATGGAGAATTTAAAACTGTTGTGTATTAGCTAAATGGGTAATGAATAGGATAGATGATGAAGAAGGAGAAAGACCATGTTTAGATCTGAAAGTGTGTAAAATCGATTGAATGAAATTCAGAAATCATTCAATCAATTTTGACTATAGAAGAAATAGGGAAAAAGTAAAAGAATTCTGAAGGAAACGTTCGAATGATTTTAGAAATTGTTTGATCGATTTGAATTATGTGGGAACCGATTGAACGATTTACAAATCATTCGATCGATTTATGGAACCTGTATGAACGATTTGAAAATCGTTCAATCGGTTTGCTAACTGACAAAAATATTATAGAATGAATAATTATGGGATCGATCGAACGAAAAAGAATTCATTCGATCAATTTTAGAATTTTGTTCGAACGATTTACAAATCGTTCGATCGATTTAAATTCGTTCGATCGATTTCTAAATCGTTCGATCGATTCAGAAATCGTTTGATCGATTTGGATAGAATTCAGATTTTGTAAAGTTTTTACATACGAGTTGTTATGTATTGGGGTTAGGCTTCTAACCCAATGTTCTTACACTGATAGTGATGAAATAAATGTGTTTGGCCATGCCTAGTTAAGCCAAACCTTGTGATGGTTGCATGCTAACTTGGATTGGAGAATCTGGGAGTGTAAACGCGTGTGAGGTAGGGGAATATCTGACCTTGTACCCTTAATTACAATAACATGTATATGTTGATAAACTATGAATGCATGTTTCCTTAAAGTTGAGTTGAATTCTAATGTATTCACTTTCAATATAAGTTGAAAATATAAAATGTAGAGTAGTATTAAAAATGAGAAATGTTATGTGAATGTGAAGAAGTGAACTAGTAAAAGAGTTCAATCATCCCAAGGATGTATGTGTACTATGGGCATCTAAAGGGTGCATCAGAGAGTGTGACATCCCAGGGATGTATGTGTACTATGGGCATCTAAAGGGTGCATCAGAGAGTGTGACATCCCAGGGATGTACGATGGATGTAAGGATCCATGAACTTGAACATATGTAAATGAGGTTAAAACAGGCTGGGAACTTATATTTATTTAGCAAGATCACATGGTGAATAACTATATGTAGCACACAATTGATTTAAGGTTTGGAGAATACCCAATCAACGCGGTGGTATATCCATGACTCACGCCGCAAGATATCCATGACCGGTACGGCGGCGAAACCGTGCACCAGTAGACATCCCAGGGATGTATAGTAGTGATGTACCCATCGCCTATGAGAAAGGAGTGTGGGTCAAGTTAATAGCAAAAATAGTCTGATTAGACGACGATGGAGGGTATTCCATCGGGGCTCGATGTTATATTGCTCGGGGATTATTTAAGTTACTGTTTTAAGTCATGGGACCAGCCTTGTTGAAATCATAAGCATTAATGAACATCAGATGTCATGAGTAGAATAATAAAAGCACTCCATTTATTTTATTGCATCTCCAATGGTTATCAGTCAAATTACATTGATGAACTCATACTTTATATATGTCATGAAATGTATATGAGTAAGTAAGATGTACCTGATCAGATATTGTCCCTATTGAGCTAAGATGTAGCTCACCTCTTTTGGCTATACGTCACAGGTTCAGAGTTAGGAGGTGCTGCTGGTGAGGTTGATCCCGAGGACTTAGATTACGTTCTGAGGGAAGAATCTGAGCCTCCTCCTGAAAAGTTCTTCTAGGAGATTTGCTGCATACTTTGAAATTTTGTAAGGGGGAGATTTAAGGCTTGGCACGTCCAGCCATGTTTTGTTATTTTGCAAGAGTTAAGATGCCTATAATATTCTTTTGTCGAACCATTTTGGGTGACCCAGTAATGGCACTGATGGTTCGGGCTAGTTCTTTTGTCCATACAGAGGTATGGGATTAGAACTATGTTTTGGATTAATGTCTTGATGTGGTATATTATAGAACTGGAGATATGTTCTGCACTATATTCTTATTGTATTTTCTATATGGTTAGGATGTACCAAGTGTTCTGCATATTATATGGGGCACGGCCTTGAGGGTCGTGCTGACGGCACGGATTTTGGGATGCCGAAATCCGGGCTGTCACAGTTGGTATCAGAGCGTTTCATTAGGATTTTTGATAAGTCTTAGATTATTGTCAGAGTAAAGGGATCTTCTGCTAATGAAACTTTGGTTTCACGTGCAGAGCGCGATGTCTTCTGGAAGAAGGGGTCGACCTAGAGGTAGCCAGAATAGGACCCAAAGAGGTGAAGAGGGGTTTCAAGCAGGGTCTAGTAGTAGAGACCAAGAAAATTCTCGTGAAGGAAATCGGAGGAGTGAAACTACCGATCGTATCGCATTGGCAATGGAGACTATGGCCGCTGCGATGGCTCAGCAGACGTAGCAAACTGTGATACTGGCCAAGCAGACAGCACTATTGGCGGCTAATAATGTCAATAATGTCATTAGTCATCAGCCACCACCACCACCTCCTCTAGCATTGTTGCCCTCGTCATTTATTTTGAGACCTCCTAGCTTCTATGGGCAGACAGATCCATTGGAAGCAGAAAAATGGTTAAACTAGATAGAGAAGCTTCTAGACAGATTACAGAGTACAAAGAATGAGAAGGTAGGATGGGCTTCCTTCCAGCTTGAGGGAGATGCCGATCCTTGGTGGAAATCTGTACTGAGGAGGAAGGAAATTGAGGACCCAAATCGCTTATGGACTTGGGCAGATTTTGTTAGAGAATTCAATAGGGAGTATTTCCCTAAGCAAGTACAAGTACAGATGAGAAGAGACTTTACAAATCTCCAGCAAAGAGGCATGTCTGTGCGAGAGTACAGTGTAGAGTTTACACGGTTGTCCCAGTTTGCACTAGAGTTAGTGTCCACAGAGACCATGATGGCAGCAAAGTTTGAAGAAGGTCTAAGACCAAACATCCATGAAAGAGTGTCAATTTTCGAACTTGAACGTTATGTGGATGTGATGGGAAAGGCAATAGTGGCTGAGAGGGATATCTATGGTGTATACAAGAGAAGGGATCAACAGGATGGTGTATGACCAGACCATGGGAGGGTGGGTGAGTATGACTCGGGGAATAAAAAGCCAACATTTACGACACCACCACCACTCCCTAGACAGATAGCGTATACAAATTTTTTTAGGCCAGCTGTATCTGCATTGGCGAGACCCATCCGATATGAGAACTCTACAGCCACCACGGGAGTGTCCGCTAACCAAGGCTTCTCAAGGGCACCCTCTTCTACACCAAGGGAGACTTGTGCCAAGTGCGGCAAGCCTCATAGGATAATTGATTGTAGACGGGGTATGCAAGGATGTTATCGATGTAGAAAGATCGACCACGTCATCCGAGATTGTCCTTAGATGGAAAAGGGAAGAACGGATTCTGCTCCTGCACCAAGACCAATCTAATCTAAGAAGCCAGTCATGTAGGGAAGAGCCTATGCAGTTACGACTCAGGACGCTCAAAATTCCAACGATATCATATAGGGTGAGTTTTTGCTTAGATTGATTTTTTTTACATCGTGTTAAATATCTCGAAAACGTATTTCTGTTTCGTTTTATTTTGAGAAGCATCCACCTAAATAACATATGTGTTGCATGAGTGTGTGTTGCATGAGTGGAATGCTGAACTAGGTATGCCTTATAGGTACCTTGCAAGTGTATGGGAGGGGGAGTGATGTCGCGTACGTAGCAAGAGCACTAATGGATCTAGGATCTACCCATTCATATGTCACACCTCGATTCGCAAGGAAGATGAAATTTCAGCCAGAGACTTTGGATTTTGTCTTGGCAGTGTCGATTCCGACGGGAAAATCGATTGAAACAGACTTAGTCTGCAAGTCAATAGTTGTAGCCATTAAAGATGGGGATGTTTATGGGGAATTTTTTGAGTTGCCAGTAGATTTAATCTTGCTCGACATGCAAGGATTCGATGTGATCCTTGGCATGGACTGGTTGTCACAACACTGTACAACAGTCGATTGTAAGAACAAGGTGGTCACCTTTAGGCCAAACACGAGACGTTCTTTTCGATTTGTAGGAGTGAGGATGAAGTTTCTACTACTCGTGTCCGCTATCAAAGCAGAACGTTTGATCAGAAGTGGTTGCAATGGCTATCTGGCTTTCCTAAAGGATGACAAGGAGGGGGAACATGTTGCTTTGGAGATTTCAATAGTGTGTGAGTTTGACGACGTTTTCCCAGACAAATTACCAGGACTACCTCCAGAGAGAGAGGTCGAGTTTGCTATCGACTTAGCACTAGGAACGGAGCCGGTTTTAAAGGCCCCATATAGGATGGCTCCTGCAGAGTTGAAGGAGTTGAAAGAGCAATTACAAGAGCTCTTAGACAAGGGGTTTGTGAGACCAAGTGTATCTCCTTGGGGTGTGCCGGTCTTGTTTGTCAAGAAGAAGGATGGGTCAATGAGGTTGTGCATTGACTACCGTCAGTTGAACAAGCTCACTATAAAGAACAGGTATCCATTTCCCAGGATAGATGATCTGTTTGACCAACTGCAGGGGGCAAGATATTTTTCTAAGATCGACTTGAGATCAGGATATCATCAACTCAAGGTCAAGGCTGAGGATGTTCAAAAGACTGCTTTTAGGACGAGATACGGACACTAAGAATTATTAGTGATGCCGTTTAGGTTGACGAATGCGCCGACATTGTTTATGGATCTAATGAATCGGGTGTTTAAACCACACCTAGACTCTTTCGTCGTTGTGTTCATCGACGATATCCTCATATACTCTAAATCAAAGCATGAGCATGAATCACACTTGAGAACCGCCCTACAAACATTGCGTGAACACCAGTTATACACCAAGCTTAGTAAGTGTGAGTTTTAGTTGGAGGAAGTTAGCTTTTTGGGGCATGTCGTCTCAAAGGAAGGTGTTACGGTGGATCAAGCGAAGATCAAAGCTGTAGTGCAATGGGAACAACCTAAGACAGTGATTGATATACACAATTTCCTTGGTCTAGCTGGGTATTATCGGCCCTTTGTGGAGGGATTTTTAAAGATATTGGGGCCACTAACGAGGCTCACACGGAAGGACGTGAGATTCGAGTCGACCGAGCTTGTGAGAAGAGCTTCCAAGAGCTTAAGACGCGCCTCACTTCAGCTCCAGTACTTGCAATTCTAACAAGCAGTGGGGTTTTTGCAGTCTATAGTGATGCTTCACATCACGGTTTAGGTTGTGTGCTTAACCAATATAATAAAGTAATTGTGTATGGATCGAGACAGCTAAAAGAACACGAGAAGAATTACCCAAAGCATGACCTGGAATTAGCCGCAGTCATTTTTGCATTAAAAATTTGGAGGCACTACTTGTACGGGGAGACTTTTGAGATCTTCACTGACCATAAAAGCCTCCGATATTTATTCACACAGAAGGAGCTAAACATGCGACAACGAAGGTGGATGGATTTTCTCAAAGACTATGACTGCTCCATTCAATATCACCCAAGCAAGACAAATGTTGTCGCGGATGCTTTGAGTCGGAAGGGTTCGGCTCAGTTAGCTAGTCTGATACTGGGAATGCACAGGTGGAAGTTGTTTGAGAACCTGTCATTATATGACACGACGATTGAGGTACAAGCTTCAGGCACTCTGTTGGCCAATATTTCAGTGAGACCGATAATTTTCGAGCACATACGCAAGTTGCAGATGAGAGACCCCGAGTTAGTCAGGATTCGGCAAGAAGTGATGGACGGTACTAGGCCGGATTTCTCTATAAGGGAAGATGGTTCCTTATTATTCAGGGGATGTTTGTGTATTCCCGTCGATGCTGGTCTAAGACAAACCATTTTGGATGAAGCTCACAAAGCTCAATACACGATCCATCCTAATAGTACCAAAATGTATCAAGACATGCGTAAGAGCTATTGGTGGAGAGGTCTGAAATGCGACGTAACAGAGTACGTGTCAAAGTGTTTGATGTGTCAACAGGTGAAAGTTGATCATTGACACCCTGCTGGATTATTGCAGCCTCTACCCATACCAGAATGGAAATGGGAGTCAATCTCTATGGATTTCATAGTGGGGTTGCCACGGACTGCGAAGAGGCACAACGCTATATGGGTTGTCGTGGATAGACTGACGAAGTCAGCTCATGTCTTACCCTACAACACGATGTATACTGCCGGACGACTTGTGGAACTCTATATGAAGGAAATAGTGTGGTTGCACGGCATTCCGAGCAGCATTGTATCTGATCATGACCTGTTGTATACCTCTAAATTTTGGCAAAAATTTCAAGAAGGTATGGGCACTAGATTAGATTTTAGTACGACGTTTTATCCACAAACTGATGGGCAAACGGAACGAGTAAATCAAGTGATAGAAGACATGCTCAGGGCATGTATGCTCGAATTACAAGGCTCGTGGGATCAATATCTACCATTGATCAAATTTGCATATAACAACAGTTTTTCAAGCAAGCATCGGAATGGCACCGTATGAAGCCCTCTATGGGAGGCGATGCCGATCACCCATCAACTGGGAAGAAATCGGAGAGAAATTTGTGTTGGGTATGCCATGTTTGTATGAATGATTAGAGATAGGCTCAAGGCAGCCCAGAGTAGGCAAAAGAGCTATGCAGAGTTTAAGAGAACAAGCCTCGATTTTGCCGTTGGTGATCACGTGTTTGTGAAAGTATCACCCATGAGGGGTGTGATGAGGTTCGGAAGGAAGGGGAAGCTAAGTCCTCATTATATAGGACCCTTTGAAGTTTGGGGTCGAGTCGGTGAAGTAGCCTATCGCATTGGTTTACCTCCGTTGTTTAATAGCGTCCACAACATTTTTCATATTTCAATACTCCGGAAGTATGTAAAGGACCCCACGCACATTTTAGGCGGTCAGCTGATTGAGCTACATGAGGATATGACTATGATTGAAGACGCTACTCAAATTTTGGACCGGAAGGACAAAACCCTGCGTACTAAGATCATTCCGTTAGTACTCGTCAAATGGGGTACTCATCCAGCCGAGGAAGCGGCTTGGGAACGAGAGGCAGAAATCAAGGAATTGTATCCCCATTTGTTTGAGCAATAGAACACGAGTACTAGTCCCAAATTCTGTTTTGTCATTCTCAGTTGAAACTCAAATTGTGTGAACAAATGTATGTAAATTGGTTTTAAATGATGTTTTGTAATAATACGTGTTGAGATCTTACGTTTCGGTCTAAGCGTTCAAGTATTTAGGGTTGAACTATGAGTCGGTTCCCAACATGGAGCTGCTACCTTGTTGATGGAGCTACTATCGAGTTGAGTGGCTCACAAAACAACTATGGGTCATAGGACATGTAGAAGTAACCTCAAGAAATTTTTGAGAAATTCGTTCGATCGAAATTAGAATCGTTCGATTGAATTTCTGTAGGCTAAAGCCTTTGGGTGTTGCCAGAAAACCGTTCGAACGATTTCCTTTTGGAAATCGTTCGAATGAAATGCAAAGCCCAGTGAGTATTCCAGCTGTTGCCAGAAACTGTTCGATTGATTTTTAGAATCGTTCGAATGAAGTGTGTTGGCCAGTGGAGTAGAAAATGGCCTTAAAATTTAGCCCAGTAAATCGTTCGACCGAATCTTCAAATCGATCGAAAGAAATTTTGGAAGGGCACTTTGACTAAGACAATTCGTTCAATCGAAATTCAATTCGTTCGATCAAAAATTTAGACTAACATTTAATGTTTCAAAACGGATCGAACGAATTTAAAATCGTTCGATCGATTTTGAAACCTATATATATTACATGCGAAAATTTTGCCATTCACTTAAAACCCAAGCTTCTTTTGTTTTCTTTCTTCAAGAGAGGGTTCTAGGGTTGTGTAGATCGCCGGTTTCCGTCAACTCCTGCCACCTCCGAGCAACTTTTCTTCATCTCAGGTAACCTCAAACCCTTCTAGGTTTATTACACTTTCCAAGGGGATTCATTTCCCCTATTTTCGCTAGCATTTGGGCTAGATTTGACTTGAACCCTAGTTTTAATTTTTCCCCACAATGCCACCTAAAACTCGCCAAGCATCGGCGAGTGCAGCACCCAAGAAACCCACTACGGGTTCTTCTTCACAGCAGCCACCGAAGAAGCCACCTACGGGTTCTTCGTCGGCACCACCTTCCCAAGCACCACCCCCGCCACAACCAAGGGAAAGACCAAACGAGTGGTGGTCGGATAAAGATTTTAGACCCGAATGGATCATCGATATGAAGACTTTCGCAAAACGTGATGAGACGCGGTGGGCTTTGACTACATTTCCGCCGCGGGTCTAACAGGAATTGTTCGCCCATGCAAGGACACTTTTTACCCTTGCATTGTCCGACTGTTTTACCAAAATATGGAACTAATTAAGGATGCCACCATTCTCAAGACCAAAATTGATGATCGACCTTATACGTTCACCTTTGATGACATGGCCGATGCTTTAGAGTGTTTCCATACCTACAACCACGAGGACATTGCCCTTGTGAAACCTTTCCGGCCCCTCTCGATTATAAAGTTGTCACAGCTAAGATGACCCATGGCAGAACGGGGTCAAGTCGCTCTATTAAACATGTCGACTTACCGCGCAAACTTTGGAAGCTCGATTCGATTATTCAGTGAAATTTGTACCCTTTACGACATAAAACTGACAGGGTGGATGAAGTTCAGATGGCACTTTTTGCGGCTTTTAGTGGTCGATGGTTTTACACGCTGAAAATGGTCATTGAAGGGATGAAATATGCCCGTAAAAAGATGCATGAGGGTGCCAAGAAACCTATCAATGACATGCCGTATGCCCGACTCATTTCCCTCATGGTCGAGGACTACACCGGTGACGATACGTACACCCTCTCCAAGAGTGAGTTTAAGTTGACGGGGAATGTGCAACAATTCACCATGATTGACTGGAATAGAACTTATGTTAAACTGACTAAGAAGCCCTTCGTTGAGGAACCGTCACAACCCGAGCAACAACCAACGAACCAACCACAAGCCCTGACCAGCCCGCTCAAGATACACCACTTTATGATGAGCCTCCTAGACACCCAGCACAGGAGTACGTGCCACCACCTCACGGGGGCATTCCTACGCTGACCGTCTTCGATCTCTATGCATTGTTGGAAGCCAGCACGCGTCAGATGGCGGAGAATAATCGTCTTCTCAACCGCTGACTTGATTACTACGATGCATTGCATGTTGAGGAGACGCGTTCCATGTATCCTGACGACTATCTCTAGCGTATGGCGATAGCGCAGGCTTGGGTCCGGGATGCGTCGACTTCGGGTACGAGCGCTCGTGGAGATGGCGGTGCTTAGTCCGATGTTGGTGCTGATCCTCCTAGTGACGAGGAGTGTTGAGGGTTCTTTTCATTTCCGTCATTCATGTTTATGGGGTGTACATTTCGGGTTGGTTCGAAACAAATTTTGGAAAACTGTAAATGTTTAAAACCGGTACTTGGGACTGATGTCCTTTTGAACAATCGTGGCATGGTTGCCACTCAAAATTATTTGCGTATTTTCCTGTTATATAAGTATTTTTGTGTTTTGATATGGGTCATGATTCGTGGTTTACGTTGTTGTGTGTATTCTATGGTTTAATGGTGTGGCTGTTATTTACGAATGAGTTCTTGCAGGGTGGGTGTTTGCCTGCAGACATCTGTGCAATGTGTGTGCATATATGCGTAAGCTCTTTCTTGTCCGACCTCTGTTGTTATAAATAGCTATGTTGTATGGGTGCGCTCCCATCCTGGTGTGGGGCGGGGCCCTTGGGTTTAAATTTTCGCAGACGAAAATTCCCAAGGAGGGGAGAATGTAACGTCTCAAAAATTTGGTACCTAAACGGTCCACCTCGATAAGCGGACCAATGGGTCAAACGTTTAACCGGGTCAACTTTGACTTGTTTGACTTAAGTTAGTTAGTATGTGATGGAGTTATTATGTGAGGGAGGTGTGGTGGATACAGTTAAAGGGCATATCCAAATATGCATATGTTAGTTAGTTATAAGTGCTTAACAGACAAGGCATGTGTTAAATTATAAGACAAAAAGAGAAGGAGGGTTATTCTCTTAGGTTTGTTTGTTTAGAGAATTTAAGGAGAATAAATGAGAGAGAGATTTGAGTTGTGAGATCTAGAGAAGGGTATTTAATACAAGCAATTGAGCTCGAAAACTTAGCAGATCGAGCTCGGGATCAAGAGAGTGGAGATTTGGGGTTTGTAAAACCCTAGTGGCATAGTACAAGAGAAAGAAGTCCAACCGTTCGAATGGGGTAAGAGCTAAAAATCCAAGTGTGTTCAAATTGATAAATGGAGAATTTAAAACTGTTGTGTATTAGCTAAATGGGTAATGAATAGGACAGATGATAAAGAAGGAGAAAGACCATGTTTATATCTGAAAGTGTGTAAAATCGATTGAATGAAATTCAGAAATTGTTCAATCGATTTTGACTATAAAAGAAATAGGGAAAAAGCAAAAGAATTCTGAAGGAAACGTTCTAACGATTTTAGAAATCGTTCAATCGATTTGAATTATGTGGGAACTGATCGAACGATTTACAATTCATTCGATCAATTTATGGAACCTGTATGAACGATTTGAAAATCGTTCAATCGGTTTGCTAACTGACAAAAATATTGTAGAATGAAAATTATGGAATCGATCAAACGAAATAGAATTCGTTCGATCAATTTTAGAATTTCGTTCGATCGATTTAATTTTTGTTCGAACGATTTTTCAAATCGTTCGATCGATTTAAATTCATTCGATCGATTTCTAAATCGTTCGATCAGTTCAAAAATTGTTTGATCGATTTGGATAGAATTCAGATTTTGAAAAGTTTTTATATATGAGTGGTTATGTATTGGGTTTAGGCTTCTAACCCAATGTTCTTACACTGATAGTGATGAAATAAATGTGTTTGGCCAGGCCTAGTTAAGCCAGACCTTGTGACAGTTGCATGCTAACTTGGATTGGAGAATCCGGGAGTGTAAACACGTGTGAGGTAGGGGAATATCTGACCTTGTACCCTTAATTACGATAACATGTATATGATGATAAACTATGAATGCATGTTTCCTTAAAGTTGAGTTGAATTCAAATGTATTCACTTTCAATATAAGTTGAAAATGTAAAATGTAGAGTAGTATTAAAAATGAGAAATGTTATGTGAATGTGAAGAAGTGAACTAGTAAAAGAGTTCAATCATTCCAGGGATGTATGTGTACTATGGGCATCTGAAGGGTGCATCAGAGAGTGTGACATCCTAGGGATGTACGGTGGATGTAAGGATTCACGAACTTGAACATATGTAAATGAGGCTAAAACAGGCTGGGAACTTATATTTATTTAGCAAGATCACACGGTGAATAACTATATGTAGCACACAATTGATTTAAGGTTTGGATCGATGCGGTGGTATCCGTGATCGGTACCGGATTAATGGTGGTAATCAAAGAGACATCCTGTGGATGTGTAGTAGTGATGTACTCATCGTCTATGAGAAAGGAACGTGGGTCAAGTTAATAGCAAAAATAGTCTGATTAGACGATGATGGAGGGTATTCCATCGGGGCTCGATGCTATATTGCTCGGGGATTATTTAAGTTACTGTTTTAAGTCATGGGACCAGCCTTGTTGAAATCATAAGTATTAATGAACATCAGATGTCATGAGTAGAATAATAAAAGCACTCCATTTATGTTATTGCATTTCCAATGGTTATCAGTCAAATTACATTGATGAACTCATGCTTTATATATGTCATGAAATGTATGTGAGTAAGTAAGATGTAGTTGATCAGATATTGTCCCTATTGAGTAAGGATGTAGCTCACCTCTTTTGACTATACGTCACAGGTTCAGAGTTAGGAGCTGCTGCTGGTGAGGTTGATCCCGAGGACTTAGATTACGTTCTGAGGGAAGAATCTGAGCCTCCTCCTGAAAAGTTCTTCTATGAGATTTGTTGCATACTTTGAAATTTTGTAAGGGGGAGATTTAAGGCTTGGCATGTGCAGCCATGTTTTGCTATTTTGTAAGAGTTAAGATGCCTGTAATATTCTTTTGTCGAACCATTTTGGGTGACCGTAGTAACAGCATTGATGGTTCGAGCTAGTTCTTTTGTCCATGCAGAGGTATGGGATTAGAACTATCTTTTGGATTAATGTTTTGATGTGGTATATTATAGAACTGGAGATATGTTCTGCACTATATTCTTATTGTATTTTCTGTATGGTTGGGATGTACCAAGTGTTCCGCATATTATATGGGGCACGGCCTCGAGGGTCGTGCTGATGGCACGGATTTTGAGATGCCGAAATCCGGGCTGTCACAGTGCGTGTGTGTGTGTGTATAGCCATGCCAGATTTTAATGAGGTCGATTAGGTGGGCCTAACTAGGGTAGACACACAAGTATGTGAGATGTTAAATACTGATCTCAAGCTTTATAACTGGTTCATTTTTCCTTTTTTCAAAAAATTTCATAGCTCTCATCAAATATTATCCTTGAACTCTTAAAAAATTATCAGTAAAGGTGCAAACCTCAAACTAAATGCTTGAAGGCATAACCACCTGAGCAACGGCCCAATCCCTTAAGAATTATATTTTTTTATTTTTTATAGACAGATCAAAACAAAATTCAATCAAATTACCATCTTGGATTTATTTAAAAATATATATAATAAAAATTGTTACTTGTCACTTTACTCTTTCAACCTACAAGTTTACATGAAAATTAATACTAAATTAGTATATAATCGCATCATCGTCCATGCCATCAAAGAACTGTGTTGGTACAATTTGGACAAAAAACAAAAAAAAAAAATAGTCAGTGATTATTAAATCAAATCTGCAAGTACAGGAAATACCATTAATCCAAATACAAGATTCATATTTCCAAGTCATATCCTATATACCTGAGAGAACTCTATTAAAGTAGTCTGAGTAGCCGAGAAAGCTCCTTCATCCAATGGAGGGGAAGGGAGTCCTTCATCCAAAACAGATGGGATTACAGAATCTGGTGACCCTTCTGAAGTCGTAAGTTCAGGAGTAAGCTACTGTTATGATATTTCAGAGTCTGAAGGCAATAGTCAAAAGCCTACCTTGAATTGCAGCTGCAGGACTATCCCACTGATCCACCATATCCTTCTACCAACTGCAATTCGTAACAAAAAAAGTTCAAGAACTGAGATTTGAATGAAATGCATTAAACTAATTTTCATACAAAGCCCCTCTACCCATTGTTGTGAAAAGTTGAGTTTTACATTTGGACAAATGTCAGAGCCCTAAAATCTTTAAAATAATAGAAAATAAAATGTACAAGCAGATATGAAGAAAATTTCACAGAAGACTTTTTCCTTAGTTCAGCATAAACATGATTGAGTTTATCCAAATCAGCACCATCCAATTTAGGGAAGACATTCAACTTGGCATATGTTATGTACGTCTTGAGCATATCTTGAGAAAGTATCTGAAAGGTGAATTATATTGTTAGCCAAATGAGCATAGGAAACTCGAATTGCTACAGCTCGTACTTGCCATATGTTATGTAGTTCTTGAGCATATCTTGAGAAAGTATCTGAAAGTTGAAGTATATTGTTAGCCAAATGAGCAAAGGAAACTCGCAGGTCTAAGAAGTGGTTGACATGGCCATTGAGAGGAGTTTTAGAGCCATGCTTTAGAGATATAACAAGGAAAAGGAATAGCACTAGGGATCAATAAACTAACCTCATCATTCCTCATAAATCTTTCTTTCTATATAATGTTATTTTTGTTTGGCGCAGGAAATTTATGTTCTTATACGATCAGTGACACTAAAAAAGAGATTAAATGAACTATTCTTACCAAAACCATAAGAAATCATCGCCCACAGGAAGTATCCGCCTCTTAAATTCTTCTTTGCGGCCCAATCATACCTGCAAATGCACCCTACAGACCGGATTCTGGCTAGTGAAATTTAATTATAAACAAATCAACTAGCAAATATTTCCTTAATTGTATTTCAAAAGAAAGAACTATATATAGAAGGAAAGTGACTTAATTATATACATAATTAATTCTGGCTAGTGAAATTTACCCATTAAACCATTAAAAAGAGTATAGAACATAGATCAAAATTTCACATGATACGAAGACATTTCAGAAGCCTGCTGATACAATATATTGGTTTGCTTCGGACGACACAAAACAATGTTCATTTTTCTATTGTATCAAAAACACAGTTTGTATCAGTGATACCCCCGAGGCGATACGTCTCTATGTTGGCACAGACTGATACTGAGAATTTTAATCATTTCTTGAGTAAGCATTAGAGAGCCAGTCACAACAATGATGTGGAGATTCGAAAGAGAAATAGAGTACACTATACAAGGCATAAACTTACCCATTAGACCTTTAGAAAGAACAATATTAGAGCACCTCCTATTATTGATTAAAAAGTACAATCTACTATGGTTTTTCTAGCTTTTGTATTAGGTTTGCTACATTTAGTATTTTAGAGGACCTCCTCAAATCTCTGATAGTTTATTAATAAGAAAAGATATATTAATACATTAGAAAAAGTACATCTAGATGAAGCGAGGAGATTAGAACTTCAATCCAAATCCGATAAGCTCAAACAAAACTACCAGTAGTAACAGAAAGGAGGAACACCATTGCTTCCCCGATAGCTGGACCCTGCCAATTCAATATGACAACATTTTCGCTGGGAAACAACGAATCCAACCATTAGCTGGGTGTAGGAAGTAATCACCCAGCTGAAAGTTGTTTCTTTGAATCGAACCCTTTGATCAGGAATGACAAACATCCTCCCAAACAGCAACCACATCACTGCATGCTTTAGGAAAACACCAGATAACTTTGGAGAGCCTCAGTACACAAACCAAAAGTTGTTGTGTCAGAGGTCTATGAATTAGTAGATGATTATCCAAATGCATCTATTGGGGATAATCATACCTTTGCTTGGGAGGTAATTGACAGTGATAATTTTTTCCATGGTTTGAAAACTTGAAAACTCAACTCCACAAGAAAGTCAATTGGGTCGAGTTAAATTGAAAAAATGGGATAAACTCGACTGGCTCCGACTCAGTAATTTAGTAATATTTTTAGAAATATATATTTCACAACCAAAAAAAATATTTTACAAGGAAAAGATGGAAAGATATGTTGGGAAAATGGGTGGGTAGTTTAATACTGTTTTAAAAGATCAGGTTTCTAAAACCTTATCCCATGAAAATATATAATATCTATATGGGTAGTTTATGAATCTTTCAGATACTTTCTCAAAAATTCATGCAGCTCGTACTTAGACCTGTGTATTAACATCAGTGCAATGATGAATGGTTATCACTGATACCACACACTGAAACACACACGTCAAAAAAAGTTCCACTCAAAAACTATATATCACCTGATGAAATTAAAGCGTTCCTCATAACTTGAATCTGGGTGAATCTTCAAAAATCTTTTAGGAATAAAAGCTTCATAAATTGAATTTGCAGAAGAATTTCCACCGACCTCAATCATGGAATCAATATCATCTTTAGACCAATCATCCAATGTCAGTGATAAGACCTGAATGGAAATGATAACAAGGTGAAACTTAGCTGGGTCAAAGGTTGAGTAGTCAAAAAGCATACTTCAACTTCATCTCAATCTAACTGTACAAAGCAAATTCATACAAACATAGACAAAGTATACAGTTCACTGGGACCAAGGTGACGAGCTTTCCAAAGCACAAAACACAATAGATCATGTGAAAGCTTCATCTCACTTCTACACAATAGATCATGTGATAGAAGATGGCCTTGATCGGAGTCAACATGGATGATAATGCTTAATTTTGAATGCGTGCATGTCCACTAAGGTTCACCAGTCTTTCATACTTAAATTATAGTATCTCGCCCAAATTTTTGTCCCATTGAGCCTGTTTTTGTCCAAAGAGAGCGCAGTTAGATGGTCTAATGAAGTGAATTTATTTTTTTAAATCTGCAAAATTGGCAATGTGAGGAAAAAATCCAAATTAACCATGATGTTCATGATTTATTCACATTTTATTCACTTGATTCATAAATTGGGATTAAAACATGGCTTTTTCAAAAAAGTATCAATTATTGTCAGTATGATCATAAGTCATAACAGGTGAAGGGATAACAATACTAGTATACTACCAACATAATGATTTACCTCTTATAGTCTTATTTCAAACATGGTAATAATAAGTGTTTCCCCTTGGCAAGGCTCTACCTCAAGCTCGAAACCTCCAGAATTCCATAAATTCAGAAAATTCAAATATGGCATGTAGAAAAGAACAATAAAACAACTATGAGCCTAAGAAGTTTATGAATGCCAGATCTAACCCCGGTTCCCTCATTTGCTATGCCACGCTCAAAGAAAATGGGAGCAACATAACCAAAGATGCGTTGAAATCCGCATAAGGTCGCAATTCTAAAGTTTGTGAGATCAAGGAATGTACTCTTCGCACTTCTCTCTGGTACAATGGTAAAAAAGAAATACATGGGTACATAATAAAGAATAAACTAGATACGTAAAAACTCAGAGCCAAGAAAACGCTCCAAATCCAACATGGTTTTGCTACATATGCAAATCTTTAGTGCTAGAATGAGGTTTTCCAGCCCATGTTGTTCCAAGTAAAGATAGATATAATGCTTATTTCTACAAATAGATTACCATGGTTAAACATATATATAGAGAGAAAGTGGGGGGAGAGAGTAAAAACTGTAATCTCATAACAAGAATGAGGTTTTCCGGCCCATGTTGTTCCAAGTAAAGATAGATATAATGCTTAATTCTACAAATAGATTACCATGGTTAAACATATATATATATATAGAGAGAGAGAGAGGGAGAGAGAGAGAGTAAAAACTGTAATCTCATAACAAGAGTTCAATCTGTCCAGCAGCCATATAAAAAATAGAACTGTGATTACTCCACCAATCTATGATCTTAGTAGAATGAAAGTATCTGATTGGTATTGAGAACAAAATTAATAAAGAAATATGAAGTTCATTTTTATATTGCTATCTATAATGGGGAACTTCATATTTATATTGCTGCAAATTAAATACTTTCATTTAGTTTAGGTGGTGTTCTTGTTAGTTCTCTGCTATTGCTTGTATGAGAATAAGAATATAGTGATACTTATTGCTGACTTCTCTTTACTTTATTAACATATTAACAAACCATTAATATAAATAAATATGAACAATAGCTACACTACTGAGCACATACACCCAAGGTTCATAATCTTCCTTTTTTGGCACATATCGGCTAGCTCCAAAACAGATGTATCGAATGATACTTATCGGTTTTGAATGATACATTGGTTGCTATTTGTTGGTCGGTACATACTAATATATATGGGTTTATACATATCAGCTCCGGATGATATGTGTCAACCCGGTAATGTTCGAAGCCAATATGTATCAGACGATTTGTATCAGTATCGGACGATATTTTGAACCATGCATATACCTAAGGTGCTTATCAGATAGAAACGAAATGAGACAAAATGGATGTAAAGCACTAATTAATGGCTAGAAAACATTGAACAACACCTTGTTCTGTAGCCGCACCGATGATCTTTGTCATCTCCTCCAATCGATTCCCCCTCTCCTTTCTCCGATGGTAGATCATGATTCTCTCGCCATGCAAGAATCTAGGGTTTATTCCTTCCTCAACTACAATGTTCTCCGTCCCTTTGCATTTTTATCCTACTCAATCGATTCCTCCTCTGTAACAGCCCGACGTTTCCCCGTCTCTAAACTGGGGAAAGGTCGCACCATCAGATCACCTGACATGATCCTTTCGTCAAGGGGTTATTTCTTTCTTTTAACGTGACGCAATTGCAGAAGTAATGTGATAACTCTGACAATGGATAATATGGAAAATAACTGATAGAAAACTAGCAATAATATAAACAAAAGATCCGATGTATAGCTTTCCACCGATGACGACCACCCTTCATCTAAACAGTGGAAAGAAAACCTATGCATCCCAACATTTATCTGAAACTACCATATATCATTTATACATGTCTAAAATTTATCTCTTTCCTTTCTCCTCTCTCCCCTCCCATTGACAAACCTATTTTGGAAAGAACTCATCTGGGAAATCGTCTTCCTCATCTTCGTCGTCGTCATCTTCCTCTTCTTCCTCGTCGGGCACATAGGTGGGATCTGTAACGTGCTCCGGATCAGGCTCTGTAGCTAAGACATTTAAGTCGTGGAATGAGCTATCATCAAAGCTCAGTAGAGAATATTACATTATTATTATACATTGACAGTTTATCACTTTCTCATAGAGAAGCATAAATAGAATCAAAATATGAATAATATGCGGAGATGTTGAATTTATGCATGATTTAACAGGTATGAGAAACAAACTGAAACTAAAGATACATGCAGGCGAAAATAAGAGAACAACAAGGTCAAGCTCCCGAGTTAGCGGGAACACTTGTTAAGCTCCCGAGTTAGTGGGAACACTTGTTAAGCTCCCGAGTTAGCGGGATCACTTGGAATAGGAGAAGTTAAGCTCCCGAGTTAGAGGAATCACTTGGACCAGAATAACTCAAGCTCCCGAGTTAGCGGGATCACTTGTCAAGCTCCTGAGTTAGCGGGATTACTTGATTTAAAACAGAGTAACAACGTATAACAGATATCGCAAATGCCAAGATATAAATAATGAACAATGTGGAATACTCAAGCTCAAGATGCAGTTCCATATATGTTTTTATGCTAAATGGTACTAAACTGCTATAATTATATACTAGCATGGATTTACAAAACTGATTTATTGTTATAGACTAGAAATATCAATTTTACTGATTAGGTGGTCAAAGCTACCACGTGCCCATAGATGTTATATATATTTGTTCCCATTAGATTAATGGCTACTCGAGTTCATTTATTTCTTATCAGATCAGGTTCATTAGCTCAAGTCAAAAATCAGATTTACTCTTACTATGCTTATCAATGCATATTGAATATTGATCAAAGTCTCTATGAGAAATTAGCGACATTCTTATGCAAATATAAGCTCACAACATATATTCCCTACCTGTGTGTAGAGTTTCGCGGGTATTGTCGTTGATGCATGTTCAGGCATCCGAGAACATCATGCAGTCTTGTTTCTTCAAAATTGTCTAAGTGCATGATGTGGCACCAATCTAGGATAAAATAAAATAAATTTATTTTTAAAAACTAGCAGTCTCCAGATGGCTCCCTGTGTGCCTAAGACCCAACGATGCAATCTCCTGGACCCTTACCGGATCCAAGGTCCGAAATGTACAAAGCACTGCGAGGTTGCCGTGGCAATCCTATGAGGTTGCCGCAGCAAGCCACCCAATAGAGTGTCTTGCCGCGGCAACCCTTTGAGGTTGTCGTGGCAAGCTAGGCTTGCCGTGGTTTAGATTAGCTGGCTTTGGTGTCTTTGTAGCTTTGCTTTGTTATATATATATATACTCTCTGTATATAATCTCTCTCTCTCTCTATATATATATATATAATATGAATATATATATATATATATATATATCTATCTAAATCTATAGATAGCATGAGGTAAATCTAAAATATGCAGTATATATATATATATATATATATATATATATCAGCTTATCAGCTTCTATATATATATTTATCAGCTTATCAGGTCTACAGAGAAAATCCCGACTACACCCATTGATAATTATTTCAGCAGGATCTATTTCATGTTGCTGATGATAGAATCCATACCATGGAGTAATAACTCGGATCCTCTATATGTTATTTTTAATTGAGGAAGGCGCTTTGTGTTTACCTTTTTATCGATTCACGGATGGATTGCTAACGATGCCAACGTAGTGAACTACACTTGATATCGGAGAACTGATTCTCATCGGTTGATCGTATCGTCGTTTCAGTTCTAAAGTTCTCAGGGGGATGTACAAGGGTTCAAGGTGGTGTAGCTTTCTTACATATTACTACATGTCGTGTAGGTGAAAGAGAATGCAAGTAGCTTATAAGATACTTTGGTTTACATTCCAAGCTAAGCTGGTCTCTTTTGTCTCCATGTATCCCATAAACGACAACTAAACTACATTTACAGTTTGGGGTGTATGAATTATATGTTATAAGTCATATGCATAGATGTAGTGTATAAGCTAGCTGGGCTAGTTTTAATTTGGTCATGGGCTAGGAGGGGTATTTTATCTAGTCTTGGGCTAGTTTTAATATTTAAATATGTTATAACAGCGATTGGATTGGCTAGTGTATAAGGTTATTGTGCTAAACTTAATTTTTTTTTTTTTATACTTATGTATAACTTAAAACAGTACTTGAGTGTTGACCTGACTGGACTCTTATTGCTCTTGTGCCAAATCTGGGAATCGTTACATCCTCCCTTTTCTCTGGTGCTAGATCACGATTCTCTCACCATGCAAGAATCTAAGGTATTTTCCTTCCTCAACTATAATGTTCTCTCTGTCCCTTTGCATTTTTATCCTATTACTTAGCTTGTCTTCTACCTAGTTGTTAAAATATTGCCGAATATTTTCATTATGGGTGTATGAGCCCTCACTAAAGTAATGGGGCATGTCTTATTACTCGAGTTTTGATTGGTTTATGTCAATATCTGCCTTTAAAAAGTTAACAAGCGGCAGCTCTACACCAATCATAGCTCAAGCAATGGAATAATTAATCTCCCATTATATCATTATCCTTTTGTTTATCCAATATAATTCAATTGTGTGTCCAAATATCACTTTAATTTTTTTTTCCGAAATAGCACCACCTGCAAACCACTCACGCGTGACGCAATCGTGCCAAGCTGCGAGCTACGTGTATGAGCATGTGCATATGCATAAGGTCACTTTAGCTGTGACAGCCCGATTTTCGGCACTCCAAAAATCGTGTCATCAACACGACCCTCGAGGCCGTGCCCAAAAACCTTTACAATACATTTGGTATATACAAGCCAAAATTTACTCTAAACTAATTGTCATACCTAAAATAGTTTAGGGCCCCCAAAAAGGCGGTCCTTGTCCCATGCCAATTCATGGGCATAAGGACCTACCCAAGCCGTTAGATAAATGTTCACTCCAAATGTTTTATCGAAAGCATATCATATTCAACTACATTCCATAAAGAGGCTTGATATACCAAGCTGTGCCTAAAATTCTCAACTCACTCTCAAAGTGCACAAAGGGTCTCCTAGAAGAAATCTTCGGGAGGAGGCTCTGACTCCTAAGTGGGTACGTAGTCTGAATCTCCTGGATCAACGTCTCTAGAAGTCCTTGTTGCCGCCAGTCCTGAACCTGCGACGTATAGTCTAAGGGGTGAGCTACATCCTAGCTCAATAGGGAAATAAAGTGAGCATATAGATTAAATCTCGCATATATGTTAGCAGTTTTGAAAGCACAATTTACTAGGTATCACTTTTAAGCAGAACAATTGATATAACTGAAATAACTAAAATGCATACCGCTTATTTCCTTTCATAGTGTGGTTGTTCTTATCTTACGAATTTAGTTATGAATTCGGCCTAATCACTTAAACCTTTAACTTAAATAATCCCCGAGCAATATAGCATCGAGCCCCGATGGAATACCCACCGTCGTCGTCTACTAGACAATTGTTACATGTATTCCCTGGGAATACTGCCCAAGCCCCTTTTTCGTAGGTGGCGGGGTCTATAATTATATCTACATCCCTGGGATGTGCTATGAGTATACGGATTGGCCGCCGTACCGGTCACGGATATCCTGCCGCGTCAGTCGTGGGTATCCCTCCACGTCGGTGGGGTATTCTAATCAAACCTTAAATAACAAAGTATCGATGTACTTTACATATAGTTATTCACCGTGACTTGTGCTAATTTTAGTATATTAGGCCTTATCATTATGCTGCAGTTTCACGGTTTATTTTCAATCGTATCCCTGGGATACTACAGATTTAATACATCATCTAGATGCCCTCATTATAATATTCCTTCCCCTGGGGACTTCATGATTTCACCTTGAAACTTACGCACACACCCCTTTTTGGAAGATCATACAATACTCACATTTTAATTTAAATGCACTGCATATATGAGTTGATGAAATAAAGTACATGTTTCAAGAATATTCCCTACCTCGACGAATTTCAAAGCACGCCTTCTCGTAGAGGTTTACACTTCACGATCATACGTCAAACCTACATTTCATGTATTTAGAATATGCTTAGAAAGGTTACTAGAATCATTGGAGTGCATAACCTCCATGTTTCTGTACCAATAATTTCAAGAACTGAGTGGTGCCTCGCGTGAGCGAGCAAAATTCCTCGCTCGAGCGGTCACTAGACCTCGCTCAAGTGGTTAAATCGAGGTCGCTCGAGCGGTTAAATCGAGTCGCCTGAAGCTTTACTGGGGACCTCGCTCGAGCGAGCTTCCCTCTTGTTTTGGGGACCGCTCGAGCGAGCCCAGAGCTATATTTTTATAATTTGTCCTCGCTCGAGCGAGCCCTTTAGACCGCTCGAGCGAGGAGCGATGATTTTTATTCCTCGATCTGTTCGAGAACACTATTTCTCCCTTCATTCAAACCTTAATATCATTAAAAATCATTCAACCAACATTCTATCCATTATTTAAAATACGCCAAAGCATTTATCATGCATTTAACATACCTCCAACGATGAGTCTCGCCCAAGTTCGATTCAAGATTCAGAATTCTACTAGGCTAAAAGGTCTCCAAGGTTCCCCCTCCAGCCTTTGCTCCAGCTCTTCCACCGATTTTAATCCCAACAAAACCCTAGTTCTTTACTAGGCTCTTCTTTTCTTTCTCTCTATTTCTCCTTCTCTCTATTTAGGTTAGAATAGAGTTACATAAGGGGGCTCTTCACTTATATACTTATATAGTTATAAGTTAGGGAAAATACCAGTGTGTTTCCCACCTACACATGTAGTGTATACATGTTAGTCTTGGTTCCCTTGTGAATCACACATACATGTGTATGGTGCATAATATGCACGGTTCCTAAAAATATGGGGTTGTGACATTAGCATTATAGGACCCGAATACATAAGGAAATAAAAAAAAGGAAGGAGAAGAAATGCAGTAGAGCCTTACAGGCTGAGTCATCACAGTGACTTCTCACTGGATCAACAAAGATTACCAACCCAACCTGGCCTAGGTTGAACCGTTCTCCTAAATATCGATTCGACTCACCGGATCTGTGAAAATATTTGAGGAGAGAGAGACTCCAAGCGTTTGAAAAGGGAAGGATGAGAAAGATTTTGAGATTAACAAAAGCATAACACAACTAAAACATATAAACCCGACTCCATGATAAAAAGTAAATTTCAGCCTAATTTACCTCAAACTCATCTGAATCCTTCCCTAATAGTAGATCTAAATGTGTAAAATTGAAAACTAAGTTGATAAAGTCACCAAAACATAAGCCATATTAACAGGGAAATTGCCTAAAAACTAGCTAAATTGAAAAAAAAAAATAATATAAATCATGCTAAGAGATATAAAATTAGAAGATGGATGACCTTCGATGCTATCGGATTTGGGTGCCATCACTTGATTTGATAAAATTAGGGCTCAATTTCGGTCTGCTACACAATCTCCAAATCATGGCTTAATCTCGTGTCGATTGAATCTGCCACCCGATCTCCAAATCGCAGCTCAATCTCGCGGCAACTCAATCTGTAACCCGATCTCCAAATCACGGCTCAATCTCCTGGTGATTCAATCTGCTACCTGATCTCCAAATCACGGCTCAATCTCACGAGGATCAAACAATCATTTAAACGGCCTGAGATCCAATCATTTATATATTGAAAAGAGGATTGGTTCATCGATTCTTACCAACCAAATACCCTAATTAGAAACCTAAGAGGAAAAAAATGAAACCTCAAACCCCTAAATTCATATATGATATCGAATAGCCAAAAATTGAATCTCAAACCCCAAAAAATCGAAACTCAAAACCCCAAAAATAGCGATTGGATTGCCGGCGCAATAAGCACTTCGCTAATCATCAATCCATACCACAACCCTAATGTGCTCTTCCCGAGTCACTTCACGAAATAGGTAGCGATCCGATCACCGAGCCCCGTCTTCACAAACCATCGCGCGAAGAAGAACGAGATCACAATCAACCAGATCACCTCGTTCGTGAATGCGCTAAAGGCTTACTAAGGATTTGGCACCAAAAATATGAGGAATCAACCCTCCCAAATCTCGATTTCTAGCCAAAACTAGGGTTTGTCGAGAGAGAGGAACATGAGAGAGGCTAGGGTTTCGGAGAGAAAAAGAAGCATGGGTTGAGAGAGGCGTATTTTTTTTTTTTTGAGATGGAGAGAGGCGTTTTGGGTTAGTAATAAAGAGAAAAGTGACGCTTGAGGGTCGGCCCGATGGATTGCACGTGAAGATAGCACGTGATTTATTAAACCACTATTTTAACTTAAAAAACTATTGTTTCAAGCAGTAGAATATTACACCACTATTTTAAGTTGTGGTTTATTTTATAGTGCTTCAGTAGTTTTTCCCTCATTTTGACGTAGTGACCCCACCGAGGAAGATGATAAACATTATAAACTCTAACACAAATCTCATTTTCACCTCCTCTGCCACTTGAGCACTACAAAATGTTGGGCTTTCACCGACGCCTACATGCCAGCGGATCTTAAATGACCACCACAAGAATTGCGGGATTCTTCTGACTATTACAAATTGACCGCCAGTAGCTTAAATTAGGGCGCCCAATTAAAGTATTAAGTTCCAAAGGACTCTCCCTCCTAAATTAAATCATATTTCCCTCTCACACGTTTTCCCCCCCTAGATCCTCTCTCAACACACTCCCATTATTCCCATTCCCACGATCTCTTTGTCTCTCCCAAAACTCTCACCCCACATTCACCTCTGCTCAGCTAGCTTGAAGACAAAGATCCCAAATTCTAGATAACATATTTTCTTCAACGATCGATCAAGGCCCATCCCCCCTATCTCAGAATTTCTGCGAAGCAAAGGTGCGTAAAACGATCGATCCCCATCCCACTTATCTCAGATTTCCTTCAAAGTGAAGATGTGTAAATGATCGATCCCCATTCGGTGTATCAAATTTCAATATAATTATATTTTTTTATATAAAATACCGAATGTTATATTTTTTCTGAAATTTTCTGCAAAAAATTTTCTACAAAATTTGACAATAAATTGCAGTTTTTCTCCTCTATTTTATAAATTATCCAAATGTTATAATTTTTTCAGAAAATCTCTACAAGCTATATCATATTATTTTCCTATAAGCTCTTTAAGAATCTAAATCTCATAAAATTTCTCCCAATTTTAACAATAAGATGCATCTTTAAAGTATTTTATTTGATTATTTTTAGGGTTTATGTTACTTTTTATGCAGTAGAAGCCACTGATTCTTGCTTTGGTATTGTTATATTTTTTAACCATATGATCCATTCTCCTTAATATAGGCCGCTGTTCATATTCAACATATAAAGATGCAAATTTTAAACCACGGCATCAAAAACAACCAAAACCGAATCGAGTAGAATCAGATCAACCATACCAAAAACCAAATCAAGTGATTCCTGGTCATTTTGGTTTTGGGTATGTAAACCTAAAAACTATTAGGTCGAATTAAAACACTGAAAAGCGTCAGGGAAACTAGGAAAAAATCCCAAAAAAAAAATAAAGATAAAAAAAAAAAGCCTGAAACAAAACAGATCAGATTTTTTCCAGTTTTGATTTCAGAGATTGAAAAAAAAAATTGAAACGAAATTTTTAGGTTCAATTCAAGCTGAATCAAACCGAAAACCAAGATTTTTAATTTCGGTTCGATTACCCTATCTGCATTCCTCTTCAGCATAGGGTTCATATTGATTGAAGGACATGGGCTGGATGGTGTAGATCAGCTGATGGGTAATGTCCGTTTTGGGGGGGGTTAAATGGAATTCACATGATATCTATACAATTGCATAAAGTGGATTATAAAATAAGTTCAATCTGAAACTAACTTCAAGCTTAAACAAATAATGTTTATGATTTCATTAGAGCAAATTTTCCTAGCATATTGCATCCAACCAACAAAGACAAAAAATTAGAATCAAGAAAAAAATTGCAATTCAACAATCAGCGAGAAAATTATTTACATGAGACGGTTCACACACATACAAAAAAGTGGCCAAAGATGACTACACAATGCAATTCAATAATCAATGAGAAAAGTAGTACATGAGATGAATTATAATGGCATAAAAAAATGTTACCAAAGAACAGTGAATATAACTAATAGTATCTGAGAACACTAAGATCCCAAAGACAGCTGAATATAACAAATAGTATCCAAGAATCATAAGATACAACGATACAACAAATGAGTAAACAAAAACCACAAAGCTATACCCTACATAAAGGTTATTGAAATCTTACAATCTCAATTTGGGTAGTTAGATAATTTGATTCCCACAAATTCCTTCTTCTTGATCATGCTTTGCATGAAGCTTTGATCAAGTAAGAGGAACTGCTTGCATACATACACTGTCAACAAGAGGCTAGGCTCCGGAAGAAGAAATCTGCTGGTGAAAGAGAATATTACACTTCCAGTACATAGTAGCTTTAGAGTTTTGGTTGTGGCTTTTTCCGAATAAGTGTCAAAATGTTGATACAGAAATGAACTAGGTGAGATTTTGGTCACAAACTCAAGGAAATAGTTGCCAAGTGTAAACATGGGGATTCATCCATGGGGGAGGATTATAGTACTCCCCAAAGTATGTGGGAGGAACTTATAACAAGTATGAGCCTCTATCTAAGTTAGGTGAAGTAGGAACCAAGTTAGCAAAGTAGCTTGAGTGGGATTAGATCTATAAGTTCCCTGGAGGCCTCAGAGTAGGTTATGAGCATACAAGGACCCAGATTCATACCACTAATAATTGTGGATGCCTGTGTATAAATATATTCTCTTAATATAAAAGCTAGTGGAGGTCCCTCTTCTCACTAAGCTTTCCTCATTCTTTATTCTCTCTTATTTCGCCTCTCAATTATCTCTTAACCCTAAAATAGTAACCTAACCATAAAACCACTAACCTAAACCACCTATCTCCTAACCCTCACTCTCTTATGTTCATAATCATGTGGGTTAAACAATCATAGTGTACTCATGGTTCAATCAAGATCCAATATTGAAATGAAAGTGAACTTCATGCATTTAAAAGGGGATCCTATCACCTATATAAATTATATGACCTTTTCAATTGCATGACATCTTAGTAAACCATATTGGAGGGAAGCGAATGGAGATGAAACCTCTGCTATCATTGAAGGGCATTCAACTCATGTCATTGTTTGCTTCTAGGTAAGTACAAGTAGCCCTTGGTGTTATTCCCTCTCTTCAATACCTCTATGACCTTTTATATGGGTTTGACATTTCATTAAACAACATATGGAGGGGAAGCTAATGTAGAGGAGTACCCTTTCCCTATCCTTGATGGGCAAACCACACAATAACATTAGCCAAATCCTTTTCAATGACAGCAAAAGTGTATTCTCCATTATCTTCCCTCCAAATTTGCCCTCTGGGTAAGTACGGGTGGACCTTGGTGTTTTCTTCTCTCTTGGATAAATTTTATGTTATTTTTTAGGAGTTTGATTTCTCATTAAAGCACAATTTGGACTCTTCACCGAGTGGGGAGAGTCTCTCCCACCACCCAAATTGGTGTTGGTTGAAATTTACATGTTGAATTTGTTTTTAGTCTTATCGCTTGATGAAATTTTCCAATGGTTAAATTATATGTTCTTATTATAAATATTTTAAGTGATTTTTTCTTTCTCTTTCTCGAGGGAGGTTATGAATCTAGGATATCATATTCTGTTACAATGAAACAAGTTGGGACTCCATAAATCTTTTTATAATATTTTTATTAAAAGTTAGAACCCTGGAATCACAATAGTTGAAGGGGTACCATTGTTTACACCCAAAAACTGTTACCTCAATGGCCAGTTTGTAACTGTAACTTCTAAAGGTACCTCTATATAATAGCGCCCATGATGGTAACCCCTTCAAAACCATTGATTGCTGCAGATTAGATTATGGTGATCTTGTTTCACTCCGATCTTCCACAGAATTGACCTTGAGATCATGTAGTACCTATCAGACGATTAGTTTTTTATTTCACATTTCACAGATCTCAAGAAAATGCACCTTGAATCCCATGGCACACATCACACTCAAACGTGATTGTGGAGCCAGTTTTTGGGGATCTGTGACACATGGAATAAAAAATTGACTGTCTGATAAGTACAATATGATCTCTAGATGATTCGTCTTTGTGAAGCCCTTCACCTCTATGTCACTTTCATTTTTATTTTTCCTATGGCATTAATTTAGAATGGTTATAGAAATTTATTATATTCTTTTATCCAACATTATTTATGGCAAGACTTTTGGGCTTTCTATTTTCAATGACATTACTTAAATGCGACTTCTAGGATTTTTTTGAAGTTTAATCGAGGAGGTTTGGGACTATAAATCGGATATTCGACATGACAGATAAGAGTTGGATTGAGAAGAATAGGTATATAATTCTTTAATGATGAGATAAATTAATTATGGGTAAATTTTAATTAAAGCATGGATTACTTAAATAAATTATTTACTATATTTTTGAAATAGGGTTTCTGGAGAGTACGGTAGAGGCGTGAAAGAATTCATCAACCTAGCTATAGCCCGGGGAGCCTCTGTTAATGGGAGGTTGAAGTGTCCTTGCGTTACATGCCATAATGGACGATATCACGATACAAAGATGGTAGAAGACCATTTGATATGCCACGGGATTGTTCGAACTTACATCAATTGGTTTTACCATAGGGAGGAACCACCTCAATCAAGTTCTGCAAGGGATAATATTCTTGATAGTGAAGCTGATGAGCCTGATACGGGTCATGACAAAAGTCATATGTTGCATGATGCGTTTGGAGTACAACTCCCAGATGTAGCTTCAAATGGTATTGAAACTGAAATAGATCATTTACCCAAAACTAGTGCTGCCAAATTTTATAAATTGGCACATGATGTTGATCAAGACCTATACCCCGAATGTAAGTCACACTCAAGGTTGTCTTTCCTTGTTAGGCTATGACATATCAAATGCCTTGGAGGATGGAGCAATAAATCGTTTACTATGTTAATTTATTAAAAGAGGTACTCCCTGAGGGATCGACATTACCTGAAAGTTTTTCACAAGGTAAGAAGATTATTTCAAACTTAGGACTAAGTTACAACAAAATTGACGCTTGCCCAAATGATTGCATGTTGTATTGGAAAGAGTTCTCACACAAACAAGTATGTGATGTTTGTGGCACCCCAAGATGGAAGAATCAAGAGGAGCATTTAGAAGGCAATAAGAAGAAGAGTCTGGTAAAAATCCTGCGTCACTTTCCTATAATACCACGTCTTCAAAGGTTGTGCATGTTCTCAAAAATTGCATCTAGCATGAGATGGCATGACGAGGGTCGCACTAAAGATGGGATGTTGCGTCATCCTGTCGATTCTCCGGCTTGGAAACATTTTGACCTCGTCAATCCAGCATTCGCAACAGACTCACGCAGTGTTAGACTTGGGTTAACAAGTGATGGTTCTTGTGACAGCCCGAATTTCGACACTCCAAAACCCATGCCATCAACACGACCCTCCAGGCTGTGCCCTGTAATTCTGCACTGAGCATTGGTATATACAAGCACAAGACTACAATAAGGATGCATCTATTCTAAACAAGTACTCATGCATTCAAGGTAAAAGAGTCTCTAAGGACAGTTCTTGTCCCATGCCAATTCATAGGCATAAGAACTTACCCAAACGGTTGGTGATAACTGTCTGTTCCAGACGGTCTGCCAAAAGAATAAGACACTTAATTACATTAATAAAAAGGACTTGACATACCAAGCCATACCTAATACTCTCAACTCACTCTCAAAGTACGCAATGGGTTTCCTAGAAAAATTCCTCAGGAGGAGGCTCTGACTCCTCAGTGGACACGTAGTCTGAATCCCCTGGATCAAAGTCTCCAGAAGCCTTCGCTGTTGTTAGTCCTGGACCTGCGACGTATAGTCTAAGGGGTGAGCTACATCCTAGCTCAATAGGAAAACATAACGAACATATAGATTAACCTTTACATATATGTCAGCAGTTTTAAAAGCATAAATCATCAGATAACACTTATGGAAAACAATTGAAATAACTGGAATAAAATAATGATTTCAACTGTTACTTTGCATGGTTTTGCTTATTCTCCTTACTGGTTTAGTTGTGAATTTGGCCTAATCACTTAAATCATAACTTAAGTAGTCCCCGAGCAATATAGCATCGAACCTCGATGGAATACCCACCATCGTCGTCTAACTAGACAGTTGTTACGTGTATTCCCTGGGAATACTGCCCAAGCCCCTTTCTCATAGGTGGCGGGGTCTATTATCAAATTTACATCCCTGGGATGTACTATGAATGTATAGATTGGCCGCCGTACCGGTCACGGATATCCTGCCGAGTCAGTCGTGGGTATCCCGCCACGTCGATGGGGTATTCTAATCAAACCTTAAATAATAAAAATATCGAACATGCTCTACATATAGTTATTCACCGTGATTGTGCTAATTTTATTACATTAGGCCTTATCACTTTACTTTCGTTTCACTGTTAATTTTTCATCTGCATCCCTGGGATGCCACTGGTTCAATGCATCATCTATATGTCTACTTTACAATTTTTACGTTCCCTGGGGACCTCATGACTATCACTTTTGAAACTTACTCACACACCCTTTTTCATAATGATTATGAAATATTTGACTATTTAATTGAAATACACTACATATATGAGTTGACGAAATAATGCACATGTTTCAAGAATATTCCCTACCTCAACGCAAATCTGATGCACACTTTTCTCGTATAGGTTTACACGTCACGATCTCACGTCAAACCTACATTTCATGTATTTAAAATATGTTTAGAAAGGTCACTAGAATCATTAGAGTACATAGCCGCCATGGATTTACACTAAACTATTATTATCTGTGTGGTGCCTCGCGCGAGCGAGTACAATTCCTCACTCGAGCGGTCACTTGACCTTGCTCGAGCGAGCACTTGACATCGCGCGAGCGGTTCAAACGAGATCACTGGAGCGGTTAAAACGAGCCATCTTAAGCTCTACAGGAAGCCTCGCTCGAGCGAGCTTCCCCTCTTGGGTCTCGCTCGAGCGAGCCCAGAACTAAATTTTTATAATCTGTCCTCCCTCTAGTGAGCCATTTAGACCGCTCGAGCGAGGAGCGGTAATTTTAACTCCTTGATCTATTCGAGAAACTATTTCTTCCTTCATTCGGACCTTATTATCATTAAAAATCATTCAACCAACATTCTATACATAATTTAAAACACGCCTAAGCATTTATCATGCATTTAACATACCTCAAACGATAGGTCTCGCACAAGTTCGATCCACGATTCAAAACTCTACTAGACGAAGAGATCCCAAGGTTCCTCATCCAACCTTTTCTCCAGATCTTCCACCGATTTATGTCCCAACAAAACCCTAGCCCTCCTTTACTAGGCTCTTCTTTTCTTTCTCTCTATTTTTTCTTCTCTCTATTTAAGCTAGAATTAGGTTACGTATGGGGCTCTTCTCTCCTCTCTCTTTCACTTATATGTATATACATTAGTGAACACTAGTGTGTTTCCCACATACACACATAGTGTATACATGTTAGTTTTGGTTCCCTTGTGAACCACACGTACATGTATATGGTGCATGATGTGCACGGTTCCCAAAAATCTAGGGTTATGACATTCACCCCACCTTATAGAATTTTCGCCCTCGAAAATTGACGATTTACAAGAAATTAACTACCACTAATTTACAAAGCCTTTAAAAAGGCTACATCCTTACATTACCATGTAGATAGACCAAGGTCTAAAGTCTCGAAACAACTTGCATTTACAAATTCTATTTACACCAAACATTCCAGAACAATGAAAATAAAGTTTTGTACTATCAGGTATCTCCATAGTTATAGCACTAATTGATCTTGGAATAAAATATAGACCTATACTATCATGATGTTAACCATCAACAAAAAATTTGTGACATCCATGTCACGATAGTTTGTAATTAAAACGTCAAAATACCACCTCACTATGAATTGCCCTATCAAAATATTACATTTCCATTTTTCCAAAAGAAAATTTTTGTGACTACTTAGTCATCATCCTCCTCATAGTCATCGTCGTCGTCGTTGGAGCCATCATCCTCGTCGTAGTCCTCATCATCCTCATCCTCGCCAACCTCCCTGGCGGTAGTGGTACCCGCTGTAGTGCTCCTCGTAGCAGGGCCTGAGCTAGACGCTCCAAAAATAGCGTCTCTCATAGCACTAACACGCTCCATGTACGATTGCGGGTATGCCTGGCCCATGAGGTCTAGGAGTAGTGTCTCCTGAAACCTCTGGTGCAACCTGATCTCCTGCCCCTGTTGGAGGAGCTCTCGCATCATGCCAGCATCGGTGGTAGGTAGGGGCTGTGAAGATGAAGTAGAGGGAGCAGGTTGTCCCGCTGGCGGTTGTTGCGTGGCTTGCCGGGAAATTTGGCGGTCTCTTTTCTTGTTGACACTAGTTTGAAGGCTCTTTAAGTTTCGGCTCCAGTCTTGGGCTAAATAGGGGACGACGTTATTGGTAAGAGATAACTCGTCGGTTCGGATCTTGAATCCTCCTTTTCCATTTCGTGAGTCGAGGAGTCAGGAAATCAATCAAGCATAAGGTAGTCGGTTGATGGGTGGAGGAATAGCACCTCTTACATTCCTTTTATAGGCATGCGCCATGCCTTTAATGACTACCATGGGCGCGCTAATCCACCTATTATGAAATGCGGCGTGCAATGCTCGCAGAAACGCGTCGCGACATTCTTGATCATGGCCGGTTGGGTGTAAGTTTTTCTTTAAAATGATATCCAAAAGCCACATGCGTGGCGGTAGCTGAGATCGGGTGATAGATTGACCCGATGCGGACGTGCCGCCAGTGATGTCAGAAATAATCGTTGGGAACTCTACGTTCCCATAAAAAGGTGGTTGGGTAAGTGGGCTCGGGGCATAAACGTGTGGGCAGTTCACGACCGACAAAATCTCGGCACAACTAAAAATTAATTCTTTTCCTTCGATCGTGACGAGGATGGCGTCCTCATTCACGTTCATGTTAAGGGTTTGGTAAAATAGTTTTACGAGTCTCAGATAGTACCGAGCTCCGAACGGGGTAAGTAACGGTCTAAGGTTATTGTTGGTGAGGAAATCCGATGTCCATTGGGTGGACGTCGGATCCCCAAAACAAGAGGGATGTATATCCCATTCGGTTTCAAAAGTTTTTGCCCCCCACCAATCATCTAGTTCGATTGGGGTAGGGGTGGTTGTGACGCTTGCGGCACTTTATTGCGCGCTAATGGCGATCAAGTCGCCATCCGCTTCCTTGGTTGGGGATTAGGGCTTGTAGAAGCCATTAGGTCTTTTGGAACGAAAATGAAATGAAATAAGGTAGAGGTTGGGTAGGTCTTACCTCTAGAATCATTTTAGACGGATCGGATCGTCCAAATCTGGTTCAAAACGAATGGAAAAAGCTTGACGATCAAAAACCCTGAACCCCCTTTCTCGCTCGGACCCTCGCTTGAAGGAGAAATGAGCGAACAGTGAATCGCCCCCCTTTTATATATTCTGGCCTCGCTCGAGCGGTCAATAGACCTCACTCGAGCTGTTAAAAGGACCTCACTCGAGCGGTCACTAGTCCTCGCTCGAGCTAGTCCAGAATGATTTGCATTTAACATTTTTATGTGGCTCGCGCGAGCGAGCATAAATGTTCTCTCGAGCAAGCCCAGAAACATTTTTCTTGGTCTATTTTAACACTCAGGGGATCATTCACACATGATTTTCTTGGTGAACGTTTGAGATTTTATCCACATGAGGAGTCCTCTCATGTCAAAGTTTAGCTAATATGCTCGAATTTTCAAACACACTCGTTTATTTGTTTCAAAATAGGAATCGACATACTGTCAAAACATTACATATCACCATTGCTAAGAAAACAACTAGGTAGCACTCTCAAACAATTTGGGATGTTGTTCTCTGACATCTGCTTCTCTCTCACATGTTGCTTCCTCAGCCAGATGGTTATTCCAGCGTACAAGCACTAAGGGAATAATTTTTATGCGTAGCACGTGTTCCTTTCGATCCAAAATCTCCGCCGGCTCTTCGATCATGCTCATATCTTCATGCATCTCGAATGATTTGCCGCTCAATACATGATCATGGTCATTAAGATACTTCCTGAGCATAGATACGTGGAACACATTGTGCACCTGATCAAATAATGGTGGCAATCCAATGTGGTAAGATACTTCCCCTACTCTACCCAAAACTTCAAACGGTCCAAGGTAGCGAGGACTTAGCTTCCCTCTCTTTTCGAACCTCATCACGCCCTTCATAGGCGATACTTTCACGAAAACATGTTCTCCCACCTTAAAGTCCACGCTCGTCCACTTGATATCAGCGTAGCTTTTCTGTCTGCTCTGAGCCGCCTTTAGTCTTTCTCTGATCATGCGGACAATAGCGGCATTATCTTCAAGTAATTCGATTCCCAAAACAAATTTCTCCCTAGTTTCCTCCCAATTGATTGGCGATTTGCGTCGCCTTCCATACAAGGCTTCATATGGTGCCATCCCAATGCTCGTCTAAAAACTGTTGTTATATGCGAACTCAATCAATGGTAGGTGTTGATCCCACAATCCTTGTAATTCCAACAGACATGCCCTAAGCATGTCTTCAATAATTTGATTGACCCTCTCAGTCTATCCGTCGGTTTGTGGGTGGAACGTCGTACTGAAATTTAGTCTCGTTCCCATTCCTTCTTGAAATTTCTTTCAAAACTTTGATGTATACAATGGGTCACGGTCTGAAATGATGCTACTCGGAATCCCATGCAAACGGACAATCTCTTTCATATACAGCTCTGCCAGTCTTCCCGCCGTGTAAATCATGTGGTAAGGCAAGAAGTGCGCTGACTTGGTCAATCGATCGACCACTACCCAAATGGCATTGTACTTCTTTGCAGTTCGTGGTAGCCCGACTATGAAGTCCATGGAGATCGATTCCCACTTCCATTCCGGTATAGGTAGGGGTTGTAATAGACCTGCAGGGTGTCTATGATCAATCTTCACTTGTTGGCACGTCAAACACCGCGACACGTACTCTACCACGTCTTGTTTCAAACCTCTCCACCAGTAGTTCCTTTTCAAATCTTGATACATCTTCGTGCTCCCCTGGTGGATAGCATAGCTTGACTTGTGGGATTCATCAAGAATCGTTCGTCTTAAATCGGCATTGTCCGGAATATAGAGGCGGCCCTTAAACAGTAAGGAGCCATCCTCCTTGATTGAAAAGTCGGATCTAATGCCCTCGGTTACATCTTGACATATCTTGGTCAGTACTGGGTCTTCTACCTGAAGTTGTCGTATATGTTCAAATATCACCGGTTTCACTGATATGTTGGCTAAAAAGGCTCCTGTAACTTGTGACTTGATGCCCGCACCATATAGTGCTAGATCTTCCAACAGCTTCGATCGGTGTATACCCAAAATTAGACTGGCCAACTGAGCTGAATTCTTCCGACTCAAGGCATCGGCCACTACATTAGCCTTTCCTGGATGGTACTGTATAAAACAGTCATAGTCCTTGAGGAACTCCATCCATCTGCGCTGCCTCATATTTAGTTCCTTCTGTGTAAATAGATATCTGAGGCTCTTATGGTCGGTGAAGATTTCGAACGTTTCTCCGTATAAATAATGTCGCCATATCTTCAATGCGAATATGACCGCTGCTAGTTCTAGATCATGTGTCAGATAGTTCTTCTCATGCTCTTTCAACTGTCTTGACCCGTAAGCTATTACCTTTTTATGTTGATTGAGTACACAATCCAAACCGTTATATGATGCATCACTGTAGACCGCGAATCCTCCACTGCCTATCGGAATGTCTAACACTAGAGCTGAAGTGAGTCTTTTCTTGAGTTCTTAAAAGTTCTTCTCGCACGCTTCACTCCACTCAAATCTTGAATCCTTTCTTGTAAGCGTCGTAAGAGGTCCCGATATCTTTGAAAACCCCTCAACGAAACGTCGATAATAACCTGCTAATCCAAGGAAACTTCGGACGTCGGTCATGATCTTTGGTTGCTCCCAGTTCACTACTGCTTCGATCTTAGCGGGATCTACTATGACACCATGCTTTGAGACGACATGTCCCAAAAAGCTAACCTTTTCTAACCAGAATTCTCATTTGCTGAGCTTGGCGTACAATTGGTGTTCACGCAAGGTTTGTAGAGCAATCCGTATGTGTTCTTCATGCTCCGTCCTCGATTTTGAGTAAATCAGGATGTCGTCAACAAACATGACAAAGCAAGAGTCTAGGTGTGGTTTAAACACCCGATTTATTAAGTCCATAAACGACGCCGGTGGGTTTGTCAATCCGAACGGCATCACCAAAAATTCAGTGTCCATACCGTGTTCTGAATGTCCTCGGCCTTGACTCTTAACTGATGGTATCCAGATCTCAGATCGATCTTAGAAAAGTACTTCGCTCCTTGCAACTGATCGAACAAGTCATCTATTCTTGGCAAAGGGTATCGATTCTTCACTGTGAGTTTGTTCAATTGTCGATAGTCAATGTACAGCCGCATCGACCCATCTTTCTTTTTCACAAACAAAACTGGTGCTCCCCATGGAGATACGCTTGGTCTTATGAACCCTTTATCCATGAGCTCTTGCAACTGTTCTTTCAATTCTTTCAACTTAGCAGGAGCCATCCTGTATTGTGCTTTTGAAACAGGCTCCGTTCCTAGTGCTACGTCGATAGCGAATTCCACTTCTCTCTGGAGGTAATCCTGGCAATTCTTCTGGAAATACATCTTCGAATTCTCGCACTACTGCTATCTCGGAGATAACATTCTTTTCTTCTTTGTCTCCCTTTAGAAATGCCAAATAACCACTGCATCCCTTTTTGATTAAACGTTCTGCTCTGACTGCAGAGATGAGTGGCACTTGCGTCGATCTCTCTCCTCGAAATCTAAACGATCTCCTCGTGTTAGGTCGGAAAATAACGACCTTGTTCTTGCAGTCTACTATTGCACAATGATGGGACAGCCAATCCATGCCAAGGATCACGTCGAATCCTTACATGTCCAACAATATTAATTTCACGTCTAATTCGTAGACAACGCCATCCCGGACACTCACTACTACCGATTTGCAGACTAAATCTGTATTCACTAATTCTCCCGTTGGGATAGACACTGATAACACAAAGTCCAGTGCCTCCGGAACAATCTTCATTTTCTTTACAAATCTAGGGGTGATGAAGGAGTGGGTAGACCCTGGATCTATCAACACTCGTGCGTCACGTGCTACATAGCACCCTTTTTCATAGACTTGTAACGTACCTATAACACATACATATACATACATATCATATACTTATTTAGAATTGTCTAATGTATAAACACAGTTCTACACACTGTTCTAATGAATGCATCTTCTCTATCTAAATTTGTATTAAATTGAAATTCTTCTTAAAAAGGAAATCTTACCTTGAATGACGTCATGTACACTCCCTGCTTCTTGGGCGGTAACTGCGTAGGCTCTCCCTTGAACAACTGGCTTCCGTGATTGAATAGGTCGTGGCATGAAAGCTGAGGCCGTCTTCTCCTTAATTGCTTCAAGGCAATCTCTAATTATGTGGCAAGATTTACGTGGCCTATCTTGCCACATTTAAAACAGCCTCGCATTCCTTGCCTGCAATCTGCCATTTTCTGGGACTTGCCACATTTGGCACAAGTCTCTCTTGGTGTTGAAGAAGCAGCTCTCGAAAAACCTTGTGTAACTGCAGCTCTGTTGGAAATAGCTGGACCCTCGTACCTCATCGGTCTCCCTGATGCCAGCAATGGAAATCTTTGATGAGTAGTTTGTTGTGCGGCTCTCCCATACCCTGTCTGGAATGGTTGCCTCTGATTCGGTGCTACGAACCTCGGCTTCTTATTCATTGATTCATAACTCCCAATCCTGCTTAGATCTGTGCTTCCTCTTCCCTGTTGTTCCTTCTGACAGTATCGGTTATTGTTTTCTTCTTCGACCACTAATGCCTTACTCATGACCTCTCCGTAGGTCTTTAGCTGAAAGGGCGCAACCCCTCCTCGGATGTCGGACCTTAAACCCTGTTGGAACCTCTTCGTTTTCATCACATCAGAAATTACATAGTCTGGAGCGAAACGTGTCAGTCTCATAAATTCTACTCCGTACTCTCTTACAGTCATCCTTCCTTGCATTAGTTGTAAAAATTGAGTCTCCATCTGATTTCTCACAACCTCCGGAAAATACTGCTTATTGAACTCTTCAATGAACTCATCCCAAGTACAGGGCATATCTGGAGTTTCTTGAGCTCTAGTTCGCGAAACAGATTTCCACCAAGGCCCAGCTTCTCCATCTAGCATATACGCTGCCCAACGGACACTCTCGTCCTCTATGCATGGCAGTACGCTAAACACATTCTCCATTTCACCCAGCCAATTTTCGGCTGCCATGGTGTCTGCCTGCCCTGAAAAGTTAGGAGGTCTCATCCTCCTGAATTTGGTAAATCGAAAGCCTCGATAGTGTAGGTCCCTCGGGCGTGGGTGTCCGATGTGGTTACAGGGCTGTATGTCGCCAAGGATCTTGTCGTGCCATGGCAGTTGCCATGGTTTCCATTGTGTGCATCATCCTCTGACGCTCCTCTCTTTCTTCGTTTCTTTCCCTCACTCTATCTTGTTCCCTTTGATCTCGATCCTGATTTTCTGCTTGATTTTGGTTCTCTCCTTGGCCACTGCCCTTGGGAATCTCCCTATTTCCTAATGGTACCCTGTTGGTAAGCTAGATGAACTCATTTCTACTGCGCAAATTTCTATCATGACCACCCCTGGGTCGGCCTCTTCCTCTAGGAAACATAACGGTCTGCATGAGAAACCACAGTTTCGTTAGCAGAAGTCCCTATGTTCTGACAAGATGATTGCCATAAACTAAAAAGAAAGGCTCTGATACCAACTGTGACAGCCCGAATTTCAACACTCCGAAACTCGTGCCATCAACACGACCCTCCAGGTCGTGCCCTGTAATTCTGCACTGAACATTGGTATATACAAGCACAAGACTACAATAAGGATGCATCTATTCTAAACAAGTACTCATGCATTCAAGGTAAAAGAGTCTCTAAGGACAGTTCTTGTCCCATGCCAATTCATGGGCATAAGAACTGACTCAAACCATTGGTGATAACTGTCCATCCCAGACGGTCTGCCAAAAGAATAAGACACTTAATTACATTAATAAAAAGGACTTGACATACCAAGCCGTACCTAATACTCTCAACTCACTCTCAAAGTACGCAATGGGTTTTCTAGAAAAATTCCTCAGGAGGAGGCTCTGACTCCTCAGTGGACACATAGTCTGAATCCCCTGGATCAAAGTCTCCAGAAGCTTTCACTGCTGCTAGTCCTGGACCTACGACGTATAGTCTAAGGGGTGAGCTACATCCTAGATCAATAAGAAAACATAACAAATATATAGATTAACCTTCACATATATGTCAGCAGTTTTAAAAGCATAAATCATCGGATAACACTTATGGAAAACAATTGAAATAACTGGAATAAAATAATGATTTCAACTGTTACTTTGCATGGTTTTGCTTATTCTCCTTACTGGTTTAGTTGTGAATTTGGCCTAATCACTTAAATCTTAACTTAAGTAGTCCCCGAGCAATATAGCATCGAGCCCCGATGGAATACCCACCATCGTCGTCTAACTAGACAGTTGTTACGTGTATTCCCTTGGAATACTGCCCAAGCCCCTTTCTCATAGGTGGCGAGGTCTATTATCAAATTTACATCCCTAGGATATGCTATGAATGTACGGATTGGCCGCTGTACCGGTCACGGATATCCTGCCGAATCAGTCGTGGGTATCTCGCCACGTCGGTGGGGCATTCTAATCGAACCGTAAATAATAAAAATATCGAACGTGCTCTACATATAGTTATTCACCGTGATTGTGCTAATTTTATTACATTAGGCCTTATCACTTTACTTTCGTTTCACTGTTAGTTTTTCATCCGCATCCCTGGGATGCCACTGGTTCAATGCATCACCTAGATGTCCACTTTACAATTTTTACGTCCCCTGGGGACCTCATGACTATCACTTTTGAAACTTACTCACACACCCTTTTTCATAATGATTATGAAATACTTGACTATTTAATTGAAATACACTACATATATGAGTTGACGAAATAATGCACATGTTTCAAGAATATTCCCTACCTCAACGCAAATCCGATGCACACTTTTCTCGTAGAGGTTTACACGTCACGATCTCACGTCAAACCGATATTTCATGTGTTTAGAATATGTTTAAAAAGGTCACTAGAATCATTAGAGTACATAGCCTCCATGGATTTACACTAAACTATTATTATCTGTGTGGTGCCTCGCTCGAGTGGTCACTTGACCTCGCTCGAGCGAGCACTTGACATCGCGCGAGCGGTTTAAACGAGATCGCTCGAGCGAGCTTCCCCTTTATTTTGGGTCTTGCTCGAGCGAGCCCAGAACTAAATTTTTATAATCTGTCTTCGCTCAAGCCAGCCATTTAGACTGCTCGAGCGAGGAGCAGTAATTTTAACTCCTCGATCTGTTCGAGAAACTATTTCTTCCTTCATTCGGACCTTATTATCATTAAAAGTCATTCAACCAATATCCTATACATTATTTAAAACACGCCTAAGCATTTATCATGCATTTAACATACCTCAAACGATAGGTCTCGCACAAGTTCGATCCACGATTCAAAACTCTACTAGACGAAGAGATCTCCAAGGTTCCTCATCCAACCTTTTCTCCAGATCTTCCACCGATTTATGTCCCAACAAAACCCTAGCCCTCCTTTACTAGGCTCTTCTTTTCTTTCTCTCTATTTTTCCTTCTCTCTATTTAGGCTAGAATTAGGTTACGTATGGGGCTCTTCTCTCCTCTCTCTTTCACTTATATACATATACATTAGTGAACACTAGTGTGTTTCCCACATACACACATAGTGTATACATGTTAGTTTTGGTTCCCCTGTGAACCACACGTACATGTGTGTGGTGCATGATGTGCACGGTTCCCAAAAATCTGGGATTATGACAGTTTTAATCCTTTTAGGACAATGAGTATTGTCCATAGTACTTAGCCTGTGATATTGATTCCATAGAACTTGCCACCATAGATGTGCATGAAGCAGCCGAACATGATATTTGCGTTGCTTATACCTGGATCATCTGGGCCTGGCAATGACATCGACATTTACTTGAAGCCATTGATAGAGGAGCTGAAAGAATTATGAGAGTTTGGGGTTGAGACATATGATGCTTCAAGGAGGGAGACATTTAAATTACATGCAATCTTGCTATGGACCATGAGTGACTTTCGAGGGTATGTTATGTTATCAGGTTGGAGTAGGAAAGGGAAGTTGGTATGTCCTTCCTGCAACAAAGACACATGTAGTCAGTACTTGCGAAATGGTAGAAAGCACTGTTATATGGGCCATCGTCGATTTTTACCTTCAAATCATATATTTCGAAAGCAGAAACAATCTTTTGATGGAACAGTAGAAGTCAAACCAACTCCAATTCCAATGTCTGGGTCAGATATATTAATTGAGTTAGATAATGTTACTCATAATTATGGAAAGCAACCCGTGAGAAAAAGATTAAAAAGTACAGAGCATGTCGGCATGTCATAAAATTGGAAGAAGAAGAGTGTATTCTTTGAATTGTCATATTAGGAGCGTAATTTACTCAGACACAATTTGGATGTCATGCATATTGAAAAGAATGTTTGTGATAATTTGCTTGGAACTCTCTTGGATATTGATGGGAAAACAAAAGATAATCTAAAGTCACGTGTTGACCTGAAAGAAATGAATGTGAGACATGCTCTTCACCCTCAAATAGATGCAGAAAAAAATCGAGCGTATCTACCAGCTGCGTGCTACTCAATGGATAAAAATGATAAAGAGATGTTCTGTAAAATTTTGAGGAGTGTGAAAATTCCAGATGGTTACTCTTCTAACATTGGAAGGTGCGTTAATGTTAGAGAGCGCAAAATATCTGGATTAAAAAGTCATGATTCACATGTCATAATGCGACAGTTTTTACCTCTGGCTATTCGAAAGACGTTGCCCAAGAACGTAGCTTCTACAATAATAGAGTTGATCACATTCTTTCATGAATTATGCTCTAAAGTATGTCGGATTGATGATTTGCAATGTCTTGAAGAGTGGATTGCTTTGGTCCTTTGCCACTTCGAGCGAATTTTTCTACCGACATTCTTTAACATTATGGTGCACTTGCCCATACACTTGGCATCAGAGGCATTACTAGGCGGACCTGTTCATTATTGTTGGATGTATCCCATTGAAAGGTATGATACCACAACAGTATATGTTGTTTAATTGTTTATCAAACTTTTTAGGATTTCACGCACGTAGGTCAATTTTGTTTTAGCATTTAGGTATTTGTATACATTGAAATCATACCTGCATAATAGAGCTCAACCCGAGGGGTTTATTGCAGAAGGGTACCTTGCAGAAGAATGTCTAGCATTTTGTTCTCACTACTTTAACAATGTTAAAATGAGGTTCAACCTACCCCCAAGGAACCCTAATGTTGTTGTGATTGGGAATGCCACACAATTCAAACTTAGTGCTCTAGAATGGACACAAGCACAAATCTATATGGTATTTAACATGAAAATATCGCACCCTATTTAAAGTAAGACTTCACACATTCATAAAGGTCTTTTATGTACCCACTCAATGCCTGATGCTCAAACAACATTCATTTCATGTAGGCATCATGATCAAGAGTTCATAATGTCATATCCAAGAGCAAGTCCCCATGAAAGGCAAAAAATTCAAAATGCACAATTTTTTGAATGGTTTAAGAAACATGTAAGTTATATTTATTTTAATAAATCAATAGACAATTTTATTTTAATAAAATTGCTAGTATTTTGACCTACTTATGCGCTCCTAACAGATTCGAAGGTTACGAAAAAATCTAAATAATTCAATATCGGAAGAGATTCATTTGCTCGCTGAGGGGCCATTTTCTGAAGCAAGAAGACTCATCAGTTATATTGTTAATGGATATAAATTTTGAACTGTTGATAAAGAGATGAGGGCTAAAACCCATAATAGTGGTGTTGCGGTCACTGCAACTACTACGAGTTATGCAAGTGCAAAGGATAGAAGGCCCATCATAGGAGAAATAACTTATTATGGACTTTTAACGGACATAATCGAATTAACATATTCTAACCGGCTAAAATTTATATTATTCGAGTGTGATTAGGTTGACGTGACAACACAGGGTAGAGGAATAAAAATTGATGAGTTGGGATTCACATTTGTGAATTTCACGCAATTATTGTTCATAGATCAACAATTGTCGAATGAACCATACGTTTTGGCATCTCAGTGTGTTCAAGTTTTCTATGTTCAAGATCCAACTGACCCAAGATGGCATGTGGTTGTAAAGACTAAGACCAGAGACTTATTTGATATGAGATGGGATGGTGATGCATTGTTAGATAGTAGTACATATGGCAACCAAGAAGTAAACATTACTATCGAAAACGATGATGATGTCAATTGGGTGCGAAAAGATATGGTCGACTTAACTATTGATGCACCTCACCAGATGCATGCTGCACATAAAGTTCCTTCAACCAATTTCTTTGATGATGAAGATGGATCAGAGTCCGATTAAAGAATGGATGAATTTTATTTTTCATTATTGATCAAATTTGAAGCAATAGCCTTCAATTGAATGTTGTCATAATTTCAATTAAGAGCACTTTTCTTGGTAGATACACTATTGTTTAGCGATGTATTATTGTCATAATAATTTACCATGTTATGATATTTATAATTCTCTATTTTTTTACATGTTCATTGTCTTCCTTTTGCAGGTATGTGTTTTCTTTTGATAGTCTTATTTTGCATATTAGATGATTATTTTTCTAATTACGAGACACAATTTGTTCATATTTTTCATAAATGGACCATATTTAAATAACCCTTAATGCGGAGATGTCCGTACAAAGGTCATCAGAAAATTTGCATAAAAAGACCAAGAGAGGTTGAATAAAGTCTAAGTTCACAAGTGGATTGAATGTGGGAGAGAAAAAAGAGCTAACCATTGACGATGTTGGGCAAGTGGTATCAGATAATGCTCATGAATTTTCAATTTGGTTGGGCACTATAGCAAGAGATAATCGATTACTGCCCATAACCCGTAATACGTGGCAACATGTTGCTAAGGATAAAAAGCAAAGGGTGTGGGATCATATTAAGGTACAAATGGATATTTAATTATTTCTTTTCAATACTATATCAGATTTAAATAATTATATTAACATAATTTCATTTAAACTATGGTATAGGACAAAGTTGTAATGGACGAGGGAATGCGTCGCGTTATAATGCAATCCGTTGGCAAAAAATGGAGAGATTATAAATATGATTTAAAAGCAAAGTATTATACCGGTTGCCCAACTGACAAGGATCGATACGACTATCGCCCTAAGGATCTGTCATTGGAAGATTGGCAAATTCTTGTAAATTTTTGGGAATATGAGGGAAAGGTATTTTTTTTTATATTGAATCTCTGTAATTTATTTACTTTGCATAATAATATTGTAAACATCACCAATTCGTGCATTCCAGAAAAGAACTTAAAGAAACAAGCGAAATCGATCTTGTCAAAAATTGCACCATATAGTCGGTACTAAAAGCTTCGCAAGAGTATGACATGAAGAGGTAGGCTTTTAAGTTTTTGTTCAATTTATTTATTATATACCCCAATTTTTTTCAATCTTTGTCATTTACTAACTAAAGATTCATGGCTGACAGCAACTTAAAAGAGATAGTTCTACTCCGCCTAGTCGTGCAGAGGTATTTGTGATCACACACTATCACAAAGATGGAACACCTGTGAATGATTTGGCTGCAGAGAAGATCGTAAGTTCACAATATTTGGACTTTAAGTATATATTGACCTTGTATAACTAGCATAATAAATAAAATATTAATGATTGTAGCAAAAGATTAAGGCTCGTTTACCAAAAGATAGTTCGGTGGACTCCATTGGTCCCAATGATGTGTACTCCAAAGTGTTTGGAGCGAAAGAAAAACTCGAGCGTGTTTGAGGTGTAGGATTAGGCCCTACTCCCACCAGTTTATGGGGTCCTTCGACTGAACGTGCATCATCCTCTACTGAATTTATTGCAGTGAAAGATAAAGTTCACATTTAGAGGAGCAATTAAGGCAAATAAATGAACAACAAAAACAAAAGGATGTTGAAGTTGCGGAGAAATTGAAGCAGAATGAAGCTAACATGGCAAAACTTAGGAGCATAGTTGAGGCCATGTCGGACAGGTATGTATAACTTTTTTGTCTTTCATTCTTGAAATGTTCTCTAAGTTTGTTCAAGGATATCTAAGTGACAAGTTTTCTTTCATATTGTGCAGCTTGGCGGCAATGCTAATCCTGCTCCATAATCTTGAATGCAACTAGTAGTGGTCGAATTTATTTTTTTACAAATCAAATTAGACAAATGTTTAATCTCTTTTTCGACTGTTTAATTACGATTTTCATTTTGAGAATGTTTTAAGTATGTTTTTGGGTCTCCAACTTCACTTGCTTTTATGGGGTATTATATCTCAGTTATATGTCTTGTCTTATCTCTGTGTATGAGCAATAACTATTTTAGAGTTTGAATTTGAATGGTGTGCCTTTATCATATGATATCAAATACAAGGTAACCCATCTTCCTCCAAGTTGATTACTCATTTGTGCTCCAAGTTGGTGATTCAAAGAGCTCATTTTATCTTGTAGCTATTCGTTCTGCTAGTAGATTTAAGAATCTTTAATTTTTTGCCATGTTTTAATATTCAGGAGCTTAATGTCCTACAGAAAGATGTCGAGCAGCTTCTGGTATCTTTAATATTGGATAATCGTATCCACGGTCATATAGATCAAGTAAACCGGCTGTTAGAGTGTGGTGACAGGTTAGCCATCTTTCCTTTGTTTATAAAATAACACCCCTCTTTTTTCGCCTTTAATTGACCCACGATATAAAACGCATTTAAATATGTGCTACAGGTCAAAGGGGATGAAGAAATACACTGCCGTAGATAAAATGGAACACTCAGCTTAGGTCCCTCTATCAAACTGTCACCAACAGAATAAGTTGAAATTCATGAGGTATGCTTCTATCAGTTAAAAAATCTCAGTTTTGATGTTGCTGTTGTGGTTGAATTGGGGTGGAACTTCTCAGTGATCCCATTATATCATATTGAATTATCCAAGTTGTGAATAACAAGAGGGGTTTTTTGCTATAATAGAAGAACTCTATTAATTCGCCTGCATCAGGGTTTTTTCTGCCTTCCTTGTAATGGTTGTGCTATGGTTGATGTTTGTTTACTCAGTCCATGAATGTTTTAACATTGGTGCATTGAACCTAACTGAAAATTTTCTAGCAAGCATTTCTTTGTGATTGGTAGCAAACTATGAACCAAACCGAACCGAACTATGCAAAGGTCAGATTTTCCAGGGCATTACACAAATCAAGAGGTAAGAAATGGAAGGGTAAAATTCCCTGAGTTTCTCTCTATCATGGATTGAAAATAGTTGTTTGTTTAATCATGGTTTATGCATGTCTCCTGTCGAATCTGAATGGTATGCCTTTATCATATGATATCAAATACAGGGTAACCCATCTTCCTCCAAGTTGGTCAGCTAAATTTGAGCCAAAATCTGCTAAGTGGAGAGCTCATTTTCCCTGAAGACTTTGTCAACAGGCTTGGCAGGAGACTGGATATTAGAGGTAATAGTGGGTTGTGCACAGGTAATGAGCTACATCAGAAGTTTCCTGTATATTTAAATGCACCTGCTTGTTTGATTGCTGGTGAATCTAGCAATAGAACTTGGGCTCAAGAGCCTAGAACAAACCCTGATTATGAGAGATTGAAACTAGGTACATATGATGGGAAGGTGAGTTCAGATGCCTCAACTGTGTATCTAAATCTGGCGTTCCTTTGGTGCTTGGGTGCTAACCTTTACGCCATTGTAATGGATTATCTCTGATTATTTTTGTTCATGGGTCATTCTCTCTTTGGTAAGTCTAAAAAGATCCTGAGATTGCCCGTTCTTGTGTGGTTGGTTTTCATGCCAACTGGCCTAGCTCAAAGATGCTTGGGAGTTTACATTTTGGAATTATGTGGTGTGGCCGACATTTGGGGCTGGTTTGGATAGGCTTGGCTCCAAACAACAGCCTCTCTTTGGTAAGTCTAAAAAGATACTTATTGTTTTTATGTTTGTTCTTCTTCTTCTTTTATAAATTGTCAAATTTGTTTCTATAAATAAATAAATAAATAAATATATATATATATATATATATATAGATTAGCTAATAATTTATTATAATTTTCAAAGTTTCCCCCTCACTACACCTTAAGGCTATGCCTCGCCTCATTAGGCCCAACCCCCTGAACTCCACCTATAACCTTTTTAACCATGGTTAGCATGTTTTGAGTAATGATTTTAATAGGATTAAAGTTCTGGTAGAATTCATCATTAGCAAATTCATTGTCCTTGTGCTACCTTCCTACAAAAGATATTATAGTATGAACTCGGGATGTTGGTTATATTTAGTGCAGGGTAGTTGAAGGGGGTCTTCCAGTTGGAGTTGGATTGCCGATCCCTTAAATGGAGAGCCTTTCATTAAAGTTGCTGATATGAATGAAACAAAAATAAAGGTATATAACATGAATATGCATTTGACTCATTTATGTCTCTAATGCTTTTCTTGTTTTTTGTGGGTGTACAAAAAAATGATTTCTTAAGAGTGTTTATCTTGATTCTTCGATTTTTATACCTGTATGCATATTTCATTTAGTGGCTTTCTTTTTTTATTGGAATTTACTAGCCTTACTGATTATCAAGTTGATGAATGCCTTGTAGGTATTGAATCCTATTGAAATCTGCCTTGTACAGATTTCTAGGGGCCCTGACATCTGTGGAAGTCAGCTTTTGTCAGGATTGTTGAGGTAAAAGGCTTTTCGTCAACTAGGTAGTCTAATGTAGATATAGACCCATTAATCCTCTCTTTTTTTCCCCCAAGCTATCTATCCCTAAACACCTAACTGGTGGGCATGCCTACTTATGCAGCCATTTGTGGAGAGTTGTCAAAGTGCCCCAAATATGGCCTTCACAATCCACTTCGAGCTTAAGAGAGCTCTAATTTTTCTCCTGATAGTCATTGCCTCTGTTTTTTGCAACCAATAAATGGCAATTAGCCATATTTTAAGGAATGGATACAAATTCTTCTCCCAATTCATGCATACCTTTATGGGTTTTGGCACTTAAAATACTAAGGCAGCTTTCTATGTGTTGTTTTGAGTGACCTAAAACCTGAATTTTACCAACATTGAGACCAAGAAAAACAGAGGTTAGAAATGGGATTTTAAATTGAAAATTGGTCAAATTTCAACCCTACATGTGAGGATTGACTCCACCAAATTCATAGCTAAAACTTGAAACTAATTTTATTTCTCTCATTTTCAGGAATACGTGTATCATCGGTTGCATTAACAGAACTCCAAAAGGTTATCTTAAGAGTTACAAGGGACTAAGACAAGGGGACTCATTATCCCTATCCTCTTCAATATGGTTGGTGAGGCCATTAGTATATTTGCTTCAAAAGGCTAGTGAGTTAAATTGTTTCACGGGTTTTAGGATTGCTAGAAATGGGCCTTCTGTCATACAGTTACAAAGTTACAGTATGCTGATGACAGTATTTTTTTTTTGGTGTGTCAGTCAAGGAATTGTGGTATGCTAGAGCTCTCTGAACCATCTATGATGTTGTTTTTGAACAAAATGTCAATTTTGTAAGTCTAAGCTTCTTGTGTATCATGTGGTGAGCGATGGATTGAAGTTCCCGCTAGTGTTATGGGTTGTTTTATGGACTCCCTCCCGACAACTTACCTTGGGCTACCTCTGATGCAGCGCATAAGTGCAAGCAAATTCAGAGTAGTTACGGCCCCTAAAAAAGGATTGTGAAGTGCTGGAGAAGGGTTAGAATTTTCAGGATTAATGGAACTGTAGAAAAAGAGAAAAAGAACACTAAAATAAAGACCCAATGAGCCTTACAGAAGTGGGCAAGATGGGCTCTTAGACTGGCCAATATAAAGGACCACATGAAAAGGGCTTCTTGGGAGCCCATTCTCAAGAACCAAAAGTACAATTTTTTATTCTTCTCACAGGAATTTTTGGGAGCTGAAAAGTAGGAGTTTGTGATCACAAAAGTTGTCTTTCTTTAGTCCTAAGTTGTAGGAACAGTTAAGTTAGGAAAAGTAATTTTAGTTTACTTTGTTTATTTGGATAGAGTCGAAGGACTCTAAATTAGGACTCCTAATTAGAAACTAAGTAGGTGATTTCTTTTTATTATAAATATTGTAATCTGCTTTTGTGGGCTTCAAAGTGTTTAACTGCATACACAATTTTTGCCTTCCATTGGCAGTGCTATGTGGTTTTGATTATGCTATTGGGTGTTTGTCTTGCATATGCAAGTGCAGCTCAGGTCATGAATAAAATTCTTTTGTGGAGGGTATTAATAATGGCTCTATGCCAAGGTATAAATTTGAATATATTTCTTTATTTGTTTTGACTCTTTAGAGTAAAATCTAGTTATCAAGTTTGTATTGGTATAAGTTTTAAAAATTGCCTAAAAAGATGGATTGCTACAAATTAGGTAGATGCTTGGCAATGGATTTTGTAGAACCTGGTAATCAAACTAACCCAAATTCCAAAATCATGTAGGCGCTTTCAGTAATCCAACTAGCCCGAATGCCAGAATTCTTGTGAAATTATATATTTTATAAGTCTAAAGAGCTGCAATATCGATTTTGTTTTCACTAAAATTTATTTATTGGTTCTTTTGAACAGGTATCAAGATCAATAACTTGATTATGTTAGGCGCAAGAGGATAAGTTAAATCACTCAGTCAAACAAAGCAAGCAAAAGAGAGCTCAACAACTAACCGGAGATGGTACAAATCGCACCTCTTGAAGAAAGTCTCTTTGACGGATCACTCTCAGTGGACAAGCTTTATACTTTTCAACTTCTTTTTTTATTATGATTATTTTTTTTTTATCCTTCACATATGTAATTGATACTTGAAAATTAAATTTTTTATCCTTCACATGTAATTGATGTTTGATGACTAAATAATTTTTTAACGTAAAAATGGTAGCTCTATTCGCACCTACAAAATTACTAAGTTGGCTTATCGGTGTATTACCTTCAGTAAATTGGTGGGTGCGCATAGTGCTACCTAAAAAAATTTTCATTTTGCTAGTGGCGGTTCTAAACTACTCCATCTAGTTAGTATACCGGCGGTTCTTCACTGCAGTAAGCATGAATGCTTGCAATGCATATTGCAAACTTGCCGGCAGTTCTCAACCGCCCCAACACTTGTCATCCACCAGCGGTTCAAAACTATCACTAGGAGCTGTCCTAGCTGGCGGTTTTACATGCTTAACGGCGGCCATGAACATCCGGAACTAGCTCCCAAAACCGCCGGTAAAAGTGTACAGCGACAGCACATTATGGGACAGTTCTTGGAACCGGCGGTAGCACTATTGTCGGTGGTTTTTGCACATATAGCGGTAGTTTTTGGCCACCGGGAAAAGCTTGTTTTTTTGTAGTGGAGCTACCACCAATGATGCAATCTTGCAATTTTCACAGTCAAAAGGTAACACACCAGAGCTCCCAATCAAAAGATGAAGGAGCAACAGCAAAACCAATCGGAGGGACAATAAAAAAAGCCCTAAAAGAGTGGCTCACAAGAGGTCAATCAGAAGAGGCAGACAAGGAATAAGAGGGAAAGGGATAATGACAGATAACCCAATTTTTCCGCTAGGAGACTCCCCAACGACAGCAGCTCTTCCCACTTTTCCCTCGAGCTCTCGGCCCGCCACCTTCTTCTCCTTCACCTCTAACGGTGAACCCTTGGGATCTTCGTAATCAGAGGCTCAACATTCTGACACCGAGCTAGGACGGATGCAACCCCGCCCTCAGATCAACGTCACCGACCCCGGTGCCACCCCACATCAGATCAACCTCATCGATCACAAAAATAATTCACTATCATAAGCCCCTTTAGGACAAAGCACCCGTGAAACAAAATAAAAGGGGAGAAAGGACATCAAAGATAAAATGTGCAAATATTAAAAGCTCAACAATTACAATTTCACAATTAAAATAAAAAAATGCATGGAAAAGTATGAAGCAAAACAAAGACTTGGGCACCTTTTATAAACACAAGGCTATACACTTGAGTAGCAAAAGTGTGACTTACCCACCAAAACCGTGAGATGTGAGAAGCCCGGCTAGAAGGAGACACCTAGCCCCTCTAGAAAAAAATAAAAGAAGCAAAACACAAAAAATGAATAAACTAATAGTACAAAGACACCTCACATACTTGCTACCTAACCCCTACGTAACCTCTACCAAACACGCACAAACATGTTGACAAGTGTTGCACTATATCTTAGACGAAAAAAGAACAAAAACAAAGGAGGGGATAACAAAATAATACGGAGAAGCCCACCATGTGATGCCTAGCATAAATAAAATTCCCCTTGACCCATTACATTAAATAAGCGAAGAATAAACCAAAAAAAAAAAAAATGTGTGTGATAACAATAAAAATAATAATAATAACGACAGACAAGCTAGTAAAACGAAATAATACAAATAGCTAGAAAAATAAATTAAAGAAATAAAACTAAACTAAATAAAATAAACCACCCATACCACTAGATCTCATCGCATGACCCCTCCCTCGCAGCACAAGAGAGATAATAAGGACAACAAACAAATACAAAAATAAAAACAATATATATATATATATATATATATATATATATATATATATATATAACACAAAGAAATGCAATGCAAAACACAACACAAAAATATATAAATAAATAACTAAATAAATAATAAATAACCAAAAATATGCACGAAAATAAACAAAACAAGAGCACTGAAAATTAAAAAAAATAACTCAAACCCCATTACCACAATAAGGGGAAATTACTCCCCCAGCATCCCATCACGATAAATAAATAAAATAAATGAAACCTATTGCATATGTGAAAAAGCCAAAAAAATTACTGCCTTAAACAGTATTTTTTCCAAAAATCACTGTCTTTGATCGTGATTTTTTTCAAAAAAACCGTTGCCCTAATCACTTGTAAAAAAAGCTGTGATTTTTTTTTTACCACTACACACGGCAGTGGTTTATGAACTTCAACAACGATTGCTCTTAACAGTCATAGAAAAAAACACTGCTTTTGGCAGTGGTTGTTTTATGCAAATTTCAAAAAAAAATTATACTATTTTTAAAAAAATAAATAAATTACGTCGACGATTTTTTATGCAATTTATTTTATGCTTTTTTTAATGCAATTTTTTTATGCTTTTTTTAATGTTTTTTTGCAATGCAATTTTTTTATGCTTTTTTTAATGCAATTTTTTTAATATTTTTTTTTTAGTGCAATTTTTTTAATGCTTTAAAAAAATTATATAAAGAAAAAAATTCTTAATCTCATATTTAAACACATCCATTCAACTCAAATGTGAATCATTCAATGCTATTAATAAAAAAATAGATGCCCAATTTTGTTATTCAAACAAAATGTTGCATCTCAACCTATAATCTAACCTTTCAAATCAGTCAAACATTTTAAATTCTACATGCCCAATATTTTTATTCAAACAAAAAGAAGAAGAAAATAAAGAGAGTTAACAATATTCTAAGGACCCCATGGCCCATTTTCAAATTAAAAGAAAAAAAAATTAAATTTGTTTCGCCTCTCCTATCAAGTGTCACCGTCCCTTAGTGATCCGTTTGAGGTGAACTTTAAATCAAAAAGCTTCGCCTGAAATAATAAAAATAAAATTAATTTTTGACTGTAAGGAATATGGTAGTATTATAATGGGAGTACAGGTTCAAATATCAGTACATGTTTAGGGGTCTCAATGGACCATTGCTGGGCAGGGTCTAACCCATTCGCAGCCTGATGATTATTGAATGGGCTGGGCCAACCCATTTATGAGTTGAGCATACCTTACCTTAGCCCATACCCAACCCATGTCTAGTAACGCCGATTTTGGGATGCACGCCACTTGTCAATTTCTACATAAATAAACTTGTTGATGGAGACGGGTTGAATTCGGGTCAGCCTTAAATGGGCCGATTTTAATTGGGCTTCTGAGACTAGTCCAAACACAGCCCATTTTACTAATCAGACTAGGTTGGGCCAGCCCAATTATGTGTCAGGCCTACCAACCTTAACGCATACTAGTATGGGGCTGCCCATATGCATCGGGCATAACTACCTTAGCCTGTACCCGGCTTGTTGAGACGCTTAACATGTTAGTGTACCCATTAAAAGACTAATTCCAGGCTCTCTCTGACCAGAGGAAAAAATAAAATCAAAGTTGATGTCCAAGAACCCTAAAATTCATTGGCATCATAATGCACGATGGCACAAAGGATTGAAACAATTCTAAGCACAAATAAATAGGAGAAGAGATAAGACCAGTAAAGAGATGGAGGGTAGCAACGACATAAACATAAATGATTTTTGCAGTGTAATAGCAAAAATATCAGCTTCTACTGCACAGTGGTACAAAGGATTGAAACAATATAGACATGGGAGAAGAGATAAGAGGAAACTCATAAAAAAGAAGAATAAGCAACGAAAAAATGAAAGATCAAGCAAAGCAATAGAACCAAGAAAAGGTGATGTCGGGGTTCGTTTTTCTTTGGTTTTGGGCAGGAGCTTCTGCGACTCGGGAGGGTGGGCCTATCCGGTTTGTATTGATCATGTTTCTATTTTGCTTCTTCATTACGGTTTAATGAAATTTGTATCACCATTTCAAAAAGAAAGGGGGAAAAAGACAAAAAAATGTGAACTCAAAAAATTGGAAAAGGTGCTGATGATAGTTAAAATGATGAAGTATTCACTGCTTTCGCCAACAAGGATATGGGATATATAAAAAATCAGCACCATCAAGACACCCTAAGGCTGCTTTTGGGTTAACTCTTATAAGAGTAGACGCAGCTCTCTGCCTGTTTGGGAGCAAATTTCATCACTTAAAACAACTTCCCGTGAGAACAAATGAAGCGAGGAGCTATGTTAAGAAACGTAAAAGTAGTTCCCAGCTGGAGCCAAAAAGCAACTCTTTGGCTCGAAAGAGCTAACCCAAACGCAGCCTAAGATGCTATGCCCACAACATCATTCCCCAAGGTAAAAGGGGAAAGATCATCACCCAGGAAAGTAGTGCCTACTGCCTACACACAAAAGGAGATAATTATAGAAAATTATTCATTACCTGCTGTCTCCAATAAAGTCAATGGAAACCACATCATCTTCTGTGTATCCCAAGATTCCTTTCAGCTTTCCCTCGGACTCCTCCCTGCATCACAGAAGCAAATGGCCAGCTTAACAGCATGCTCTACAGATCACATTGAGGCACAAAAAGTGCTTTGATCAGATGGTTAATTGAATAAGTGCTCTATGCAAGTAAGCAACTAATAAGATCGTGCTTGAGAAAAATATTTTCTTACCATGAACCCAAGCTATGTGATCCAGTATCCTCAGATAAAAACCTGGGGAAAATAGACAATGTAAATACAAATATCAGATAAAAAATTTATATCAATGACAGATAGGATGCCTTTTGAGTAACTTGCAATTTGATGCCACCCGCAGCCAGATCAACTGAAACAATTTCCAATCCTCGTATTTGACAAAGGGAAATAGCAAGGAAGTTTGGGGAAGAGTAGATGTGGATGAAGTGGGTACAAATTAAAGTTGTGGATGCTACATACCTCTCTCTCAAGTAGCTAGAGTTGGCGAAGTAGATGGGGGCATCAATTTGGAGTATGAAAACCCCAGGAACGTTTTTCGCAATGGGGTCCTGGTCAACACTTCTGTAAATCATGGAGTCTGGGATGTTGCCAAGAGCACTGGTTGTGGGCCTTGCAATGGACAAAACTACTCAAAGCATTGATATTGCAACCTGCAATCGCATCAATAAGTAGATAACATGAGTAAGGTGGGTTGTGAGAGAGAGAGAGAGAGAGAAACTTGTGCCCCAATTTGAGCCTCGGGCCCCTTAAGAGGGGTAGGTACTTACCGCGATGACCAAACCAATCTCGACAGTTGCGAAGACGGCACCAAGATAACCCCCCATGCATACGATGAAGTCGATCTTATCAACCTTCCATAGATGTATAGCAGCATCATAGTCAATGAGGCCAAGCATTGCGGCGAAACCACTAAAGGGGTGTAATGGAACATGGGAGTCAGGAACAGTAGGGTGAACATCAGAGCGATTGACATCACAATGTTGGACATGGCTGTCTTGCATCCTGCATTGAAGTTTACGGTGGATCGCGAGAATGGTCCTGCAATATTCAATATATGTGATTAATTCACTGTCTAAATAATGAAGTCCCCGGGCCCTGTTGGAACTTGTGGCCTGGGCCCAAACTCAAAGATATAATCGAATGGGTTACCCAAATTTTAAATTGAAATTCTTTCAATTTCTGACCCATTTAGGCTCATTCATTCATAGGTAGGTCAGGCCCAAAGAATAGCCCATTGAGATCTTAATAGCATTTTGTTAAGTGTAGCTTGATCATAAAATTTTGTTAAAAATTATTAAAGAACCAGTCAAACAAATCGAAAACCAGTCAAACATGGAGGGTTTTAGCAAACACATACCAGTGGTTAAGTAACAAGAAGTGAGTGAACTGGCAATATTCATCATCCCAAAGGCAATCATCTCTTTATTGCCATCGATGTTGTAATTTTTGTACATGGCAAAGCTTCTCCCAACAGCAATACCTTCCTGCATGTGTATTTCAAAAACACCATCACTAGAAGAATCACAAATTGTAAATCTGCGATTAGACGGTTGAAATTGTCGATTCGGTGTAATTTCGTACATTGATCTGATCCGTAGAAAATCCAAACAGATGATCAGTCGTGCCAAGCCTATGGTGAGATGCATACAATCTGGGCTATATTGAATCCGCTAAACTTGTCTGTGAACCTACTCACAAGTCTGTTTAGTCCGGGGTGGGCTTCACGATGGGTCCAGGGTACATGCCCAACCCGACCTGATGAGTCAAGGGTATATGCTTAACCCAACCAAGTTCAAAATCCCCTAAACCAACCTAATTCTTTTATATTAAGTATAAAATATTGGGTTGAGCCTACCCATCCCGACCCATTTTTCCAAACCAAGGTTCGGTCGGAAACCTAATGGGTCAACTTTATGTTCCTGACACAAATAAAAATTTGGGTTGTGCAGGTTGGGTTACTTGACCGACCCGACTGTAACCTGACACAAAGACTTTGTTCGTTTGAAAAAGTGTGGAGGCATTACGTGCAAACACATAGTTGACACTTCTCCGTAAAAAAAATTTTTATAACTTAGGCAATACCAAGCTTCTGCTTGGACTAATCCCTAAGGGATGCCTTCGCCCCCATCGTGTAACGATTATTTCACAATTTACTGCACATAACTTAAAACAAAGACTCTGTATTTTATCATGCAGAAGCACCATCCAAGGTATATCTGATTTGAAGGCCTTGATATAAAGATCTTTGGTGTAACAGATTGGAATGAGCAATAAACGGACTCTATCATATGGTTCAACATAGGGTTGTGCATTTTTGAACCGAACCGGACCAAACCGCCGGGTTTGGTCTGGTTTGGACGGGTGCCAGTTTGGTTTGGAAAAAAGGAAAACTAAAAAGTTTGGTTTGGTTTCTGTTCCAAGCCTCCCCAAACTGAAACCGACCAAACCGAACCGAATGTAGTTTGTAAGTAATTATGTATATATATATATAGGCAGGAGTTTTGATTAATTTTAAAGGAAATTTAAGTAAAATGCATAGTTGTATATAAAACCCTACCCTTGTCTTTAGCCTATTCTTTATTCCTAAAGCAGTAAAGTAGAACTTATAGGAAAATTGGTTGAGAAATTGAGAAAATTTTGAGGTACAAGTAGAACTTATACGAAAATCGAAACCAACCGAAGCAAACCGAACTAAATCGAATCGCGTTGGTTTGGTTTAAGAGTTGGATGGTTTGGTTTGGTTTGGTTTGAAAATCTAGAAACTGATTAGGCAGTTTGGTTTGTGGTTTTGGTCCAAACCGACCAAACCGAACCAAATACACCCCTAACTTCAACAAAGTCAAATGTCGTCATATGATTAAACAGTTGACTGTAGTGAAATCATATGGTAGCGATTGTGTTTTATGCCGATTTTTGCACTAAAGAACTTTAGATCATGGTCTTCAAATTAGAAGGCTTAGATGGCTTTTTCACACATATTTGGGATAATTTTTAGTGTTTCATAAATTTACACTCTTTTAGCAAACTAATCTTCAATGTTGCACTGCATCAATCTAATTGTTCAGAATGTGTGGGCGTGATTGAGCACTATATCTAATGGCACAAATTTATTGATTTCAAAAAGGAGTTGACTTGCAGCAAGCTCAATGATGGCAGTGACTATGCCACTTCTTATGGCTACCGTTAGATAAGAAGACTGAAAGGTCCAATCAGACATAGAGAGGGGATTCAAACCCCTGTTCAAGTGTCCAACCTGTGAAAATAATAGCATTTGATTATATTTTCTTTATGTTTCATTAACCCAAAATGACAATTTAAACTTTGATACATCAAGAATGTGTGTAGTGTACCAATGACATAACACTCACTGAACTGAAAATGGTAATATGCTTAAGATGCACAACATATTATGATATGCTAAGATTGCAAAGAACTGCCAAACCATAGGCATTGTTTCAATGTATCTCACATCCATACCGAGTCCATTTTTTATTAGGCAAAAATCTCCGTACACAATTGGAGAAGAGTTAGTATTAGGTGCCTTTGACCGATAGTATTTGACAATGGGAAGTTTGGGGAAGAGAAATGCATAAAGAAAAACACAAAGTAGCTCAAAAAATGTTTAGATGGCAAAGAAGAGCACTGCAATAGGAAATAGCAAGGAATAGTTAGTAGGGAAGAGTTTTACAAAGCTTAGAGGACACAAAATCCATAATAAAGAATAGAAGATGGTCAAATAATTGCAACCCAAAACCTATGTTGTCTGAAATCATAAACAACGAACCTACATAATACAATAGAAAAGCAACCCCAGCCTACAACAATCTTCTTCATGGATACCTAATTTATAAACAGTTCCAACCAGTGGATTCATCGAAATACTTGACTCAATACACAAGTACAGTACAAAAGGGGAACTCATAAACCAAATTTGGCATTAAATTTCTTGATTGGAAATTCAAGTATCCAGCTCAAACATCTACCCAGAAAATGAAATCCTACACTTTAAAAATTCAGTGCATTCTCAATAAACAATTTTTGAATGAAAATTTAGTAAATTAGTAGTGGCAATGAACTTCACTGTGTTCTTGCTACAGCAACTAAAAAAGTACATTGAAGATGCTGAAACAAGTTGCATTTTCTAAAAGCATAGAGTCTAGACTCTAGACAACCCGTTAAATTATTTTGGAAACCAAACCAGCTTCAATTTTAGGATTTAACATCCATACAGGTGAAAGAGACAAACCCAACTTCAAAATAAAAATTAATAGGCTTGAATCAATGTATACGTTCATGTACAGCAAATCAAGTTCTTTTGCTGCTATATGTGCATCCATTCCAAGAGGTGACCCTTCAATTATGCAGACTGCAACCCACAACCATCCAAATAGATGAAAATAAATGGAAGAGAAGTTAGAAAACTATGCAGCTGATCCACCCACTTTTATATCAAGAAAAACTGCATGAAGACACAATTCTAAACATTAGCCGCTTTTCCATTACCCAGCTGTGGTCTTGTACGTAAGGGGTGCTGCAAGGGGTGGGCGGGATACAAACTTGGCATTTGGCTTTTTACACACAAAGTGACTGCTCTCTGGTAAATATCTAGGATCAAATTTTTATATTATGTGTAAAAACACAGCAATAAAGCAGTGATGAAAACCACTAAACAACCCAGAAATCTGTACAGCAGCAGTACATGAAATTGATAAGAGAAGCAACAGTACCATGAAATACAACAACTGAAGCTAAGGAGCTTCAAAATTCTGATATAAGGATCTCGAGAAAATAAGAACGAAAAATATCAGTCTCCTTCAAATAATTCCAACACTACTAACAAAGTCCACTTAAAGAGAAAAAAAAAAAAGAAACTAATAATAGCATTCTAACTAGATTTCCAGCTTATCTTGGACTCTCACTAACAAAATAATGAAGAAATAAATTTATCCTACTTTATAGGACTGGAGACCAAATAAAATTAGAGAAAAAATATGAGATTAATGTTTGCAATCTCGGCGACCTGCAATTCACGCGATCACTTAAGTGATCATGATTCAATCACCAAGAAATTTTCAAAATAAAGGCCACTTAGCCGGGAAGGCTGTATGAAACAATGTACCTTTTTTTCTTCAAAAGAATGAGAACAATTTTTTCCTTGCTGGAAGTGCCCGTCTTTTTCATTTTTCAACACTCCAAAGTGATCACATGGAGGCCTTTTAATCTATTTCCTGATCTTACTACCTCCCTTGTTCTAAGTTTTTAAACTACCCCTAAAATAGCTTCTTTTAGTTGTTTAAGGCCACAATTCTCCCCTCTAACGCTCTGCATCATCCTCCCGTTGGAGAGAACTCGGCTTTGTCGAGTTGGCCATCTCATACATACCATTCTACAATTTACCACCTTCTTTGTTCCATCAGTTTGTGAGTGAAAGGCAATGGAAAATAGCAAGCATCCATGGTGTTCTTCGATGGAATAAAGTGAGTCATTTCAAAAATTGATCAATCACCATAAAAATGAATACATGCACCCCAATGTTCTCCGTAATCCCAAAATGAAATTCATGCTAATATCAGCCTATGGTGCATAAGGAACAGGTAAGGCAGTATAAAGGCTGATATTTCGTGCATGCCCCTTGGAAACTTGACAAACATGGGATCCTTCCACAAAATGTGTTGCATCCCTACGTACTTTTGGCCAATAATACTTCGCCGATAGAGTTTTGTCTCTTCCAAAATGGCCTCCAAGTTCCCCACTATGCAATTCAATAATATTCTTGTCCGAGGGAACTTTTCGATACATATAGCTTTGCTCCCTTCAATAAAAAAATCAGCATGTACAATCTAATCACTCGAGGCATTACTTCGTCTCTTGGCATTGTTAAAGCATATGGCCGGAATAGGGATCATCTTTGTCAAGCTCTTTGATAGCTTCAAACCCAATAACCTTCACGGATAAAGTACTAAGTAGTGTTGCCTTCCTACTTAGTGCATCGGCTGTTTGGTTTTGAGTTCTCGATTGGTGCCAATAGGAATGCACTCTGCTCAGTTTTCATCAACATAAGGTGTTGACTCTCCTCGCATTAGCCATAGAATGATAAAAGCCTACTGGGGAGGAAATCTTCCACTACCTTGCCTCTGAATATGTGTGATGAAAGTGGATTACATATGATGATGATTAGCAATAGAAATAGCAGAGTGAAAAACATCAGCAATGTTGGATTACACATGATGATGATTAGCAACAGAAATAGTAGAATATGTGATGAAGAATAACAGCAGAATATTGTAGCAATGACAACAGCAATATGATATTATCAGCACAGAAAACAGCAACAATACAACTCCTAAAAGACTATCTGATCAGCCATAAAATCAGTCTAACAGGACCATTGACAGCAGCAAATAACCCAGGACAAAGACTCAAAACTCACAACAGCATGCTCAAAACCTACTCAGCATTTCAACAAGACCAAGGATGATATCAACCCCAATAAAAAAAAACATATAAAAAAAAGGGACATGGTGCCATGGTCATGCAAGATGACCTGGTCACCACCGTTCTATCTACATATCAAGCTCATCATTCTCCCAACGAGAAATCAAATTTAATCGAAAAAATCATGGGAAACATATTTTAGACAAGGGAATTAGAAAGGCAACCTAGTATTTCACCCCCACAAAATCTAAATTTATCATACTATGGGGTAATTCACTGGAAATACAATGATACAAATATAAGAAATTTTATAACAATTACAAAGAATAATTTTAGTTTTGTCAACAAACCATAACCATAGCCTGATGGATAGTTTCAACAGTAAGGCACTTGTGAGTTCCATAACAAGCATACCTGTTTCTATTTTCTACAAACAATTAATCTTTCTCATCAACATACCGACTACCAAAATTACAAAACCATATATTAAACAATTAATCTCAGATTCAATCCCAGATAACTCATCAAAAAAATAGAAGTGCGACGTGAACTTGGGATCTACTGCTCCATTATATATAATACAGGTAGACCAACAAGAACAACGATGAGATTCAACGAAGCAGAAGTAAACCCTGTAGATTAATTAATCAGATCTAAAGAAAGGCTAGGAGATTTACAGGTAAAAACTTATCTGTGCTGCGAATACAGATGAAAAGAAACCCTAGATCTCTGGCCTCCCAAAGGTTTTCTTGATTGATCTGATGAAATCTTCTTCTCTGATTTAGGGCTTTTGTCTTTTTGCAGATTGCGAGTAGAATCGTCCCTCCATCTCTATTCTCCTGGTGAAAATCAGAGCTAAAAACCCTAAAAATCGGTCGCCATCACCAGTGAGAAGAGAGACGAACTCAAGATAGATTATAAACCGCTCTTGCAACAAGTAGAAGCTTGTGATGCATTGATGAGTTCACCATTGCGAGAAACCCCCATGGTTTGGAAAGAGAAATCCTTAAGAAAATATTGGACGGTGAGAGCCTTGCATAGCTCGACAAGGAGGGGCGTACTGTGGAATATCAAGCTTCACGTATTCCTTACATGTCAGCATTGAAATCCTCTAGTAATGGGTGTAATCTAGCTTGGTTTGGTGGCATTTTTCTTGAAGGTATCCTTTGCCTATTATTTTAAATACCAAGAAGAGCAGTTTGCTTCAGAATTTGTTTAGAAGAAACAGAATCTAGTTTTACCTAAGTTTCATTTTCAGTTTCATGTCTTTACATTTCTACACATTGCTTTAAATCAAGGCCATTTGTTGTTCATTTCAGATAAAGACTAATCACCTCTCACATATTGAAAGGACATTGGTTTATCTAGAAGTAGGCAATTGTAGTTGTATGGCCTACGATTTGTAAAAGATGTGTTTGAAAGGTGATCTGCTAAATTTAAAGCAACCCTTGTTCATGAACTGCAATGTCTTTAATAGTGGCATACTAAATTAGTACACATTAATAGGATTTGTTTGGGAATATGTGGGAGTTGTAGTGGAAGACGACTCCAATTCTGCAAAGTGTTGCATATAGAAGTTGGCCCTGTTGGTGAGTCTATAGTGTTAGTATTGTGTGTGTGTGTAATGTGCATTAGGTTTCTACGTGGGTGTTAGTGGCTTACATGAGATTTTTTTTGTAAGTAGTATATATAACAATATTGGAGGGTATGAGACCTGAAAAATATAACCTTAATTCTTTTCCCTTCTCTCTCTCTCCTTCGTCTTACTCCTCTAGCCCTAAACTTCTCAAACCCTAGACACATCTCATCATCAATCGATTCAAATTTGGTATTAGAGCAGGTCGCTAACAGATCACACTTGTTGCTGATGTCACCCTACGATTGTTGACATCATGCTGATCAACCTTCCCGAGATCTTTTTTCTTATCCGTAACAAGTAATTTTATTAAGATGATAAAATTACTAGAGCAGGGATCCAAAGAGGCTAAGAACCAACCAAAACCTAGAAACAAAACAATAAAACAGGACTCAAACGCCCCACAAGAGGCCAAACTAGCCCACAATCAACAACAAAAATAGTTGATGGCAGCCCACAATCAACAACAAAATAAAGTGGCAGCAATAATGGAAAAATTAAAGGTCACACACCAGTATTCACATACACTAATAATAGATAATTTAACCCATTTTGTTACAGAATTTTATAAACTATACCATTAGGACATCTTTCCTAGAATACTAAGAGAAAGTATGGCTAGAACAAGGAAGTTGAAGTGGTTTACCTTGTCACTTTTTGAAGAGTTGGGCCTGAATTTTCCTTCTTCAAGCCTCAAATGAACTCTTACTAGCCTCTATTCTTCTAGTCAAAAGTGGTATTTCACTATAAAAGAGGAGATGGAAGACTATTTCCTACAATCTAAAAATGAAAACTAAAGAAGTTTAAACTTTACATACCTTCTCTTGTTCTAAGGCTATTCTTTCTCTATGATCTCGGATCTTGATCTTTTCTTGTCCACTTTGAAGTTATTACTTATCAGTGTCAAATCCATTAAAGTCCATTTAATCTGCCTTTTTTTTTGCCCAGTTTTAACCTCAGATCCAGCCCCATTAAACCTGATTTTTTGGGCCCCAAAATATTGTGAAATCTGGACTCTTTCCCCCCTGTTTAAGCTCTGTAATTGCAGCAGCCTTCGTTGTTACCTTGCACTGCATCATATATATATATATATATATATAGAGAGAGAGAGAGAGAGAGAGGGGCTCAGGACCTTGAATCAAAGAAAAGCAAAGGCATCATTGAATTTCGGGTTGTGAAGCATACCCAATTTTGCCAGTCCCAAAAATAATGATGACGGCAAAAGTTCAGTCGATTTGTACGTGCAATTTCTGTGTGACCTCTGTAGTTGTTGATCAGAACTGCAATAACTAATGGGTACACGACAGAGCTGCAATTAAAGAAAAAGAAGGCAATCAGCAACAAAGTCACCTAAAGCCTGCCAAGATATAGATTTCTTAAGTTATTTTACTCCGTGCTTTCAAAGAAGAACTTGAATTCACATTTGATGAGAATCAAATGCAACAACTAGTAATGAGTTGTGTTCAATGTTGTGAACATCGAGTCAAATTGCAACAGCATTAGGTTGAATTAAATTGACTGTAGGAGCCTTTATACTTATCAACAAACTTAAATAGAAGATGTTACCAACCTATTTTAGTAAATAAACTAGCTGAATATTTAATAAGGAATAGAGTAGATAAATAGAAGATGTTACCAACCTATTTTAGTAAATGAACTGGCTGAATAGTTATGTGGTCCCTAAGCTTCTACGCATAAGATCGAGGAAGGCCTACAATGGCAACAAGTTCAGTGGCAAAAGGCTACAACTGCTGCTACAGAAAAAGTTTTGGAATTCCCGCCTCCAAATAGTTGCTACAGAAAAATTTGGGGAATTCCCGCCTCCAAATAGCTGCTACACAAAACAAACAATTAAAACAAATTTATTGTAAATGAATCCTCATAGGAAATACCTTATCAACTTTGTTTCCAACAAGCATCTTGATGCAAAATGAAGTACCTAACTGTAGCTTGGTGCTCATGCACAGTGGAAGGGTGCACAACAACACGTGGCACCAACCAATGTGTTGCACTGAGTTAAAAGAGTACAGGCTGTGCAAGAAATACTCGCTGAGTTGAAAGGCTTGATTTTGTTGCGCAAGCCATCTTTTGGCTCCCTCACGTGCTAGAACAGCTAAGCACTGACTGAAAAAGTACCTCGCAGAGTTGCTTTCTACTCTGCGAGCTGAATTTGTGTGCAAAGAATGCCTTGTGTATTGTTCGGCGTGAGCGCCGCGTGAAGTACATTTCTGAAGCAAAAGGATGTCTCGCACACCTATGCCACTGTCGCCAATTCCGCAAAATTCACTGAGTGTCAAACTGCTGAGCGACAGAGCCTTTCGCGGACTTAAAAGTCATCTGCGCGACAATCCTACTCCGCGAACCGCGGGATTTGCCCTTTAAACTCAGCAAAAACCCTCATTTGCTTCATTTTCTTCCTCTGCCCTAACTCGCTCCGCCCAAAAGCGCTCCCATCTTTCTCTGTTTTCCTCTCTACAGCTTGAGAACTCTACCTAAAAGCTTTTCCCCTTACCATTTTGCTCCCCGACTATTCCTGGTTACTTCGAGCACAGCTTGGGGGGATTTGAGCCACTGTGCACACTGCTAAGTGGAACCCTAGCTCGCATTGGGTAAGCCCTGCAACTCTCCCTCTGTGCTTTGATTGCTTTAGTAAATTAGAGAGAGAGAAGACAAATTGTGTTATTTTGGTGCCTATTTAGAGTAATCTGCATTCTTTGAGGTTTGTGAACCCTGATTTTGAGATCTAGAGCACCTATGGCCAAGAGTTTAAAATTCATTGATACATTGGCGGCTATGTTGAACCCTACTCCTAGTGGCAGCCCTGTGGCCACTAGGAAATCCACAAGGATTGTTGAGGCCTCCACATTGGAGACCTCTGAGGTGCCCGCACCTAGTGTTGCCCCCTCAATCTTAAAAGAAAAAAAGAAATCTACTCCAAAGAAGAGGGCCAGAGAGCTCCCACCTGCTATGAGCCCTGAAAAATCAAAGAAGAAGCAGAAAAAGGGCAAGGCTGCGACCCCTGTGACCCCTGAGGTTGAGGAGGAAGTAAGTAATGAATACCTCATGGTCCCCAATGACTTTGTAGAAGCAATACCGCTGGAGGCTGAGACTATTTTTGATAAAGCCTATTTTGAGGACCTACCAGTGACCTCTGCCTCTATTGAATATTTGACTAAGGTAACTCTGCTGCCATTGTTGAGACCCTCAATGCAGCTAGTGTTCCCAAGATTAGTCAGATTGTTTGATCAGAATATGAGATTGAAGACTAGTGATGATGGGAACCCAGCACTGCTGGTACTGATCGATAATTTCGAAATATTGTTTAACCAGTCTGACATTGCAAGGGTACTAGGGATACCAGCTGGGTATGACTCTAAGTTTGGCTTGGGACCTCCCCTGACTGCCACCATTACAGAAATAGCCAGGGCACTTACTGGAGGGATCATGGCTTCAGGGGATTCAATCAGAAAGAGAGATCTGCACCCCAATGTGAGGCTCATGGATGCAATATTGAGGAAGAATGTTTATTGCTCGGGTCATGAGCAAGAGAGGAGGCCCCCCATAGCTGATGCCCTCCTTTCAGTTCACAGAAACCACTACTTGAATGCAGCCAAGTTAGTGTTTGAAGAGATTAGGGACCTGTGTGAGAAGGTGAAAGTACAGAAGAAACCACATGCCCTTCCCTATTGCAGGTTGATTACTGCACTGTTGAAGGATGGGAAATACCCCTTCAAAAGGGAGGAGGAGACAGTGCCACTAAACTCCAAACAAAGTGGAAAGAAGCAGTGGGGTATCAGTGACACAATGATGGAAAAGAGGAAGAAGAAGAAGGAATTATTGAGAGAAGCAGCCCCCACCATTGCTGAAGCAATAGCTGCTGTTGTTCCTGCTGCTGCACCCTCTCCATCACTTGTGCCAGCCAGCACCACACTTACCATCCTTTCCATACCCCTATCCCCACCCCAGTTCCAACTCCCTTAACATTACCTCCCTCCTCATCCCAACCATCCCAGCCCCACACAAGCCCAATACCCTTACCTGAGCCACTACAACCCACATTCACCGTGGCCACCCTACCCATTACCACACCCTTACTATTTTTCTAGCCCATACCAGCCCTCCTGTGAAAATTGCCTACACCAAAAAGATAAAATTATCCGAAGGCAAGACTCACACACAACCCTAGCCCACTTATCTTTCCCAACCTATTCCTACCCTTGACACCACAGCCATACCAGATCTAATATCCACACCTTCTGAACCTGAAACCTACACCTTTGAAACCCATCATCAACCTTTTGACACCTCCCCCACATTTGTCCCTGACCCATTCCAACCCATAGACTAGCCTATTCCATTTCCCACTTCCCATAAGTCACTAATAGGGGGAGACTTTTCCACTATGATGTCCACTATTCTAGAGGGCATCAACCTTGAGTATACCCCTCTCCCAGACTCCCCACACATTGACCCTCCACATCATACACCACCACATTGATTTCAAAGTATTCTTTGAAATCATCTCAATTTGTTCGTCATCAAGTATTCTATTTCTCACCTGAGCTGTCAGTGCTCTCCAACACCCTAAGTAATCGTTGAAGGTTTCATTAGGGTTCTGCCTCAATCAGGCTAAGTCTGGCTTACGAGATTCAATGTCTATATTGTAGACATATTGCTCTTGGAACAAGTGAGTTAGATCCTTCCACGTCTTTAGGGTTGGACCAATTAAACTTTTCTGAAATACCTTTATCAGTAGTCTTTTATCTCCCCCATACTGGCACATGTCTCCACAATAAGACTTGAGGTGTGCAATGAGATTGCCAGTGTCGTTGTATTTATCAAAAACCGGCATATTAAATTTTTGGGGTAGGGGGACTTCAGCAAATAAACACAAGTCTAAGAAGTTTGTGGCATAGATTTCAGCTCCACCCATCTTCAACAGTTGTTTTTGGATTTTTTCTAACTGCTCTTTCATCTGCTCTGACTCCTTAGACAGGGGGTTTACCCTTTCAGCAATCGGTCGAGATTCACTCTGTGCTACCAAGGGGTTGGTTATTATGGAGGAGGATTAAGGTTGGTCAATGCCTCGGCATAAGCCCCACTGTTCCTGATCTCGTCCTCCTCATACTGTTGGTTTGCATAGGGTGTAGTGAGGGCGAGATTCTCCTGTTGTTATTGTATGGACTATATGGGGATGGACTGAATGGGGTCAGGTGAGACCATTGAATGTGAGGGAAATTTTGCGGAGTGATGGGATGAGTGGAAGTTAGATTTTGGGGTGGGGCTTGATGGGGCCATTGGGTATGGGGAAATTTTGAAGATGACTTTGGGGTGTAGGGGTATGGGTAAATTGGGGTTGATGCAAGGCATGGGTTTGAACTGGGTATGAGGGTTGTGGGTGAGTGAAACTTTGGAGGAATTGTGAAGGGTATGGGTGTGGGGACCCAAGGTTTAGGTCTTGTTGGGCTTAGGTGTAGGGTAAGGAGCTCTGATGGGTTTGGGCCATAAACCCTTGGGAAGGTTGGGCCATAAACCCTTGGGAGGTTTGGGCTATGAGGCTTTGGGAATGCTATGTCTGGCCCATTGGGCCTTGGTGGGTTTGGCCATTGGGCCTCGATGTGTCTGATCTATTAGGCCTCGATGGGTTTGGCCCATTGGGCCTTAATGGTTCTGCCCCATTGAGGCCCAATGGGTCATGAGCCCCTGATGGGTCTGGGTGATGGGGGTTTAGGCCTTGGAGGTTTTGGGTAATGGGGGTTTGGATGGTATGGATGATGGGGGGTTGATGGGGATCATGGGGGAATGAGGCATGATAGCTTGATAGTGTATGAGAGGGGTTCAAGGATGTGTGGTGTGGATGAGAGGGATTGTTTGGGAGGCCTTCCAACTGGTATAGGCCCAGACCATTTCCTCAATCATGGCCATTGGGGAGGGATCGGATGGAGATGGCGCATCTATGGGAAGGAGGGGTATGGATGCAATGGGGAAATTGGGCATGACCCCGATAAAATCGGGCATGACCCAGGTAAATGGTGGGACATAGTGTGGGTTGGAGAAATTAGGTGGAGCATTGGTGAATGTGGGTAGATCGGGTTTATATTGGGATGAAGAATGGGGCATGGATGTGGGGGGTGAGAGAGGAATGCTGGTCATGGCCCCAGTAAAAATGGGCATGACCTAGGTAGGTGGAGGGATGTATGGGGGATTGGTAAGATCGGATGCGACACGAGTAGATGCGGGTGGATTGGGTATGTGTTGGGAAGATGGGAAATAGGGCATGGTAGTGAAGGCGGGAAATTGGGTTGGGTTTTGAATGGGTATGGATGGAATATGGGATGGGCTAGGAATGGTCATGGATGGGGGAATGGGCATGACTTGAGAAAATGATGGGGAATGGGGGGTTGGATTTTGGATAGTTTGAGAGGTGGTGGAGGGGAAGATAGGGGCACCGAATGGGTCGGTGACGATAAAGGGTGATTGGGTGAGGGGGATGGATGTGAAACCCTCTTCTCTATGAGAATGGGTTAGAGAATGTGGCGGGGATGAGTCGGGTTTAGCATATGCTGGATCCACTGCTCACAACATGGCTCGATATCGGGTAGGTACAGGTGCCTCGGATGGGGCCCGTAAAATTTTCTCCTTCTCCCCTTGTGGGATGACGGAGGGTAAGATGATGTTGTGCCAACACCACAAATCTCTATTTTGGTTTTTTTGATTATTTAATTTTTTCAAAAAAAAAAAAATTGTAAGTGAAATGATTAAGGGTTCCAGGACCTTTGAATTCCCATCTCGGGTGGCTTTCGTACCCTAAGTAAGTTCCGTGGCAAGACCCCGATGCACTTCGGAAGAATCAAAGGGAAACCCTTTGATCTATTAAAGGCATGGAAATCGATACAAACAACCCGATCTCCCGGAGCGGGACAAAAAGAAGTCGCCTTCCTTTGACTGACGGGGACGTATTGGGTGTTGAATAATGCGGAACCTAAATAGAGGTGCTAAACCACTAACCAGGGAATTCGGGATGGGAAAAGGGCCTCAGATTCGGGCTGCACTGCTTAGGCTAAACTTGGCACATGTATTACTAGCGCCAATGCAAACCTGCTCAATTTAAGCTTGGCGCATGTAATAGTTGCACCACTGCAAGCCTGGGTAAAAAATTCTTGGCGCATGTATTAGTTGCACCAGGCAAAACAGTGGGGTCAAACAGGTTTGACAGTAGAACAGCAACCCAAAATTGGTCTCTTTTTTTTTGGTTTTCTTGGAAGCTATGCTTCCGGGGACAGCTTGCTTAATTGTATCGAGTCTCTCCTCACCGAACCTAAGGGATACAAGGCCGGTGCAAGTCTACTAATGCTCTCTCCCCAAGAGTTTTAGGCTTCGTAAAGAGATACGTTACTCACCCGATATACCTTCAACGCAAACGCTTTCTCAGATACTAGGTGGGCTGGTACTTTTTCGAATCATTACCACTAGGGGCTATCGTCGTACTAAGAACAGGGAGTTTGTATGTTTGCCTAGAAATCCCAACCCTTGAAAATCTAACCTCACAAAAATCAATTAAGTCCCCCTTGTTGGTTCAATTTTAATTTTTAATTTTAAAGGGAGTTTGCTTAGAGTTCAAACCCGGGGGGTGACGGTCCCGTGCCGCCTCTACTGGCCAACGTCCACTGATAGAATATGTTTACAATAAATTAAATGCACACATAGGCCCGCCAAACGACTAAGGTGTGTAAATGACAGAAAAAATATAGAAAATTAAATGACAATCCGCAAGTAGGCCTGCCAATTAGCTAAGACACTTAAATGACGAAAAAAAGAAAGAAAAGTAAGTACGAAGCACAAGTAGGCCCGCCAATCGGCTAAGGCACGTAAATGACGTAAAAGTAGGGGAAAGTGAAGAGACGAAATTGTAGGGGTGAGTAAAAACAGTAAAAAAAATAGCAAAATGATTAGCAAAATCAAATAAAATAGGCCAAAATTCAAGGGGAAGCTCTACTAGCTACTCCCCAGCAGAGTCGCCATCTGTGAAACGGTAGAAATCGTGATGATTCTGTCGCGACAATGCGCACTCTCTAAAAATTTAGAGTCTCCACCCAGAGCTTTTGGTGTCTCGGAAAACCTAAAATCAAATTTAAATGCACCGAAGTACCATAAATGACTCTTAATCACCAGTCTATGCCAAAGGCTCTTGGGTAGGGGCTTTGGTTATCGATCGGGAAGGTGTTAGGCACCCGATCAACCCATTTAATGCGGTCTCTACTTATGGCCAAAGCAAAAATAAAAGATAAAAAGGAAAAAGTACTCCCCTTTGCCCTAAGGCACTAAGGATCCTCTTTGTGCCCCTCCACTCTTGTCGAGATTTTGACGGCGTAACGGCACAAATGAGTGGATAAAGGGAAAACTAAGAAGGTAGAGGGATAGAGGGGAGAGCCGGAGCTCTTGGAGCCCTTGTTGCACCACTATGGACCTTCACGTGAGTGCACTTTGATGAGCTTCCGATAGCTTGGCTGGTGGAATGAAGGGTTTTAACGCCTAAGGCTTGCAAGCTAAGAGGTAGAGGAAAGAGGCTAGAAGATAACTTTCACCTAACCTATGGGATTTTTGATGAAAGAGGGGGTCTAAAGGACACTTTCAAGTTCTGGAATTTGTATGGAGGATGGTGCACCAAAGGGGAGAATAGCTTCTTTCTTAATTTTCTCTCTTAAGGAAATTTTCGAAGCCCTTTTAAAGGGAGGGGTGCCTCTCTATTTATAGGAAAAGGAGAGGTTAGGAGGGTGCTTAGAGGCTTAAGTTGGATTAGCAATTAGGTAATCAAGCATCTAAGGTTTTCTAGGATTTTTGAAGCTTAGAAAAGTGTGAAAGTAGCTTCAATGGTGGATGATAGGGTAGTGTTTCAAATCTCTTGAGGGTTGCAAATAGGATAAGGAAGGGTGCAACGGAACTAATGAGATGCACTCAGGGCATCAAGGTGGTCAATAAGTCAAACCCCAAAGATGAAATTCGAGCCAAATACCCAGGGTTACTATAGCTGAACCTAGCGCAACTAATAGATGTGCCAGGCAAATGTACAGTAAAACAGTGCATGGGAAGTTGCAAGGCCGCAAGGGCACCCACTTAAACCTGGCGCAACTAATACTTGTGCCAAGCCATTTCTTCCCAGAAATGGCTTGGCACATGTATTACATGCGCCAAATCCCATATGGATCCCCACCCAAAACCCGATTTTGTCGAAAAAATTCAGAACGCGATATCTTTCGATGTACAACTCCGAATGAGATGATTCTTGGCTTGTCGGAAAGTTGGAGACTTCTAATTTTCAATGGTATAAGATTCAATTATAGTAGAAGATCTCAGGCAATCTTGGTGCACCACTCTTCGGCCATTGCTCGGGAAGGTTAGGTTTAGGGTTCGGAAGGGGTTCTAAAGGTTGGGATGGGTTTCTAAAGGTTTAGGGAGGTTTTTAAGGGATCAGGGGTGATTCCTAAGGGTTTGGGATGACTCTTAAGGTTTTGGGAAGGTTTCCTAAGGTTACGATACCTACCAGCGGAAGCTCGAAAGTGCGCCTCTCTCGAAGTATGTTTTGATCGAGCTTTGGGCCAAATTTGGGCGTCTACAAGGTGGAGTTAGTTTTATATTTGGTAGAATAAGAAGAAAGAATATTTTATGACAGTTGTGTGTCAGTTGTGGAGCTGTGGTATTTCAGCCCATATAAAAAATATGAAAAAAATACAAAGAAAAGCATACAAAAAAGGAAAAACAGAAAGCCAAATGAGAAGGCAAATAAGTACTTCATTGGTAAATTTGAAAAGAAGAGAAGAAGCTGGCCACTTTGACTCAGAAAATTCAAGAAGATGGAGTTGTGCTGAAATGAAGAAGGTGAAGTCATGAATCACCACCTCACCTTGCTGATTTCTCAATTTTGAATCCTTTATACCTTTTATTCTTTTAAACCTCAAACCATAAGCCACATTACAACCCAATAAAAAGACCCTACTGATCTGAAGTTGATTGAGTTGTCATGTGAAGATGAGGAGCTATGTAATCTATGGTAAAAAGAGCTAGAGGATTTCAGAACTTAGTAGCCATGCCTATACTCATGCTTACAGTCCTATTTGAGGGCTGTAACTACTCTTGAGCTGGAGTGAAATGATACACCTTCTATTTTTATTTTGAGTGACAGTCCTGGTGAGACTTGGGTCTGAAATTAAATTTGTTGGGGCATTATCTAAACAGAATTCTTGAATTAATGGCGAGCTTTGCACTAATTTCCACACACAACACCCTTTATATGAGTTGATTGGGTATGGAGGAAGTTATACCTGATTTCAGTATTAAACTATTGTTTTACTATTGTGACTCCTCTAAAAAATTGAATGAATAAAGTGCGAAATGAATTTTATTTGTTTGAACTCTATTTTGACATATTGCACTAACATTAACTGTTTTATTGAGAAGTTTGTGGGTACCTTCACTAAAAACTCTCAGGAGACTGCACTCCTCCACTAGGGATCACCTAGCGGTTTAAAAGGCTTAATGCATATGCTAAATGCATCTGTGCTCCCTACAAAAGTGGCATTTAAGTATTGTAGAATAATGGTTTAATTTTCACTTTGCTCGAGGACTAGCAAAGATTAGGTTTGGGGGTGTGCTAGTCACTGGTTTTTTCTACTTTCTACCCCTTAAACATGGCTTTCGCTATAACTTAGAGTGATTAATAATTATTTTTAAATGTGCTTTCCAGCTAGGAATAATTTATAGCATAGTGTAGAAATTCAACCAATAAGTGTCAAAAGAGGATACTTAGAATTATTCATGAAGAGCTGATACAAGTGGGGCTCATGGCCTGAAAGACAATTGTTCCTGTTGAAGTAAAATAGCAGAAAGAGCCTTCAAGACAATACCTTCAGCAGTATATAGCAGAATCAACCTTCAAGGTTGAGAAGACCAATGCCTATTGAAGAGTTGCAGCTGTGAGAAATCACAAGAACATCTTAAATAGTTGCACATTCAAGCAGCCCAAGCAGTCAGCTATCAAACAGAATCAAAGAGCCTCCTGCAACTGCATATTGTGTACTTGAGCTGAAGAGGACCTTCAGTTGGTGCATTTTGTTCAACACTTTCAGCAGTAATAGATACTTCAGAAGACCAAGTTTTTAGTTGTGTGCACACTAGAGCAAATCAGGTTGCAGCAACAATAAGCTTCAGCACCTGCAGCATAGTTGAGCTCGAGCAATTCAGCAAGGCTACATCTCAACCCCTTGAGCAGTTCAAAGCTTAAAGGGAATTTGTCAAGTGCTACAATGATGAAGAAAGCCAACCCCACAAATGGTTCCATCAACCTCTCGAGGAGTGCACATCTTAAGTTGTTGTTCTAAACCTGCTAGTGAACCTATCGAATGGTTCTTTACCCATTAAACCTGCTGAGTTGTATAAAATACAGCTGGAATTGAACCCCTCGAGTAGTTCAGAAAGGCCTTCAACCAACCTGTCGAGCAGTTGACCCCTCCACCAATCCATTTAACCTATCGAATGGTTCTTCAACAACAACACCAACCTCTCGAGTTCACTTCAGCAACCGCTCGAGTCTCCTTCAGAACCTCTCAAAAATTGCTTTAGATTCAATGCTTCGGCTGCAGCTCTCGAGCAACTTATACTTCTAGCATTTTATCCACTCGAGGACAGCTTTCAACTACTTGAAGACCTTCAGTTTTTAGCCATTATTAATGGTCAGTGGGGGCATTTTTTAGAACTCTAACAAGGCACATGGGACAACAGTCCACATGCAAACTATTCTATAACTAAATGGGAACATTCTATTGGCTATAATCGAACTACTTCAGCTGAGTATAACTGAAAGGACTCATCTTCTCCCTGATTGGCCAAAATACTAATCACATGGATTATAATAGACTGAATTAATTTCTTCCCTCTGATTGGTCAGAAATAAAGCACAAGGATTGATTCATATGTATAAATACCAAACTGAGTTTTGTGATTTGGTAGCAAGGAATTAAGGAACCAAGGAATAGCCTCAGTCCTCCTTAGCTCAATTTTAGTTTAGTTTTAGGTTTTCTTTTCCCTCTTCTCTCCCTAATCCAACCTTTTGGATTAGATCTAGGTAGCAGCCAAAGGCTGATTCGAATTGTAAATGGATCTGTAATATCATTGTGAAGAAGCTCGGATTCTTGCACAGATTGTAGGCTTGAGGCTGATTCATTATAAGTTTTATTTTAATCAATGAAGAGTTGTTTTTAATGTTTCATTAGATATGTAATTCTTTCTATTCAATTACTTTAGAGTTTTATAGATCTAATGCACCTATGGTTGCCTGAGCTTGTAGCCTTGCAGCCATAGTGCCTGCAGTAATTTTCATGTTCCATTCTTTATCCTCATGGCTGGAGTAAATCTATAGGATGATCTGTGACCATTCAAGTAGGCAAATCATAGCCTTAGGACTAATCTAGATCTAAGGTGGAATTGGATTCTTCCTCTTTGCACTTGATCATAGCCTTAGGACAGATCATAGCTTTTTATTATTATTATTATTTTATTTTATTTATCTCAATCGGCACCACTTAAATAATTGAAAATAGTTAATCATTTATTATGCCCTTATATATTCTCCCCTCCTTATAGGAGCAGTCGATTTAAATTTCATCAATTACAAAATCATCTCAACTTTTATCGCAATTTTTCCTCTGATATGGGCTATGCCGAACTTTGTATTGAATATTCGCTCAATTTTTTATTTTATTTTTTGGGTTTTCACTACTTTATTACTCATGATTCTTCAATCCTTAATGAAAAATATTGAGATTCAGTCCTTTAAGTCTCAAATTAATTGTCATTTATAATTAACCTTAAGCACTCGATATTTCAAGTGTCACATTTGGTCCAAATCCTTGGTTATAAATTTTCGGCTGATATATTAAAATTTCTTGATTCTTAAAATCACTTGCTTAGTTAAAGTCCTAACATCTAGTCTTCAATGATCATTTCTTCTTATAACCTTTCGATTCATAAAAGTTATTCTCAAGAAAATTCTTAAAACTCCTATCAGTAGGATGCTCTTCTACTCGTAATCCTTAACTTTTCAAACATGATTCTTCTCGTAGTCCTTTAAATAATTTATTACAAATTTATCTTTATCTCTCAGAATCGATAACTCCTAAAACTTTATTGCAAGATAGCCTCTTTGTCATATCTCGTTGATCATAAACTATTTTAATATTATTTAAGATTACTGATAATAATTTATTTCTCAATCTGAATTTACTTCCAATGAGCTATTCTTCTTGTCGGTATCTCAAGCTATAATGAGTTCCAAATCATCAAATTATTTAGAATTTCTAATTTCTAATTATTCCCCAATAATTTAAAATGTCTCTTCTACTTTCTCCTCAATCTTCAAAGATCATTTTCTAATTTCTCTCGCATGCTCCACGCTCATATAAGTTTTTCTTAAATAACTCCTTAAATCCTCAATTTAACCTTTAAATCATCACATTTTCTTAAAATCCTTCAGTCCTCAATGATCTAGAGTTTGGAGTCTATTAGAATTAATGTCACCACAATCACCATAGTGTAATAACATGAGCTACACAGTCCTCAAAGAAATAAAGCCTGGGCTTTGATGTCATCTCTATCACAACCCAGAATCCTAACAAATCTCAGGAGCCTAGAATCCCGTGTCATGATCCCGCACAGTTGTAGAGGTGATAAGCAGATATATATATCTTACTAGATCTTATATAAAATTGGGCTCTCAAAAATTGTGAATCAAATTTTCTTCTCATATCAAAATTTCCTTCATTAAACTTACATTAAAATTTGAGTCTATTATAGTAAATGACCATAAATAAAACTACGATCAACTACTAAATTTTTTTTCCAAATATTTAATATATATCTGATATCGTTTAACTGGTCCTCCACGTCATCACCCTCATAAACCGCATAGTCTACAGCGCATCAAGTCTACCAGGCAGTGTAGTCCATATCTTCACCTTCAGCTGTTTGTTTTTGGGAGGGGGGTGAGTTTACTCAATCATGTAAACTCAGTTGTTACACAGTCGATCCACCACAATCTGCACAGGTAGTTGTGGGTGCAACTTCGTGGGTAGAAGTGAATGCTTTACAATTTCATATAAACAACATAATAATTATTCTCATAAATATTTCATATAAAATAAGTTGAAAGAACGTAACATGTTTTAATGCATATGATGTTTCCAGTACTTATTACTTTTCTTATTTGTCTTGTCAACTTAACTTACGCGACATATTAGAAGTCTTATTATTACTCCATACGCCTATATAACGTATTTCGTATCTTACTTATCTTGTTTAAACGATCTGTGTCATGATCGCTACTCGACCCTATCACACGAGGTTCACGTGTAGATAACCACCTAACCTCTATATCATAACGTAAACCACTATCCATCTCGATAAGGTTACGCGCATAAAAATCAGTGTCTCCTTATGTCGAGATACTATCGTATCATATTGTCCTTAAGACCCGTCTTTGCTGCAGACGTTAAATCTTACGGTGGCACGCAAGACATGACATGTGTAGAAACTTAATTCATGTTTAGCTGGCCTTCACTGTATATCTTAACATATCATAATATTATTCAGTTCTAGGCTTAAATCCTCACCCCAATTTCATATTTGCGTGGGCTTAAGTCTACACTTTTTTAGCATCTCGTAGCTTAACATAGTCATATTCTATCTTTTCTTAAACTTAATTAGAATGGGTCACAGTGCGATAGGCTTCACAAATCACACTTTTCAAGAGACAAGTTCCGTAGTAACCTGGATATACTTCGTGTGGCAGCCCATACTCCCATAGAGGTGTTACATCCGTACATCGATGCCTACATTTCAAGTTTTACGTGATCGTGAAAGAAAATCTCACCGTGACGAAGGCTTAAAAGTCGTGTGTCATGTCTTATTCCTTTTTCTTATCATACATATGCCTTAACGTACTTCTAAATGATGAAGTTACATAATGCAAATGAAACATATAATAAGAAAATATCTAATCATAAAGGAACTAATATTACTCATAATATTTTAAACTATAATTCAAATAAACAAATCGATCGCAGGGAGATATTAAAAATATTAATATCAAATCGACATCTATAAAAGAGGTGAGTTAGACTTTAACTCTTAGATATTATATTGAACTTCAAGACCTTATAAGGTTATAGTGTGGTCTAAAAGTAACTAAGGGTGCCTCGCTCATCTTTAAGAGAGAGAGAGAAGAAGGTGACCTATAATGAAGGTACATGAGTTCTAAAATACATAACTCAAAGTGATGTTACACTGATCTCATCAGATAGATCTTGTCGATCTGATGAAAACGGACAGGTCATTTGTGAAATTTGGCTAAGGATTGACTCCCGTATGACTCAAACCAATTTTGACCGTCGGATCCTTGTTACATAATTTTCGATATATGTACACCTTCATAGCGTAGGTAAAAGATGCATTTAAACAGGATCCTAAGCTTAGAAGGTGGATTAGGCCTATTCCAAAAGTTTGGGCCACGATTTCATAACTACACGTTTGCTACATAGGGTATATGGACCATTACGGGTCTATAGACTAGACGGGCCCACATGAGAAGCCCCATATATATTTTAACGATTAATTATTTGACTAAATGGTACAAATAGTGAATCAGGGTCTTGGGCCTTGCACACAAATAAATCAAAGAGGTATAACCATAAGAATGTAGATAGCTAAAGGTGTTTGACTCATTGCGTAGGGATAGAGCCTGATCTGACGTATAGCATAAGGGTCTTTGGGCCCAACTCAAACCAATAATGGGCAAGGCATTTGGCCCAGTTCAAACTGAATGGAAGGAATAAGGGCCATGAGTCCGATATAAGTTAAATAACAGGGTCATAACTTTGGTTTTCTAATAACGCGAGGCAGACTTAGTTCAGCTAGAGGCTTTTGGACCTATTAAAACTTTGATCTTACACCATTCAAGTACACTCCCTTGACCAGCCACCTGGAACATACCTATAATAAATCTAAACAATCCAAGTGGTTGCCAATCATTGAAACATGTCTCAGTTTAAGAGTCTCACCGTAAGAGGATGAAAATCGTTCATTCAATGGGCTTTAATCTTAGACGCTAGAAGAAAGTAACCTATATCGGGGTGTATAAATTCAAAAAACCATGATAATGGTTTATACGTCAACACATAAATTGTATAAGGATTTGGTTGGGCTTAGGTGTGTGGCACACCAACTGTTGTCCTAGTGTACATGTAGGTTTTTGTCAATTGTCACTTGGCACACAATCTTGATTTAAACGTCATCAAGGGAATCTGACCATCCAATTCATAGATGGCCACATGATCAAAAGTATACATTGTAGGGCTCGGACCAGAGGTCCATAGTTTGGGTGCACTAAAAGGTCAAATTGGACCTCCCAGGCTAGGTGCTCATAGTTGTAAAAGGGCTAAAACCCATATATGTTATAGTTTTCTAATTTTTAAACATAAGATTTAAAATAATTTAAAACTATGAGAGCGATTGTAAACGTTAGATGAATAGAGAGTAAAATATTAAGGGGGGGCTACCCTTTGGTCCAAGGCTGGTCCAATTCGGATTATGGCGATCCATCGGGTCAAACTGAGCCGTTAGCATTGATTGCACCAAAATAAAAGAAGGTTGAACCCCATTTTCCAAAAGCAGTTGGCTGCTATTTGTTGGGCAACTTGGTGCCCGATTTTAAAGTTCTTAGGTTCTGTTTTGTTAGCACACTTGGGTGTCATATGGATGGGTATAGTATACTATAGTTCTCGGCCGATGGGTTCAATCATAGGGTCAACCCTTTGACCATAACTGTCTTGTGAATCCACACAAAACCCAGGGAATAGAAAATTACAGTTTTCATATAATCATCACAAAAAGTGTAAAAGCGTAGATGTGGATGGATAGAAGGGCACCTACCTGTTGAAGAGTGCCCGCAGGTTCACAATGACGCAATTTGGATCTGGCGCATCGTTTTGACTCGGATGCAGAGTGGCTTGAATTTGATAGATCAAAATCTGAATTGCCGATTCAGATCGGCAATGGATTTCTTCAAATCGTGCGCGGTACTCATCGTGACACTACATGGAGCCGACGATGTATGGAGCGGCTGATTCGAGATATGCGGTTTTTATCAATTGCAGTGGAAAGAACACGATGGATGGAAGAGGCTGCTGCTATGTGGGTCTTCATTGATATATATATATATATATATATATATATATATATATATATATAAAGAGAGAGAGGGAAAATCCTACCTTTTTTTTGTGATTTTCGTTTGAATTAAATAAGGCTAAAGGGGATACTGTAGAGAGAGAGGGGCTTGGGTTGCTACTGTGTCGGCGTTTTCTTTGGGTAGGAAAAGACGAAAGAGAGAGAGAAAAAGAGAGAGGGAGATAGGTCGACTGGGAGAGAGAGGTGGAGATGCTTGTTGGGTCGTTGGGTTTATAAGGAGAGAGAGGGGAAGGGAGAGAGAAGATGGTTGGTTGTTAATAGGAGGGCTTCAATATATATAGAGAGAGAGAGAGTGAGAGAGAGAGAGAGATAAAGAAAGAGAGAGTGGGGGTATTAATTGGGGATGTTGGCTGCTTGGGTCTTAGAGAGAGATTACAGGGGAGGCTGTTGTATTAATGGAGAGAGAGAGAGAGATAGAAAGAGAAGGAGAGGGTTCGATTGGGCTTTTATTTATAGAGAAAGAGAGAGATATCATGAGAGAAAGAGAGAGAGAATTAGAGAGAGAAATTGCTTGGGTCTCGGTGGATTTTTGAGAGAGGAAGACGATAGAGTGAGGGAGAAAGAGTGAGGCTATTGGCCTATTGTATATGGGAGGAGAGAGAGGGAGCCCAACTTGGTAAGTCAACAAATCTTACAAAAAGAAAGAGTCCAAGAGAACTCTACTATTTTAGAAATATAGGAAGTTGCCTTGAGTTGGGATTCAGGTGGCAGATTCCGCTAATTTTAAATTTCATTGTTTCTCTTTTCGTAAAGAAGAATAGTTGGGTGTTGAATTGTCAACACCAACCCCCATGCTCCTCCATCTAACATCTCACATAAGTGTGTACATCTTGTACCACACACGACAACTACCTCACTTTTATTAAAAGCACCGCATTATATTCAAATACAGATGCTTATGTGTTTTTATATTTACCTATTATTAATATTATATCTTATTAGTATTATTATTATTTTATAAATGTAAGGGGAATGAGGTTAGCTTTGGTGTTGGGCTCAGAATCACTTTGGAAAGTGTGTGACTTGTTGACCTATAATAAATGAAAAGGGTTGAATATGAGCACAGGTCAATTGGGTTCTGGCTATATAGAACCACTTACAATAGGTGGGCCGATGTCAAGTCATATGGGTCGAAAGTTTGACCCAAAGTCAAAACATTCAACATAGTCGTATTCTCCCCAAAGTCAACAATTCAACTTTAGAAAACTCAGGGTCATAACATTAGCTCTTATAAGAGCAAAAGCTTTTTGTTTGCTCTCTTTCAGAGCAGATAAAATATGCTTTAGGATATAACGGACATAGAGCAATTTTATCAATTAAAACAGCTCCCTGCCAAAGCAAACGAGGTGAGGAGCTGTATTACCTAATATAAAAGTAGTTCTCCACCGGAGCCAAAAAGTAAAAGAGCTACTCTTTGCCCTAAGAGAGCTAACCCAAAGGTAGCTTAAAAGCACCAGTAATCTAGACTCTAATAATGTTACAACCTAGATTTTTTTACTTTATTTTAATGGTATTAGATGATGTACCACATTGTGCACGATGCTAATGCTCCACACCGGAATCTATCCTCGTTTAGAAAATTTTTTATTTTTCCTGTATCAATATTAGGCTCATTGTGAAGTGCTCGTCGATACGATTCCAACGATATAGTTTAACAATTTCTAACAAGAATATAAAAAGTTACTCTCATTTTAAGTGATGAAACAAGTTAAAGGGTATAACTTTAATTTCGGGAGAGAAACATCAATTACTTTGGTGCTTACACAAAGCGTTGGAACAAAATCTTTTCTCAAGCAATTTAGACACGTATGAATTCTTCTTACGTGGAAAAACTCCTATTTATTAAATCTTTTACAAAAAATCTTAATTAGAGTTAACCTAAAACTTTTTACCATTATAAATAAAACTTTTAAAAACTCTCTACTCTTTATAATAAGAAATTATTCTCTTCCAAGACTTATACAAACCGACGCCTTACGCATCGGCCTTTTCAACTCGAACCGTCGTAGATCTATCGTTCACGCTTCAAGAGGTGGGTACCCATCAATCCATCTTATTTTTCTCAAATCTCGTCGCGTAGGATGTGTTCGATCGCGCATTGAAGAATTTAAAAATCTTATTTAAACCCAAATATTTAATAACTTAATAGATCTGCATGTTTAATATTATCTTTTCTCTTGAAAGTTGTATAATTTATAGGCTGGGTAATATTTTATTTCTCTTTTTAAACAATTATTTTCTTTAGCTATTAATATTTTACCTCCTATTAGGTCTGTATATTTAATATGTTGTATTCCTCTTAAATCTATATACTAATTAAACATGAATATTTTTAAGTATGATAAATATGCATATTTAGTATTTTATTTTTTATTAAAGTTGCATGATTTATAAGTTGGTTTATATTTTATTTCTCTTTTCAAAATAATTCATTTGTTTGACTATTTAATATTATACTTTTCTATTAGGTTTTCATATTTAATATTTTATCTTCTTTTAAATTTATAAAATTAATTAAACTCTAATATTTATAAATCTGATATATTGACTTATTTGAAATAATATCCTATTGATATTGTTTATTTCTAAATCTATATAGTTAGAAATTTACTCTTTTATTAAAACTGTAATTTTATATTCTTGTTTATCTAAAATTAATTAAACATTAAAATTTAAATCATATTCTTGCTTATCTAACCTTATTAATGACACCTTGAATATAAAAAAGAAAATAAGTAAAACTAATTAAGCCCTAAAATATTATAAATTTGATATATCTATATAATTAGAAATTTATCCTTCTACTAAAACTATAATGATATATTATTGTTACAAGTCTATATTATTATTTATTTCAAATTAATTAAGCCCTAAAATTAAACTATGTTTTTATTTTATTTAAAAGAATAATAGATTGCACCATCTTGAAGTTTTGGATCCGAACTCGCATCTCGATATTTTGATCATAACTTTTTATTCTGACCTCGAATTGACGCGATTCTTACGAAATCGAAAAGAAGACATTGAGCTTTACAACTTGTGTGAAATAGTTATTTCATGAATCTGACATTTTAGAGGTCAAAATAGAGAAGCAAGTCAGGTTCAATTTTGAATGACCCAAGACTGTTCGAATTTAATGCTATTTTCTAATTTTCATGACCAAAATTTATATATATATTATATGTTACTTAAGATCTTTTGATCGATGGTCAGGATAAATCGTAACTTAGTAATTATAAATACTTATTAATTTAATTGTCTAATTATAGTAATATATATATATATATATATATATCAGTTTTATCGCTTCAACGCGACCACTTCGATAATACAAAATGTTAGAAATTCGATGTCTCATGAAAATCGAACTCTAACATTCACATTATTGAAATCACATTAATAACTACCCTATCATATAAGTTTATTGGTGTTATGTAAATATATATACAAATAAATATAATGAAATTTAAATATAAATATATATTTTGTGTATGATAGTGCTATACTTTCATCCTTACCATGATATATGAGTTATGGACATGTTAGGTCATATATACGCGAATGTATCAGATCATGCCTACGCTTAAGTGTGGTGATTCGCCAAGATGATATTGAAATGAAAAATACATCGTATTCATATGTCTTATAGCTCATGGTAGTATGAGACATCATGACTAGTAGGGTGACTGTGAATTCAGTATAACCTCGTATACGGTGGCATATACGGTGATCTTATCACCCCGAGTTTTAATATGATAGGATAAGATATGAATTAGTATATGAGGTTTGACCCTTAGGCCTTAACTGTGGTGAAGTTTTTTTTACGGTCACGTGAATATTTTTCTTGAAAAGCGTAATTTAAGAAAGTTACCCCACTATAACTCGTCCTATGATTAAGTTGTAAGAGTAGGTTATGATATACGCATGAGTATGAGATAAGAAAATTTATGAGTACGATAAGATATCGTATATGCCAGAAAAAGATTAAGAAATTAAGTCTGTACGTGATATTTCTTGCGTAGCCACCGTAAGGGCAATAATGTCTTACAACCAAGACGGGTTTCTGAGAGATAGTATGACTATGACCATGAGTGTGAGTAGGTGTATGAGTAGGTTGTGAGTACGTGTGACCATTTATGTCTCTCTATTGGGCTGGATGGAAGAGTATGAGTATGATACGGGAGCGTTATGATATGGTGGTGTGATACTATGGTGACCTTTACATGGTAGTTCGAACTGCGACTCTAGCACAAGTCGTTTAGGATTTGAGTATGTTAGTTATGCTTATGCGATGTACAGGCGTATGCGCGAGAATAATAAAATATATTATGTTATGAGATATGGTGAGGTACGTTAGGATATGGGTGTATATATCATGATCCTACATTTATGTTATGATATGAGCTTTTCGATATGCACATAATTTTGTCTTTATCTTTCTGATTTCATTGATATACTTTGTTTATCACTCACGTAAAGCACCCACAATACATCTGAGTAAAATGAGGTGGATTGCTGATTTATTCACTGAATTTACGTGACTGAGTAAACTCATCTCACAACAATCTAACAGCTGCAGGTGATTGCACTGGTAGAGTTGACGCCGTCTATCCAGATCCCGCTGACGCCGTTTTCATTAACCCAGTGGACGTTGATTATCAAGATCCTTTGGAGGGGGACGCCGTTGATTATCAGGAAGACTTCGGTGCTGAGTTCGATCCGAGTGCCGATTATTTTGTGATAGACTTGGTATTCTACTTCGTTGATACATTTATTGTGGACCCTACCGTTTCATTTATCGGATTTGTCTCCGACCTTGTTTATGTTTTATTAGTGGATTTATCACATTTTATCGTAATTATTTAGCATGTGTGATTGTTTTATATCCTAACTTTATGTTGTTGACTTTCACTGATTTTTTGAAACTAGACTTGATATATAACCGTTTAATATATTCGAAATATGTGCGAGTCATAATTCGAAATTCTAAGCCACCGGAATATGGTAGGATTTTGGGTGGTGACAAATAATCATCACGTTATAAAGTTGTATTTTGATAGAATCCTATTGATGAATGGGATCTCTATGCTGACCCTATAAACCACATAATTGATTACCCATGCCAATTTCCCAATACAATGAGTTCTACCAAGTCTTTTTCTAAATTTCCGCAAAACAGCTTCTGCCCATGGTTTTGAAGTCTATTGGCTGTTTCAAAGCAGGAGACTGGTATTAAGTGCTGAATACATCAGATAGTATTATTTTACCGAGCCACTGACTTCATTCTGCATGGTAGGCTTCCCATGATTGATCTTACACCATTAATAATTTTAAAATGAGAGAATTCATATATGTCAAAGCGATAGATTTTGTTGAAAGGGAAATAAATTCACAATTTTTGGGAGATTTAAATCATCTAGTTTGTGCGGTTGAATAACAAAGGTTGTTCTTAATTTTAATGGTTGATATTATAATTTTATGGATCCAATAATTCACATCCACTAATAGTGGTAATTCTATGGATGAGACATGTTTCAATGCCGCACAGAAGTGTGAAAATGAAGGCACTTGTAGCGACTAGTCGACTTGCTCATGGCTCACCTATTATTATAGATGTTAGTCTACTTGCTCATGGCTCACCTATTATTATACAAATTAGAATAGATGTTGATTCCAGGTGACAGGCACATCACCGACAGCGACTTTGGGGATGTATGCCATGTGCGGAGAATATCTAAGAGTTTAATTGGTGAGACGTTATCTAGAATCATCTCAATCGTCAAAGTCAAGGTATAGTGGTTGCTGAGACGGGAATTTTTGGCTTCAAAAACGGGTACCGATTTGATGGTCCAATCAAAATCCTTTGAAACTTGACCCGTGTATTGCATGCGTACCATGAGAGAAATTTGACTTTTAGAGGCAGTTCAAGGTCTGTACCGCACAAAGCTTTTGTGGGTGGCATCTGTGCCCATAGATGCAGAATGGTTCAAGGTCTTTACCGCACAAAGCTTTTGTGAGTGGCATCTGTGCCCATAGATGCAAAATGGTTCTAGGTCTTTACCGCACAAAGCTTTTGTGGGTGGCATCTGTGCCCATAGATGCAGATTGGTGCCCCATCCTATTGAACGACAAGTGAAGTGGCCCAAGCACCGATTTGATGGGGTAAATGGGTGTATAAGATGAATGAGAGTTGCACCGTTGATGGTACCCCAAGCACCATACGTAATAAAAACTCGAAACCAATCAGTGGTCAATTCCTTTTTCATACTCGTCTCCCTCACCGCCTTGCCTCTTCCTAATGCAAAACCAGCAGAGAGAACTGAAAACCAAACTCATTTCAGCATGTCCTTTCTCGAAACCCTAAAGCCATCTCCAATTGCCTCCATCTCTGCATCTAATTTTATAAATATGATTTCTTTCTCCTTATTAACTTCTTTTCATTCAATTAATAATCCTTGTTTTTGAATGGGAACCATCGCTCGATCTTCGTCTCTGCCGCCCAAAAATAGTTATTTCGATTCTGCTAGGGTTAGGGGTTCGATTGCTGTGAGCGCGAGAAAGGCGGATTAGAAGCTGGGATCTCTGAGAGGGGATGGGGGCCGAGGGTGGTAAATATCACCATAAAATCATTAAAGGAGATTGGGAATATGTTCTTGAGGATGTTCCACATTTCCTTGATTATTTACCTGATCTTCCTGTGAGTTTTTTATTTATTTTTATTTTCGTAATTTTTATTTTTTTCAGTTGGAAATCTATGTTTTCGCTCGATAAGTGGATTGTTTAGTTGATCAATAGATGCTTTAAGTTTTTGTGGTTGTTGAGATGAAAAACTAGATTTAAAATGGAATTGATGGTTTGAAGCGGACCACTTTTGAGTCTTTATTATTATTATTAATTTTTTTTTTTTCTGTTCATTATTTATTTATTTTTTACTTTAGTTTGGTAATCGAGATTTATGTGTATGATCCGGTTCGTTGAACTTGTGATCCTTGAATCAGGCTTATAAGCGTACTCTTTTGTTTTTGCCATTTTTTCTATGATTTGGTTGAGATTAAAGGATTTGATGGTATACTTGGAATGATTCCATGGATTTGAAGTAAAATGAAAATTTTGAATGATTGATCGTTGTATTTGCTTGGATTTTCCTATTTTTTTCTTAGTTTGGTGAAAATTTAGAGTTTTTATCATAGAATTGGGGTTTTTACTTGAATTTGAAGCCGAATTGAGTGAATGGAGATTTGGCGTTGGTATAAATTTTTTTAACTTCATTTTTGTTGATGATCTTCATATGATTATTAATGCACTATTATTTTTAGGGTACCTTTACTTACAACTCAAGATTCTCAACCTGTGTTTCACTTACTGTTTACTGCTTGAGAGTGTTTTTCGTCCCAATCTTAGACACAGTAGAGCTTGAGATCATGTTCCGATCATCGGACACTCAGATTTGATTTCACATGGCACACATGATCGAAGAACCACATTTGATGTACGGCCAAGATTGTGTTCATTTTTTGGGGTGTGTGCGACAGTGCAATCAAAATTTGACCCCTTGATGGTAGGCCCATGCTCTCAGGATCTATTGTGTCAAAGATTGGGTACAAAAAACGATCTCTGATTCAAAGCAGCCAACGTTTAAGCATGTGAAGCAACGGTTGAGATGGTAGAATCTTGGGTTGAAAATAAAGGTGTGACGCAGGACAACGACCTTAAAATCCGTGAAACCCCATGTTATGCTAATTTTCCGAAATTAAATTAATTAATTGACCAATTAACCATAAATTAAAGCGATACATTTGGGTTTATTGGGATTCCGCTTAGGTGGTCATGCTAGGTCCACGTAGGGTCCAATCCGATGCGCGAGATCTGTTAAGAATTTGCCGAAGAGGCGATCCGAGAGATAGAACTCTTGCTTCTTCTATGTTGGGGCGTTAGATTGTCGTTCGCGATGAAATCGGTAGCTCCTCACTAGGGCTTTAAATGGAAACGATCAATGACAAGAGTTGAATATGCTCAAGCCCAACAACCGTCGTGGATTGACGGGTAGGGTCGGATTCGAACCACGAGGATGAACATTGAGGGTATTCTAGATCTAGGGTTTCAGGATTAGAAAGATCAATAGAAAGGGGAAAAGGTGGCAAGAGATTAGGGGAAAATAGAGAGATCAAACAAGAATAAAGAGTAGAAGAAAATAAAAAATAAATGGGCATCTGACCCTTGGCCTCACACCAAACCCCAAATGGGGAAGAAGACTCACTCTTCAAGCTCCTCTTAAGCCAAAGCAAATAACTCTTTTCATTAAAACACCAAGCACCAAAAATGGCTTACAAAAGTATGCTTTATAGTAACTACAAAGGGAATAATCCCTAAAATGGCAAAGTACAAAATTACTCTAAGTGGTAGCTTACAATTAGACATAAAAGCAATAAAATCCGGACAAAAAGGACAAAACACGTGACTTAAGCCGCAGGGTGGAGATTTCCATGGACGTCCGTCCTGGGCACTACGGACGTCCGTCGCGCATTAACAGTGCGACCCTCTAATTTTGGATGTCCGTCCAAAGCCTTCGGACGTCCATCGCTTGATGACTTTTGTGCCTCATGGACTGATCTCTAGGGCCTTTCTTCGATGGATCTTGAGGCTCCATGGTTCCTCCGCCGCTTCTTCTTTTGTCAGTACACTTGGTATGGCCTGAAACCTAGGTCTTCTAGGCGGCATCCCCATCAAGATGCCCTTATTATTATTGAATATAATTATGGAACTGAATTGATTTTCTTCAATTTTTTCAGATTTTTTAAATTTAATTGTTTTGATTGAAATTAAATGTACTTTTGAAGCAGTGACATTTACTTCTATTTCGTACAAGTCCAATATCACGAAACTGCAATTGAGTTGAGTCCGTGGTTTTTCGTAAGCAATTTGTCTCTCAATTGGGGTTCAAGATTTCTGATCCTGCTATATAAAGGCTCAATTAATTAAGGATTAGCATTCTATGATTCTTCAGTAGAAATTTTTTTTTCTCTTCCTTTGTTGTTTTTCACACTGCTTGTTTCTAATGAAGCCATAGCCTGTAGGCTCAGAATTTCAGTTTTCTTTTTTATTGTTTTGGAATAAATAGGAGGGTACCTTAGATTCTTCCTTTTCAATGTAGGTTTCACATGTTTAAACCGTTGACTACTTTGAATCGGATGATCGAGATTGTTTTTTGTCCCAAACTTCGACACCATAGATCTTTAGATCATGGTCCTACCATCAGACGGTCAGATTTTTATTCCACATGACACATATCTTGAAAAGTGAGCCAAGAACACGTTTGATGTATGCCATTCTCATGATCACTTTTTGGGATGCGTTTCATGGAATAAAATTTGACCGTCTGATGGTAGGCCCATGATCTCAAGCTTTGTTTTGATGAAGATTGAGACGTAAAAAGATCTCTATCATCAGATTCAAAGGAGTCAACGGTTTAAGCACATGAATCCCGTGTTGAGAAGGAAGAATTTTGGGTTGTAAATGAATTCACCCAAATAGAAATTGATTTTACGAAAAATATCATAAAACCCCTAAAGTGGCACACTTGATGAAAAACCGTTACACGTGTCCCAAATCTGTGATCCGATCACGATCTAGATTGTGGACAGGCCTGTTACCTTATATGAGCTCATGAGTCATGATGAAAGATTGGACAGCCTTAAATAAACTTACTCATCCTATCCTACCGAAAGTACCCATTGTGGTATTATGTAACTGCAAAGGAAGCATGATTGTCAAGACAGGTCTACCGATGTCGGAAAACACCAGTGGATGATTATCACAACAATTCAAATAATAAAACTGCTATGTCGAAACTTGTGGCATCTGCATGACCTTACCCTGGGAGCCAAAAAGAAAGGTTTGAAATTTTTAATAAAGAGGAGTTGGGAAGAATCAAGATAATGAAACCAAGATACGATGCTGGTTTTTCGATTTCTTAGATAAACCAAGATACTAATTTTGTGGTCATTTAAAAACCAAAATACTATATATATATATATATATATATATATATATATATATATATATATATATATATATATATTTGGATGCAGTTATGTGGTGCAAATTTGCCAAAGGCATATTTGTTTGCTCATTTTTTCCTCCTCTTTTCTTTGCCTTTCTGCTCCCCTATTCTAAATCTGTTACTCTTTCTCCTCCTACCTCTGCTAGCATATACTGGGGGAGCAATTCCTCTGCCCTCATTTGTTCCAAAAACATGCCTAGAAGTAGAACAACCAAGTTTCTTTATGGGAGAATGGTTTATGACCAACATTTAAACACCTTACACCATTCAAATGCCACTTTTTATCTCACACCATTGAAGTGTGATTTATCATTGTGCCACGTGGCACACATCTAGGATCAATCAAAATTGCCTAAATGGCAATCCATCGTTGGAACATGTCTCAGCCAAAGAATCACGCTTCTAAGTGGATGTAAACCATCTGATCGGTGAACTTTAATATCAGCCATCAAAATTAAGAACAACCGTTAGTATTAGAGTGCACAGATCGGATGGTTCGAATCTCCCGAAAAGTGTGATTTTTGGACTCATATAGCCCATAAATTGAATGATATATTATTTTGACGCTATGGATTTCCAAGATCATAAGCCAATAAATGCTGTGAGATTGGTTAAACACCATTTGGTGTTCAAATGACGGTTGGGAGAGTCGGTCCCTTTCTTTATTTATGTATATTTATATTTTCTTCAATCCTTGTTTTGTAATCAAACGACCTTAAAGGCTTCTTTAGGCAATGATCCTGTTGTGGTGGATATAAGTCTTATACCAACTATCCTTTAAAATGATTGGCTGCAGATCTAAATGAAACTTTGCTCCATTAGTCAACCATTCCAGATGGCTGTTGATGTTCTAGGCCTTTTAGTTTGGAGCACTCACAAAGACAGGATCATAATCCATGTAACCATATAAATGCATACACATGATTCATCTTAGTTAAATTTAAAAAAATCTGATAAAATTTGGCACATCCATAATTCAGAGATTTTTTGCATTTTTTTTTTCATAAGAAAAGGATACTTTGGTGACTATGATTAGGAGGTTTTATTTAACCATAGAGGGTGAAGTTTTTCTTTGAACTTGCACCTCAGCCATTTTTTTACTATTTTCCCTTCAAGTAGCTCCATTATTATTATTTTTTGTGGTACCTTTTTATTTTTATTTTGTTAAACATAAGTGTGCGCGTGTTCTTATTAAAGGAGATTGGACAAAGTAGTAAGAAAAAGGGGGAGGGTTTAAATTATTATTATTATTATTTATTATGTTTTTTCTTTTCGTTTTGATCAGAAACAATTGAATAGCAATGATAACCGATGTACTTAGCCTCCCCTCTCAGCAAGTCTGAGAGCAAAAGAAATTTCGTTTTTCAAGCAAATAGCACCTCTAATGCCATTTTGTCATTTGCAGTTGCCTGAGCTTTTGTTCCGCGGGGGGTTTGGGGGGGGGGGTGGTCTATGGATGCTTGAATTTTGAACTAGGAAATGAATCTAAATACTTCTTTTGCTTTTTTTCATTCTGAGGAAAGGACTTCTATCTGAAGGTTTGTCCATGTTGGTTTTTGACAGACTTACCCAAATCCTTTGCAAGACAATCCAGCATACTCAGTTGTCAAGTAAGTTTATTTATTTTATTTCATACTCCAGGCTGATTTCATTGCCTTTCTTGTTCAAAAGCTAAATCTATTTTTTTCTGAATGACCAATAAATGATAAACCAAATTAATTTTCTGCTTTGCCAGGCAATACTTTGTTAATCCGGATGCTTCTGTTGCTCAAAAGGTTGGTCTTTCTTGCCTGCCAATCTGGATTTCATTATGTTTTGATACAATTTCTTCATTACAGTTGTAGATTTATCTGAATTTATCATTTACTTAATCAATTTTAGATGGTGCACAAGTGCTACCTCAATTGCTATAAATAACTTAAGTAACATTCCCGGTTATCCAAAATTTTTATTTTCAAAATACTTTAAATAAGGTAATATAATCCAAGGTTGTTAAATCGTGTACTATAGTAAAGAAATTTTGTATCGAATATTGTAAGATACACTTACATTTTATAAATATATAGGAAAAATATATATAAATATATACAAAAAAAATAGAAATATGAAATTATATGATATGTACAATATATGATCATTTTTGGAATACGTAGTGTCAAAGACGCTCTTTCTGCCATTCCCTATGTCAGATGACTATATCTCTTCCGACAATCCTCTCTGCTTTCTTGTATTGGTTCAACCAATAGCTTATCCTATCCTGCTCACCTCTATCGGGTACCATTTTCTCCAAAACATCAAGAAACCTATGTGTGGTATCCTCCTCATCTCGATCGGGCCATGTAAATTATATGGCTGGATTGAGGATGTAGTTAGCCAAATAGAGTGGAGATGACATTTGGCTGCCCATCTTTTATTTATTGTGTCTAAGATAGGTTGATACAGTCTTTGTTTGTACATATTATTAGATCTAATTTTTCTTTGACCTTTTTCCATAAAATTATTTAAACGTCATAGTTGGCTTCTCATCACTATCCACCAACCGTAGTACTTCTACTAGTGGTTGGGAATTTCATAGTGTATGTGTCACACTACTCTAAAATTAATTTTAAAGTAATGTTTGGGCCACCCACTTACCTTTGGTCTTCTTTGACCAACATCCATTGTACCATTGTGCCGACGTTACAAAGCTTCTAAATTCATTTTTTCTGCAAAGAAACTTTGTAGCATAAAAAGGGCCGTTGCAAATCGGGTTACGACCAATGTTGTCGTATGCAATCGCATATACCAATTTTTTCCATCAAATCGCATAAGCCATGATGACTTATGCGATGCAGTAAGCTATGCAATCGCATACTAAAGTACGTGATCGTAGAATCGCACATACTGCTCCAATGGTCATATTTATGACTGTTGGAGCACTTTATTATTATTTTTTCCTTTTTGGTGGTCCCATTGCCTCTGTAAAAGGGTTGTTTGGGTCTTATACTTCTCACACAACTAGCTTGCCTTATTCTTCCTCTCTAAGCTGCTCTTTCTCCTCTCATCTTCCTAACTTGCTCTTCTTCTTTTTTATGCTTTGTAATCCTCTTTCTTAGCGTATTAAATTGTTGCAATACTGGTAATTAGTTTTATTATTAGTAGTGTGAGTGTGTAAACGCTAAGCAAGCTTCAGAGCCTCAGAGGGAAAGATCAAGGAAAGATTCAAGGATCAAGATTCAAGATTCAAGATTGAAGAGTGAAGCAAGCTTCTAGTCTTCTATTAAGTCAAGTGACCCGGATCAATAAGCCTTCAGGAGGTTTGAGTTTTATTATTTTTGTTTCAATTTCAAAAATTTAAATCTCTAATTCTCTATCCTAATTTCTATCACCATTTAATTAATGCCTACGTCTTCTAACCCGGATCCTAAGACCTAAATCGAGTGTTCCTGGTTGAAAATATGGATGGTATTAGAGTCCTACTGAGAAACAAACCATAGTATGCACCTTGTGCGATTATGAGAGCACGGGCGGCATAGGCCGCTATAAACATCTTGCTCATAGAGCCTGATCAAATGATAGGGCTTTGTCATAAAACTTCTCCGGAAATCCGAAAGGAAATCATGGAGAAGACTTTTAAGAAAAAACATGATCATGCTATTGTTTTAGAAGGTTATATGGAATGTAGTCATAATGATTATGATGATGATGATAGATCTACTCCATCAATGACCCAAAGTAGACGACCTCCACAACCACCATCGAAAAAAGCTCGTGGTTGTGTACACTAGAAGGGTGGTGTAGACCACATCCCGAGGATGTGATTAATCAAAAGGAGGGTAAAAGACCTGCCCAAACAATACTAGAGAACCAATTTAAAAGTAAGGATAGACTGACCACAATCTAATATGAGGCTAAGTGGTTCTCTCAAGCTGGCATTGCTTTCAATGTCGTTAAGTTAAAGAGCTTTAAAGTGATGATTGTAGCTATTGGGCAATTTAGACCCGGACTTCGAACCCCTTCCTATTATGAAATCTGGGGAACATGCCTGAAAGAACGTAAAAGTGGCCAAAAATATATTAGCCGAATATAAGGAAGCATGGAAAATATATGGTTGCACATTGATGGCTGATGGATGGACGGGTAGATCGGGTTGGTCCAACTCCTTGGCTAGTTGTCCTATCGGAACTATGTTCCTAAAATCGGTAGATGCATCAGTCTATTCTCACACACGGCCGAATATTTATTAATACATTTGGATAAGACCATCGAGGAAATAGGACCCGAATATGTTGTCCTAGCCGTAAAGGACAATGCGACATCTTACGTAGTCGTTGATCGCCTCCTTATGGAGAAGCGACCACAGTTATATTGGGCGCAATGTGCGGTCCATTGTTTAGACTTAGTCCTAGAGGATACATACGCTTTTACTTCAAAGAATGTGCAAAGCAATAGGAGGTAATTTATTACGTCTCGTTGTGACCCGATTTGCAACTATGTTTTTAACATTACAAAGCTTATATGCGAAAAAGAAGGAACTTAGAAGTTTTGTAACATCGGCCCACTGGAACAATGAACTTTGGTCAAGGAAGACCGGCGGTAAACGGGTTGCACAGACATTGCTCCAAAACCAATTTTAAACTAGTGTTGCACAAACCTTACGTGACTCCCAACCAATCGTAGAGTTGTTACGATTAGTGGATGGTGTTGAGAAACTACCAATGGGATATATATATATATATATATATATATATATATATATATATATATATATATATATATATATATATATATAGTTTATGAAGAGTGCCCAAGAAAAATAAAATCTAATAATCAACTCAAGTTAAGATTATATCAACCCGTGTTGGATACAATCAACAAGAGGTGGGGAAGCCAAATGACATTTTCACTATATTTTACAACCTTCATTCTTAATCTGGAGGTGTACTTTGCGCACCCGGATTGAGATAAAGCGGATGTGACTCACATGGTTAGCTTTCTTGATTGCTTAGAGAGGATGGTCCCTGATAGAGGCGAACATGATAGAATAAGCCATCAGTTGGACTGTTGCAAGAAGACCAAACGCTTTTGTGGAAGACACAGTTATCTGACATAGAAAAATAAAAATTTTAAGTATAAACTTTAAATGTCTCCAATGTTCAAACTAATTAATGTATTTCTATTCTATTAGTTCTAATAATTCTCTTTAATCTATAGTCGACTGGTGGGCAACTTACATGGTAGATCCGATAGCAAAGGATCCCCTTTTGAAAAAATTGGCCATTAGGATACTTGGCCTTGTTCCACATCTGGATGTGAGCGGAATTGAAGTTCATTCGAGATCATTGTTGTCAAAGGCGACCGCATATGCGGTCCTCTAAGTCAAAATCGCATATGGAGTGATGACATATGCGATTTTGACAGTATGCGATCGCATAGTATCGCATATGCGATAGTATACGATTGCATACAGTTCCAACGGTCAGAAATATGACCGTTGGAACTTATTTGTTTTTTAAGCCGCCTCAAAGCTTATAAATAGATGGTTCCTCTTCCAAATCTATATCACATCCATCTAAGGTATGATTTGTGTCTCTTTAGTCTTTGTTTTTAGTGTTTTCCTCTCTCTTCCTCTCTCTCTCTCTCTCTCTCTTTCGCAAAACTTTATTGATAATTCCTTTTGCTCTTATATGTAGTTAACTAAGCAAGGAGCTTCAACCATCATTCTTCAAGCAAAGAGGGAAGAAATCAATTCAAGAATCAAAGATTCAAGGATTCAAGAGTTAGAAATTAATTTATAATTCCTATTAAATTTTGTTTGATTGTTTTTCCTCCTTATTACACCTCATTTCTTTCATTTTTTTTTTCTTTTTTTAGTGTGCTCTCCACTCTCCACCCACTTATTTAAATTACGCTGTCATTATGTCTATATCCTCGAACGACGCTCTTAGACCGATAAATTTGACCGATCCGAGTTGGAAATATGGACGTTATAAGAGTGTAACCGAAAAAAATAAAGTCTAATGTACCCTATGCCCCTATGTAAGCATGGGGGGAATAGGGAGACATAAGCAACATCTTGCTTGGCAACCCAGATCGAATGCGAAGGCATGTCCAAATGTCACGTCGGAGATTCAAAAAGATATCATGGAATGGATGGATAAGACTTCGAGGACGAAACATAACGACGAAATGATTTTACAACAATACGATGATGATAAAGATGAGGAAGAACATGATAGATCTACTCCCTCCACAGCTCGTAGTGGTGCAAGACCACCACCTTCTAATAGAGCACGTGGTGGAAAGGGGAAGGGAATAAATAAATTCTTCTCTTGTAGACCACATCCCGAGGATGTGGTAGATCTTAGGGGTAAGGAACCGACCCAAACCACTATAGAAAATAGGTTTAAAGCTAAAGACCGACCCGATTCCATTCAATACATAGCTAAGTGGATATACCAATTCGGTATTGCATTCAATACTGTAAAGTTACAGCAATTTGGACCAGACTTAAAGCCTCCCTCGTATCATAAGATAAGACATACATGTCTTAAAAAGGAGGTAGTCTTCACAAAGCCTTTCTCAAGGAGTATCGAGAGGATTGGAAGACATGGGTGCTCACTAATGACCGATGGTTGAACCGATAGGGCCGGTAGGTCAATCATCAACTTTTTGGCAAATTGTCCTACCGGAACTATGTTCATTAAATCCGTAGATACTTCGGCTCATTCTCACATGGCTGAATATTTATTTTCCCTCATAGATGAAGTGATAGAAAAGGATATTGGTGCACAATATGTTGTCCAAGTTGTCACAGACAACGCGACAAACTTGGTGGCCGCGGGTAGACTAGTAATGGAATGGCGACCACACATATATTGGACCCCATGTGCAGCCCATTGCTTAGACTTAATCTTAGAAGACATAGGAAAAGTGCACATTAAAATTGTATCTAAGGCTAGGAAGGTAGTAGTGTATATGTGTAAACATACACTTCTACTCCACATGCGTAATGGAATTGGGGGTAATTTGCAACGCTCCGCCATACCCGTTTTGTTACGGCCTTCTTGACATTACAAAGTATGTATGTTAAAAGAGATGAGCTTAGAAGCTTCGTAACTTCCCACCTATTTGAGGAATGAAGCTTGGTCAAAGAAGGCCGAAGGAAAGTGGGTGGCACAAAACATCTTAACAAACTCCTTTTGGAATAATGTTGCACAATCACTTAGAGACTCGCAAGCAATCGTAGAAGTACTATGATTGGTTGATGGTGATGAGAAGCCGGCTCTGGGCTATATCTATAGTTTTGTAGAGAAAGCTATAGAAAAAATTAAATCTAAATTTATGTACAAATCTCGTCTCTATCAACCCATTATTGACATTATTGAGAAGAGATGGGGTGCTCAAATGACTAGCCCGTTGTATTCCGCCGCATTCCTCCTAAATCCCACGGTCTATTTCTCTTATTTGAACCGGGAAGCGGCGGAAGCAACACATATTAGTGGTTTTTTTGATGTTTTAGAAAAAATTGTTCCGGACAAAGGTGAGCAAGATCGGATTAGCAACTCTTTCGACCGATACAAGAATGCTCAAGGGTTGTACGGAAGAGAAATTGTGGTTCGACAAAGAGAATCCAAAATACCTAGTAAGCAATTTTATGATTTATTTTTTATTGCATTTCGTTATTGAAAATTTGTAATTAAATAATCCGTCTCTTTATATATATATATATATGTTATCTAATTAATACTACTGTTTGTAGCCGATTGATTGATGTCTTATGGAGTGGATTCAGTGACAATGTGGATTATTGAAGAAGATGACTGTTAAGGTTCTTGGCCTTACATGTGCCGCTTCGGCATGTGAAAGAAATTGGAGCACGTTTGAGATTGTAACTAGTTTATTTTTATTTCATTTTTAGTCTTATAATTTTAATTTAATTGTTGTTTAAATTTTAATAGATATTAATATTGATTTAATGTTCTCTTAAATACATACACACGAAAAAGCGGAACAAGCTTGAGCAAAAAAAGCTCAATGATTTGGTCTTTGTGCAATACAACCAAAAGATACGGGATTGCTTCCTAAAAAATCGGAAAAATCCGGGACGCTATGATCTTATCTCTCTCGAAGACTTGCTATCCGATTCTCCTTGGATGGCGGATGCCTCCAATGAGCGAGTTTTTGCGGATGAGGATCTTACGTGGAAGGAAGTAGAAGAGGCCGCTTTTGGGGATGAATTTACTATCGGGCGGAGGAGAAGATCGACTACGGGAAAGGTAGCTCACGCTCACGCTTGCATCAAGAAGAAGAAGAAGAAGACGAGATACATGAAGAAACACTTATAGATGATATAGATACCGTCTTAGTGAGATCGGATGATGAAGAAATCGAGGAGGAGAACAATATGTTGAAGAAGGAGACGATTCAGATGATGACGGCAATGTAAGTGACGACGATGGTAGAGCTGAAGGTGGAGATGTGCCATTGTGGGTTAGAGAGAACTGTGTAGAATTTTTGGCCGGTACACAATATCATTAGGAAGTAGGAACAAATGTTAAGATACTTTTACTTAAATAATATTTTTTTATTTTAGTCTTTTCCTTTTTTGTATGTTCTAAGTTCATTTTTGTACTAGTTTGTTTAATATAAATGATCAATGAAATTTATATTTTCCCTTCTAACTTATGGGTTATCTATTTATCTTATATACTTTGATTCCATATTCTAGACACTACAAAATTAATAGAACACAAAAATTAACACAACATATATTATACACTTTTGGGAATTTTTTTGAAAAAAAAAGAAAAAGTTATGCCATCGTGCAATCACATATGCGATCCGCATATGCGATGACACTATGCCATCGCATAGCACCGCATATGCGGTTTGACAACATTGTTCGAGATGGTAATTGAAGTCTTAAACTCAATCCATGAATATTTTAATTAAATTGCAAGGTTTTTAATAGTTCCATTTCTAACTGTCCTCATCTCTAACATATCCACTCAAAGAAAAGGAACTGACTTGAGCAAAAGAAGCTCAATGACTTGGTGTTCGTGCAGTATAATAAAAAACTGCATGAAAGATTCCTTGAAAGGCGACAAAAACTAGGATTTATGATCCCATCGGTGTGGATGATTTGCCTCCTAAACATCCATGGATGGTTGATACTACAACGTAGCCTGCCTTCCATGGGAAGATTTGACATGAACCCAAGTCGAAGAAGTGGCTCTTGGTTCGACACCTACTGAGATGATGAGGCGAACAATTGATGGAGGTAGTAGCAGTCAAGGCATGCATATTGAAGAAGAAGATGAATTAATAGAAGAAGATGACAAATCGTTAGATGACTTAGATTCCATAGTAGTGAGATCAGATGAGGAAGAAACGGAGGAACAAAAAGAGTATGTAGAAGGAGATGATTCCGATGATGACAATGCTAGTGATGATGGTGGTAATGATGGAAGAGATGTATTGTACGACAATGGGTTAGAGATCAATGTGTAGAGTACATTGCCGATACTCAGTATTAAAACTAAAGTTATAATTTTGAATATTATTATGTAACATTTCTTTATTAAATACAAGAATGTCTATTTTCCCCTTCTTTGTCATTGTAATTTAATGGTAAGCATGACTCAAGCAATTTGACAACATTGGTTACGATGGGATGTAATAAATTACCGCCTATTGCTTAGTGCGTTCTTTGGAATAATAGTGCATGTTTGTACATAAAAACAATTACGTTTCTAGCCCTCGTAATTACCTTAATATGTAACTTACCGATGTCTTATAGTATTAAATTTAAGAAAAGGCTGTAAATTTAAGCAATAGCTGTGTATGACGTCCAATATAAACATGGTCATTATCAGGAGACAACCGACGACTATATATAATGCTGCATTGTCCGTGATAACTTGGACAACATACTTGGGTCTTGTAGCCTCTATTACACTATTTATCAGTTGGAACAAATATTCGATCCAGTGAAAATGAGCCGATAAATCTATCGACTTTAAAAACATAGAGCCGGTGGGACAATTAACCAAAAGGTTGATAAACGTCCGACTGGCTCTATCAGTCCATCCATCGACCATTAGTATGCAACCATAGGTTGTCCATGCCTCCTTATACTCGGCTATGAAACATTTGGTTACATCTACTTCCGTTTATGTTTAACGGACTTCGTGATATGATGGGGGTTTAAGTCCCGATCCAAATTGTCCAAGAGCGTCAATCATTAGTTTGAAGCTCTTTAACTTAACGACATTAAAAGCAATGCGTGCTTGGTACATCCACTTAGTTTCATATTGTATGGTGAATGTTAAAAAGATTTTATATAGTTCTTTGGGTGGGTCCTTTTCCCTCCCTTTGGCCAACCACATCCTCGAGATGTGGTCTACCTCATCTATCTACTGTATCACAACCACAAACTTTTTTGAAGGGTGGTTGTGGCGGTCGTCTACTATGACCCGTTTGAGGAAGTGGATCTATCATCATCATATTCACCACTCCCCCATTCAAAAATTACATCATTATCATGTTTTTTTCTAGAGTTGTCTATCCATGTTTTCCATTATTTTCTTTCGAACTTTGGGAGTAATCTCTTTACATACCCTAGCATTTGATCCGGGTACGTAGGCAATGTGTTGCCTATGTCGGCCTATGCTACCTATGTTACATAGGAGGGTTGATGGGGACATCTCACAGTATAAAACAAACAGCAAACGCAGCTTCGAAGCCCAATTCAACGTGCCAAGGAGCGTGTGATGATCACTATATGCGCAAGGAAAAGAACAAGAAAGGAAGCGCAAATGACACTTAGAAGACGAAAGGGGTTCTGTCCACCTTTGATCGATCGATTGAACTTCAACCTCGATCCATCGAGATCGACCCGAGAGCCATCTAGGATGACACAGTCTTCGATCGATTGAGACTTGAACTCGATCGACGAATTCATGCGAGGATTTTGTTGGAGTTCAAATTTTGGACGGATGTCCGACTTTTTTGAGTTTGAGTTAAATTAGGACTTTCTAAGATCGTTTTAAGGTTTTCTTAGCCTATATAAAGGCATGTAAGGACTTTATTTAATTTAGTTGACTGATTAATGAAATTGAGAGCTTGCTTTTGTGCAAACTCTAATGAACTTGTGGAGAGTTATCAACCAAAAAAGTGAATCTTTCAAAACTCGAGGAGCAAATCTTCGTTTTATCGTACGCCTGGTGTGAAGCCGACGTACATCTTCAGTGTGAAGCCTCAGAATCCTTTGCGTGAAGCCTTGGAGCCCTATCTTTTCCTTTTACCTCCTTAATTATTGTTAGGTGAATGATTTCTTTGCTAAGAATTTAAAATACCAAATTCCTATTCGTTTAGTTGCTAGGATCTTTCCCCACACCTCATTGTTGCTATATTCTTTGATTTCCCCGCAATTGTCGCTTGGTCGTCGGAGCTGTTTTTCTAGATTAGGAAACTTAATGCATGTCAGCGCTAAAATTTATTTACACAAATTTCCTTAATTAAGCAAACTCTTGGGTGAAGACACAATGTCGAGGTACTAGAGTGAGCTACGATCACTAATGCTTATTGTATGCATAGTGATAGACTGCGTGGGTGCAGAGCCACGCGAAGCGGCATAGTGATGGATTGCGTTGGTGCGGAGCCACGCAAAGGACCAGAGGAGTCCTTATCCGTAGGCACGGATGAAACCAAGATGAGCTAGCGGGGAGGTATTAAACCTTGGGGCTAGGTACTTGTGTGGACCTTGCATGGAGTGAAGACGAAAGTCGAGGAACTGATGCAGGTCTTGGTGCTAGTAAGACGGCACGATCGCCTTTGAACTAGGCGTATGGCTAGCAGGTAGGTGGGCGAACCTAGTAGCTAGCTGTGTAGCGCGTGTGCGCAGAGGCACGTGGCCCTGCGACGCGTGCTTCATATAGAGGGTGTGGTTCCCTATGGCTAACGATGATCTTGCTACCGCAATCTGCAACCTTGCATCACAAATATGCAAGTACAAAGCGAAACAATATCTAATCGTATGGAGACCGTATGGGGCATTCCAAAATGTCCTGAATGAGGTATAAAATCGAAGACCACCTAGGCAATCTAGGGAAAGACGGGTTAACATAGATGATCGTAGGAGAGAGATTAGTACGACACTACCTCAAAGAGAGTTTAACTATCATGGACCATGGTTGATCCTGATGAGAAGTTTCTCAAAACAGTTCGGATCGAGGCTCTAACTCATGATGAGAGGATTGATCCTAAAGTTTTCCTTGATTGGTTGTCAGATATGGAGCACTACTTTGATTGGTATGATATGACGAAAGAAAGGAAAGTGAGGTTGGCCAAGATGAAATTAGTGGGCCAAGCGCAGTTTTTCTAGATAAATTTAGAGCGCCGTCGAGAAGTCCTTAACCGTGAACCCATCGATACGTGGGTGAACATGAAAGACAAGCTCTATGAGAAATACGTCCCTGCATTGTACACACGACGTCTCCTAGATCAATGGCAAAACCTTCCCCAAAGTAACATGTCTGTTATAGACTATATTACCAATTTCGAGGAGTTTATAATGAGAGATAACGTGTCTGAACCGAGTCAAATTACACTCTCTAGGTTTTGGACTGGTCTTCGTCCCAAGGTACAAAAGGAATTGATTCTCTACATCGTTGATACGTTGGAAGATTGTTATGCCATGGTGCAAGAGTTGAAGTACATTGAAACTCCGACCGTTGGACGATTTAGTTCTTCCAATTCTGAATTTCGAACTACCCATATTGAGAAGATGAGCGGTTCCCATAGTCAATCCTCAAAATCTGTGAATTTTCAAATTGACAAGGGAAAAGGAAAACTGATCGAGAGTTCTAAGAGTGCACTACAACAGTGTTATAAGTGCCAAAGTTTTGTCACTTTGCATCTCAATGTCCTAGTAAATGACAAACCTTGATTATTCAGGAAGATCCCGAGAAAGAAGACAATGAGTTACAAGTAAAAGTTTATGAACCTACTGGGATACTAAGTGATGAGGAAGATGAAACTCCCGTGAAAACCATAGGTTCCGTTACAATTGTTTCTATTCCCGAGGAAAGTGTTGGTAGCGTGTCCTACTGCAAGAATCATTAGAGTTGGTTGGAGCATGTCATCATTCTAATTTGCATGAGATTAATAATCAAATTTTGTTGAATAATGAAAAAACACAGAATTTTATTAACGCATTAAATTTGTTTAATGAATTTAATAATGACAATGCTGTGTTGATTCATGATAGTCCCGAGCATGTGGAACATTTTCCGATCTTTAATAGAGGCAATGATGAGGATATAGATTTTCCTTTAGACATGGACAGCCATATGATAGTTGCGGTGGAGGATCTTTCACCTATTCTAGGTCCAACAACTATGACCTTTGGCCCATTCCTTGTTGCTTACACAATCGAACCAAGCCCATTTAACCAATTCATACCCAATACTTTAGCAATGCAATATGAGAGAAGGTTGATGAGGAGGTTAAGGAGATTCCAAACTTCACTACCAAGGTGGGCCAACACCATGAGCACCTCATAGAGTGGAAAGGCAAGCCGAGAGTTGAGCAGCTGAAGTATGCGATGAGTGGGTTCTACAACTCATCGGAGATGTGTTTCTCCCACTCAGGGAGAATTGATGGGGACATCTCACTGTATAAAATAAATGACAAGCGCACGTGGAGGGCCAAAGCTTCGAAGCCCAATTCAACCTGCCAAGGAGTGAAGCTTCAAAGCCCAATTCAATGTGCCAAGGAGCGTGTGATGATTGCTATATGCGCAAGGAAAAAAAGAAGAAAGGAAGTGCAAAAGACACTCAGAAAACGAAAGGGGTTCTTTCCACCTTTGATCGATTGAAGTTCAACCTTGATCGATTGAGATTGACCCGAGAGCCATCCTAGGAAGGCACCATCGTTGATCAATCGAGACTTAAACTCAATTGAATGAATTCTTATGAGGATTTTGTTGGAGTCCAAATTCTGGATGAAAGTTTGATTTTTTAGAGTTTTAGTTAAATTAGGACTTTCTAATTTCATTTTAGGGTTTTCTTAGCCTCTATAAAGGCATGCAAAGACTTTATTTAGTTTAGTTGATTGATTAATGAAATTGAGAGCTTGCTTTTGTGCAAACCCTAGAGAACTTGTGAAGAGTTTTCAACCGAAAGAGTTAATCTTTCAAAATTCGAGGAGCGAATCTTTGTTTTATCGTGCGCTTGGTGCGAAGCCAATGTACATCCTTGGTATGAAGCCTCATAATCGTTAGTGTGAAGCCCTGGAACTTTATCTTTTCTTTTTACCTTCTTAATTATTGTTAGGTGTATAATTTCGTTTTTATTTTTTTGATAAAAATTCAAAATTCAAAATTTCTATTTGTTTAGTTGTTGGGATCTTTTCTCACACCTTATTATTGCTATATTCTTTGATTTTCCCTTGAATTAGTTAAACCCGTCGGGCCTTTAATTTCTTCAAACTCTAGAGGAGTCAAAAGACGATCCCACAATCTCGACATTATTTAAAAAAATAATTTGGAATGAAAGCTATCTCCATTGTCTGATTCAATGTGATCAAATGCCATCTAACATTAAGAGTATGTTGGTTTTACATGGCAGGAATACATTTTAGCCGGTGTTTAGTGACTTTGAATAAAATGATGAAAATAGTTTTTCGTCCCACTATTTTAAAACAAAAGATCATTAGATCATGGCAAACATATCAAATGGTACACATGTTAATTCCATATGGCATAATGGCACACATCCCGAAAAGTGACCGGACCAGGCGCTCACGCCACTTACCGATCACTAATGCATAATACTAACTCACTTTCTCCACTGACCCTAACTCCCCTCACCCCCCCAACTCCGAAGAATAAATTTTTGGCTCCGTCCCTGGCTAAATGGACATATCCTAATGACTGCCCATTTCATCAAAGCATGACTTTTCACCAATGGTGTCTTTGCACATACTGGATATGTTATTTTAAGAAACTCAAATTACACTTTTGTGAGACAATTAATTCTTGCATTCAAAATTCTCCTCTAGTTAACTCCCTCTAGGCCTCT